>CM053274.1:65807958-66407958 GCA_028583415.1 Protea cynaroides
GTGATACCCCGATCGGAGATCAATCTTTGAGAAAACCTTTGCACCCTGCAATTGATCGAACATATCATCGATTCTTGGCAAAGGATACCGATTCTTGATCGTTAAGTTATTCAGCTCACGGTAGTCGATACACAGCCTTACACTTCCATCCTTCTTCTTGACAAATAGCACAGGTGCTCCCCAAGGCGATATACTAGGTCGTATGAAACCCTTATCTAACAATTCTTGTAATTGGATCTTCAACTCCTTTAACTCGGTAGGGGCCATCCTGTATGGTGCTTTGGACACCGGCGCCGAACCTGGCATAAGGTCTATTACAAACTCTGTAGCCCTGTCCGACGGTAGACCTGGAAGCTCCTCTAGAAATACATCTGGGAACTCTCGAACCACATCTTTATCTTCCATCTTTGGCACCTCAGCAGTGATGTCGACTACAGATACTAGATACCCCACTCCCCACTTCTCTAAGCATCTCTTAGCTTTTAGGGCGGAGAGAATCAGCTTCCGCTTCCTAGATAACCTGATCCCAGTAAAGCTATACTCCTTTCCCTTTTTGTCTGTAAGCACAAGCTTCCTTTCACCACATAATAGGATAGCTGAATGGTGGCCTAGTCAATCCATTCCCAAGATGACATCAAAGTCTGCCATCTCGAGTAGTACCAGACTTGCTTCTAAGTCTCGGCCCTCAATACATACTGTACATGGTCCATAATATTCAGTCAAAGCCACTTCGACTCCTAGCGGGGAGCGAACTATCAAGCTTGGGTTCAAGTGCTTAATTGGTAACTCCATTGCTTTCCAAAGGAAATAGAAACAAATGAGTGCGTGGCCCCAGAGTCAAATAGTACTCTGGCAGGTATACCAGCTACATTTACAATTCCTGAAATTTTTATTATCCCTTAGTTCTACATGCGCATACACATAATGAAAATAGTAAGCCAAATAGTAAGGGATAGAGTCGTACCAGTGACCACATCAGGTGATGCAGCTGCCTCTTCAGTGGTGACCGCATAAACTTTTCCTTGCTGGGGAGGTTGCTTCCTAGGTAGAGTACAGGTCCTTGCAATATGACCCACTTGCTGACAGTTGAAACATTTGATATTCGGGTTGAATCCAGCGTTCTGTGGCACAGGTGGTGCCGTATTGTTCCTTGCAGGCACCCCTGTATGGGCGGAAGGGTCTATTGTTACCGCCACCAGAACTCTCAATAGTTCTTCACTCCTCTGTTCTGTGCAAAGAAGTTGTCCCGCTGGCTGGACTCTATCACCCTCGCAACCTGCACAACCTCATTATAGATTTTCTTGTCCAGGCCCAATATGTGCTCTCTGATGCTTCCACGTAGTCCCATGGTGAACCTACGTGTCTTGGTCTCTTCTTCTTGCATACTTGCCAGTGCGAAGAAAAATAACTCCTCGTACCTCTGCTGGTAAGCATCCACAGTCGACTGAGACTGCTGTAGATTAAGGAACTCCTTCTCCATCTGATCTCTGAAGCTCTTCGAAAAATACTTATCGAAGAAGGCAACCTTGAACACTTCCCAATCTACCTGTGCATGCTTCGTCTCCAGATATGCCCGTGTAGAATTCCACCAAGCATTCGCATCTTCCTTCAGCATATGAGTGGGAAACAGGACCTTTTCATCCTCTGAACAAGTCATCAGTCAAAAATTCTTCTCCATTTCTGCAATCCACTGTGCTGGCCACAACGGTTTTCCTGTCTTACCTGTGAATGAAGAAGGCTTCAACTTTAGGAATCTATCCACCGCCCTGCTCAGATCGTGCTGTCCCTGAGTATTCATTCCGTACCATGGTGGTGGATACGGATATGCTCCCTGATAAGCAAAAGATGACGGAAACTGGTGCGGTGGTGGTACATTCTGGGGTTGGCCCATCAGTCCTGGACTACCATGCGTCGGCTGTGTAGTATTATTCCCTCCAAACTCGGGCGTACCTCCAGTGGGAACAGAACCCGGTGGCCTGAACATCTTCAGTATCTCGCTCAGGAATTCTTTCTGTTGAGCTTGCATCTGATAGACCAGGTTTGTAACAATGGTCTTAGAATTCCTGTGAGGTGGGCCAGGCAAATTTGTCGGTACTTCTGGAACCTGTTCTTCCTCAACTTCTGGGCTTGGCTCTCTAACATGGCCTGTTTCAACCTGTTCATCTTCCTCGAGGCGCATCCTAGCCTGGTGACGCTTCCGACCGCTACTACCGTTTCCGCCCACCATCTCAGACTATTCTATTTGAATCTGAGAAGAAGACATAACACATGAGAATGAAGCAATAGTGGTGTTAGTCTTGAACAATATAAGGCGAAACAGTCGCAAAAAGGAGTATTTAAATTTACAAAATTTTAAAATTTTCCGAGATTTTTTTGGCTATTCAGGTGCTGACCAGTCGCAACATACCGGTCGCACCCCTGTAGAATATGCTGCGACCGGTATAGTCGACCGGTCAGAATTAAAAATTCTGGCCGAGACATAGCGGTCGCATGCTTGGGGAGATACCGGTCGACACTCTGTAGACAGTGCTGCGACCGGTATAGTCGACCGGTCAGAATTTTAATTCTGAATAAGACATAGTGGTCGCATGTCTGTAGGGATACCGGTCGACCGGTATAGGCAAAACCGTCGACCGGTATGCCCAGAATTGCTTTTAAAATTGCAAAAAAGTGAGATTTTTCTCACTTTTTCTTTCTTCTTTCTCTCCGGTGGCGATTTCTCTCTGGCTCCCAAGTTGCTATAGTTCGACCGGTGATCTTAGAAGTCATTTTCTTCCGTTCCAGACTTAGAACATCGTCTCCAGGTTGGTCTCTTCCCTCTCTATCAAGTTTTTACAAAATTTCCATATCGTCTTTAGTTAAAATTTTAGGTTTTTCTTTGATTGAGAGATTCCAACCGTAGGAACTATTTTCCTTCGGCTTAGAAAGGGTTTAAGGACCCCTAAGAGCAAAAGCCTTCAACTAATTTGAGGTTTCACCGAACGGTTTTTGGAAAAATCAAATTTTTACAATTTTTTACCTAGGTTTTCAAAATTTTTGAATTTTCGTGATTTTTTCTTAAATTTCTGAAATTTCTTATTGTAATTGCCTGTGATTGATTTGTTGAAGAGTGTGGGGGTTACGTAAGTCATCCTCCCCATGATTTTGGGTGAGTTCGAGGCTTTTTCTCGAATTACAGTCGTTATGCTGTCGAAATTTCGACAAAATCTAACATTTTCTTTTTATTTTTTTTTGTTTTACAGTTTAATGGCTCCACGACGTTCTCTGGGCAAATGTCCTCATGGTTCGAGCGTTTGCGCTTCTCAGCCACCCGCTCCACAACTCGACGAGCGTTGGTTTCAATCCTTGGAGGCACAAGCTCGTTTCTCATGGTTCGATAGCAAAAACATCGAATCCGGGCGTCGAGTTAACTTGGATCAGCTGGAGAGGTTCGATGTGCGAGCCGCTTTCGACGCGCTTGGGTGGGTACCGGTAATATCCTACACCGATACCACCCGTCCCAACCTGGTAAAGTATTTCTATGCTAACCTGGAGCTGCATGGGGATGTTAACGATCCCAACCAGGGTAGGGACTTACGCATCTCCAGCTACGTCAAGGGTGTACCTATCTCCTACAATACCCACCAGTTAACTGATCTGTTGGGGGTACCCAATGACGGAGACTTAGTATACTGCCCCCCAAAGGTGAAGGGCTATCTTAGCGAGGACTTACGCCGAGAGATCGCAGAGCAGATCCTCAATCATGGGGCTCCTATGAAGGCGGCTAGTCTGAAGCCCCTAGCTCGTGTCTACAGCCGCATCATCCAAGCCGCGACATCGTGCCCCCGGAAGCGGCCACTACGGTGGAGTTATCTCGGCTCACATAGTACATCACTTATTAGCGTCGCGCATCGGGAGCCGGTCTCTCTCCCTTACCTCATCATCGGGACCATGCATCAGGCGACCCTGGCCGATCAGGCCAGTAACCTTCCATACGGTCGTCTCATCACCTTCCTGCTACGTCGGCTGGGTGTGAGCATGAGAGGCGAGGTGACGGTTGAGGATACTATGACCTCCGACATTGACTGGGAGGCTATTTAGAGGATGCAGATGGTCGATCTGCCCGTTAGCGATGACGAGTTGGAGGCTCGCCCTCGTCCACTCGGGAGGGTAGCAGCCGCGATAGCGGCCAGCAGACCAGTAATGCGACCTATGCGGCGAGGTCGGGGGTGATGATGACGATATGGCTGGGGAAGCACCAGTGCCTGTCCCACAACCTACACCTGTAGCACCACCGTCTACCTCTACAGCTGGACCATCTCAGCCTTCACCCGACACCATGATGGGTATGATTATGGAGATCAGGGACACTCAGCGTGAGATGAGCCGTGACTTGGCGCAGTTGGGTCGCAGCCTCAGAGTCACACAAGATCAGGTGCACTGGCTCAGGGTCGCTTACGAGCGAGATTATGATATAGCAGACCCTATTCCTCCCAGGCCCCCTACCCCATGATTGTCCCTCTTTATTTTCTTTCTCTTGATGGTTTATATAACAGGGTAACTGTCCGGTTTGTGGACTGTACCCTGTAGCACTATTTATCTGATACTCATTTTTCTTATTTAATGAAAGTTTTCATGTTTCACCTAACTAATGTATGCACCTGTTAAGTTTCATATTTAGTATAGTATATTATGCTCTTTCTTAATCCATCTCAGGTATCAAACAATGCTTAGGGTGTGTTTGTATTAAAATTTTTTAATATTTCCTAACTCAGTTCATCGACTTAGTTAAGTGCAATATGGTTTGTTGGACAGAGCCCGAGGGCTCTGATACCAAGTTGTCACACCCCAATTCCGATCCAACCAGAATGGTGTGAGTGAACCGTCATTGAACCAACGGTTCACACCAGGATCTCCAATAGGCCGGGTCCACTCGTACAAACCCATTACACATAACCACAATCAGAATATAAATAATACAGCAGAAGTCTTTAAATAAGTGAACTGAGAATCTATTGATAAATTTAAATAAAATATCCAATTATTCAAATTCAAACATATAATATAATATCCTTACATCCATTTAGTCCAACTGAAAATAACTGAAATAAATAAATAAAACCAATCAAAGGTACACACAGAAAGGGCACTCGCATGAAGCATCATGCTCGTCCTCTCCTGCATGTACGTCCAACGTAGCAACACCACCATACGCAGGAGCGTTCATATAGTCGTTCACTGTGTAACCTGCATCAACATCTAAAAACAATGTATATACAAAGGGTGAGCTCACAACTTAGCTCAGTAAGACAATCAGACAGTTTCACAATACTATGCATGAGTAACAATCATTTTATGTTGTGGTATAGTTTAAGTTTGCAATGAGCTATAGAAAGGTTTGGTGGCCCCCGCACCTCTATACACAAGTGTGTGGCACCTCATGGATCACACCCCCATTGGCCCACATGCACCCATCATGGAATAGAGATAGAGCTAAGATACCCCCGTACCTCCCCTGATGCTCTACCCATACCAGTACTTAAGCCCCTACTGGCCAGGGCTCGCAAACTGGGATCGCAACTAACCAATCCTATATGTCATCAATGTATGCTCTATCCCAGCACAGCCGTCTATGGCATAGAGATAGAGCTAAGGCATTCCCACACCTCCCCTGATGCCCTATCCGCAACTAACCCTCTAGGATAGATACATAACGCAGTAGACCCTATCCCAACATAACTCCCTACGGCATAGAGATAGAGCTAAAGCATCGTGGACAAGCCAACGTCGACCTCGGAGACCACAATGCCACATAACCATGGCCAGGCCAGCATCAACATCGGAAACCATCGTACCACGACCTTCCCGATGCCCCACCCGTACCAAGCATGTTAAGACGAGAATACTACAAAGGTGCTAGTGTGAGGAGCGATCCCAGCCCATGCCCCACCCACACACTAACAAAAACAATCACATGCTTAACAATCACATCCTATCAATGCATGAACAATAATAATAACTGAAAGTAAAGGATGGCATGTGAATATGCACAAACATCACGTCATATATAATCAGGTGATTAACATCGACTTACTGTCCATTAATTATTAGGTTTAGGTCAGATTCCCTTACCTGACGCTCATTTGTTAGCTTGCTCCATGTCGCAAGATCCAAACGGAAAGTCACAAAGTCCTACAATATTATTAGGGTTTCATTAGAATAGTTTTTTTTAGGGTTTCATGTTGGTCGGAAACCAACAAGGTTACAAAATACCCTCACAGAGCTGACCGGTGGCATGTACCGGTCGCAGCTCTGTGGGCAAGACTGGCGACCGGTATGGTCAGCCGGTCCCCACAGACCAGCCTCCCGGAAGATACCGGTGGCAACATACCAGCCGCACTGTGTGCAACCGGTATAGTCGACCGGTATGTCTCCGGAAGACCATACTTAGGTTTTTCAACTGCCGTCGATCCTCCTCCATGGATTTTTAGGGTTTCACCTATCCATTCTAAGTCTGAGCTTTGAGTTAGAGTTATCTCCAACTCATTCAAGTCTAGTTTCGATGAATATCATCTCGAAACTCGAATCTAGGGTTTGACGGCAACTTAGGGTTTATTATCCAATTTAGGATTTTAGATCAATACCTACTTTGCATGGTATTGATCCACCCACACAACTAACCTAAAGTCATAGGGTAAGAAGAATGATTAAAACACTTACCGTTGACTAGCGTAATGTGAGTGTCGTCGAACGGTAATGGCGGCACCTCCTTCTTCTTCCTAGCTCCTTCTCCTTTCCAACCTCCTTCTCTTCTCTAGAGTTTGTGAGAGACAATGGAAAGGACTTGAGGAGGTTTAAGGTGTATTAATAGACTAGAATTAGGGTTTAGTAACCCTAATAGGATTAGGAAGGTTCAGGCATTAGGGTTTAGGAAAATGGGACCCATAGAGATCCAATTCCGGATCTCCGCACCCAGCTGCGCAGAGCTGACCGGTCGACCGGTACCATCGACCGGTCAACATAAAATGATGAATATTTGACCGTCTTTGATCCGATTTCGTACCTGTTTGTCATCCGCTCGTCCCGTCTAGCCTGGTGATGATCGGAAGACCTGCTACGACACAAAACCAAGGTTTAGATCGGGTTTACGGAGTGTGGGTCTTACATGGGATCCTATGGCTTGCACCTACATTCCATTCAACATTCATTCCATGATCTGGAACCATAAATTATCCACCTAAATAGCTTTCGTACATTCTCCTATGGTTTTCCATGAAACCTAACCATGGGTTGATGGTTTGGGTTTTCGAGATCACATTCTCATCAATATCTATCCTAAGGTCTGTAGAAACTCATGGAATTAGTATCCATACTTGAGAAGAATACTCCTTCTCTGCAACACTTCTCTTTTGGCTAAATTCGCTTCCTTGCTTTTCTTCTTCTTCTTTTCCTTCTCTTCTCTTTCTCTCAATTCAATTAGGGTTGTGAAAGGAGTGAAAGAGGCTTAGGGACGTCCTTTAAATAGAGTAGGAACATCCTAAAATAAGTCCCTTTGAGATTAGGAAAGAATCCCAATCGAAAATTAGGAAATTTCCTAATTTTAGTTTCGGCGGCAACTGAGGGACGATGGGAGGGCCGATGATCCCGTCGACCCTAGGTTTCTAAGTTGTCCGATCCTCCCTTTAAAACTGAGGGTCTGAATTTCTGTTTTGGGGGGTCCGACCCTCCCTTGCTGGGTATGCGACCCACCCCTTAAATTAAGTGTTTTTGGGTCAATTTGATACCTGGGATCTCGATCTCCTTCACGCCCTTGGTCCATTTGACTCGACCATGATGGGTAAACCTGGTTCAAGGTGGTAAGACCAAGTTAGATTGATACGGGTCTTACACTACACCTCCCCCAACCTTCATGTTCTATGCATCTCCCCCACTGCCATGCCTACATCTCTCTCCACCACCCCTCCCACCATCTGCAGCACCCTCTCCCGTTGCTCTATCTTGCAGCCTCACCTTCTGTTGCCTTGCATCCCCAAACACCGGAACTGCTAGTGTTGCTCAGAGTGGGGATTTAGGCATGGACGGCTCTCCCGCTCTCTCCCACTCCCCCTTTTGAATCCGTTGCTCTTCCTCTGTCTGCATCTCCCACTTCTCCTTTTCTAACTACCCCTCAGCCATTTTAGCAATCCAATCCCTGTTTCTGTTTCTTATAAAAAGAAGAATAAGAAGAGGGAGGAGAACCCATAACTTAGTCATATCTCTTTACTTCTTTAGAACTCCTACATCTCTAGTCTATTTGGCATTTCTTCTATTGAATTGAAGGATAAACTAGTAGGTATTTGAACATTCAATTCACTTGTCCATTTTGGCTTAGTGTTCCTTGTTTGTTCATCATGATTGTGAACGCGACGTGTTGAAACAAGATGGGTATTTAAGGATGAAGCATAAAAATAAAAATAAAAATAAAAAGGTATTTAAGGATGTAGATGGATAGGCAAAAATTTTGATCAGATTCAAATTCACATCTATTTAGGGGGGTCTGAATTTGAACAGTCCATTCGGATTAGGTGGGGTCGGATTCAGATACAAATTTGGATATTATAAGCACCCCATTTTTGCCATCTCGAACTAAACAGAGTCTTACTAGTGTGTAGACAACAAAAAGAGGGGAACTGTGTAAAGATAAGGAAAGTTCAAGGGAGGCAAGTGGAAATAAATAAAGTACTGGGGAGGCGAATGAAATTCTCCTAAATCCATCGATCGATCAGTCCCTGCGTACTCCCTATAATGTTCTGAGCCGAACCGAAGTGGTCCCCAGTATGCAAGAGTCCATATGAACACATGTGGCTAGATTGTGGGTTCCAATTCAGAGTTTGGATTTTTGGCTCAGGTTTCGAGGCTCTTTTTGGTGGGCTCCACAGTAAGGTCATGAGTTGTAACCTACATGGATGCATAGGTCGTTGGAATTACCTTCGAAATGAGATCAAAATTGCTCAATTCTGATGTCAAACTAATAAAATATGGCGATTTTAGTCCAGTAATAAGTGCAAGGGAGTTTTTGAAATAAACATAAACATTGAGGGGCCTTTTTGTAAATTATCATAAATCAAGCATTTATTGAGCAAATTATCGTAAATTGGATCGATCGAACTTCATTTTTCCATATTTTGATCATCCAACCTCCAAATCGACTGATTCAAGCGCCATTATTCTCCATTTTCAATCATCTTCAAAGTAGACGTAGAAAATCCGGGACAGAGGCCGCTGAAAGATCCCATGCAAAGTTGCAAGCTGATATGCATGTTTAAACTTCAGTTCTTCATAACTTGCTCATCCGACGTCCAAATCAGGTGATTGAAGCACTGTTATTCTTCATTTTGAGTCCTCTTCAAAGTGGACATGGAAAATCTAGGAAAGAGATCACCAAAGAATTCCATGCAGAGCTACAAGCCGAAATGACTCACTAAATGACAGAGAGAGAGAAAATCCAATCTCTACCCAACCCAGCTCAACAAATACATGATCGGACTAGTCTACCCAAGTCAGTCTAGCTTGGACCCGACCAATCCATACCAAGTCGGTTCAGCCCGTGTGCTTGTGCATTGTGTACATTTATTATATTATATTATATATATATATATATATATATATATATATATATATATATATATATATATATATATATATTTGCATGGATTCAATGGGGTAAAAAAAGAAAGAAAGAGAGAAACAGAAAGAAAAAGAGGGAGCTAGGTTTAGAAGGAAGATCAACCAATAAGAGGATTGAGAGGATATGGAAAGAAAAAGAAAAATTGAAGAAAAGAAGATTGAGAGAAGAAGGAGAGGGGAGAATAAGAAGGAAAGAAGCTGAAGAAGGAAAGAGAGTAAGAGACCGAATAGAAAGAAAAGAGAGCATCAGGATAGAAAGGGGGAGCTAATAGAAAGAGAAATGATGGAGAGAGAGGGAGCTTCACTGTGTCGGCCTAGACAGAAGAGAAAGACAAAGTTGAAGGAGATACAGAAAGGGATTTGAAACAAAAGCTTTAAAGAGAAGTAGAGAAAGAGCGGTGAGAGAAGGGAAGAAACTGAGAGAACAGAAGCTCGAGAAGAAAGAATATCTAAGCTAAGAAGAAGAACCAGAAATTGGGAGAAAGAAGAGACAAGGGAGAAGAATAGAGGCAGACTGATCAGAGAAAGAGGAACTTACCTGGGATAAGTCCGATCACCACCTGCTGTAACCATCAATTCAACACCCATAATACTTGCACTATCCATTTGTTGTCTGCCACTTTCATCTGCAATCGCAACCTCCTGCTATACCACCCATCCACTTACCCATTATTTACCTTTAACCCAAATCCGCAATTATCCTGCTACTTTCCTCAACCAGCTCACTCACCACAACCCTAACCCCATAGCCATGAAACCATTCATTAAAACCAATACCTAATACTCAGACCCCCTTTGTAGGCCACCGACTACGGCCTGTACAGCCAGGGAAAAAACAACCACCATTAATCTCTCACTCCCGCCAACCCTTGCTCCAACCTTTGACACTTATCCAATCTGCAATTCATCTAAATCCATTACCACCTACACACGTAAGCCCCTTGTCATCCTACCTGACAACCCAAACCTACCATTGACTTTACAACCCCACCTCATGGCCGACACTTCCACTTGCACAGCCCCACCGACACAACCACCTAATACCTTACTGTATCATGCCTTGCCCGATTATCTAAACCACTAGAAAACTCATCTTTGTCGACACCTACTAACCACTCACACCCCCATCTATTGAGCTACACACCTCAACCCAACAGCCATAGACCACCTATTTGTCATACCCCAATTCTGGTCAGACCAGAAGTGTGAATGAACCGTCTAAAGAACTAACGGCTCAATCTAGGATCACATAGGACCGTGCCAACCATCAAACCATACACTTCACATAATCAGAGTAAATAAATAAATTACAAAAAATGTATTAATAATGAACTAAGAGTCTACAGTGATAAATAATAAATAACCAACCAATTATCTCTAGTGTACCAAAACATAAAATAACAAACTATTACAAATCCCATAAGTCAAATACGAAAATAAAACCCCAAACATAAACACAGTGGAAACACTCGCATGATGAATCATTCTCGTCTTCCATAGCTTGCATATCCAAAGCCGTCACATTTCTATTCATTGGCGCATTGACATAATCTTCGATAGTAATACCTGCATCATTAGAAACAACGGTACCGTGGGATGAGCTCACAACTTAGCTCAATGAGAAAACAAAACAATGCAACAAACATATGCATGATGTCAAGTTCATATCTTTGGGTCTGGTATAAGTTTGCAATGTGCTATGGTATGGTAAGAATAGGCTACAACCACACCTCCATACACAAGAGTATGAGCACACCCAACGGATCACATACCGCTGTTACCCCCACAACACCCACTACAAGATAGAGATAGAGCTAGAGCCCAACGGATCACACAACACCAGCACTCCCCCTGATATTTTATCCCATACCAATACGTATGCCTTACTGGCGAGGGCTTGCAAACTAGATTCATAACTAACCAATCTTAAATGTCATCAAAGGGTATATCCAAGGCCTTACCGCAACATCCTTCAATACGCCCACAGAGATAGAGATAGAGTCTGTTGGCTAGACAAGGGCCCACACCGCGATCACTCCCCCTGATGCCCTATGATGTACTAAGTCCGCTAAGGTAACAACGATATGACGATGTTAGTGTGGTGAATGGCTCGATGCTCCAACCTCTCCCCATTCAACACACCAACCACACACAAGCACATGCATATTCCTAACATCATCATCATAACAGAAATATAAATAAGCAAGAATAAGATAAATAGCAATTAATTAGATGACATGTGAGATGCACAACCAATCATTCAAAGCATGGCAATAACAGTCAAATTAATAAAAAATAAAGGGTAGTTTGTTATTAACCAATTAGTTTAGGTCTTGTTCCCTCACCTATGAATGATGTTTGTTCCTCTTCCAAGCTTTGGAAATTATCTTGGATTAGTTAAAAGCCTAAGCAATTAATGAACTTCCATTAGGGTTCATTCCATCAAGTTTTTGTACTCTGTTTAGTGTTCGGTCTCTAATATATGCCTTCTAGACATTGTCCGACCGAGTTATCGGTCTTGCATTGGTAGACCAATGAGTCATCTGGACAAAACCTGTGACACTTCCCGATAGTGTCCGGTCGCTTATCTGATCGCTTGACTGGTAGCACTTTGAATTCGTAAAGTCCAATCGGATAATTTTTAGACTTTCTATGAGTTTGTCCAATAGCATGTCCGATCTGTTGACCGGTCTGCCAGTGATGCTACCAAACAGCCTTCCAAACAACATTCCAAAATGCCCCAAAAGGTGTCCGAGTTAACTCTTTGGTTTGTCTCTCTTCAAAGTCGATCTCTTAGCTCATTCTAGGGCTCATCCTACACCGTTCTATGGTCCGAAACACGTTAGGGTTAGGTTTTCAACTGTAACCCTAGTTTACTATGACGTTATTAACACTAAGTTTTTGTAAACCATCCAAACTACAAGGTTCAACAATGAATTGGGATAAACCAATGGCCAAATCATGATATTGGGATTAATCCTTAGCCATTAGTGGCTATGATCTCAATTCATATCTAACCCACTAAAGGGATGAGGGGAGTTACCGTTGGTTTCGTAATGACGTGGATGGAAGCCGACGATGAGTTCTTGCATCAAAGATGGTTCTTCCCTCACACAGCCTACTTCTTTCCCACAGGTTTTTCTTCCTTTGCACAGCTTTATTCTTAGATCTTCATTCCCACAGCCTTCTTCTTAAATCTTCTTTCCCACAACCTTCTTCTTTTCCAAAGCCTCTCTCTTAGATCCCCTTTCAGTTTCTAGGGTTTGTAGTTGGTCTAAAGAGTGAGAGGAAGCGCAGGGACGTCCTCTATATAGAGGAAAAACTTTCATATAGAGTCATCTCCCAATTAGGAGAGTGGTCTCTTAAAATTAGGAAAGTTTCCAATTCACGGACTCCATTCTGGGTTTGTCCAGTCATTTGTCCTGTAGCATAACCCGTGAAATCGGGCAACTCATAAGTGAGTATTTTAAGCTGTCTGGGTGCACTGTCCGGTTGTTGAAAAGTGAGACTGGACAGTGAGACCAGACAAGGTAAAATAACTAAAAACCTTTACCTTGATGTTACCTTGACACGTGGTTACTTCATCCGACCGACTCGTTCGACCCAGTTATGATGGGAAGACCGGTTACAACATGAATACACATGTTAGACCGGGTTCCTGGAGTGTGGGTCTTACATATTCATACTCACTCATTGAACCGATAACACCATTGCCACCATCTTCCATGGAATACTTAAATCAAAACCTGGATCACGGGAAATCAATCTCCAACGAACAGTTATGTATTTTTATTTTGTTTTTTTTTTTTTTTCTTTTTTTTGGGTTTTTTGTGGTGATCATTAGGGTTAACAAAAACCCTAATGAGATAAATTCTTGAATTGGTTTGATTAGGAAACCCATAGGAGATCATAAAAAGTCTAACAATTGGTAGCAAAGCCTCCCATTCAGACCTGTGATCGATGGTTAATGATTGTAATGATTGTAGGTTTGATTAGATTGGAAAAGGGAGAGAATTTTCTCCCAAATTCTTCGTATAAACCTGTCGAGGTTTCGCACATTCGAAAATTTTTTTGGACTAGTAAAAAGTAAAATAAATTATATAGGATTATAACTCTTGGAGAGACGAAGCCGTCGGTATAAAGAATGATTGGGAGAATAGTTCGAGGCAATGGCGCATTAACTGGAGATTCTGACGAAAAGCCTACAAGAGAAACAACCTGTAATTGGCAAGGACACACCCCAGCTTTAAGAAGTGGGACAACACCTACAAGCCTTGACCTCCTACAGGGGAAACAGACCAAGAAGGGATCAGAACCATGGTCGTCCCGACCACTGAGGGCACCAAGACAACGTGTTGAATCAAAATGGACAACGACAAGCTGATCAGGCTACTGGATATGCACCACGTGTCCGTCCCCCACCTTCTCCTGAGAGATTGGCTAGTTAGCATTCTCGTTGAGCAACTGGTGAGGTGCCGTTGGCATCAGGCACTACACATGGATTCAGTACTGCATCTTCCTCTAGCACGTCCTGTAAGACCCGCACTCTGTAAACCCAGTCTAAACCTTGGTTTTATGTCGTAGCAGGTCTTTCGATCATCATCGAGCCAGACGGGACGAGCGGATGACAAACAGGTACGAAATCAGATCAAAGACAGTCAAATAATCATTATTTTATGTTGACCGGTCGATGATACCGGTCTTGGTACCGGTCGACCGATCAGCTCTGCGCAGCTGACTACGGAGATCCAGAATTGGATATCTGTGGGTCCCATTTTCCTAAACCCTAATGCCTGAACCTTCCAAATCCTAATAGGGTTACTAAACCCTAATTCTAGCCTATATAACACCCTTAAACCTCCTCAAATCCTTTCCATTATCTCTCACAAACCCTAAAGAAGAGAAGGAGGTTGGAAAGGAGAAGGAGCTAGGAAGAAGAAGGAGGTACAACCATTATCGTTCGACGACGCTCACGTTACGCCAGTCAACGGTAAGTGTTTTAACCACTCTTCTTACCCTATGACTCTAGGATAGTTATAAGGGTGGATCAATACCATGCAAAGTAGGTATTGATCTAAAACCCTAATTGGACCTTAAAACCCTAAATTGCCGTTAAACCCTAGATTCAAGTTCCGATATGATATTCATCGAAACTAGACTTGAATGAGTTGGAGATAACTTTAACTCAAAGCTTAGATTTAGAATGGATAGGAGAAACCCCTAGAAATCCATGGAGGATGATCGACGGCAGTCGAAAAACCCAAGTATGGTCTTCCGGAGACATACTGGTCGACTATACCGGTTGCACACAGTGCGACCGGTACCTTTCGGGGGGCTGGTCTGTGGGGACCGGCTGACCATACCGGTCGCCAGTCTTCCCCACAGAGCTGCGATCGGTACATGCCACCGGTCAGCTCTATGAGGGTATTTTGTAACCTTGTTGGTTTCCGACCAACGAGAAACCCTAAGAAAAATATTCTAATGAAACCCTAGTAATATTGTAGGACTTTGTGACTTTCCGTTTGGATCTTGCAACGTGGAGCAAGCTAACAAATGAGCGTCAGGTAAGGGAATCTGACCTAAACCCTAATAATTAATGGACAGTAAATCGTTGTTAATAACTTGAACATATATGATGTGATGTTTGTGCATATTCACATGCCATCCTTTACTTTCAGTTATTATTATTGTTCATGCATTGATAGGATGTGATTGTTAGGCATGTGATTGTTTTCGTTAGTGTGTGGAGTGGGGCATGGAGCCTGGGATCATTCCTCACACTGGCACCTTTTGTAGTATTCTATTTCAACATGCTTGGATGGGGCATCAGGGGAAGGTCGTGGTACGGTGGTCTCCGATATTGATGCTGGCCTGGCCATGGTGATGTGGCACTGTGGTCTCCGAGGTCGACGCTGGCTTGTCCACAATGCTTTAGCTCTATCTCTATGCCGTAGGAAGTCATGTTGGGATAGGGTCTACCTGCGTACTGTTCTATCCTAGTGGGTTAGTTGCGGATACGGTCAGGGGAGGTACGGGGATGCCTTAGCTCTATCTCTATGCCGTAGACGACTGTGCTGGGATAGAGTATACATTGATGACATATAAGATTGGTTAGTTGCGAGCCCAGTTTGCAAGCCCTGGTAATAGGGGCTTAGGTACTGGTATGGGTAGAGCATCAGGGGAGGTACGGGGATATCTTAGCTCTATCTCTATTCCATGATGAGTGCATATGGGCCAATGGGGGTGTGATCCATGAGGTGCCAGACACTCGTGTATAGAGGTGCGGGGGCCACCAAACCTTTCTATAGCACATTGCAAACTTAAACCAGACCACAGCATAAAATGATTGTTACTTATGCATAATATTGTGAAACTGTCTGATTGTCTTACTGAGCTAAGTTGTGAGCTCACCCTTTGTATATATACATGTTTTTAGATGTTGATGCAGGTTACACGGTGGACGACTATATAAACACTCCGGCGTATGGTGATGCTGCTGCTCTGGGTGTACAGGCAGGAGAGGACGAGCATGACGCTTCATGCGAGTGCCCTTTCTGCATGTACCTTTGATTTGATTTTTATTTATTTTCAGTTGGATTAAGTGAATGTAAGGATATTATATTTTATGTTTGAATTTGAATAATTGGATATTTTATTTAAATTTATCAATAGATTCTCAGTTCATTTTATTTAAAGACTTCTGCTGTACTATTTATATTCTGATTGTGGTTATGTGCAATGGTTTGTATGAGTGGACACGGTCTATTCGAGATCCTGGTGTGAACCATTGGTTCAATGACAGTTCACTCACACCATTCTGGTTGGTTCAGAATTGGGGTGTGACAACTTGGTATCAGAGCTCTCGGGCTCTGTCCAACAGACCATATTACACTTAACTAAGTCGATGAACTGAGTTAGGAAAAATTTAAAAAAAAAAATCTTAATACAAACACACCCTAAGCATTGTTTGATACCTAAGACTGATTAAGAGAGAGCATAATATACTATATTAAATATGGAACTTAATGATACTCATACACTAGTTAGGTGAACCATTAAAACTTTCATTAATCAGAAAAGAGTATCAAATGAAATAGTGCGACAGGGTA
This sequence comes from Protea cynaroides, assembly GCA_028583415.1. Classification (NCBI taxonomy): domain Eukaryota; kingdom Viridiplantae; phylum Streptophyta; class Magnoliopsida; order Proteales; family Proteaceae; genus Protea; species Protea cynaroides. Next base: position 65,824,713 of record CM053274.1, read on the forward strand.
CGGTCCACAATCCGAACAGTTACCCTGATACATATATATACCAGAAAGAAAGGAGAGAAAATAAAAGGAAATCATGGGGTAGGAGGCCTAGGAGGAATAGGGTCCGCTATGTCATAATCTCGCTCGTAAGCGACCCTAAGCCAGTGTACCTTGTCCTATGTCACCCGTAGGGTACGAGCCAGATGTCCTAACTCCTGACCCATCTCTCGTTGAGACTCTAGGATGACCCTTTGAGTGTCCCTGATCTCAGTGAACATGCTCAACACCGGGTCTGGAGGGGGATGAGACGGTCCAGCTGTAGATGTAGATGGTGGTGCTGCAGGTGTGGGCTGTGGAGTTGGCACTGGTACACCCTCTGCCCTATCATCGTCATCATCACCCTCGGCCTCTCCTGCATAGGCCGCATTAGCTGCTGCTGCTGCTGCTGCGGCTGCTACCCTCCTGAGTGGGCGAGGGCGAGCCTCCAACTCGTCGTCGCTAACAGGCAGATTGTCCATTTGCATCCTCAGAATGGCATCCCAGTCGATGTCGGAGGTCATGGTGTCCTCAACAGCCACCTCGCCTCTCATGCTTACTCCTAGGCGGCGTAGAAGGGATGTGATGAGACTACCGTATGGAAGGTTACTGGCCTGATCGGCCAGGGTCGCCTGATGCATGGTCCGGATAAGAGGTACGGTAGAGAGACCCGCTCCCCTGTGCAGACACAGTAAGTAATGTACTGAGTGAGCTGTGATAACTCACTGTAGTGGCCGCTCTGGGGCACAATGTTGTGCTGGATGATGCGGCTATAAACTCGAACCAAGGGCTTCAAACTAGCCGCCTTCATAGGAGCCCTAGGATTTAGGATCTGCTCTACTATCTCTCGGCGTAGGTCCTCACTCAGATAGCCCTTCACCTTTGGAGGGCAGTATACTAAGTCTCCATCATTGGGTACCCCCAGCAGGTCAGCCAACCAGTGAGTGTCGAAGGAGATATGGACACCCTTGACGTAGCTGGAGATGCGCAAGTCCCTACCCTGATTGGGATCATTGAGATCCCCATGAAGCTCCAAGTTAGCATAAAAATGCTTAACCAGGTTGGGACGAGTGGTCTCTGTGTATGAGATGACAGGCACCCATCCAAGCGTGTCAAAAGCTGCTCGCACATCGAACCTGTCCAACTGTTCCAAGTTAACTCGCCATCCAGATTCAATGTTCTTGCTATCAAACCATGGGAAACGGGCTTATGCCGCCTCAGAACGAAACCACAGTTCATTGAGCTGTAGAGCTGGTGGCTGAGGAGCGCGCACGCTCGAGCCATGAGGACGCTTGCCAAGAGCATGTCGTGGAGCCATTTAAACTGCAAAACAAAAAGAAAACAAGAAGAAAAATGTTAGAAATTGTCAAAATTTTGGCAGCATAACGACAGTAATTTGGGAAAAAAACCTCAAACTCACCCAAAAACTTGGGTAGGAGGACTTACGTAACCCCTGCACTCTTCAAACAAATCAAACACAGGCAATTACAAAAGAAATTTCAGGAATTTAAGAAAAATCAAGAAAATTTTGAAATTTCGAAAACCTAGGTTAAAAAGTATAAAAATTCGATTTTGATGAAAACCGTTCGGTGGATCCTCAAATTGGTTGAGGGCTTTTGCTCTTAGGGGTCCCTAAACCCTTTCTAAGCCGAAGGAAAAGAGTTCCTACGGTTAGAATCTCTCAATCAAAGAAAAATAAAAAATTCTAGGTATAGACGATATAAAAAATTTGTAAAAACTTGAGAGAGAGAGAAGAGACTTACCTGGAGATGATATGCCGAGTCTGAATCGCAAGAAAACCACTCCTAGGGTGACCGGTCGGACTGTAGAAGCTCGAAAACCAGAGGTGAATCGCCACCGGAGAGGAGAAGGAAAGGAAAAGTGAGAAAATTTCTCACTTTTCGCGATTTTAAAGCCTTTCTGGGCATACCGGTCGACATACCAGTCGACCGGTACCCCTCAGGGCTGCGACCGCTATGTCTCGGTCAGAATTTAAATTTTGACCGGTCGACTATACCGGTCACACAACTTTCTACAAAGTGTCGACCGGAATGTTGCGACCGGTCAGTTATAGAACAACCAAAAAAATTTCTGAAAATTTTTAAAATTTTTGTAAATTTAAATTTCTACTTTTCGACTATTTCGCCTTATATTGTTCAAGACTAACACCACTATTATTGTTCTCATGTGTGATGTCTTCCTCTCAGATCCAAACAGAATTGTCTGAGATGGTAGGAAGAAACGGTTGTAGGGGCCGAAAGCGTCACCAGGCTAGGGTGTGCCTCGAGGAAGAAGAGCAGGTTGAACCAGGCTATGTTAGAGAGCCAAGCTCGGAAGTTGAGGAAGAACAGGTTCCAATGGTACCGATAAATTTGCTTGGCCCACCTCATAGGAATTCTGAGACCATTGTTACAAATCTGTTCTATCAGATGCAAGCTCAGCAGAAAGCATTCCTGAGCGAGATGTTGAAGATGTTCAGGCCACCGGGTCCTGTTCCCACTGAAGGTACGCCTGAGTCTGGAGGGAATAATACTACACAGCCAATGCATGGTAGTACAGGGCCGATGGGCCAAGCCCAGAATGTACCACCACCGCACCAGTTTTCGTCGTCTTCTGCTTATCAGGGAGCCTACCCGTATCCACCACCATGGTACGGAATGAATACACAGGGACAGCATGATCTGAGTCGAGCGGTGGACAGATTCCTAAAGTTGAAGCCTTCTTCATTCACAGGTAAGATCGGGAAACCATTGTAGCCAGCAGAGTGGGTTACAGAAATGGAGAAGAATTTTCGACTGATGACTTGTATAGAGGATGAAAAGGTCCTGTTTGCCACTCATATGCTGAAGGAAGATGCGAATGCTTGGTGGAATTCCACATGGGCATATCTGGAGACAAAGCATACACAGGTGGATTGGGAAGTGTTCAAGGTTGCCTTCTTCGATAAATATTTTTCGAAGAGTTTTAGAGATCAGATGGAGAAGGAGTTCCTTAATCTACAACGGTCTCGGGCATCGTGGATGCTTACAGCAGAGGTACGAGGAGTTATTTTTCTTTGCACCGGCAAGTATGCAAGAGGAAGAGACCAAGACACGTAGGTTCACCATGGGATTGCGTGGAGGCATCAGAGAGCATATATTGGGTCTGGACAAGAAAATTTATAATGAGGCTGTACAGGTTGCGAGAGTGATAGAATCCAGTCAGAGGGACAACTTCTTTGCACAGAACAGAGGAGTGAAGAGACCCGCTATTAAAAGTTCGGGTGGTGGTAACAATAGACCTTACCGCCCGGGGCGGGCCCCGCCACGAGAGGGGGGGGAAAACAACGCCACCCCCCCCGCGGCCCGGGGGTGGGGCGCAACCCAAATTAAATGTTTCAACTCCCATAAGGGCCCCACCCCCCCCAATAAAAAGGAAAAACACCCCCCCCCTACCCCCCCATCCGGTGGGGCTAAAAAAAAAAAAAAAAAATTTCTAAAAAAAAGGAAGTGGGTCATATTGCAGGACCTTTATGTGGTCCCCGAAAGGAAGCTTGTGCTTATACTGACAAAGAAATTTAATTTTCCCCCCCCCTTTTTTTTTTTTTTTTAGGGAAGGGAATTATAGCACTTGACCCGCTTGGATTAAGCTATCTAGGGCCGGAAGCGGAAGCTGATCCTCTCCAGATGGCACTTTGATGTCTGGGAAAAACTAAGGAGATGTTTGGAGAAAGGGGGGAGTGGGTTATCTTACCTAGGAAGCGGAAGCTATTCTCTCCGCCTAAAAGCTCAGAGGATGCTTACGAAGGGGGAGTGGGGTATCTAGTAGTCACTCGGGCCCAAAGATGGAAGATATAGATGTGGTTCGGGAGTTTCTAGATGTATTTTCATAAGGATCTCCCGGATTTACCACCGGACACGGGCTACGAATTTGTGATAGACCTTATGCCGGTTCGGCGCCGGTGTCTAAAACACCATACAAGATGGCCCCGACCGAGTTAAAGGAGTTGAAGACCCAATTACAAGAATTGTTGGATAAGGGCTTCATACGACCTAGTATATCGCCTTGGGGGAGCACCTGTATTATTTGTCAAGAAGAAAGATGGAAGTGTACGACTATGTATTGACTACCGTGAGCTGAACAAGTTGACGATCAAGAATCGGTATCCTTTGCCTAGGATCGATGATCTGTTCGATCAGCTGCAGGGTGCAAAGGTTTTCTCGAAGATCGATCTCCGATCGGGGTATCACCAATTGAAGATCAAGGCCGGAGATATTCCGAAGACTGCTTTGAGGACGAGGTATGGGCATTATGAGTTTCTGGTAATGTCTTTCGGGTTGACCAATGCTCCAAATCATTTATGGAACTGATGAACCGAGTGTTCCATGATATGTTGGACACTTCGGTCATCGTATTCATCGATGACATATTGATTTACTCAAAGGACATGGAGACTCATACAACACATTTGAGGGCAGCCCTACAACAGCTGAGGGATGTGAGGCTTTATGCAAAATTCAAGAAGTGTGAGTTTTGGCTGAAGGAAGTGGCTTTCTTGGGCCATGTTGTATCTGAAGACGGTATCAAGGTTTATCCAAGCAAGATAGCTGCTATAGTAAGATGGGAAGCACCAAAATCTATGGCGGAGATTCGTAGTTTCCTTGGGTTGGCTGGTTATTATAGAAGATTCGTGGAAGATTACTCCAGAATCGCTGTTCCACTCACCAGATTGACCAAGAAAGGAGAGAAATTCATATGGATAGATGAGTGCGAGAAGTGTTTTCAGACCTTGAAGTCAAGACTTGTCTCTGCACCTATCTTGACCATCCCAGAACCAAGCATACCGTTTACTTTATATACGGATGCTTCGGGGTTGGGTATCGGGTGTGTATTGATGCAAGGAGAACAGGTGATTGCTTACGCATCAAGACAGTTAAAAGAGCATGAGAAAAACTATCCTACGCATGACTTGGAGCTAGCAGCGGTTATTCATGCAATCAAGACTTGGAGACACTACTTGTACGGTGAGAAGTTTCAGATCAAGTCAGATCACAAGAGCTTAACTTATCTTTTCACTCAAAAGGATCTGAATATGAGACAGAGAAGATGGCTAGAATTGTTAAAAGATTATGACTGTGACATCCAGTACCATCCGGGTAAAGCAAATGTGGTGGCTGACGCCTTAAGCAGAAAGTGGGCATCGAAGCCTGAGGCAGGACCAAGTACAAATGCTGCATTGTGTGCTGCAGCCTCTAGTTCAATGGAAACTGATGAAGAACATATTATCGAAACTGCAGAAGATCCAGTCGAGCAAGGCTTGATTCATAAGTTCATTATGATGTTCGCCGCATTGAAGATCTCACCGGGTCTAATTGATGAAGTCAAGGTAGCAATCCTACAGGATCCATATCTCAAGACAGTGCAGGAAGACTTAGAGAAGGGTACGTGCAATCCTGACTTTACCTTGGAATCAGACAAAGTACTCAAGTATCGCGGACGGATATGTATACCTGAGAGCGAAGACTACGATATCAGAGGTCGAGTTATGACTGAAGCTCATTACACTCCATATTCGGTACATCCCGGAAGTACCAAGATGTACCATGATCTAAGAAGACTATATTGGTGGAGGGGTATGAAAGCAGATATAGCTCGTTTCGTGTTCCAATGTCTGAATTGTCAACAAGTTAAAGCGGAAAGGCAAAGACCTGCGGGTTTACTACAGCCGTTACCAGAACCTGCGTGGAAGTGGGATTGTATCACCATGGATTTCGTCACTGGCCTACCATTGACACCAAGGTCAGTGGATGTAGTTTGGGTTATAGTAGATCAACTCACCAAGACAGCTAGATTTATTGCGGTTAGACCTCAGTATACCATGGAGAAACTGGCCAAGTTATATGTTGATAATATAGTCAGACTTCATGGCGTTCCAGAGAGTATAGTATCTGACAGAGATCCCCGTTTTACATCAAAGTTTTGGGAAGGATTACAGAAAGCTATGGGAACAAAGTTGAAGTTCAGTACAACTTTTCACCCTCAGACGGATGGACAGTCAGAACGAACTATTCAAATTTTGGAAGATATGCTCCGAGCTTTTGCATTAGATTTCAAAGGAGCTTGGGATGAGAAGCTATCACTTATCAAGTTTGCTTACAACAACAGTTATCAGGCTACAATTCAGAAGGCCCTATATGAAGCTCTCTATGGAAGGAAGTGTCGTACACCTCTGTTATGGAACGAAGTGGGGGAAAGAAGAATTGTAGGATCGGAGTTTGTTGAAGAAACTTGCCGAGTAATTGATCAGATCAAATAGAGAGTAAAGACAGCTCAAGTTCGACAGAAGCACTATGCAGATAATCTAGGGAACAGCTCTGGAGTTTGCAGTGGATGACAAAGTATTCTTGAAGGTGTCACCGATGCGAGGTCTGAAATGGTTTGGTAAAAAGGGGAAGCTATGCCCCAGGTATGTGGGACCATATGAGATATTGAATCGACGTGGTAATGTAGCATATCAATTGACTCTACCACCATCTATGTCTAGCGTTCATAATGTGTTCCATGTATCATTACTGAAGAAGTATGTCAGAGATCCATCGCATATCTTGAGCGCTGATCCTCCAGACTTGACTGAAGACTTAACTTTCGAAGTGGTGCCTGTAATGCTCTCAAGCCGAAAAGTTCAGCAACTTCGAACCAAGGATATCCACTATGTGAAGGTGCATTGGAGAAGCCAAAATGTGGAGGAAATTACTTGGGAAGAAGAGAGCGCGATGAGGAAGGAGTACCCTAACCTTTTTGACGATCAAGGTACGTTCAAATTTCGAGGCCAAAATTTCTTTTAAGGGTGGGGGAGTTGTAGTACCTACATGCAAATTTTGGGACGAAATTTCTTTTAAGGGTGGTGGAGTTGTAAGACCCGACTCGAAAACCCGGTCTAACCTTGGTTTTGTGTCGTGACAGTCTTCCGATCATCACCGAGCCGGACGGGGCAAGCGGATAACAAACAGTACAAAATCGGACCAAAGTCGACCAATTATACCTGATTTTAGATACCGGTTGATGGTACCGGTTGACCGGTATGGCCTGCACAGCTATGTGCGAGAATTTGGAAATTGGTCTCTGCGGGTCCTGCTTTCCTGATTTCGAATCCTAGAAGTTTCCTAATCCTAGTAGGGTTACGAAACCCTATTTCTAGCCTATAAATACACCCTTAAGCCTCCTCAAATCCTTTCCATTGTCTCTCGCAAACCCTAGAGAAGAGAAAGAGGTGGAAAATGAGAAGGAACTAGGAGGAAGAAGAAGGAGCCGCCATTACCGTTTGACGAAGCTCTCGTTACGCCTGTCAATGGTAAGTGTTTGAATCCCTCTTCTTACCCTATGTAGTTGTGTGGGTGGATCAATACCATGCAAAGTAGGTATTGATCTAAAACCCTAAATTAGCCAATAAACCCTAAGTTGCCGTCAAACCCTAGATTCGAGTTTCGAGATGATATTCATCGAAACGAGACTTGAATGAGTTGGAGATAACTCTAACTCAAAGCCTAGACTTAGAATGGATAGGAGAAACCCTGAAAATCCATGGAGGATGATCGTCGGCAGTCGAAAAACCCATGTATGGTCTTCCGGAGACATACCGGTCGACTATACCGGTTGCACATAGTGCGACCGGTATGTTGCGACCGCTACCTCTCGGGAGGTTGTCTGTGGGGGACCGGCTGACCATACCGGTCGCCAGTCTTTCCCACAGAGCTGCGACCGGTGTATGCCACTGGTAAGCTCTGTGAGGGTGTTTTGTGATCTCTGTTGGTTTTCGACCAACATGAAACCCTAAATAATATATTCTAATGAAACCCTAATAATATTGTTGGACTGTGACATATCGTTTGGATCTTGCGACGTGGAGCAAGTTATCGAACGAGCGTCAGGTAAGGGAATCTGACCTAAACCTAATAATTATGGACAATAAATCGTTGTTAATCATTGAATATCTATGATGTGATGTTTGTGCATATTCACATGCCATCCTTTACTTTCAGTTATTATTATTATTCATGCATTCATAGGATGTGATTATTAGGCATGTGATTGTTTTCGTTGGTGTGTGGAGTGGGGCATGGGCCTGGGATCGCTCTTCACACTGGCACCTTTTTGTAGTATTCTGTCTTAACATGCTTGGTACGGGTGGGGTATCAGGGGAAGGTCGTGGTACGGTGGTCTCCGATATTGATGTTGTCCCGGCCATTGTTATGTAGTACTGAGGATTCCGAGTCGACGCTGGCTTGTCCACGATGCTTTAGCTCTATCTCTATGCCATAGGGAGTTATGTTGGGATAGGGTCTACCTGCGTATTGTTTCTATCCTAGTGGGTTAATTGCGGATAGGGTATCAGGGGGAGGTGAGGTATTGTGGTCTCCGGCCCGGCCTGCACGCTCTAGCTCTATCTCTATGCCATAGACGGTTGTACTGGGATAGAACATACATTGTTGACATATAGGATTGGTTAGTTGCGAGCCCAGTTTGCGAGCCCAGTTTGCGAGCCCTGGCCAGTAGGGGGCTTAGGTACTGGTATGGGTAGAGTATCAGGGGAGGTGCGGGTATACCTTAGCTCTATCTCTATTCCATGATGGGTGCATGTGGGTTGGTGGTAGTGTGATCTACTGTGCGATGCCACACACTCGTGTATAGAGGTGCGGGGGCCACCAAACCTTTCTATAGCACATTGCAAACTTTAAAATCAGACTACAACATAAAATGATTGTTACTCATGCATAATCTTGTGAAACTGTCTGATTGCCTTACTGAGCTGTGTTGTGAGCTCACCCTTTGTGTACACATTGTTTTAGATGTTGATGCAGGATACACTGTGGACGATTATGTGAACGCTCCGGCGTATGAAGGTGTAGCTGCTGCTGGATGTACAAGCGGGGGAGGACGAGCATGATGCTTCATGCGAGTGCCCTTCTCGCGTGTACCTGTGATGGATTTTATTTAGTTGTTTCAGTTATTTTTGTTTGATATTAAGAGATGTAAAAGATTATTATTTATGTGTTTGAGTTTGAATAATGGGATATTTATTTAAATTATCAATAGATACTCAGTTCATTCTATTTAAAGTCTTCCGCTGTGATATTTATATTCTGATTGTTGGTTATGTGTAATGATTTGTATGGGTGGACACGGCCTATTCGAGATCCTGGTGTGAACCGTTGGTTCAATGACGGTTCACTCACACCGTTCTGGTTGGATCAGAATTGGGGTGTGACAGTTCTAGTCACAACCAGAAGGCCATTAGAATACTTGGACCTTAAAATGGGTTAGGAGAAACCCTAGAAACCAAGCCGAAGACCAACGAGGGAGGGAGATCCGAGATCGGGTTCTCGGATCCAAACCGTAGGATATACCGCAGGCACATACCGGTCTCACTCAGTGAGACTGGTATGTACCGCAACCGGTATATACCGGTGGCACCATACCGGTCTCACTCTATTGAGACCGGTATACTGAGACCGGTATGCCTTTCGAGCCTTGTTTGCTTGACCAAACAAGGTTCTAACCAGCTGTGACCTTCATAAATGAATTCTAACCTTAATAAATGAATTCTAACTTAAATGTATGATTATATAGGACTTGTTGACAGCGTGAGTAGATCCTGTGACGCTGTACGAAATTGTTATCACGTGACAGGTAAGGGACAAGACCCCAAACTCTAATTAATTAAATAACAGTAAACCTTTGTGATTAAATCTATGTGTAAATTGAATTGCTTGGTGTTTGTGCATATTCACATGCCATATAGTTGTTTCTTTTGCTATTATCTAATCATGCATTTCATATGCTAGGATGTCGGATGTTAGGCATGTGTATGTTTTTAGTTAGTGTGTGAAATGTGAAGGGGAGTGAGCCCTGGATATATCCACAACTAACATTTTTCTCGTATCGCCTTCTACCTTAGCAAACTCGGTGCGAATAGGGTATCAGGGGGAGGACGTGGGATTGTGGTTCATCCTGTCCATCAAACTCGAGCCCTATCCCTATGTCGTAGGGAGTTGTGTTGGGGTAGGGTAATATCGCCGTTTACCTTAGTGGACTTGGTGCGAATAGGATATCAAGGGGAGGATGTGGGATTATGGTTCATCCTGCCCACCAGATTCGAGTCCTATCTCTATGTCGTAGGGAGCCGTGCTGGGGTAGGGCCATAGATATTGTATTGACATTTAGGACTGATTAGAAACGGAACCCACTTGTAAGCCCTTGTCAATAGGGGTTTAGGTATTGGTACGGTGTAGGGTATCAAGGGGAGGACGCGGTAGTGTGGATTGTTGCCTGACGCCAGACTCTAGCTCTATCTCTATGGAGTGAGTAATGTGGGGTAACAACAGTAGTGTAGATTGTTGCCTGACTGTTGGGTGTGCTCACACTCTCGTGCATGGAGGTGCGGTGGCCGTCAAACCTTACCATAGTATTTTGCAAGTTTTACCTGACCCAAATTGTAATGTTATCTCATGCATTTTGTATGTTGCATTGATTTTGTACTTATTGAGCTAAGTTGTGAGCTCACCCGAATATATATATTCTTCTTTTCAGATTTTGATGCAGGGTACACAGTTGATGACTTCATGACTGCCCCAGCGTACGGTACAGTTGCTGCCATTGACACTCAGGCAGTAGAGGACGAGCATGACGCATCATGCGAGTGCTCCTTTTGTGTTTTCCTTTAGAGGAGATTTTATTTTAAACAAACATTGTAATATTTTTATTATTTAAGTTTGTGAATGATGGAATAATTTGGATAATTATTTAATTTACAATATAGAGCTCAGTTCATTTATTTATTTCCGCTGCTATTTATTATTCTCTGATTATGTTAGACTGCTTGGGAATGATTGGTTGACACGATTTATTGAGATCCTGATGTGAACCGTGGTTTAGAGCCGGTTCACTCACATTTATGGTTCAGTCGGAATTGAGGTGTGACATAATCACTTGTGGTTAAGGATTCATCTATATCGAATATCCAATTAGCATCACAATACCCTTCTAAAACTGAAGGATTCCCACGATAGTGTAAACCATAATTCATAGTTCCCTTCAAGTACCTTAATAACCTTATCAAAGTTTTCCAGTGCTTTTTTCCAGGGTTATGGGTATGTTGATTCAATTTTCCTATTGCCAAGGTTATATCCGGTCTTGTAGAGTTCATTAAGTATGACACTGAACCAATAATCTAGGAATACTCCTTTTGGGAGACTGGTTCACCTTGATTTTTTATGAGATTGTTTCCTACCTCTAAGGGTATTTTTATTGGAGAGCACTCATAATATCCATACTTTTTTAATAGATTTTTCACATAGTGTGCCTGAGATAATATTATCTCATTGGTTTTTCTTATAACTTTGATACCTAAACTGACATCAATTTTTTTCATGTCTTTTGTATCAAACTTAGACATAAAGATTTTCTTTGTTGAATTTTCAACATTTAAATCAGTTCTCATTATTAGCATATCATCAACATATAGAACAATAATAACATCATTTTCATTATTAAACTTACTATATATACACCTATCATAATTATTGATGATAAAGCCATTGTTTAATAACACTTGATCAAACTCTTTATAACATTGTTTATGTGTTTGTTTTAAACCATACAGGGATTTAATTAACTTACAGATTTTATGTTCTTGTTCAGACACTATATAACCTTCAGGTTGTCTAATATAAATTTATTCTTATAAATTTCTATTTAGAATTGTAGTTTTAACATCCATTTGATGAATAACTAAGTTATAAATAGAAACGATAGCAAACAAAGTTCTTATAGTAACAATACAAGCTACGGGCAGAGAAAGTATCAAAATAATCTATGTTTTTCTTTCGTTTAGACTCCTTAACTACTAATCTTGCCTTAAACTTTTTAAGAGATCCATTATGCCTTAATTTTCTTTTAAATGTCCACTTGGTATCTAAAAGCTTTGTTCCTAGTGGAAGGTCCACCAATTCTCAAGTGTGATTCTAAAAAATCTAACTCGCTCTTGATGGCATCTTTCCAAAACACTACATCTAGAGATGTTATTGCCTCTTGATAAGTTAAAGGATCTCTATCCACATGATATATTAACATCTCATCACCAAGATTAATAGGTTTTCTTTGTTTTTTCACTTATCCTTAATAACTTAGTATTCATTTCATCAGATTCTTATTCTTTATTAATTTCATTATTCATAACAGGATTTTCATTATGAGTAACACTATTTAACTTTGGAAAAACATGTTCAAAAAATTATGCATCATGAAATTCAATAATGGTGTTAACATCAAACATGTTTTCAACCGATTTTAATACAAAAAATCTATATGCCGCACTATGTTGAACATATTCTATAAAGATGCAGTCATAAGTCTTAGGTTTAAATTTTCTTTTCTTAGGTTCAGGTATCCGAACTTTGGCTAAACACCCCTATACCTTTAAGTAATTAAAGGATGGTTGGAAATCAGTACAAACTTACAGAGTGTGTTAAAATAGATAGTACTTCTGTTGAAACTTAGACAAGGGAAACAGATAAAAGACATAGACCGTAGATTCAAGTTGTGAACAAGTGTAGATCTAGGAAGAAGTGAGTTTCTTTTGTTTCGAATTCTATGAGTGAAAGTGATCTTTCCAATGATGTTATAACAGTGAGACATGTGGAGTCACATCACATTGTACGACGGTGAGCTGTGTAGGACACCTAGACGGGGTGTGGGCTATGCCAGTTTGGATGTAGCGATTTGGTAGAGAGACAATAGAGGAGTTTGTATAATCAACATTAACACAGGTTCTTCTTCAGGGTGGTTTGCAGAATTCAAGCTAAGGTAGAGAATTATTGGATTGTGTCTTGTATTCTATGGGATCTACATAGTTATTGAAATTGTATTTGTAATTTGGATTTGGATCAATTACATGTGCAATGGTCAATTTGTAATTGTGTGAGATTAGGGTTTATAAGGAACCTATATATTTTTTATATGAGAAAAACCCTAGGTAACAAAGCAGAAGGAAAAACACTTTGTGAGGTGTAGAATATTTCTTGATGAATAAGAAATTTCTCTGATTCTGTGGGATGGAGGTAGATATTCTGCATTGGATACTGAACTACGGTAAATCTTTATATTTATATGATTGCTTGTTTTTTCATATTTTCTCTTGTTTATACTTTTATCGTCAACAAGGAGTTTGGATACAAAGTAAAATGAAATTAATAAATAAACAAGGAATGATTTGATATTATTTTCATAGTTATGGGATAGACAAAGATTTTTTTTTTAGATTTGAAAATTTTGTTTTTTCTCTGAAAAAAAGTTTACAAATTTTATTTTTCTTTCCTTTAATTTGTCTTACAAGTCATAGGGTTTAGGTCAGGACCATAGTTTTAGATATCGTTATCGTATCGTTTGACTCATATCGATACCAGCCGTAACTAAACCAGATTCCTGACCAATATGATATGGTTTTGTTGAATCGATAATGGAGACAGAACCTGACCAATATGAGTTGATATTAATGATATGAGCTGATATGAATCGATATTGACCGACACATTATCGATATTAATTGACAGTGATCCATACTTAATCGATGCCAAAAAAAAATACCACATCAACATATGGCTGATAGCTATATCCGATACCCATGACCGTTCCCACACCGTGAACTTAATCCATAGTATGAACGAAATTAGACTGATTCGTTTAAATTTTCAAATTGACACCTAAAACACTTTCTGTTTCGCATCAACTTTATTATGGTTTTATGGAACTTTCGGGATAGTTTCTGGGGTCAGTTTGGACTAAGGGTGTCAACGGGCCGGTCCGGGCCGATTTTGGTCCTGGTTGAATCGATGTCGGGTTTTATAAGCCCAGCCCAAAACATGTCCATTAAGAGTTTGGGCTGGGTTGGGCTACGCTGGACACAATAACTATCGAGCTGGTCCGGTGTTGATTTGTTATCAGGCTGGGCTTATTGAGGTGATTTCAGACTGGTTCGGTCCGGACCGGACTTATCAAGCTTATCAGACCTATTTTATATGTAAGATATATAGCCTATTTTATTATTTCTATCTATAAAATTAGCATCATTCCTTCTATGTAATTCAGTAAATTGTAACAATTAACATACTCTTTTTAATTATAGATTCATATAATCTTTCGGATCAAGAAGTGAACTATAACAGTGTAATATAATCCATCAAAATTTAAAACCATTAAAATTAAGAAACTCGGCCCGGATGGACCTTACCGGTGTTCGGGTTAGGTATTATTGGTTCGGGCTAGTTCGGGCTTCTTAACGGTCTGATTTCGATTTGGGCTGAAACGGTGTCGGGCTTTACAAGCCGAGACTGAAACTTGTCCATTAAGGTTGTATCCGAGCTGGGTTCGAGTTATATCGGACTGGCTCGGTCCGTGCTACCGGGCCGGGCCCATTTTTGATACCCTTAGTTTGGACCATCAAACTAAGATGAAAGTAATTATGAGCATCGATTTTGAGATATTCTCTTCGCCTAAGGATAGTTATTTCGAAAAACGAGCCATGACGTATCTCTATCGTGTAAGGTCAAGGGTGGGTACCATGACACTAAATTTGAATGTATTTATGGACTTAGCCCAATGACGTTTCTCTTTGTGAAAACTGAGAAGGACAAAGGACATCTAAGTATACATATAGTTTTTACTTCAATTAGTTAATAGCTTTATTTGCCACTATTTGGTCATATCTAAAACTTACTAATTTACGAACGAAGACTCCATAAGCTTTTCGGGTGCTTCTTTTAAATAGCACTATCCCTAAAAATAAATTGAAAATTTCTCAACACCAACAATGGCAGAATCATTTGTCACCCTTGTAAGATATTTTTATGGGTTAAATTAATTATAAGGTTAGTTGGTTCAGTGGGAGTATAGTTACAGGTAAATTGATTTAAGTATGATTAGAGATGGACCAACTTGGTCCACTGTGAGACTGATCCAGAGTTGAGGGTGGTATTATAAATACCAATGGTTAGAGTCCCCACAGCCACGGTGTTATTTTCTTCTCCTATTTCCATACGCAGAGAGAAGGTCAAGGGATCCCGACAGGCTGTGGAAGACTTTGATCCAAGCATTCCAAGCATTCAAATCAAAGGAAAACGGTCAGAAATCAATCTACAATAAGAGGTATGTCTCTAATCATCTATTTTCGATACCATTGCATTCTAGTAATCTATGTACATGGTGTGTTCGTTAAGGTTTATGGAAAATCCTATGGGAAAACTCAAAGAAGATCTATGCAAAATTTCTTACAACCCTATCCATTGGTACCTTATCCATTGGTAGACTGGGTTTCGATGCCAAGATTTTTTTTTTTTTTTTTTAATTCTGGAGAGATAGACACATGAATTCATCATTATTTTTATTTATTTTTCTTAAAATCTAATATAATTTATTCTTTTCTTGACTTCAAAATATAGTATTAATTACAAGGATCCTACGGCTTCTCTTCAAAATGAAGACAGAAGGTGTACAGATGAACAAAAAATGTAAAGAAGACAAGTCGGTCTGACTGTAAAACAAGTCGGTTAGACAAGTCTCTAGACAAGTCAGTTAGATAAGTCTGATGTAATTTACTATAAAGGTAGATTAGTCATTTTGTAATCCTCTATGTAATCTATTCTATATCAGTATATAAAGGAATCATATACCCCTGAAATCACAATCTCGTTTATGGTATCATAGCACAAATAGCACACTTTGAAAATCTCTCTGAAATGTTTTTTTCTGTTCGTCTTAGTTCTTCAAAATTGCCAATGTCTTATTTTTCTTCTTCTTCTTCTCTATACACCTACCCTAGCACTCTTAATGTTACAAATTTTGTCTCGATTAAACTCACATAGAGCAACTATTTGCTCTTGCGTAACAGATGGAGTCACTAATCGAAAGTCAAGATCTTCTTTAGTTCATTGTCAACGAGATTCAAGTTCCATCTCGAGAGATTAAGAACTTCGATGGTTTTTCTATTCCGAACCCAGACTAAATGGCATGGATTCGTACTGATCGACTCATCAAGGTTTGGATTATGTTGTGATGCAGGTCAGATGGTTGTGAATCTGTACAGACTTGCAGGGTGTGTTGAAATAAATGATACTTCTGTTGAAACTTAGACAAGGAGAATAAATGGAAGACATATACTGTAGGAAATTCAAGTTATGAATAAATGTAGATTTAGGAAGAAGTGAGTTTCTTTCGCTCCAATTTGTGTGAGTAAAAGTGATCTCTCGGTGATGCTACAATAGTGAGAGAGGTGGAATCAAATCACATTGTAAGGCGGTGAGTTGTATGAGACACCTAGATAGGTGTAGGCTATGTCGGTTTGGGTGTAGTGGTTTGACAGAGAGACAATGGAGGAGTTTGCAGAATCAACATCAACACAGGTTTTTATTCGGGGTGGTTTACAGAATCCAAGCTAAGGTAAATAATTATTGGGTTGTGTCTTGTATTTAGTGGGGCCTACACACTTATTGAAATTGTATTTGTAATTTGGATTTAGGTCCATTACATGTACAAAATGATCTATTTATAATTGTGTGAGATTAGGATTTCTAGGGAGTCTATATATTTTCTCTATGGAAAAAACCTGAAGTATCAAAGTAGAAAGAAAAACACTTTGTGAGGTGTACAATATTTCTTGATGAATAAGAAATTTCTTTGATTCTTTGGGGTAGAAGTAGATATTCCGCATTGGGTGTTGAATCACGGTAAATCTTTGTATTTGTATGATTGCTTGTTTTTTCATATTTTCTCTTGTTTCTACTTTCATTGTCAACAAGGAATTTGGATAAAATAAAATGAAATTAATAAATAAATAAGGAATGATTTGATATTATTTTCATAATCACATGATAGATAAAGGATTTTTTTTTTTTTTTAGATTTAAAAATTTTGTTTTTTCTCAAAAAATAAGTTCACAAATTTTATTTTTCTTTCCTTTAATTTGTCTTAGCTAGGAGTCATAAGGTTTAGGTCAGGACCATGGTTTTAGATACCGTTATCATATCATTCAATTCATATCAATACCAGCCATAATTAATATGGATTCCTAACCAATATGATATCATTTTGTTGAATCAGTAATGGAGATAGATACCTGACCGATATGGGTTGATATTAATGATACGAGCTGATATGAGTTGATATTTACTGATACATTTCCGATACTGATTGATACTGATCCATACTTAACCGATATCATTAAAAGATTACCACATCGACATATGACTGATAGCTGTATCCGATGAACTAAATCTATGGTGTAAATGAAATCGGATTGATTCGTTTAAATTTTAAAATTGATGAAACACTTTCTGTTTCACATAACCTTTATTGTGGTTTTATGGAACTTTGGAGACAGTTTTTGGGGTCAGTTTGGACCATTAAACTAAGATGAAAGTAATTATGATCATCGATTTTGAGATATTCTTTCAACCAAAGATGGTTATTTTGAAAAACAAACCGGGATATATCTCTGTTGTGTAGGGTCAAGCGTGTGTACAATGACACTAAATTTGAATGTATTTACGGACTTACCCCAATGACGTTTCTCTTTGTAAAAGCTGAGAAGGACAAAGGTAAGTAAATAAATATAATTTTTATTTAAATAAATGTAATCCTCTCTGTAATCTATTCTATATGAGTATATAAAGGAATCATATACCCTTGAAATCACAATCTCGTTATGGTATCAGAGCGCAAATAGCGCACTTTGAAAATATCTCTGAATTTTTTTTGTTCGTCTCAATTCTTCAAAACTGCCAATGTCGTCTTCTTCTTCTTCTTCTTCTTCTTCTTATTCTCTGTACGCCTACTCTAGCACTCTTGATGCTACAAATGTCGTCTCGATTAAACTCACATAGAGTAACTATTTGCTCTGGCGTACTTAGATGAAGTCACTAATCGAAAGTCAAGATCTTCTTCAGTTCATTGCCCGCGAGGTTCAAGTTACATCTCGAGAGATTAAGAACTCCGATGGTTTTTTTATTCCGAATCCAGATTATATGTCATGGATTCTTACTGATCGACTCGTCAAGGCTTAGATTACCAACACTCTGTTTGAAGAAGTTCTCAGTCTTGTAATTGGTGTGAAGACCTCTGCAATTGTATGGAACACTCTCTCTAATGCATTTTTGCAAGCATCGGAGGCACGAGAATTTGAGTCGTTGTACAAACTTCACTTCTTGAAGAAAATGAACACAACTTCTCTTGGTGAGTATCTGATGGGTTTCAAAAATATATGCGATCAGCTCAACGCCATAGGCAATCCTTTGACTGATCAGTGAAAGGTATTCTCTCTTCTGACAAACCTTGGATTGTCTTCTGAATCTTTTGCTATGACTATGCTCAAGCCACCAGTACCGAGTTATAGTGAACAGTCATGATTTGCGAAATCAAAATCATCAAACCTCTTCTGTGTCATCGCATCTTGCATTTGTTGGTGAACGAAATCGAAAGAATCAGAATCGAGGTCGACCACATTTTAATTTACGTGGACGTGGTTTTCATCAACAAAATCAAAGAGTTAATACAAATAACTCTTGTCGCAAATCAAACTTCATCAGTTTTGGAAAGGGAAATGATCCACCGAAATTGAGATCTACTACAATGGCTAATTCAGGATCACAGATCCAATGTCAGATCTGTCATAAGTATGGTCATGGCGCACTAAAATGTTGGAGCAGCTTTGATAATAATTTCTAGGCTGAAAATGTGCCCCAAGCACTGGTAGCAATGCCATATTGCCAACACTCAAGATGCAAAGTGGTTTCCAGACACTGGAGCCACTGCGCATATAACCTCATCTATAGGTAATTTTCATCTTTTCATCACTTAACTAAGTATCAAGGTTCAGACACTGTTATGGTGGGAAATGGTACTAAACTACCTATCTCTCATATTGGAGATGCCACTATTAATACTCAAACTTCTGTAATTTCCTTGAGGAATGTACTTGTTGTACCTTCTATACAGAAGAACTTACTATCAGTGTCTCAGCTTACTTAGAACTATCCATGCTATTTTGAATTTGATAAACATGGTGTACTAATCAAGGATGTGCAAACAAAAAGGGAGTTGGCATCGGGGAGTAAAAAAGATGGTCTATACTCAATTTCTGATTCAGTTTCAAGTTCTGAAAATTCTCCTACCACTTTGTTCTCCACACGGTTTCAAGTTACAACTGAAGATAAATTGCATCAGCAGTTAGGACATCCACATTCTCGCATTCTCAAATTTCTACAAAAGCGTGGTGATATAAAAGTCTCTAGATCTTATAGTTCTCATACCAGACTATGTAAAAGTTGTCAGATGAGAAAAAGCATGAAGTTACCATTTGTTTCAAATTTTTCTTGATGTACTGCTCCACTAGAAAGAATACACTGTGATTTGTGGGGAAAGGTCCCCATTCCTAGCAAACAACATTTTGTGTAGTACATCTTGTTTGTGGATGATTTCTCAAGATATAGTTGGTTTTATCCAATTAATAACAAATCGAATTTCTTCAAGACTTTCATTGTATTTCAGAACATGGTAGAACGACAATTTCGGCATAAAATTCGTTGTGTTCAGACTGATGAGACTTTCATTGTATTTCAAAACATGGTAGAACGACAATTTGGGCATAAAATTCGTTGTGTTCAGACTGATGGTGGTGGTGAATTTATGTCTCATGTTTTCTAGATCTTCTCCAAAATGGCATTCTCCATCATATGTCATGTCGTCACACTCCTCAGCAGAACAACATTGTAGAATGCAAGCATAGAGATCTTGTGGAGTTGGGACTCTATGTTGTTCAATGCATCACTACCTCGCACTTACTGGGTGGAAGCATTCTCTACTGTCCTATTCCTCATCAATCGTCTACCTTCTACTATTTTTGAGATGGATACTCCATTGCACATGTTGTTTCATCAACAACCTGACTACTCTGTACTGCGGATATTTGGTACAAAATGTTTTCCTTGCCTACGAGCATACAATGCACATAAGTTGGAACCACGATCCCTTCCCTGTTTTTTTCTTGGCTACAACGATGCACACAAGGCTACATATGTCTTTATTTACAAACTGGTCAAGTGTATATTTCTCGACATGTTACTTTTGATGAATCTGTATTTCCCGCCAAGCAGCAGAATGCCTCACTATGGTTTCCATCTGAATCTGAATCTGATCATTGCACTTTTACAAGATGGCTTGCGGACTCCACTTCTGACCCTGCTGATTATGGAAAATCTTCATCCCCAACGCCACAGTGTGCAATTCCACCAGTCTCTTCCAATTCGATAGGTATACTTACTCAAAATTCTGACCCATCTACTGTCACTCTTCCTACTGTTGATACTCACACACCATCAAACTCACTCACAGAGACTACTTCCCCAATTATTGACCTACCTCAAGAGTCCTCTTCTCCCGTAGTAGCAGACCCACCCCATGAGTCTTCTCCCATTCTTTCTTCTTTTCATCCTATGACTACATGCAGTCGTTCTGGAATTCACAAACCTAACCCAAAATATGCCATGTTAGCCATTGCTATTCCTGATGAGCCATCTTTTGTTTGTTCTACATTGCAACATCTGGGTTGGAAATCTGCAACGCAGGAAGAAATTTTGGCCTTGAATGAGAATCCGACATGGGTACTAGTTCCTCTGCTCCTCATCAAAATGTTGTTGATTGCAAATGGGTTTTCAAGGCTAACTTACAGGTTGATGGGTCCTTAAAACGTCTCAAAGCGAGATTTGTTGCCAAGGGTTTTAACCAACAAGAAGGTATTGATTACCTAGAAACATTCAGTCGAGTAATCAAGCCTGGTTCCATTCGACTTGTCCTTACTGTTGCTATTGTCCGTCATTGGCCCGTTCGATAGCTAGATGTAAAGAACGCATTTCTTCATGGCCTTCTTGATACAGCCCCCGGGCTTCAAGGATCCTACTTGTCCAAAGGATGTATGTCTTCTTCGCCGTGCCTTGTATGGACTTAAACAAGCACTGAGGGCGTGGTTTGACAGATTTAATGCCTTTCTCTTGGACTATGGATTTTTCTGTAGTGTCTCTGATGCTTCTCTGTTCATTTACAAACAATAAGGACGATTGATTCTATTGCTACTATATGTCGATGACATTGTTCTTATAGAGAATGGTTCTGCTTTACTTGAATCCTTCATTGTTTCATTAAGCTCTCAGTTTGCTATGAAGGATCTTGGTGTTCTTCATTACTTTCTTGAGATTGAGGTTGTTCACACCTCTCATGGTCTTTTTCTCTCTCAAGCTAAGTACAGTGCTGATATATTACATCGAACACACTTGGACAATTTGAAACCCATTTCTACCCTCATGAGTATTGGTTCTGATCTAACTTCTCAACCATTGTTGTCATCTACTGATGCCTCGTTGTATAGAAGCCTTGTCGGTGCCTTGCAATATCTCACCATGACAAGGCCCTGATTTATCTTATTCCGTGTATCAAGGTTGAACATATGCATGTTCTGAACCTTGCCCATTTCAAGGCTGTTAAAAGGATCCTATGGTATGTTAGTGGCACTTTTGATCTTGGTCTTAACATATTTCATGACAGTACTCTCACTTTATCTGCCTATGCCGATGCTGATTGGGCCGGATGTGCCCTCACTTGGCGATCAACCACTGGCTTCTGTACATTCCTTGGCTCCAACCTTATTTCTTGGAGTGCCAAGAAGCAACCTACTGTGGCTTGATCTAGCACAGAGGCTGAATATCGTGCCATGGCATCTACCACAACCGAACTTACTTGGCTCTTCTTTATTCTTCATGATATTGGTGTTACTCAGTCTCAACCATCCATGCTCTATTATGACAACCTCAGTGCATTACACATGACTGTTAATCCTATGCTACATGCGAGGACAAAACATATTGAATTAGACTATCACTTTGTCCGGGAAAAGGTCGCACTTTGTCACATATACACCACCTAACGGTGGGGCTACATGTGAGGGGGAGTATTAGAAATAGTCCCACATTGCTAATGAGATTGAAATCTTAGGGTCTTATACATGGAGAGTCTCTCCATGTACTAATTTGAACTGTTGAGTTGGGAACTTGAGAATATATAGTGAACAAGTGATACGAGGATTGCATTTTCTCACTTTGGAACTTCTGGTATTTGGTATTCTGGGTTTTTCAGTGGTAGAACAGGCTCTTTCTAGTTTCATAAGCTAACAACTGAGATATTAGTCTGGTTTGTAATTGAAATGAGAGATTCTGATTGTTGTAGAGTTCATAACATTGGCAACCTCCAACATTCATTGAAGCTACCAGATTACTCAAATATCAGAAGTGTCAGAGCTCTCTGTTGTTGTTACCTTCCATTCCTCTAAAATCGTATTCAATCTTCTTCACCAAACCCTAGAAGATATTTTCTGGTGATATGATCTGAATCCATCCATGGAGGGTTGCAAAAGAGAAGGATGTGGGGGTGGGTATCAGTGCCTTAGTGGCGACTGGACCAGAAGGGGAAGCTACTGGATTACTCAATGGATTTCTTGAAGATAAGAGAGTCAAAGAAGCAACACAAGAGGGACATCTCTAGGGCCAGTCATGGAAACGAAGAAGAACTCGTAGCTACTCAGAACAAAGAAGATCATCATCATCATCATCAAACCACTGATCATGTCTAGCTTAACCCGCACAGTCACTCTCCTATGGGGTCTTTGCAGGTTGCAGGGAAGATGAAAACGAAAAGAAGAAGGCAATTAAAGGGAAATGGTTTAGGGGTATAGTAGTCATATATCATTCACTTAATAGTAAACTCTAACATCGTCTTTTTCAAGAGAAGTTATTGTATTTTTTAATCAAGAGAGTGTTTTATTGTCATTCGGGCATTATACAGGGGAGGTCTATGAAAATTTTCAAATTATTTATGAGAATTAATTATAAACCATAAAAAATAACCGTTTAATATCACTAGACATAAAGAAATAATAATAAATTTTCGCAATAATGATAGATACCTTTTTCACTTATTTGTAGATTTTAGATTATATCAATTTATGTTAAATATAAATAAATACCAAAGAGAGCCTAAATAAACATAGATTTTTTTTTAAAATCTTCTATGACACGCCATCAAGGAATCAATTGCCACACGTCGACCATGTACAATTAAAAATAAAAACATAAAAAATCCATTTGGACCACACATCGATTTGATCTAAAAAATGAGGGAATCAGACTAATCCGCACTGATCAGCTACCGATGGATATTGATCGCGGGACTGAACCTGTGACCGATACCAATTATTAAAACTAGGCTAGGCACACTTGTACCTGCTAGGTTAAACATATAACACATGTGTCTTAAGGGTTAGAGATAGACAGGGAAGCGCCTCACAGCGTAGGGTGGTTGTCAAGCTAGTGGGTACTGGCGTAAGTCCAGAGACACGGGTTCGAATCTCACCCCTGCTCGGATGTATGCATTACATCCATTATTCCTTCACTCCCTCTCCCTATGAAAGGCCGCCTATGGGGCCAATTCCATATTCTGATCCCACATCGGGTATTAAAAAAAAAACCTAAAAGAGATGCTAAAGGGTATGACATTTTAAGACTATAGCCCTTGTTCTACTCAAAGTCAAACCTGCCTTAGAAAAATTCAAGTCCCACTTCACAGTCTCCATAAAGGAAGCCTTGCCTTGATGGCATGCCTAATTTAGCCACGTGGAGCTTCCTTCGTAAACATAGCTATATAGAACATAACAGGGGACCAAAGTTGATTCGAAAGTATCTTAGCCAAATCAATTGAGTCTGTACTATAAAATATGCTGAGATGTTAGTTGTCACCTAACCTGAGATTGTGAAAGCTACATGTATGTTTGGGTTTTCATGCATCTGCCATGTGGCATTTCCTTATCTAGCCCCATCAGTTTTCTCTTTCATTTCTTTGGTAGTTGATTGTCTACGTCATCCCCAAAACAGTGGGGCCATAAAGCGAAAAAGGATGAGCTCTTTGATGGGCCTAAAAAGCCCATGTTCACCCTCTTAAAGGGATATTAGTCTTAAGCTACAAGATTACTTAAATACCAGAAGTGTCAGTGCTCTTTGTTGTCAGGATTGGGATCTTCTATAGTGAGGCCACCCTTGTAGTGAGGATCCCACCCACTCAAAGTGGATCCGTGTGTATCCCGATGCACTTTGAGTGGATTGGGATACATGCCGATCCATTTTGAGTGGGTGGAATCTTCACTACAGGGGTAACCTCAATACAAAGGATCTTTTTCCCTGTTGTCATTACCTTCCATTATTCTAAAATTGCATTCAATCTTTTCCATCGAACCCTAGAGATATTTTCTGGTGATCTGAGATTTCAATCCATCCATGGAGGGCTGCAAAAGAGAAGCATATGGGGTGCGAATCGGTGCCTTAGTTTTGCGACTGGACCAGAAGGGGAAGCTATCGATTACTCAATGGATTTCTCGAAGATAAGAGAGTCAAAGAAGTAGCACAAGAGGGACATCTCTAGGGCCAGTCTTGGAAACGAAGAAGAACTAGTAGCTACTCAGAACAAATAAGATCATCATCATCGTCAAACCACTTATCATGTCTAGCTTAACCTGCACACTCTCCTGCAGGGTCTTTGCAGGTTGCAGGGAAGATGTGAATGAATAGAAGACGACAATTCAAAGGAAATGGTTTAGGGGTATAATAGTCATTTATCATTCACTTAACAGTAAACTCTAACGTCGTCTATTTCAGGGGAGGTCATTGTATTTTTTAATCAAGAGAGTGCTTTATTGTCATTCGGGCATTACACAGGGGAGATTTACAAAAAAAATTCAATTATTAATGAGAATAAATTATGAGTTATAAATAATAATTGTTTAATTGTTTAATACCACTAGACATAGAGAAATAATAATAGCTTATTGCAATAATGATGAATACCTTCTAACATATTTTTAGATCTTTAGATTATATCAATTCATTTTAAATATAAATAAATACTAAAGAGAGTCTACATAAAAATAGAATTTTTTTAAAATTCTTCTGTGACATGCTATCAATTGTCACATGTCGACCATGTACGATTAAAAATGAAAGGAAAAAAAATCCATTTGGACCAAATTTTGGTCTGATCTAAACAATGAGGGAATCGGTCTAATCCGAACCGATCAAATACCGACTGATCTAGATTGGGATCCAATTGATATTGGCTGCAGGAATGAACTTGTGACTGATATCGATTATTAAAAATATGGTGACCAAACTTGCACCTGCTAGGTTAAACATAATACGCGTGTTTTAAGGGGTAGGGATAGTCAGGGAAGCACCTGTAAACCAGTGGGTAATGGCATAAGTTCAGGGACACAGGTTCAAAGCTTACCCCTATTTTGTTGTGTGCATTACATCCATTATTCCTCACTCCCTCCCCATGAAAAGGCCGCCTCTGGGCCCAATTCCATGTTCTGGTCCCACAGGGGGTATTGAAAAAAAAAAAAAAACCAAACATAAGAGAGATGCATTATGGAGTTTTAAATCCATGATCTACAGCAGTTGTCCTGTTCAAAGTCAAACCCGCCTTAGAGAAATTCGAGTCCACTTTGCAGTCCCATAAACGAAGCTTGCCTTGATAGCATGCCTATTTTAGCCACATGGAGCTTCCTTCATAAACATAGTTGTATAGAACATAACAGGGGACCAAAGTTGATTTTAAAATATCTTAGCCAACTCAATTGGGCCTGTACCATACAATATGCTGAGATGGTAGTTGTCACCTAACCTTAGATGTTAGTTGTCACCTAACCTCAGATTGTGGAAGCTACGTATATGTTGGCATTTCATACATCTGCCATGTGACATTTTCTTATTTGGCCCCATCAGTTTTCTCTTTCATTTCACTGGTAGCTGATTGTCCATGTCATCCCTAAAACGATGGGGCCATTTCATAAAGCTAAAAAGGATGTGCTTTTTGATGGGCCTAAAAATTTCATAATCACCCTCTTAATGAGCTTTGTTGGCGTAATCATTAGCAAGACAAGAACATATTCGCGGATCTATTAAGGATGACAGAGCTAAGCTTCATTACAGTCTATTTCTCCCCTTTTTCAACTCTTTTTAATCTAGTTGTCTTTCTATTTGCAAAGTAGCCGGGAGCCATTTAAAATGGTTAACGTTTGCTTCCATGAATCAATGTAGCAAATCACAGAACTGAATCGAAACGCTAAAGTGGATTTTTGGAAGCAGCAAATAAGTTCCAGAGCATCTCTGGTACGTATCGACATCTTTGCCTTCTCAACTTTTTACCTTTACAGTTGCGTAGCCGAGCTGGAGATTGATTTGTTATGTCATCACATGTTTGATGGTTTTTTTTTTTGTTGGATTTGATATCTTCCAATGGATGATCACTTTTTATATCTTTCTGGGACGGTTACATGGAAAATAAGTCTATGATTATGGCCTTCTATTCAAGTTGAATTCCAGGATTTGATTTCTAACCTTTGATCTGTTTCTGCTCATTTTCGATGCTGAGCTGTGAACTTTTCTGATAGTTTTGTTAATTTTTAGTTCCTTGTGTGTTTCGGATTAAGATAAGTGAAACTTCTAATAGCCTAAATAACGTCCTCGGTCTGGGAATGATGTTCTTTCTAACGGGGAAACTAAAGGCTTGTAAAGATGCATTTGTTCAATATTAAAATGGGGTCGTAAAAATCATTGGGGATATCTAGTACATGAGAGGGAGCCCTGTAGCGATGAATACTAGAAATGGTTCCATTTGTTAGATTTTCTAGTAAAGAGGGCTGTCTATTGTGGCGGCAACAGTTTGGTTCTATTTGATCCATGGTTGCTTAGATTACCAACTATGAGGATAGGCGGAGATAGGGGCAGAAGGAGAGCAAAGTGTGTGGAAGGGGAAGAGAGGGAGATAACTCATGTTAACTCTGGCTATGCTAGAAATACTGGTGGTATGGTAAACGAAAACGAAGATCATGCCATCGAGGGGGATTAACCACCAGTGTCAATTGACTGGGGTGGAGTTTGAAGGATGGAGCCTTGTATGACTGATTTCCCTCTTCTCCCTACAAGCTCTAGGGTGGAGGCCAGGGATCTTAATGCCTGGGATCTGAGATTGAGGAAGGAAAATGTACTGATGCTGTTAAGCAAGGGGTAGCTGATCCAAAGTTTCGATCTGAGCTGGATGGAGAAGCTATGGCCCTTGAAGGAGAAGAGGAGCAATATCAGGATGCAAGCATCTCATGGAGCAAGAAAGAAGAGGATTACATTGGGTGTTGTTCAGCTGATACGATGGAGGAAGACATTCATATGCTGCAACAATCCCTTGTGGGGTTCTTCCTGGGTGGGAAACCTGGTTACACTTTCGTAAAAGGCTCCCTTAAAGGACAATGGAAGTTGAGAGGAAATGTAGAGTCCTATCTTCTTGCGGATGATAGCTTGTGTTCAAATTCTCCGATGTTGAAGATATGGAGAGGGTTTTGGAACGAGGTGTTTGCCAGATTGCTAAAAAACCTATTTACCTCAAGAGGGGGGAGAGAGGTGTGCAACTAAACAAAAATGGAGTGAAAGCTGTGCCAATGTGGAACTCTCTTCCAGGTGTTCTACTCCATTTTTGGAACAGGTTGGCCTTAAGTATGGTTTGTTCACTCCTTGGACAACCCCTCTATGCTGATAAGATTATGATTTTGAGAGAAAGATTGGCGTTGGGTGTGTGTAGAGTTCTCGACTGAAACAAAACTCAAATATCATTATTAAAATTGTTGATGATCTGCATAACTTATTTCTCCAAGCTGTTCAGTATGACTGGAAGCTGGAAAGATGTTCCAAATGTTTGGTGTTTGGCCACAAAACATTGACTTGTCCAATGTCGAACCCTAAAACTGACCCTTAACCTACTATGATGAAGC
This sequence comes from Protea cynaroides, assembly GCA_028583415.1. Classification (NCBI taxonomy): domain Eukaryota; kingdom Viridiplantae; phylum Streptophyta; class Magnoliopsida; order Proteales; family Proteaceae; genus Protea; species Protea cynaroides. The sequence goes on from CM053274.1 coordinate 65,852,668, forward strand.
GATGGAAGAGAGTCCAGAGAAGAAATGCAACTTTGAGGGAGGTGCGGAAAGAAGATGAGCAGATGCAACATTGTTCTTCTACTGCTCAAGGGACTGGCAAGCCTGCTATGGAAGTGGTGAACTACCAGGCTTCATTGCCTCATACGTTGGTGGAAGATGTGAGTGCAAATCTAAGGGGTGAAAGGATGGAAGTGAAAAGCTCGGGGGTGGAGACTTCCAGTTCGGGTAATGCTTCAGGTCAATAAGAGTGTGACCCAATGCTTACTTACACAAATTTGGAAATGAGGGGAGCAAGAGGTCTTCTTGGAGATAGAAGTCTTATTGGTTCGTTGCCTTGCACGCAGACTGGGAACTCTGCACTCCTCTGGCTAGGCTTTGAGCGGCCTACCCCAAGCCCCAAGCATCATCTGAGTCAATTTTCCATTAAGGGGTTGGAGATTTCAAATCCTTTTGATCTTTTGTCTGAACATTGTCATTTAGACGATAATCTGGATACTGTTGTAAGGCCAATACAGGTCATCAAGGATTCTTCCTCACCTTGTGCCTTGGGTTGCCAACTATATAGAGCTAATTCTGGTCAATTTTAGATTGGGATATTTACTTCCAATAGGAATTCGCAGAAGCCTGGTGGTACCCAAAGTCCTCTCTCGAATCCGAAGAGCCCCGCTGGAGCCATGTTGAGCCCCATTTTTTCAGCTCCCGTGGTCCCCTTGTGCTCTCATGTGGTAGTGGAAGATGCTGATCCTACGGTAGTAGATGTAGATGATCTATACCCTCCTCTAAGTTAAGACTTCTAAGTCCCCTTTGTCATCTGTGTCCTCCCCTTTTCCTTCTACGTCCTTGCAACCTCAAATTGGCTTGGAAGTGGAACTTTCTGGATAGGGATCAAACCAAGGCAAAAGTGCTTTTGATCCTTGGGAAGAGGTAGATCAATTTGTCTTTAATGGATTGGCTAGCACTCAAAGGGGAATTTCTTCCCTGAGAAGGAGCTCTAGAACCAGAGTGCAGCCCGAGCAATTCTATTCTGTGCATGAATCTCTGTGTGGCCCCTAATAAAGTCCCTTTGTTCATTTTGCCTCGTTTCGGGCTTAATATGGTGTCTTTTTTGTGTCTTTTTCTATTTTCAGTGATCCTTGTGTTCCCCCATTTTTTTTTTTAGGGAGGGGGGGCCTTTGGGATTTTGCATTTGGTGTTGTTAGGGCTCTTCCCCCTCCAGCCTTTGGGATTTTGCATTTGGTGTTGTTAGGGCTCTTCCCCCTCCTTTGGGGAGGTTCCCTGAGCGGCTCCTCCTTTATTTATTTATTTTTTTTTTTCTCTTCTAATAAAGTGATCTAAGTATTAAAAAAAAAATGGTTCCGTTTGTTATTCATGGAGATGCATCAAGTGGGGGTGTGATGACAAATAGGGTTTACATATCAATTTATGCCAAACCTTGCTAGGATAGGATCTTTCAATCAGCCCAATTCAAATTTAGCACTTTAACAACAAGTAAGAATGACAAATAATTATTCATTCAAATCTATCTAATGGAATGCTTTGAAACTTGAAAACAATGGTCTCTAGGATATGAGAAACTATACTCCAGAAGATGAACTTGATCCAATTGGTGGGATTGAAACCAATCTTGTCCGTAGGTCTTGAACTTGTATTTTAGCAAAAACAGATTTGATAAGCAATGAGAAAATCAACTTATCTTGCAATCCAGCCGTTGAACAAGCATGAAATTGATAGGAGATCCTCCTAACTTCAATTATGAACACTTGTAGGATTTTGGAATTGATCAAGGGAGTAAAGAAACAACCACAGTTGTTGCAAAGTGGCAGTACGGGATGCTGCCAAGTCTAGAAGAACTTCTAAACTAATTATCTTCTACAATTCCAAATCAGCAAGGATTTTGTTGCTACTTAGCAAGGATCAATGTTGCCAATTAACTTCAAAAATATCTAGTAAAATTAAAGGAGCATAGGATAGCCGAAAAGAACAATGGTTGGTTGAGTCTCACAACCGTGGAGACTCAACCAGAAACAATAGGATTTTCAACTCTTTTCTTTTTTCTGGAAATCTCTCTCTTGAGCTGTCGCCAACCTTGGTCCTTTATTTATATATTTGAAAAATTACAAATAAAATAAGAAAGAACTAAACTTAGAAAAACTAATACATAGAAAAAGAAAAATTTCTAACAATTGGAATTAGAAAATCAGATTTTAGGCCGACTCTGTTTGGTATCATTTTTGTTTTTGATTTTTATTTAAATTTATAGTTTTAAAGGGGTTTGACATAATTTATGTTTACTATTTATGAAAAATAAAGATAAAAACAAGCCAAAACTCAGGCTGTGTTTGGTATCATTTTTTTTTTCTGATAAGTTTTTATTTTTGTAAATGTTTGGTATCATTTTTTGTTATTATTTTTTTCAATAAAAATAAAAAACAGGTTCAAATTGAGAAAGAGGTTGACATCTCTTTTTGAGTTTTGTAAAAAAATACTTTTGATTAATTTTGTGCAAGTTTTATATTGCACGTGTTTTTTACGTCTCCAACGCAGCTAAAATGAGGGTAAAACGGTCTAAATGTTAACTGATAAAATCCTAGGCTATAACAATTCGTTGTCGTTGACGTTGAGATCTCATCCTTACGAAGAAAGAAATGAAAGAAACTCTGCAGCCCATCTTCCTCTCATAGCATATTTGAAGCAGCTCTTCTTTTCTGCTGCACCCAAGAGGTAAAAGTTTCTCTCTGTGTTTTGAAGTTTTTTTGTTTCATGTTTTGGGTTTTTTTGGAATGGTTAAGGTTTTTGGTTGACATAAATATTCTTTTGGTTCTTACATTTTTCTGGTATTGATTCCTATGAAGGCTCTAAACCACGTCGATTCCTGTCTAGCGCTCTAGAACACATCTCAAAGCAGCTCCTCTTCTCTGTTGCACGTAAGGGGTAAGTTTCTCTTTATCTCTCTCTGCGTTTTGGAGTTTTTTTTGTTTGCTTTGGGTTTTAATCGAATTGATTGGAACAAAGAACTGAAGTCGATGGTGAAAAGGGAGGAGAAGGGAGAGTAGGATGAATCTGATGTTGATTTCTCTAATATTTGCCATCTTTCTTGTGTGGGGACGTTTCTATGGGATCTTGAAAAGAAAATGGGGGTTTTAAGAAAGCATCCAAAGGAGAGCACGTAGTGTGGGTTCTAAGGATCGATTCTATGGGATCTTTCTTGTGTGGGTTCTAAGGATCGATTACAAGCTAGAGCCTGAAAATAACTAAGGATCGGTTTAGCATTAGGATTCGAATCCAAGTCAATCAAAGATTGGAATTACCTGATTTTTTTCTTCAAGCTCCTGTTTTTCTGCTTCTTTGTTATTGAATTTGGTTTCCATATCAGAGATTTTATTGGGTTCCTTCTCTTTGGCTTTTTTCTCTTGATCAGGAAATTATATTCTCTCTTTCGGTTCCAGATTCTTCTTTTGACTTTAAAATTGGTATTCTTTGCGAGTTGTACTGAGTAGTAATAGGCTTCTCTTTTCCTTATTTCGTGTTGGGTTTTTTTTTGGATTTCCTGAATTTTTCTTCAAGCTCCTGTTTTTCTGCTTCTTTGTTATTGAAACTGGTTCTCATATCAGAGACTTTATTGGGTTGGTTCTCTTTGGCTTTTCTTCTTGATCAGTAAATTATATTCTCTCTTTTGGTTCCAGATTCTTCTTTTGACTTTAAAATTGGAATTCTTTGAGAGTTGTAGTGAGTAGTAATAAGTGGGTATTTTCCGCCTTGGTAAAATTCATAGAATTGATGTTCTCTAGGCAGTGACTATGGTTTAGCAATAGGATTCGTAGAAGATTACAAGCTATTTCTAAAAGATGTTTTCCTTTTCTTAGCATTAGGATTCGTGTATACTTTGCTCCTTGAACCATGGTTGCAGGTTACGGCACTTCATGGACTCATATTGATAATGGTTTTAAAATAGCATGTTCAATTGCTTGTACTCTGCTTCTTGGAATTTATGCTCCTACTCTTATTACAAATTAGTATATAGATTTGTTTTATGTGTTTTAATTGAAAACATAATTTATTTCAGATGGATAAAGGAAATGTCAATGAAGTAGAGATGAGAGTTGATGCAAAGAGTTTAAAAATTCATTTGTTTGGATTGATGAAAGGGTTAAATTGTTAATCGATATTGGGATTGATCAGTCATGAAAATGGTTCAAGTTAAACACATCTTTTACAAAGGATGAATGGGCTAACATTTTGAAAGACTTTAACCAAAATTGTGGGAAGCACATCACTATAACACAACTTAAAAACAAATGGAACTTTTTGAAAGTCATGTTCAATTGATACGTGCTTTACCTACATTTGGGCTGGTGGGGAGGAAAACATGACAATCAAATATTATGGAAAGCCATCAACACTCCTCATGTGAAATTCCCCCATCCATCACTAGGTATTGTTCTATATTTTAATTTTTTTAGTTGCTCTTAATTTTTTTTTTCTTAATTTTTTTTTATGGTCTGATTGACTGTAATGAGATTGTCATTGTTAATCTTAATTTTGTAGGTAAATACTATCTTGTTGACTCTGAATACACACATATGCCTGTTTATATGATTCATTATAAGAATGTTCAATATCATCAATAAGATTTTAAGCGTAAGCAACCTGAAGGAGCAGAGGAGTTGTTTAATTTTACACATTCGTCATTAAGAACCGTTATTGAGAGATCTTTTGGTGTCTTGAAGAAACGTTTTCCTATTTTAAAGATAATGTTGTCTTATAAATTCAAGACCCAAGTCTTGGTTGTGATCGCTTCTGTAACTTTACATAATTTTATTAAAAAGCAAGTGTCATCAAATTAACTTTATGAAAAAATAGAAAATGGAGAATTTGATGACGAATGTTAAGATAATGACAGTGACATTGATGATGATGAGGTTGTAAGCAATGAAACTATGGTAAGCGCTATAGAACAACAACAATGGGAAGGATATCGAAAGAAAATTACAGATCAAATTAAGGAAGCTTATCAAAATTATTAATGATGATAAACGAATGTGTCTATTATGTTTTTTATGTATTTTATTTTTCGTATAACTATTTGGTATGGTTTTATTAAAAGGATGTTATTATTGAGAGACTTGTGTATTAATTTTTCATTCAGTATGATTTTATTAAAAATCTCTATTATGTGACGTTTAATATATTTTTTACATAATTTTTTTGGTAGATTTTAACAATTGATGTAATTTAGAGGGAGGCGCAGATCTATGGTAGAATTAGTCCAGGAGGCCTGAGAGGTGATGGTTTATCTTGTGGGTCCTTTCGTTGTTTGGGCCAATTTCTTGGTATGCTATAGATGAATCTATAAAAGTTATAAAAATTATTTTTAGACATAGGCATGCCAAACTTATTTCTCATTCTGCCATCTATTTTTTTTATTGTAGTTACCAAAAGATTTTTTATTTTTATCAAAATTGATTTTCAAAAATACTTTTTGAAAAAATAGCAAAAATTAAAAACAAAAATGATACCAAATACAGCCTCAATCAATCTCTTTTTTATTTTTGATCAAAAATTATTTTTGTTGTGTTTTGCGCAAAACACTTAAAATATGTGTTAAAATAGAAGATTAAAAAAGTAATTTAGTTATAAAACCACACCCAAATCAAGCCCTTAAGCACTCTTCTCATTGACGAACGGAAGTAACGCAGACCTGCAACTTCGTCTGAGAGACGGCTTTGACGGCGACGACGACAACGACGATCGTTCCAACGGAGGCGACGTCGTTTCTCCAAAGACGGTTCCTGGTTTGATTTCTTTCCATAATCCCTATTTATTTGATTTATGGGTTCTTTTGGAGTTTCGTTCTTCTTCTCAACTCCTTCTCTTTCATTATGGCCTCTTGTCTCCATTGAAACGGTGGTCGCTGTCTCCCTTGTTTTCGTTTTTTTTTTATATAATTTTTCCTTCTTAATGTTTCATCTCCCCTCTCCTATTTTTTTCTTTCCCAATTGAAAGGAGTTTGGCTGTTAGGATGTTTGATCTTATGTGTTTCATGTTTTGTTGAAAAAGAAGAGAGTCTTAGGTCTCCACCTTTTCTTTAATCTATCCCCATGTGACGTTGCTGTTCTGCTATCGATTCCATGAGTTTTGTGGTTTGATATATAGTTAGTTATACATTATTTATTGTAAGTGTTATAAATCGGACCGCCTGTTTTACTTGTACAGAACCATTTTTTTTTCTATTGAGATCCTGTTCTATTTTTTTGCCATTTGTTTTCAAAGTGTGTATTCAATCTTATCTAGTAAGAGTGCAAGAATCTTAATTATTCATTAAAATGCTCCACATGTTGGACCGATACAATTTTTGTTTTTGTTAATGCAAATCATGGGTACTACTCAGCGGCTGCTGGGTGGCTATTGAAGTCCTTAATTATCATAATTAATTATTTTAATAGTTATAGAGTTATGGGGTGAGTTAAGCATGTAATATAGGTGGTTATGTAATTGGGAGTGTTTAATGGGTGACATGTGTAGTATGTCTATTGTGGGTATGTAGTTTGTGGAGGTTATGTAACTATGAGAGATGCCTTATTTATTGAATTAATATGGAATGAAGATGAATTGAATCCCTAAATTGTTTCCTATGAGATAGAGGTAGGCGTCCTCCAATAAGCTAGAGGAGGTTCCCTCAATGGAACCAATCTCTTCCCTCTTGATAGTTATAGAGTTATGGGGTGAGTTAAGCATGTAATATGGGTTGTTATGTAACTGGGAGTGTTTAGTGGGTGACATGTGTAGTATGTCTATAGTGGGATAAAAATCCTCTCCATCCGCCTAGCCGTCCAACAGAACATCGGACAGCTAGGATACATTGGGCACACAACCCGATGTAGTTCGACAGTGCTTGCCAAGGAGTTTAATGAGGCTCTGTGGAGAACTTTCAATCGATCGATGGTGTTACTCCTGTATTTCCAGTATCAATTGGGGACGAAATCTACCTCTGTTACCAAATCCTCCAACGGTGTAGGGAGTTGGTCAACTGTGAGATTGGATCACTTGACAGAGGAAGAGGAATAGATGCTCCATGACAGAGGAAGAAGAAGACTATTTCAAAATTATTTTTAGATATAGTATGGCAAATTTATTTTTCACTCTACCATCTATTTTTATTATGGCTACCAAACAACATTTTATTTTTGAACAAAAATAATTTTCAAAATGATTTTTGTTAAATGGATAAAAACAAAAACAAAAATGATACCAAACACAGTGTAGTCTTCAAGTAACTAAGACTTCTAAACTAACTAACCTATTTTTTAGGAAACTAACAATGCAAATAAGAAAACTAAACAAAAGAATCCTATCTACTGCTGTCAACTCTAATTAACCAACTCTGGCTGGGGGAAATCTGGAAATCTAGCTGGATGTATCGGCTAGGTCTAGGTTGGGCTGGTTGCCTTTAATTGTGGGCCAGGCCCAATTTGATTTTCTTGCGGCCCTTTTTCCTGGAACAAATTCTGATCTGCAGCAGGGTGTTAAAGGAATTAAAGCCCGAGCTACTGAAAATGTTATATTCTTGAAGGTCCATACAGCCTCCATGAAGTATATATTGCTGCTCCAAGTGAAAGAATCGCAGAATCAAACAAATGGATTTTATTTAAGGGAGCTTCTAACTTCCTTGATGTCCATCTGCAGTAACCTAACAGGAAATGCTGACTGGTTTCTACTTTAGATGCCACAAAATCTCTTCTCTGCCGCTTTTCCTTTTTCAATGTTTTGACAATGGCTCTGCTCTCTCTATCGAAAGGGACAGGAAAATATTGAAAGCTTTGTATGCCTTTTGATGAGTTGGATGGATGCGGTCATGGCTGTTATTAGATTATATAATTAAACCGTTTATAATGTTCCATTGTGGCATTGATCTAAATTCTGGTTTGTGCATATGTAGTTTCATGTTTATGATTTTCCCTGCATTTTCCTTTTTCTTAATAGTAATATTGATAAGGCTACAGTTGTGAGTTGTGAGGGTGGTAAGGCAAAGATTTTAGGTGGATCTGTCAACTGGATGTTGTCATCTACTCGCTCTGGATGTTATCTCACCACTTTTGGTATTCACCTTTCTCTGGCATGCGATGTTCTTGTTAGAACTTTGGCTATTGCATACCCTTGCTATCATTTATTGCTGAAACTTTTGTGCTTCCATGAATAGTTGAGCAGTTCATTGTTTGATAATTATTATCTAATACCACAATGATCTGTGCATCTGCCTGACTTCTACCTTCCATTGGCTTTCTCTCAATTATGATGTTTACATATATCGTTTTCATCATGTAGCTTTGTCAGCTTGCTGATCTATCAGTTGTTCCTTTTCCAGAAAACTCTATGTGGTGAGCCAATTTATGATGGCAGACTTACCTCGTCATGTGATTCATTGCTTGCACACTGGGAAACTTGCGTTTTTAGCAATTTTGGTCTCTGCCGGAATTGTATTGCAAATTCTGGTCGGTACTATTTTCATTATGTGGTCAATTTGGTTGCTATAGGAGTTCAACCTTTTTTTTGGGTTTTCTCAGTTCTTATACATTTTTATTCATCTTGCATTGGTGCAGGCATGTGCTTTGTATAATAATTGGTGGCCAATGTTAACAGGTAATTTGAATTGTCACAACCCACAAGTTGACACTTGGAGAATCTTTTAGCAAATGAAATTTCTGGGGAATTTTTAACTTCTTTTTTTCTTGAAGTAATTAGCCTAGTCTATTCATTGAACGGTAAAGAAATTCCTCATGAAGGAAACAGATGTCGGGTTCTTGTATGTAAATGAGCATTCAATTGCATTGATTATCTAGGATTTTGAGAAATTTGTACTTCTACAAATTTTCTGAAACTCTTCTGAAATATTTTGAAGTTTTACCATATTTAGGAGATATTTGACCAAAAAGAAAAACACTTCAAATTAATTTATTTTCATTGCGTTGATTCAAAATGGTTCCAAAATGTACTCAATTAAGAATAAACAATTCAGTAACTTTTTCGAAAGGACAAGGTAGCCTTTCATTCGATCCTGTCAGTTAACTAACTCACATTATTGTGTAGCTCCACAGACTTCATTCTACTCTTCCCTGCTTGATACTATTCAATAGATTAACTTGCTTAACTTTTCCTATGAGTTTACTCCGAAATATATAAATAAAATCTTGTCAGATGCACCTAATTGCAAACTTGTGCAATAAAGGGGGGAGGGAACAAATATTGCAAAGAGGAAAGGGTACTTCAGTGCAAAGTGGAAGTGGGACTAAGTTTCCTTGTGACAAGCCCAAGACTTTCTACCTGCTGAACTAGCTGGCACCTTTGGTGCTATGAGCTTATGATGTTGGCACGGACAAATAATCTATCTTATTGGAGACCCTTTGGATTTGCAATCTTTACTCTCTCTCTCCCTGTGACATTCCTGAACTTCACTGTTTATTGATCTCATTTCCCCTTCAAAGCCACCTCATGAAGTGTTTTATTTTATTTATTTTTTTTAAGGGGGAGGAGGGGGGAATAAGAAGAAAAGAGGAAGAGACTGTATGATGGCAAAGGGGTTAAAACATATCAAATTAACAAGCCCTTTTTGCTATAGGATCTCTAATCAGTCCAAACATAAAATCTACAGGAAAAAGTAATAGAAAAAATTACTTATCTCGAAATTTAACCGTCAGAAATTTATGAAATTTGGTTTGGAAGTCCTTGATAACACTTATGAACACTCCTCCGAAGTTAAAGAAGATCTGAGAAAAATTGAAGAAGTTGTGGGGCCCAAAAGTTGACTGAACCTGTTAGCGCCCCAGATCTGGAAGATGATTGATTGCTTCTAGTTTGGTAGTAGTTTATCGAGGGAACTCAATGGATCTACAGGTAGGCTATGTCGTCAACCAGTGTAGTATGTTTGTATCTCAAAACAAGAGTCAAAATATCAAGGAAGAAAGAGGAACAAGAGGTTGAGTCTCACAACCTGGTGAGGCTCAATCAGAAATTAATTACTTTTAATTTTCTGGAAAAACTCTACTGCAGTCAGCCTGCATTCTCTTTATTTATAGCTTTGAAACATTACAAATAAAATAGGAAAGAACTAAACTTGGAAAAGCTAAACCTCCTTTATAACTTAGGAAGTTTCTAAAACATAGAAATAGGAAAATTTCTAAAAACTGGAATTAGGAAACTAGATTTTAGGCAAGTCTTAATCTCCAAGCAACTAAGACTTCTAAACTAACTAGTCTAATTTTTAGGAAATTAAACAATGGAAATAAGTAAACTAAAAATTAGGAAACTAACCAAAAGATTCTAACTACTGCTGTTGGTACTGTTCATGTGAACAGTACCGCGTGAACAGTGTAGGTTGGGCCCATGTTGACAGATCCTTGGGCTGGTCCACTACTGGCTGGTCCTTGGACTGCATCATTGTATGATAACAATTCTGTTTAATTTGAATGTTCTGAGTCAGATCTTTTTTTTCCTGTTTCTGTTTCTGAGAAGTACTTCTGTAGGGAAGAAACACGTTTAGTAACATGATGTAAAAAAATTTCTTTCTTTCCTCCCCCCCTCTCCTCTCCCATCTCCAACTTCCAATGGCTCTTTTCAGGTTATTTCCTTAGTGAATGGGTAATATTCAGTTAAAGAAATGTCAATTTAATTAATTCCTCTGGCCATATGTTGTTCCCCACTCTCGGTTTCGTTCCCACGATGGTATCCCACCCTCTTTCTGTGAATCTCCTGCCCCCTTTTCTCCATATCCATTTTTCTCTCTCCCCTTCTCTCTGTCTTTTTCTCTTGTTGCTGGCAAAGGTCTTGCATCCCCGTCCGTCTCCTTCCGCCCTCTCTATGTTAATGTTGTGCTCCATTCTCTCTCTGCTCGCCTCTTTCTCCTTTCCCCTTCTGTCTCTCCCGGCAACAGGCAGCAATGCCCACCTCTTTAATGGACTTCGACACTTACCCCTTTTATTATTTTTTTTTTTTGGTGAGGGTGGAGGGGGATGTGAATTACCTCAGGTATTAGGTGAATCTTCATCCTCCCAGGCTATGAGTTTTATAATCTAGGATTGTCAGAATCTGAGATATGCTGTCCTGGAAACCTTGCATGTTCGCATCTGTATTATGAAGAGTGGAATAGATGTTTGAAATATAAAGTATTCTAGGTTATTAGAATAACAAAATGTGACGGATTATTTCTGGAGGATTTTTTTTTAATTGTACTAAAACTGTGATTGACTATTGTCTTCCTGCAGCATTAATGTACGTAGTTCTTCCCATGCCTTTGATGTTTTTTGTTGCGTCCGATACCTCCTCTCTCTTTTCCGAAAGTGATAGTAGGTAAGTCCTTTATTTCAGATTAATTGACAGATCAAGATGTTTGGTAATCAATAAGACTTGGAATAGAGATAATTGACTTCATTCTTGCTTTTAATGCCAATGTCACAGCTGGGCAGATGCTACCAAGTTCTTGACAGGGTTCTCTGCAATTGGAAGCATTGCAATACCATCTATATTAAAGCATGCTGATGTTATTGGTTGGGGAGCACTTGCGATGGAACTTTCATCCTTTCTTGTCTTCTTGATCGCTATAGTCTGGTACATTCAAATGAACAATGAAAACGAATACAGCATGTTCTGAGATACGACTCAATATGGGGATCCCTAACTTCTTTATTTCTTGAGGCACCCATGTTGATTCTATCACACAACTCCTGCATTTAATTGATTTGGTTCGGTGTTGCATGATCCTGTGTGCTCCAGTAGCCTGAGAAAATCATATGATTGATTGAATGAAATTGTCTTCCATTTTTCTTGTATGTGATCTTTGTTTTCGTATTATAAAATGGGTGAGAGTTCTCTACATGAATGCATTGGTGAGAGTTGCCCACACGAGTGCAGATTACATCTAGAGAGGTTTCTTAACGTGCAGCTTTTGGGTTGATTTCATCGACTGTTTTGATGAACATTCTCCTAATCCGGGAATTTTTTGTTTTTTTTTTTGGGGGAAGGGTGGTATTACACGATGTGAAGACATTCCAGCTACTGAAAAACAAGAGATGTTATGAGCGTCCATATGCATCCTGGATGTTCTTTAAAACACTTCTCATCTATCTTGTGGCAGCTTACTTGGAGTCCAAATTTTGTGGGAATAATATTGAATGATGAATTTTAGCCTAAATATAATGCACTGTGGCACAATCAACAGGTCATTTTTTTGTCTATCTTTTGAAAAAAAAGGAAGAACTCCCTCCCCCCAGATTGTGGGATAAAAATCCTCTCAGTAGGAGGTTCCTGCCGCTGATCTAAGGGCTAAGTATCAGTCGCCTGCCTACCAATACATGGGGAGGTGGGCCGGCTGAAATCCCGCCCTTGGCAGGCGGCAGGTCGGTGGGAGAGGATTTCTACACTAGATTGTGAAACAAAGAGGAGCTCGGCTCTATCCAATAGCCTGATTGGCACATCAATCCACATGACAGAAACGAACTGTGCGTCAAGTAGGGATGTAGAAAGACAGACTGTAAGATACCAAATTAAACACCAAAATTTCAGTGAATTGAATCTGTTTCATCGGTTCAAAGGAGAGCAGATCTACATTGTAACTATTGAGATATTGATAACCCGAAGTGCTATTGCCTAATACAGTAACTGTTTCCGATATCTTTTCATCAATTAACGTCCCAAATTTGTAGCTAAGTTTGATCTGAAAGCCATTCAGACATGTCAACTACAATTGTGGTACTGCATTTCAGTCAATGCTCATTAAGAAAACATATCCATTTTTGTAATGAGATTGGTCTTGCTCTAAAGCAGCTTATCTTGCACTTCAATGGGCACTAAGGAGGAAGATCGCCTACTTAGAGGCTAGCGGTGCATCCAGCAAAGCACAGAAGAACAATGAGATAATGTGTGAGTAAGCACAATTGGTGCCAGCAAGAGAGTGCAACAAAGAAGAGGTAATTGTGGGAGTTAATGGCGAATGAAGGTAGGTTGAAGTTGAACTACTGAAAAGAGAAAGGAAATTCCAAGAGAAACCTAGGTTGCAAAGAGAATGCTTCTCAAGGTATCTTGTGGGCCTTCTTGGCACTCATATCTCCAGGAGGGTATTCGATATTTGGTTGAGCTAAGATTAAACTGTCGTCGGAGAGCCAGGTACTGTCACAGTGTCATACAATAGAGAGAGATGTCTGGCAAACATGATTGTCGTGTTTTATTAGGAGAGGTTGAGCTGAGGCCTCAAGCTTCAGGCACCTTTGACCTACAACATGTCATTCCCTCTTGGAGCAGAAGGGTTCCCAAGGGAGGAAGAGTTGACTCCCCCAAAAAGTGAGAGACATAGGACCTGGAATAAGCCACTATGACAGCACCCATCTTCCATAGTTCTCCCGAATCATTATGTCCACAATCAATCTTCCAGCAGCGCAAATAATGGGAAAAAGATCCTCTGTAATGAGGCACATGTGTAGTGAGGATCTCATTCAATCAAAGTGGATCAGCACGCATCTCAATCCACTCGAAGTGTATCGAGATACAAGCAGATCCACTTTGAGAGGATGAGATCCTCACTATACCTCACTATAAGAATGACCTTACTATAGAGGATCTCAATCCCAAATAATGACATCCGAATGCTCAATGGAGAATAGATTGTTCAATCTCATCAATGGTGCAAATCCCTACATCTCATCAATGTTCAAAAACCAACCTCAGTTTTTTTTTATCATTAGACCAGGCACTCAGATCTATAATATCTCCTAGGAATGCATTGTTTAGTCAATTTAATGTTACTGGGTCTATATTTGACATCTGACTAATCCAACAAACCCAATCAATCTAGCAGTCAATGCAACATATTTCCTTTGACAAGAATTAGAAGTTTGAGCACATTAAATCACTTCTCTTAATCAGATTTTTTAAAGAAAAATTACACGTACTACCCCTAGACTATAGACTAATTACATTTACCATCCATTAATTTCTGACAATTACACATACCACTCCTAATTTCAGAAACGTATAACAAAAAGGTCCATTCAATTAATGGTGTTAAGTCTAAATTTTAAAAAACAATTCTGCCCTCATCTTGTTCCCCATTCTTCCTCTTCACAATAGATAAAAAAAACAAAAAACCATATAAAGAACGGTTCTCTCTAAGTCAAAATGTCAAAATTGGTTGCTTTATCCATGGTACAAACAATTGAAACAGAAAACTAACAAAATTGGTTCCTTTCCCTTTTTTGTACCTTTTGGTTGTCGACTTAAAAAGTACACGTGATGATATCCCCCAAGTATGTTACCATTGAATGGCTTCCCAAATTCACCTGAAATTTGTTTCTCTAACCCAAAAAGAATGATGATAGCTTCCCAAGTCTGTTACCATTAGGCAAGATTTCACTAGTCAATTCCAAGGCGACAAATTGGATTTCTCTTGATGAGATTAAGATCCACCTGCACAAGAAATTAGATAAAAAAGATGATTATTTGTTCTAACTCTACAACTTGCATAAAGCAGCAAATTTAGTTTGTACCTTGTGTCCAAAGAGATCTCTAATGTTATCGATTCCGTACAATATCATGGTAGGCCTGACATACAAAGAATTAGAAGGTCAAATTTTACCATCCTTCCATGAATGTAAAGACAAAAGGTGGTTTTCAAATATTCTGGTAAGACTATCCAATTCAACTTCCTTCCATTTAGAAGCCAATCTAACCTTTCAAGGGAAAGTCCCCATGCGATCACCCTAACATCTTCTGGTAGCCCCATTGGCAGCAACATTTCCGGCCTAAACATGCCAGAATTCCCAATTTCCACCCATTTCTTGAAGCCTTCATGATAACTGGCCAAATAGGAAAAAGATATACATGTAAGGTTGCCAATCACATCGTGGCATGCACCACAGGTGATACATGCATCAAAACAAGATTGTTTTACCTGAAGATTTCCATGCTAGGCTCTGTATATGGATTGTAAGCAGGTTTGAAACGTAGCTTTGACATACCTGAACACATGAGATGGGCAAAGCATGTAACATTTGGCTCTTTGCTTACTAATTAGATGTTTTCTTAACCCCCCCTCCCCTCCACCCCCAAAAGAAAAAAAAAAAAACTACTTTATCCTCTCTGATACATACTACAGAAAGATCTATAAAATGCTGAAAACACCACAAGTTGTATCCTGTAACCTCAAAAAAGAGTCAATAGTATCTGACGGGAAGGAAATGAGAAAGTATTTTTTTTGGGTGAATCAATGAGAAAGTTTGTAAGACATTTAATTTGCAAATTTTAATGTGCATTACCCAGACGAGAAAAGAAATCATGCAGCACTCCTATCAGGTCCCCAAGAGTAAGGCCCCGATCGCACACCAGACCTGAATAAACAGATTCCAACAAAACAAAGATGGTAAACCATTATTACTTGCGACATAGGTATATTGCTTCAATCTATGTCTCATGAAACACTAGAAATTCACTGATTGTCAGACATACCTTCAATCTGGTGGAACTCAGCAAGATGAGTTCGATCTACAGCTTCATTTCGAAAAACACGATCAATTGAGAAGTACTTTTTTGGGGTAAAAGCATTCTGCACAGGGAAGAATAGCTTTCAGATTTACATCCCAACCACAATATCAAGTAGAGGGGCAAGTTCAATTCTGGAAATCCAGGAGAGCAATAGAATCAAGTACAAAAACTCGATCCACCTTGTATATGGTAATATTCAAAGAACAAACAAGCACAAACATCAGAGATCTCTAGGGCAATTTACCTGTTGTGCAAGCAAGTAAAGCATCCTTGAGGAAACAGCAGTCGTGTGGGTCCTTAACAAGTTTTTGTTTGCTTCTTCTCTTTTCCAATCATATCCATATCTACAGAGAAAAAGAAAGTTTCTTTCAGGAACATCTGAATGTCTAATGGTTTGCCAAAATATGAAACAACATACCCCCTGGAACCATAACCACCGGATTCATGGACACACTTCACCCTCTCAACATAATCTTCAGGGAGCTCCCTAGTAGTGGAAGGAACTGAAAATAGAAGAGCCTGATGACAAATGATTGGATAAGAAAAAAAGTTATGGTACCAAGTAAGATTTCAAGGCTAATTAACCTTTGAGAAAGAAGGTATCATGGGAATCACGAGCAGGGTGTTGCTGGGGCTGGAACAATGCATCAAAATTCCAAAAGCTGCATGTTTCAGTAGAAACAAATCATCATTTAGCCAACCTCAGAAAAAAAGGAGGGGGAGGGGGGGAGGATGTGTAGGAAAAATTTATCATAAACCAAATTCTAGAGAACAAGGACACCAGCATACACAACTCTTCTGAAAAAATATAAACATGAGAATACACATAAAAGACAAATTATATATAGACTAGTAATGGAAATATTGCATGCATGTATTATCTCCTCAACTACCTTAGAGGAATGGAATAAAGCTATGGCAGTTCCAATCTGCTACAGAAGGTTCCCATAACAGTCATAGAAATACACAAGTATTAGATATAATATTATTACCCACCTGCTTTCAACAAAATTATTTGTGGGCATCTCCTCAAAACTGCAACCAGTAGATAACCAATATTTCAGATATTCAAGCTTGTAAAACGAGAGATTACATTATAAGTATGAAATTTAGTAAGACAGTACAATCTAGTTTTACCCCATCTGAAGGAAGATATTTTGCAATTGCTTTCGAACCTGACATGGAGAGACAGGTTAGAAGCACTACCAAATGTCTACAGAACAAATTTCAGACTAACTACATTAAAAATTAAAGAAAAAATGAACTCAGCTCCTTCAGGCGGGGAACACTGCCTCATGGTTACATTTCCACCCAGAAACTCCAAGACAAGTAGCCAAAAATGAGGGAGGTTCAACACATGGAGGGTTATGCGTCTGGCATAGACAAGAGAACTGTCTCAAAGGTGTTGCCAAAATGATGTGGGTACTGGCAGTCCATGTATCCTCATCATTGTTTGCAACACCTTTTCGACCATCTTCTTTTGGGATTCTCTCACAATGGAGCTTTACGAGGTACAAAGATTTAAAAGGTAATAAGAACTTGATTAAGGAGTGAAGTTTTCCTGGTTGGCCCACCAAGGGAATTTTATCTTGTCAATCCAAACTAACTGGCACATGGCCTCTGGGATTGGGCTAGATTTTGTAGATAGGTAGCCCCAAGGTCCCTGCCAACATGTCAAGTTTCAGCTCAATCTGAGTTGGCCATGTGACGAAAAAAAAAAAAAAAAACCCATCAAAATTCTGGAATCATCAAGGAGGTGCACATGACTATTGAGGGACATACATGGAATTTTTATAGAACTTGGGTCTGAAATTTGACGTGTTGTCAATCCAGACATTGTCTTATCTACCCGGCCAGCATTGCCGTCAACCTTCCACACAGAAGAGTAATATGGGCCAGCAAGAGAGGGACTCCTTGTTGGGGCCATGAAGTGGCATTTATATATTGTATGAATGTAGGAATGGGCGTGGGCGTGGGCGTGGGCGTGGGCGTGGGCGTGGGCGTGGGCGTGGGCATATGATGTCTCATTATGTTGACCAAATACTGGTACAAGTACCTTCAAATATTTGATGTTTAGATGCTATAAAAACAAAAGGTATCCTATTCAGCATTTAAGAGTTGCCGAGGAAAAGAAATCCAGTAACCTAGAAATCGCAAACATTTTTGGAATTTTATATGATGTCTCTCATATCATAATGATTTTTATTCTGTTAAAAAAAATCTCATCCTCATATTCTGGTGACCACATAAAAAGCAGGCACCTATATAAAATTTCTTGAACCCTAGCAATATTTGGTTTCTACAAGTTTGCACTTTCCCTGAATGAAAGGTAATTTGAACACCAAAGTCCGATCATTGAATATCAAAAAGAAACTAACACACGTTAAAGCTTAATAAACTGCATATGCAAGAAGAAAAGGGAAAAGGTAACAAAATCATACCTTTAGCAAAGGATTGAGATGGCCACCTTCTGCTGGTGGACCTTTAGCACTGAAGTTATACTCTTTAAACTCTAAGTCCTTCCAATTACCCCTGGATACAATATACAATTAAAAAGCAATTGTCAGCACAACAAACTGAAAACTGCATAACACTAAGCCATATCTGCACATGAAAACATAGTATTAAGTAACCTTAATTCATGAATTTTCACGAAAAATAATGAAAAAAGAAAAGAAAAGAAAAGAAAATTCCATGTGACACTAAAAACATCCACCTCTCCACAAGTATGAATAAGCATAAGAAACCCTCATTCACGTATCCATGATTCCATACACACAAAAATTGCACATATACAAGTCCAAATAGATGTATGGGAGTGAAAGAGCATACAAAAAACTGAAAATCTGGACGTAATGGAAAAGGTCACTCATGTGGTGCCTGATATAACCAATACCTAAGATGCTATGCCTCCATAAGTATGAATAAGCATATAACAGCACACTAACTTATCCATGATTCCATAAGTATGAAAAAAGTGCATATACAAATTCAAATAGATTTACGAGAGTGCAAGAGCATCAAAAACTGAAGAATAAGATTCAACCACTGGAAATGTGGATGTAAAGGACAAGGTGCTTGATGTAATCAATATCTATAATGCAAATAAAAACAGCTACCATCATCTACATATTATCTATGAGAAGTCTCAGCTAAATGTGTAAGAAATTATTCAAACGAAAATGTAGAATAAGCGAAATAATCATAAGTATACTAATGCAGGCCCGATTTAAATTTGGGTTGGGCTATTACTTTTCATTTAATTATGAGGTCCAAAAGTAGGTGCCTTGAGGGGGTACAGAATTATTATTTTATTAGACCTCATGCTTTAGTGATAAGATACTACTTTTGATATGCTTGAGGAAACACTACTGTAGATTAAGCAACAATAGTGAGGGCGACCCCTATAGGAAGATTGATACAACCTCCGGCCATACAAATAAAGATCCCCCCCCCAACATCCAAAAAAAAAAAAAAAAAAAAAGAGTCAGCCAAATTCACAGGCCCAAGCCAAAAATTTTGTCCACATCAATCGACACACATATACACATACATATACACCCAAGATTATATGGCGCTAAAATGATGCCCAATATGGAGATGATAACACAAAAATATGTATTGTAAACAAGCTTACCAAGGAGTCCATTTGAGTTCCTTGGATGCCTAATGGTCCAGTCGGTCGCTTTTTACTTTGGCATACTTTTTATAATGTTTTTTTATTACAATATCTATTATTCTCTTTGTGACATATTTATTGGCATGTGGTTATGATACATTGAGATGTATAGGATAATTATTTTCAGAAGAAGAAAAAACAGGGAAAACTAAAGTTTGACTTCATTACTTCGCTTCATTCTAACTCATTGACTGCTGCCCTGCTTCACTGAAGAACCCTGAGTAGCTGGGAGCTTGTTCCAGTTCGGTTTCACTGGAAGTGCTTGGTTCAGGCATCAGGCATCAGGTGGTGCTCTGCTTCCACAGTATGTTATTGTTTTTTTTTTTTCATTGGTTCTGTTTTTTTCCTCTTCTTCTTTTTCTCCTTCATCATCGGCTCTGTTTTTTTTATCTTCTTCATAGGTTCGGGTTTCAGTTGCTCTTCTTCTTTTTCCTTCGTTTAATCGTTTCTGTTTCCTGTATGCCCTTTCTTTCACATATTATTTTTTTGGTTTCTTCTTCTCCTTTTCTATTTTCTGTTTTCCTTTATAATTTTCCTTCAGTTTCCTCCTCCCCCTCTTCTTCTTATTCTTCTTCTCTGTTTTTTCACTTCCTTGCTATTGTTTTCAGTTGGAAGAAATGTTTCTTCGGTTTCCTCATCTTCTTCTATGTTTTTGTGTTTTGTTTCCCCAATTTTCTTCTAATTCTTATTCTTCTTCTGTTTTCTGTTTACCCTTTTTACCTAATTTCCTTTTGTTTCCTCCTCCTCCTCCTCTTCCTCTTTTTCTGTTTTCTTATATTTTCTTATCCTGCCGCTCATTGTCGGTTATGAGACTTACTGACTTATCGATAATATATGTGCACATTGATGGTTATATGAGTTATGACATCTATTTTTCATTGGATTGGAATGAAATTATCTCTGCTTGATACTCTGTGTATTGATATTTGATAATCTATGTCCTCATGCCTTATTTGCTGATGATTTCTCTTCTAAATGCTGGTGACAATCTATGTGCTCAGTTTATTGCTTTGTGCATTGGTTTAAGATACTATGCTTCTTTATATACTTTTCTTTGTTCATTATTTGTTGGTTTTCTCATATTAAGTTATTATTAGTATAATTATAATTTATACATAATAACATATTGTATTTATATGCCTTGGTTCTTAATGTAGCATATAAGCATAATTGCATAAATATATCACTGCTATACAAGATACAAGTGATACAGGGGAAAACAAAAAGACACTAGTGAGCGTTAGGCGCCTTGTCGCTTAAACGCTTTGGGCAGCCCTTCAATGCCTTGGGTCGCTTTGCCACCCTGACAACCTTGATCGTTAATCATGAATGCCGAAGGACTAATGCAAGCTCACTTACATATGAATGCACATATACAGAGACAAAAAGAAGGAACATGAAGCATGGATCTCAAAAAGTACATTATAAGGAGATTGTTACTTCGTAATATCATAATTCACTTAATGATATAAATATTTATACATCATCTGACTGCTAAAGGAATTAATGGCATTAAGCCAAGGTTCTAAATTTCGACTGACATCTTTGGTTTCGGTCAAAATATTTCGGATTTTGAGAAGTCTGAAACAATACCACAGTTCAAAATTAAAATGTAAGATGTTTCAGTCGAAATTTACTATTTCGACCAGGTTTTTACCGAAAACACTGTTTCAGACTTCAGGTCAAACTCGGTCTGACCACAGTCTATAAAATCCCATATTTTGCTCGAAAATTGTCTATTTCGACAAGTTTCGACTGACAGCAAGCATTCCAACAAGGTACAACAGAAACCCCTTTTTTTTGCCAAAAGCTCAACTTTTTCACTAAAATCTCTTGATTCTTCAGCATATCTTTGCATTCTTAGTGTATTCAACTTGGTTGCACACAATATTGAAAGATTTGAAGCAAAAAGGTAAACCATCTTGTCATGGGATACATACGTTATACAATTGGAGACCCTTTACCGACTGCATCAATGGTAATCGGCCCAGGGATTAGATGCGCCACGAAACTCCTCGTGGATTTGAGTGGAGTTTCATATCTTATGTATTTAGTATTTAAAAAATGTTTTGGAATGTTATAATAAAAATATAACATAATTTCATTTCTACCATTCATACTCATTGCGTACATCAACATAATATGGTTCAGACACAGAAAAACCATTTAGAATTTTTTTTAGCGAAAATAATTCAATGGATATGTGAAGGCTAAAAATGCATCACACACAAAATTGGGCTTAAAAAATAATTTTTTAGCCTTCGAAACCTAAATTTAGATATTGAGCAGAAAAAATCCAAGATTTCGGCTTCATTTGGCCAAAATCAGTTTCATTTCGGTTTGCCCCGAAACCGAAATTTAGAACCTTGCATTAAAATGTATTTATAGTGTACACATTTCTTTTAAATTATGTAATCTGGAATACCTCTGTATATGTTCTCGAGTCAAATCTGTCACAGCCTTCTTCCTTTTCGGAGCGTAATTGGGACCTCTTTGTAGAGAGTAACCCTTCCAAGTTCTATCCAAGGAAACAAATAAAAAGGTCAGTGAAAAAAGAAAGTGCATACCCAACTCCACAACAATGCCTTGCATGCAAAAGAGTCTATTAGATATGTCAGGCCACAACACATAAGTAATATGAACAGGCAGAAGTCTGATAATTACTGTAGGCCAATAAGCTTTCTTTTTTTGAGAGCATCAATATCCTCTTGATCAACAACCTGAAGTAATCATGAGGTAATCAATCATAAGAAAAAGTAAGAAAAATAAAATAAAGGAAGCGTTGGCAGCCATGTGATGAAAGTTTCAGCTGAATAGTCACTTTCCACATGGTAAAAGAAAGCTCTTTTTCATATGCATTTTTTGAAATTATAGAAACCTCAAAAGTCAACAATTATCATTACTAGGATAGGATTGCAATGAATCATGAGATATAGAGTGGATGTAGACATAGCTCTAATAACATGGATGGTCCGGGGTTTTCCCTACCCATTGGACAGTCTGCAACTGCCACACCATCTGACAGATTAGCCCCAAGACTAGCCCCAAGACTTCCATGTACATACATATAAAATAAAAAGACCCTCCATATACACCAGATGATATTCTTTCCTTACAATATAAGTGGCTATCTTAAGTACAGAAAGAACCATAAAAATGTCTAGGCACTGAACACTGGAAGGAGAAACGCCCTATTGGCAATGTCTCCTCCCAAATCAGCATAGAAATGAAATTCAATGTCTAATTGATGGGAATGACATTACCAAAATCCTTTTTACAAAAAATGAGCTGCACGTATCTCTGTATTTTTCATATAGATCATTGAAAATAATTCATTTACTGGTCAAGATCCAAATATTTGATATTTATAAATGTCTTTCAAGAAAATAAAGAAGCACACCTCTCCATCTTGTATCCGCAGGAGCAAATCCTTGACTCGATCTTCAACATATTGAACCTACATAAAATAATAAATATGAGAAGAGCAGAGAGGAATACTGATGCAGCTACAATTCTATTGGTGGGTCAGCTAGGAACCATCTTGGAGTTTAAAAACCGGGAAGAACCAAGTGCACACCATGTTTGGTTCCATTAAGATATTTAGAGATTTATTTTGTGAGCTTATCTTGTTTAGTATTAGCTTAGGACTCTTCAATTTATTTCTTTAAATACATTATGTAGCCAATAATCATTCAGAGACAACGGAATGAAAATTGAGGTTTTTTTTTTTTTTTTTTTTCTTCTGAGAAGTCCCTGCGTGGTTGATCCCTGGAGCTGGCCGAGAGCTTCTGGATCCCCCTTCATCTTTTCTGATCTCCTATCCTCAAGTCAGAACCATCCTCCACTCTTTAACCTTTATTCTTTTTGCTTCCCATAACCTATTCCTTACCCAAGAAAGGTCCTAAATTGTCACTAAAATTTACAAATTTGCCACTTTACTTATACTCTGGATTCCTAACTACGTGGGTGGGCCCATGGCGATCCCAAGTTAGGAGCAACCCGACACCACATCAAATACCTCGCTGAAACTTCAAGAACGCCAAGATTCCATACAATTCTTCAAAAAAACATGCAGAAAATCAACTAGTGAATCAAAACAGAAAAGAGTCTCAAAGATAACAACGAAAAGCACCTTTGCCTCAAGCCACAGGAACTTAAAAAATAGCAAACGAAGGAACTCCTAAAACAACATGAAGAAACTCCCACACAATTTTTCTATTCTAAACCAAATTCATCCATTGAGGAATATAATTCAGTTGAGTCAACATGCAAGGTCAGAGATTTTCCCACATCCCCCTTATATAGAATGCCCAGCATCTTTCTCTTTACATTTAGTCAATATCGTCCCAACCCCAGTATTAAGTGCCCTTAGACATAGGCCACTTGGACCAATGATATTAGAGATTTAAATTTTCTCTAGTTTTGTATGCCAATCATAGTTGTCAAGGCACCAAGGCGAACCAAGTTGGAGGCTTGGCGAGGTGCCAAGCGATCAAGGCGCCCGATTTTCCAAGGTATCACAAAGGCGTCTGGGTGCCTAGGCAACGCCTTGACAACTATGATGCCAATACTTCATATAGAATCTTACAAGTACTCCCCAATATATCAATAGCCTAACATATCTTTCTACAGTCTGACTCACATTTGGGTAAAAGTAGTAAGAAAATAGTTCACCCACAAGGAATGAAAAAAAAAAAAAAAAAAAAAAAAAAAAATATATATATATATATATATATATATATATATATATATATATATATATATATATATATATATATATATATACTAAACCTGTTAGAAGAGGTGAAAATAGTGCCAATTGAATGCATCCAAGACAGAGAACAGTCAAGATGCCTTCCCTTGAACTAGCAAGAAAAACATATAAATGCTTATGGTCTTGGAGTATATCGCCCAAGGTAGAGTTAAAAGGCATAAGAAGATCTACATAGCCAACCCCAAGGGAGCAGCTCAGTTGGTAAAGACAACACCACAAAGAGGTCACGAGTTCAGCTCTCCTAGGGGACTCCCCCCCCCCCCCCAAAAAAAAAAAAAAAAAAAAAAAAAAGAAAAAGGAAAGAAAAAAGATCTACATAGTTAATCCCAAATAATTGCAACAGAGCTTAACTGGGGAAATGTTTTCACATGGAGGCTCTTGTGGAACACCCTTTGGACCATAAATGGTATAGCAAGGTTATTTTTCCTTTTCACTCAAGAGTTTGCTTTTATCCTTCAAAATCCATTTGCTCCTTGGGAAAAAAAAAAAAAAACACCGCAGATGATGTTTCTATGGGTGGGAATTACCACTATTACACAAGGCAATCCAATTTTGGAAGAGACTTTACAGAGTCTACAGCCTAGATTCTTTGCTGAAACTGTAGCAGTCCTCCATGACAGGTTTTCTGGTTCAAATTTGTGAACTATTAAGTCTAAGGTTTTTTTTTTTTTCAAACAAGTGTTCCTTAGAAAGTTTCAACATAATGAGTAAGTCCAATAACATTAAATTGGAACATAATAGACAAAAAGATACACAAAGATAAATATAATACACTGAGATAAATATAGTCCTATATAATGTGGCATGTAAAACATTCACAAATGTGGCAACCCCTCATGTAAAATATTCACATATATTTAAACCCATAAAACAGTAAAACAGAAGCAGTAAGTCCCAGACAATAGGCCCACATAGCCTGGAAATGCTTCTTAAGTGATTTTCCCAACAGAAAATAATTGAAAACCTTACAGGCTGCAACAAAAAGTAAATTTTAAAACTACTAATTATTAAAGCTTACCAGTTACAACAATTACATAACCAGACCCAGCACGTCAATATAGTATCATTCAGATTTCACATAATTTTCAAACATACTGAATGTGGATATGTGAAAACTAATAGACCTCAACGGCAAATATTGAAATATGAAAATGAGAAATCCACAAGTTCCATAATGTGTCACCTTTCTGGAAACTAGCTGCTTCCCCATCTCCACCCACTTATTCTTTATGGCCTGGGCACAACCTATTTTGAAAACAGTAGGGTCAACCTTCTTCTGCATCCACAGAAACCAATATCAGCTACAATACTGGTGAAAATAGAAATATGAATTGATGACAACGTGTTTACCGGAATATGATTTGTACACTTTGACATACAGCATTATGACAAAACCTAGTGTAATCATTAGGTTCTAAAGAGAGGATTCATAACCTGTAATTCTTCTCGAGAAATTCCTTCTGGCAGTATGGCCAAGAAGAGCTGCACTTCGGGTGAGCCCGCCACAGTATATGATTTTCCTTCATCAGTAAGCACCCAGTTCTCTCTCTTAATGTCCTGCATGAATCTCAAAAGGTATCAAAACTCGTCCACGAACTATTAGTGTATTCATTATACAAAATAAATGACTAAATAAATAGATGGAATAGCGTACTTCAAGCTCAGATAAGAAAGATAAACCAAGCTAGACACACTGAAGTAGTGAATTTGAGACACAGAGAGAGAACAAGTAACGAGTTTCCACTGTATACAATGGAAGTTTGCAGGGTTCTAGAGAAATGAGAAAGTAATCGCACAACCAGGGCCGGTAAAAATAATACAAATTTTACTCGTTTAATTCAAATGGATGTGTAGAAATTCTAGAGCTGTGAGAAGAACCTGAGCATCAACGAGTCTGAAACCGTGGAGACTCTTGATGACATTGATAATCTCGTTATGATCAATTCGAACGTCGGCAGCGAATTGGCCGGAATCTGATATCGTCTCGTTCGATTCGAGGAACCCTAGAATAGCATCTTCCGCCATTGTTCCTCTGGTTTGGTCTCCAGCACAATATGGCTGGAAATCCTTCCACTCCTGGTGCGATCTACACTTCGGGGAGAGATCCGATGACTGAAAACTGAGAAGAGAGACGGTGTCATCTGACAAATAGAATCTAATTCCACCACTGATCGAGTCCTGTCAGTCCTGGATGAATCGGGCGATGCAGTCCACCCGATTCCTGCAACTGAAGATCGGACGGTCCACAATGAGAGGGGCTTTTATCGGGTTCGCGTTCAGACCTCCTGACTCAATTCGTGCAACTGTGGTCTCTCTCTCTCTCTCTCTCTCTCTCTCTCTCGTATGTTCGCCTTCCTTATACGATTAGGGCTCTCTTCTGCGCTCTCTACTGTCTCTGTTCTCCGCTGAATTGAAGGCTTTGATTCTCGTTTTCCGGCTGTATTTGCGGAGAAATTCGGAATTCCGAAACTGTAACATTGAGCTTCAGAACTTCTCTTCTTTAGTTTTGGATTTCTCAGCCATGGACGAAGAGCAGCGAAAGATCCTCCTTGAATCAGTGTCTCGTTTCCCAAGACCTCAGGGTCTGTAATCCTGATTACCTGAAAACCCTTTTGCTTTTCTCTTCAAATATTACCTCCACTATCTGTTCTTACTTTGCTTACGATCTATATTAACAATAATATTAATTGCAGGAGTAAAGCTTTCGTATGGGACAGCTGGGTTCAGGGCTGACGCTTCGATACTGTCGTCTACAGTTTTCAGAGTTGGGATCCTGTCAGCTTTGAGATCACTGAAAACGCAATCGGTTATTGGGTTGATGATCACAGCCTCCCATAATCAAGTCTCTGATAATGGGGTTAAAGTCGCTGATCCAAGTGGTGGCATGCTAACGCAGGAGTGGGAGCCCTTCGCTGACGCCCTCGCGAATGCTGTTGATGCCGAAGATCTCATCCGGGTCGGTTTTCTTTTGTTTCAGCTGATTTTATCTGATCTTCGGAATTGGATTTCGCTCTCTGATATTTATTTAATTTGTTGTTTTCAAGTTTTATATTGTTGGATTTGGAGGAGTTATTACTAATCGCTTTAGGCTGTAAAGTTGATGCATACGTGAAAGTTTCGGATCCATTAAACTTTTCTGTTTGCAGTTTAGACTTAGAGAATTCAACTTACGGGCTTCTGGGGGTTCTTGAATAGATTTCAGACGTGCTCTTGAAAGTTAAAATGGGAAATAATTTTTTTTTGTTTGTATTTTCAACAGTTAATAACTGATTTTGCAAAGAAAGAGAACATTTCATTTGGAGCAGACCAATCGGCCCAAGTACTATTGGGAAGAGATACAAGGCCCAGTGGAGAATCTCTCCTTCATGCTGCAAAACAGGTAATGCTTCTTCTTTTAATTCTCCTTGGAAATTTGTATCATCTCTTTTCAGCTTGCTTCACCCTGAAATGACATTTATTTTATGTTGGATGAAAGGGAGTCAATTCCATAGTTGGATCAGTTGCAATCGATATGGGGGTACTCACGACCCCACAACTCCATTGGATGGTCCGCAGTAGAAATAAGGGCATGAAGGTTTCTGAACTTGATTATTTTGAGCAACTCTCCAACTCTTTTGGGTTAGTTTCAAAGAACCCCTCTGTATATGTTAATTTGGTTGAAGTTTTTCTTTTTGAACTTTTTGTTGGTTGCTTAACATACTTACGCTTCCTGCAGGTGTTTAATTGATTTGATTCCCCAGGAAACCATGCTGCAACTAATGGATGACAAGTTGATAGTGGATGGAGCTAATGGCGTTGGTGCAGAAAAGCTTGAAGAGTTGAAGAAATTGTTAAAGGGTTTGGTGATTCAGATCCATAATTCTGGAAAGGAAGGAGGTGTTCTTAACGACAGAGTTGGTGCTGATTATGTGCAGAAGGAGAAAATTGTTCCATGTGGGTTTGGCCCAAATGTTGTTGGGATAAGGTTAGCCATCTACCCCTGCATTCATTTTCATTAAAGCTGATGGATTTGACTGGCTGGATCAAACAAGTGCTCTACTGAGCTGTACCAACGAGTCCAGTTTGGCTTCTGAAACCTTTGTTTTGACACCTGATCTTGTACTTATATCTGGGCAAGCTATTACAATTTCCATTAAACCAAATCCTGCTTTGCAAATCTCTTTAGTCATGGATTCAAGTTTAAAATTTTTTTCCAGATAGCTTTTGGTGTTGAGTTTGATTTTCAGTTCACGGTTGCTAACTGCATGGGTGGTTCTAGTGTTTCAGGTGTGCAAGTTTGGATGGAGATGCTGATAGGCTTGTCTATTTCCATCTCCTATCAGAAAGTAGCAACAAGATTGATCTTGTTGATGGAGACAAAATATTATCTCTATTCACCCTATTTATCAGGGAGCAATTAAGTATTCTCAACAAGAATGAAAGTGAAAACATAAATTATGACCAGTCGGTACGGCTGGGTGTAGTTCAGACAGCATATGCCAATGGAGCATCAACAGACTTCCTTAAACAGCTGGGCTTGGAAGTTGCGTTTACTCCTACCGGAGTGAAGTACCTGCATGAGAAAGCTGCTGATTATGATATTGGGATTTATTTTGAGGCAAATGGTCATGGAACCATCTTGTTCTCGGAACATTTTTTATGTTGGTTGGAAGCTAAAAATAGTGAACTTGCTTCCGTATCAAAAGGTTTATCCCTGATTTTATTCTCCACTTGTTCTAGCAGTTCTCATATTATTGACTAGTGTCAAAATTGATAAAAGAATTCTGTTTTCTTCTTTTAGGTTCGGAGCAACAAAAGGCTGCGCTGAGACTGTTGGCTGTCAGTAAGTTGATCAATCAGGCAGTTGGAGATGCCTTGAGTGGGTTGCTTTTGGTGGAGGCAATCTTACGACACATGGGAATGTCTATACAGAAATGGAGTGAAATCTATCAGGATCTCCCAAGTAGGCAGCTTAAGGTCAGTCCCTTGATTGCTTACAAGTTAGTGAAGTGTACCCAAATTTGCTGAATGCACCAGCCTGCACTTTCTTGTAAAATATATGAATACTGAGTTGAAATGGACTCTAATTACCAGTTCTTAAAATATACATGAGTGTTGCCATCTGAAACAATCTCAACTTTGTTCTCCTACTGCACTAAAGGATTTTTTTTCCTTGCAATAATGTTCCAAATGAAGCAATGCCATGCTAAAACTTCACTGAAATTTTAGTCATATACAGAACCTGCATTGTATATCTTTGTCAACTTACCTCTTTGAATGTTGTCAATGCACTAGTACTATTAACCACCTTAAAACAGAACAATGTACTAATTAACATAATATTTCATGACTCTGGTGGTTTGATCTGTCTTTTATAGTTCAGTGTTACATGTATTAAGTAAAACTGCTATTGCCATTGGAGATTGAACTCTTAGTGCAATTAGAAGTGCCCAAGATGTAGGACCATAATTGCAGGAAGCTGGATACCTGGTGGGTCCATGGGAAATTGTTGTTTCATGCTTCTCACCTACTAGTAAGTCTTTTCATTTTTTTTTTTTTTTTTTTTTTTTTTCTTGTGGTGGGGCGGGGTGGTGGTTCCGATGTGGGGGATGTTTTGCATAGCCTGGTCAGATTTTCTCTGGTAGCTCACAGAAGTGCACAAATTTTGAGCCCATGAATTGAAGTAAATTATGGATTAAGTAATTGCTTACATTTTTTATTTAGTTTTACTTTTTTTTTCTTTTCTATTATGGGTACTAAATTGATTTAAACCAATCACGACCTATAAAAGTAAATGTATATTGGTATGGAATTTTGTAAAATTTATTTAATTTTGGTTACTAAGGCATCTTACAGTTATCACCTTGTCCACAACTCACCTAGGAGAGGCTTACATGCCTAGACATCTCTTAGCTGCATTGACCACACTGGGAAAGTTCCATATACATTTAATGAGTAATGGGAGTAATAGCTTAAGTTTTTGCTTGGTCAAGTAAGGGAACAATATATTGCCTCCTACTTCAATTAACCATGGTTATTTTTAGTTTAGAGTTCTAATTTCTGAAAATACAATTCACTTTAAAGGTAGCTGTGCTTCCCTGAAAATTCTTTATGCTACTTTTAAGCAACTCTTTTGTAGGACTAAGCGTATATTTTTATCTTTCGAAATTGTGAACCTGCATTGGAACTTGATGTGTCAACTGCTTTTCTGATCATATCAGGTAAAAGTTGCAGATAGAACTGCTGTTATAACAACAAATGCAGAAACTGTGGTTGTTAAGCCGTCTGGACTTCAGGAAGTGATTGATGCTGAAACTGGTACTATATTATTAGGGCCATTTTATGTAATGACATTTTTCTCTTTTTTTTGTCTGCTCAATTTAATTTCTGTGTTGTTGTTCATGGTCCTGTTCGAAGAGGAGGTATGTGGATGAGGAGAAGT
Source organism: Protea cynaroides (assembly GCA_028583415.1). Classification (NCBI taxonomy): domain Eukaryota; kingdom Viridiplantae; phylum Streptophyta; class Magnoliopsida; order Proteales; family Proteaceae; genus Protea; species Protea cynaroides. Next base: position 65,883,064 of record CM053274.1, read on the forward strand.
GGAAGAGGAGAGATGTGGAGGAACAGTCAATAATATTTACCAACTTGAATCACTAACTTGGTTTGTTCCAAAATGACTAGAGGAGACTTCCTTTTATAGCCCTCTAAAGAAGCTTTTAGCTACTACTTGAGGGAAAAAGAAAAACAGATGCTACCCCAGGCCAGACCTATTTACACCATGCTTGATCTACATGGTCATCAATCTGCTCATTGAAGATTTCAGTAACTATTGTATTTTTCTTGACTCCAGAACTTTGTTACATGTGACATCTATTGACCATCTGATTGGTAGCTTTCATCTGATAAAGACATTTTTTTTTTTATTAAGAACCAAATGAATAAGACTAGCAAGAAGGAAATGCATATATCATGCTCAAATCAGATAGTCGACGTGCTGGTGTAAAGTTGGAGCTTCCAAATTGATGACCACGTACATGTTCATGTGTTTGTAATCCTCCTTGAGAGCAGCAAATGGATCCTTTACTTTTGAGTTCTCACATATTTTAAAAACAAATTGCTTGCTTTGGCTAATGTTCATGGCAACTTAAACTAATTGTGCCTAAATGGTTAAATATTCTTATTTTTCACTGTTTCCTTTTCATTTCAATGCAGCTAAATATGCCAGGGGACGATCATTTATACGGCCCTCAGGGACAGAGGATGTCATACGTGTATATGCAGAGGCATCCACACAAGAAGCAGCAGACGAACTGGCAAAGTCGGTGGCACTACATGTGGATCGTTTCCTAGGCTTTGGCAGCTCCTAGTTATCTCTTTCTCATCTAACTGTTACAGTATGAGATCCATCACTTCCATTGTGTTCAGGACATAAGTCTTAATGAGTTATTTGAGTTGCGGGAAACTAATTATATGCCAGGGTTTTTGTTTCCATTGATCTCTGTTGATTTCTTCTTGCTGTATTTTCTGATTGTTTGGACCATGGCAGTTTTGTCATTTTGTCCAATATATAACCATATTTTGATTGCGGCTCAAAGAACCCCATTTGTCAGGTGAAAGAATGACATATATTTTGCATTTAAGAGTTGTTTGCAGAGGTTAATGGAATCTTCTTTCACTTTACAATTCTCTGTAGAGATCTGTAAGCATTATTTTCATGGCTGACAGATATTTTGCACTAAACGGTTACCATTGTGTACCCTTCTGGTTCCTTCAACCTCAATGTTGTATAGGGTTACCTGAATCAGGAGTTTTCCCCTTACTTTTTGAAGATATAATGCCAGGTTATCATGCTTTTATCCAGTTTCACACCATCACAGGTGAACTACAATTTTAAGCAAATCCCAGAACTAAAATTTTCTCCTTGAAGGCCTGGCAACATTTTTTAAGGAATCTTTTATTTTCTTTTTTTAGTTAGCAGAAGGATCAAATAACCCTTCCATCTGATCAGCAATAAATTTATACTTAAGTAGGCCTCATTATTTTACCAAAAAAAAAAAGAAAAAAAAAAGCAGGCCTCATTATTTCTTCACATCTTAAAAGGTGATGATTAATAAATGGGGAAAGGATCAACACACTGCCATAGTATATCTGAATTTTGTAGTATATCTGCATTTTACAATGGGGAGGATTGAGAAGGGAGTGCCTACACTGGCACATGAGTTATATTTTCCTTAATTTATATTTGGAAAAATTATGTGTACTTTCCTTCTAGTTTGCTCTTAACCGAGATACATCCCAAACGTTTCAATGTATTTAATGTAGGATTAAAAGTCTTTCATGTTAAAGATTAACCATTTCTTAGCCTTAAAAAACCGCATAAGAACCGTTATAAATCGAATTATTGAAACAGAAAAATCAATTTTTAATCAACAATCGATTTGGTTTTGGTTTGAAAAATAAGAATCAAGTACTAATTGGTTTGGTTTTGATTTTGGTTTATATTAATAACAATCTTGAACCAAAGCAAACCAAATTGAATCAAACCGAATCGATAAACCATTTTATGAACTGATTTACATTCTTATGTTTGGCAACCCCATTACAAAAATTTGTTCTTCCCACTGCAATCAATATTTACAGAAGTATCATTTCTCCATATTTAACCAAGATAATTACATAAATGCCATTAAACCCCACCCATTACCCAATTATCAATTGCATTCTTATCATAAGAATTTAGAACATAAAAAAATTAATGTGTCTTGATAGATTTGAATCATCTTTGGGAAATCTCCAAATGCTCTATATACTATTCAAATTAAAATAAGAAAACCCCACTTTTTCACCAGTATTTTATATTTTTATGTGGTTACCAGAAACTACTTGTTCCTTGAGCTTGATTAGATAAAACCAAAATCCTGCAACCTATAAACGTCCCTAGGCAGAAAGGACCAACCAGTAGATCCTCCCATTTGGCATTCATAATATAATAATTGTATGTAGACCATGGCGTATCATACTACCTAGCAGCCTATAAATTTTCTACTTGGGAACTGAACGCCAATCCAATCTGATGTCAAACAGTTGTCTGTGAAACAAATTCTATCTCAGTTGCTGGGAATACCTACCTGATGGGGCAATGACCAAAAGAGACCAGTTGGAATATCTTAAGTCGTTGATCCAAACAGTAAGGTAATCAGAGCAGCAACTCACCATGCACTCGCAGTAAAGATAAATTCTGCAACAGAAATTTTACCTGTGCAGCTGCAATCTTCTACCTACTCTACTACTCATGGGAACATCTTTCAGAAATGCCTTCGGAAGCTCCAATTCACGACTCCAAATTCAACTGTTTCTGCTTCACTTCAGAAAAACTAAGAGAAAACTCTGACTTGTATCATCGTCTGTTCTCTGCATTACTAAAGAAGATTTAGATTAAAATTGGGTGGGGGCCGCGCGAACGCGTACCCCCGCTGGCACAAATTATGACGTACACTCTCCCACTTGGGGAGATGTTAGGTGGGCACCCCTCCCAAGTGCAATGGAGGTCACCAACCTAGGCCATGACCCTTCTTGATCAGCCATAGACCCTGTCCAGGTAAGTATGATATAAAACCATAGCTCTTCCATATATATACACTTCTTTTCCTTCATTTCTTCACGAACTGACCGATGTGGGACTAAAACTGACGCACCTCTCTGTGAAAGCATATCATATTTTTGGTAAATTACTCTCGCACCTTCTGATCATCTCATCTTCCCATCAGCAGAAAATACAAAATTTATTGTTCCAAGCCGAAGATTCTATACACCTCATGGCCCAAATAGATGAAGCCGTCATAGATAGTCAAACAAAATATATTATCATCATGCTGATTCATGATATCGGTATTGCATGGTATTGGTTTTGAACTTGGTTTGATTTTCAATTCTAGTTTGTTTTAATATTATTTTAATGAAGATCATATATATTTTAGTTTTCCTTAGGTCCGTACACTGATTTAATTCGAAATGGATCAATTTTGAACATGATCGATACTTGGATTTAGAAGCTTGTCCTCAATCCATAAATATTGTAGGGATGAAGAGGACAGAGTTGTGGCAGCGATGGGAAAGGGAGATACGAACCCAATAACCAAAACTTGGTAAAACACTGAAACTGATTTCTAATTAGTTTTGGTTTCATTGCAGAGGCCGAAACCCTTATCGGTTGATTTCGTCTCAACCCGAAATGCTATGATGCTGTCTCATCTTGAACTATACCAACTTTTTTATCTTATTTTTTATTTTGAGGGAAACTAAGCCGACCATTTGATTGACACAACCCCTAAACTAGATTCCTCCCCTTGGCCTCTATTACTTGAGTTAAAATAAGGGGGTGTTTGGTAACACTCCAGAAGTTGGATTCTGACTTCTGGAGCATAAATGGAGTAGAAGCCTGTTTGGTAACCCGGTTCGGACTTCTGGAAATCCATGAGTGAACCGGCTCCAAATGAGTTCTAGAATCCAATTTTTTGGAGCATCAAATAGATGCTTTTCGACTTCATAGCACAATTTTGGAGTAAAAATCACGCCACACCACTACTACCATCAACTACCACTACCACTACCACCACCACAACCCACCAGCCACCAACCACCACCCACCACCGCCACCACCCTCCACCACCCACTGCCGCCACCACCACCACCACCACCACCACACTGCCACCACCCACCGCCACCACTACCCACCACCACCACTACCACCATCCTCAATCACCACCCACCGCCACCTTCCATCGCCACCACCACCAGCCACCGATCACCAACCACCGCCACCTACCATCGCCACCACCACCAGCCACCAACCATCGCCACCACCACCTACCACCACCACCCCCCGTCGCCATCACCACCAACCACCCACCACCGCCACCACCATCCACTACCTCCCACTGCCACCTACTATCGCCACCACCACCAGCCACCAGCCACCAGCCACCAACCACCACCACCACCACCCACCACCACCACCAACTATCACCCACCACCACCGCCACCAACACCCCCCCATCGCCACCACCACCAACCACCCACCACCGCCACCATCCACCACCAACCATCGCCACCTACCATCGCCACCACTACCAGCCACCAACCACCGCCACCACCACCCACCACCTCCACCAACTATCACCCACCACCACCGCCACCACCATCCATTACCACCCACCACCACCACCACCACCCACCCACCGCCACCCTTCACCACCACCTCCCACCCACCACCATTGTCACCAACCATCACCATTCACCACTAGTGCCACCATTCACCACCCACCAACACCATTTTGGAGTTCATGACTAAATTAGGTTGACAAACATGTTTCTACTCCCATATACTCCTGAATCCTTTTGAAGTTGGAATAGAAATTTGAACCAGAAGTAAGAATCCTTGAGTTGAAGTTTTAACAAACAGCCCCTAAATGTCTTTATCCGAAGAAGAATTAAAGAAAGATTATAGTAGAAACCTTGTTTGTTAAGTCAACTGAAGGACAATTGGGAAGCACCTCATAGTGTAATGGTGGTAGATGATCATTGTAGAGTAGAGTGATGGCCCAGTCCAAGGATGTCAGTTTTTTTCGATTCTCCCCCATCTGGTGTGTGTCATCCAGATGGATTCAAATCGTCTCTTCCCTGAGATTCGGGAAGAGACGCGACGACCCCAATAGAAAGGGAGTTTGTCACATTTCCTGGTTGACCCCAGGTTTCTCTCTTAGCCTGGAAAGGGAGCTTGTCACATTTCCTGGTTGACCCCAGGTGTTTCTCCCTATCAAATATCTTGGTCTTCCTTTGTTTTTGGATAGACTGAAAGGTGCAATGTGAGATCCGATCATCGATAAGGCAAGGTTTCTGTCTCAGGCAGGTCTTCTTTCAGCTTCATTAACTTGGCACTCCAAGATTCCTATTTATACTGGTCCGACATTTTTGAAATCCCAAGTGCATGGCACGATCCAAAAGCTCGAGTCTATGTTTGCGAGGTTCTTCTGGTCTAGCCCTTCCCTAGACAAAAGGATCCACTATGTCTCTTGGGACAGAATCTACAAACCTAAAAGTGAAGGAGAATTGGGGGTGAAGCGGATTAGGGATATGAATGTTTCTGGAATTCTCAAGCATGTCTAGTTTATTGCAAGCAAAAAAGAAAGTCCTGGGCCGAGTGAGTGTCTAAAAAGTACCTCAAATATAACTCTATCTGGACAGCCACAACAAATCACAACAAAAAAAGAAAGTCTTCGGTCTAAGATTAGCAACATTCGTACAAAGTTGATTGAAAGATAAGAATCTATATAGTCGATCAAATTTAATTAGAATAAGATTGTTATCGTATTAGTTAGATGTCTTCTTGATGCGCTTCCCAACTCTATCCCACTGCAGAAAAAGTCGATTTCTGTTAATCCTCGATGTTCCATTTGTCGGGTAGGAACGGATTCGGAAACCTATCAGAGTTTTGTGGTGCCAGTCACAGGTTTGCAATGATTCAGTGGTGCAAAAGGCCTTGTAGATTGCTAAATGGGGCGAAGCTGGTGGAAACATTGACACAATGCCAAAGATTGCCTTCTGTGCCTCCATTGCTCATATTTGGGGTGAAAGAAACAGTAAGAGTTAAGAGTTTTCGTAACAAAGCATTGCCTCGGGAAGTTATTGTTAGCCAAATAAAAAACAATGTGTTCTTGCTAAATATAAATCTCTTTGTTTGGCCAGCAAACTTTGCCCCTATAATGAGTATATCAAGACCAAATGGGCGATTGATTGTAACCTTAGATTCCGTGGTGGGCTTGGGAGGGGTTAAACACAAGGTTTGGATGATGCACCTCTTAGTCTATATATATATTCTCCTATGAATAAAGCGGGCTGTATTTAAAACTGTAACAATTAGGTAGGGGTGCAAAATATGGACCGAAGTGTTCGAACAGACCAAAAAATGTGAAAACCAGACCAATGTTACAAAAGATTCGATTTTGGTTTTGGGTTTTAGAAAAATATAAATTATTATTGTCACAAGGGTCTATTATTCTACCATGTGAATATATATACTCATTCCGATTGTGAAGACAATGAATATAGTCTAGATTTACTACATATCAAACAAAATGATTGAAGAACAAAAATCCATGAAACCGATCGAATTTAATTAGGATAAGACTTTGTTAATGTATCAATGTGAGTGATGTCGAAGATGAGACATGCCATGTCAACCGTGAGTGTGGTGTTGAAGATGGAGGACAAAGGGCCACTAAAGATGCTGGAACGAAAAAATGAAAGTATCTCTCTCTCAGTTTCACTTCCGTTGGCCAAAGAATTTCCCTCTTAAAAGTTTTCATAGGGCGTAGGTTGGAACCTTTATCGGTTGTTCTCAACCCAAGATGCTGATGATTTTGTATAAAAATTTATCTAGATTTGGTGGGGTGCGCCAGGTCCGTACAGCAGTGCAACGCATGGGCGACACATGAAGACCCCAATAGCAAAGCTATCGTGATGAATCCTCCCCCTGAGAAAAATTAATTTAATATCATGTGGATCTATGACCCACGTATCAGATATTAAACTGATAAGAACAGATACTACACTTGATCTTAGCCAAAAGGCCGAGAAAGGTATGCTTTCTCATGTGCTTTGCAGTCGTTTTAATAGGCGACCTTAGATACTCCTTTTCTCCTTTCTAAGCGGTATGGGACTATAATTAAGTACAAAATAAAATCCAAACAGAGAGCATCTTCATCCTTATCAAATGACCCCATTATCTATGTGGTTGAGATAATGGGCGTTATCTTTTAAGGACCATCAACTTTCCATTTTCCTATCCCCAAGAGGATAGCTCCTTCGACAAAAAAATTTCATATCTCAAAATGAAAAGGTTATGAATTCAATTTTCCTTGTGACTTGATCTATCAAAAAAAAAAACTTTGCATTTTACCTTTTGCCTTTTTTGGATATCTGATTATTAAGGATTAAATTGCATTGAATCTAGCCTATTGCAATCACTAAATTCTTCTCTTAAATTTAAACTTAAAGAAAAAAAAAATTTATGCTCACCTAGAGAAGACATAAACAAATATATGTACTAAATTAATGAAGTATTCTATTACCATTGTGGACTTGATGGTCATAGGTTTGAATATGAAAACAGCATTGGTTAAGATTACAAACATTAGCCCCTCTTCAAACCTACAGTATCTGGAACCCCTGCATTAGGTACGCCCTTTAACTCTAGCACCACCATGGAGACCCTAGGTTACCTTCTCTCACCTTTTGGTTGCAATTAGACTTTGAGAATCCTACACTCCTATTTTTGGCAGAAAGCTGAACAAATCAAGGATCTTGAAGTTCTTCTCAATTTGTCTTTCACATTTGAGCCATCTATTCACCTTCATGGACCCCTCCCAGAGAAAGGAAATGCCATCAACAGTGATTAGTGATCAACAGGGGGAGATTATATATATATATATGTTTCATTGAAGAGAGTCTAGCCTATTACTACCTACTCATATTGGGAGCCTACTACAGTTGCCCAAAATGCAATATTTTGTTTAGTTGCATTGCATTTTGTACAGTTGCACATGATGCATCCCTTTGTTTAGTTGCATAAGATACAATCTTTATTCAGGTCTACTCATTGGTGAGGGACTATTATCAATTGCACAAGATGCAAGCTTTTGTTCAGTTGCACAAAATGCAACCTTTATTCAGGTCTACTCATTGGCGAGGGACTATTATCAGTTGCACAAGATGCAGCTTTTATTCAGTTCTACTCATTGGTGAGGGACTATTATCAATTGCACAAGATGCAAGCTTTTATTTAGTTACAAAAGATGCAACCTTTATTCAGGTCGATTCATTGGCGAGAGACTATTATCAGTTGCACAAGATTACCTTTTGTTTAGATGCACAAGATGCAATCTTTATTTAGGTCTACTCATTGACGAAGGACTATTATCAGTTGCACAAAATGCAACCTGTTTATTCAAGTCTGCTCATTGAAGAGAAACTATTACTTGTTGCACGTGATGCAAACTATTATTTTTTGCAAGTGTTATGAACCATCACTATTGTTGCTCTTACTACTGCTGATACTATTGCTACTTGGTTCACATACTGAAGCTCACACTGTTGCTGCTGCTTCCGTTGTTACATTGTTTTAAGCTGAAGCTCTCTCTATTGATACTATTTCCGTTGCTATATTGTTTCAAGCTGAAGCTCTTACATTCTCTTGATTTCCAGCTTGAGGAGGAGTGTTGACACAACAAACTGGTGTTGACTTAAAGTCCTTATCCTACTCTAACTAGTCAGTTTTATATTTGTATACTACTATAGAAGTAGTTAGTTTAGAATTCCTTTTTTGTATTGAATTTCCTTTCATAGTAGGACTATTCTTTTATTGTTAACTAGGACTATATGTTTTCTTGTTTTTTTTAATTAATATATATAAAAGAAAGGGGGAGAGAGGCGTTAACTTTTGGTTTCTACAATCTCTTTCTCCCTCCCCTCTTTGTTATTTTCTTTTCTTTATCTATTTTGCAACAATCAGTATTAAGACACTTGTCCAGGTACCTTGTTCTTGCAATGAATGAGCTTCTACTCGTTCTGGCAAAAGGTCTGCGACAATTTGCCATGACTAAAGCTTTGTTTTTCACACACAAAATATAATAAAAAAATAATAATAAACTAACCATTTTATTTATTTATTCTGAAAGCAAAAAACAATAAATCATAACCATCACAAAAGAATACAAATCAAATTCATATTCTGCACAGATAAATTCAATTACAAATTTGGGAAACTAAACCCAGCCAAATTTATTAGATTGATTACACAAACTTCAATGATCATCAGTTTAATAGATCAACAAAAAAAATACAGGAGTTAAAAGCTTTTTCTGGTCAATAACCAATAATTTCAAGAAATGCTATTGGAGTCTAGACGTGTATAGGAGGTGGCTCAAGCCACAAACCTTAACAATGGCAAACGCGACCAGGGGCTAGAACCAGGCAATCAACAGAGAGGAGTTCAAACAAAGATGTTTGGGATGGTGAAAAATCAGAAGAACTAGTCATTGAGCATCATGAAATTTTTTAACTTCATACCACCTAATGAGAAACAGGAAAGAAAGAAAAGGAAAGCCTACAAGCAGACAAGAGGTAGCTCAAATTGCCAAGATCCATTGGGTTTGGGTAAATTTTCAAATCTATGCTTCCCCTACTGGACGAGGTAGGCTTGCTAATAAGCTCAAACACACAAAGTGAAGAACTGACCCATCATGATTTGCTACTCTTCAAAAGTGGAACAAAAACCTAATTCAAACATAGATAAAATGATGTGCCTCCTAGAGAAACCACAGAAGAAAGGAAAGGAAGTCTAAGGAGGCGAAATCAACTTTCATGAATAGCTAGTGTGGTTCTGTGATTGCCTTGGTTTTGGGTCGGGCTGAAATGAAACCCATGGTCGAAACCAAGTTTCGACACTGGATTTCAATCCAGGGCGGTCCAAGGTCGAAACCTCGAAACAAGAATGGGCACATCTCGGATTTTTTAGCCTAACCGAAATGAAACATAGGGTCGAAACCTCGAAACACGATCCGGCACATCTTGGTTTCAGGTTTGACTGTAAAAACAAGCCTGCAATCCTAGCTTTAGTTCCTTGATAGCTAGAATAATGGAGGGAGAAATAGATACAATGAAAATGATATGGAAATGGGAACAGGAACAGCATGGTGACAGGAACATCAGTAGGGAAAAGGAACAAGGAGGTTACCTAGCAATGCTAAAGAAGCAAGATTAGCACAATGGAGACAGTTGAGGAACCCAAAGAAATTTGGGTTATTGACATACAGGGGGAGCTTACAAAGGAAAAAGTTAAGGCCCAGGCATGTAGGGAGGCATACAGAGGTTGAATAAAGCTTTCACTGATTAAAAAAAAAATTCAAGATGGCAGCTCTTGAATGGAAACAAGAGGATTCAACAGCAAGGTCCTAGCCTTCTTAATGTACCACCGTCCACTAGCTATACAACCAAATGTACAATTAGCATTCCATTTAGTAATTCACACATGCATTAATCAAATGCCTCTTACATTACAACATTGCAATCTAATGAAGAGATATGGCATCTGAGCTATTCCCATTGTAATAATGATGACAGGAAATGAACATTGATCAGGGACCTGAAGTTTCAGCACACAAAGGAATCCACACAACACCAAATAGATTAGAATCTTTCTGTTTTTGATAAATTGGCCCAGAAGTCAAATTTATTGGCATTTCTCAAAAGATATTAATTTAAATTTATGAACCCCTTCAATAATTTGTAAAGGTCCTGGTGAATGCCAATTAATTTTTCCCTACTTCAGGAAACTCTTCCTTTCAGTTACGAATGAATATTTGACCACCATGGTATGTGGTGTTGTTAATGTATAGGTTCACTGAAAATATGGACCCTTTTTGTATCATATCTGTCCTCTTAAAGAAGTACAAACATCTGAAGAAATAAATCCAACAACTCAGAAATGGAAGAATCACATTCTGTGGATTTAATTTGGGATCAATCATTCATACAAAATCAAAATTTTCTATTATACAATTTTCAAGAAAAAGTACAACGCATTTCTCTTCAACATTTGTTTTCACAAATACAGTTCTACCTGGCACTATCCTCTCTGAAACTTACAAGAGCATGTCAATGAACTTGAAATAATAATCCAGGCACAGAAGTAGCTTTTGAGATAATAATCGCTTTTCAACCAGTGACCCTTAATGTATGACAGCCTAGGGTCTAGGTCTCCTACACTTAAAACTACCTAGGTAATAGGTTATCTAATGTTTAGCTAGTTAGGAAAGGGGCAACAGCATAAATGTGTTGCATTTAGATGTTTAGAGCTGAATTTTACCAACTAATGAGCAATATATTTCTAATATATGTTTTACCAACTCAACAATGATCAAATAGAGTGAATTAGGAGTCAGTAATTAAAGTCAGCATTTAACAAAGTGTTATGCAGGAAATTTCAAGACTCCTAAAATAATAAGAGCTATGTTAGTTCTTAGGAAAACCAGTTTCATGCAAATTCAGCAACAATTCAATATAAAGTAAATGGAACACTAACCAATTTGGCTATATATCAAAAAAGCAGGTCAGCATTCTGTCCACAAAGCTACTTTCAACAGAAACCAGAAAAAAAATAGAGTAGGAACAAGAGAGAGACAGCAAAATACTGTTCACTGTCCAGCAAGGTTGGATAACAAAATAGACAGGAAAATAAAGGAATAGTATTCTTAATGTCTAACAGTGTTAAAAATCACAACAGAAAAATGAAAACCGTGATATTACTGGTTATACGGTACAGAAAAAAAATATAAACACAGAAAATAAACAAGGCAGAATTTCTTAGGGCACGAAAATTACTGTGGGGAATGCCGTAAAACCTTCATTAACATATTCAAAACACTAACAACATAAATAATGGACTGTGGAGAGGGATTTATATGTTTAAGAAAATGAGAAATAAGAAGGAAGAAGAATGAAGTAGAGGATAGGAAATCAGAAACTGATTTAGGGGAGGGGAAGGAGAAGAGAATAGGAATTGAGAGAGAGAGAGAGACTTACAAGGGAGTTTCCATTTTCATTCATTGTATCATTGTTTTCTTTCGAAAAAGAAGAAATTAATGGCTTTAAAAGCCTACAAAGGGAGACCATGGGGGGCTGGGAGGTGGCTGTAACTGCTTATGTTAGTTACAACTCCTTGTTTAAAATAAAAATAACAATAAGGTGCGGGGGGAACCGGAACCGTTCATGTGAAAGGTGAATAGGGGTTTTCATGCTGAAAAAAAAAAAAAACATAATTCAAATACAAGAAATGACAGAAGTAGGAACAGCCCCCCACATGTCCTGCATCAACCTTTTAAAACAAGAAGCATTAAATACACCAGCTGCAATCTTCTCCCATCTCATGGGAACATCTTTTGGAAATGCCTTCAGAGCTCCAATTTGAATCAATGCTGTTTTCTTTCTTCTCTCCCCAATAGCCATCGACCCAACTAACGATTCTAAATTCACAGCTTCCAACCGCTTGTCCATTGAAGAAACCGCGAGGACCAATCCCCTTCAATTGGTTAAATCCATCTCCCATTGAAGAAAGATTCTTCATGCTTGGACCTATATCAGTCTAAAGCATGCACTCCATTAGGTAAATTAGCTAAAGAAAAGAGCAGTCAATTTATATGCCTTTTGGGTGGCTACAAATGCTATAACCATCTAGCAATCTAAGGGGAAAAAAAGGACCAATTACACCAAAGTTCAGCAGTCCACTTTTGATCTGAGCTCTACATCTACCTTATCATAAACTGCGGTAAAAGATGAGATATAGTGTTTGGAGGAAAAGCTGGAAGTCACTAGCAGTACCTTTTATCAACTAGTTAACTATCCTCTTAATTCAATTTCTCGATCAGACAAAGTCTTCTTAGTGAAGTCCACCGATGAGTGGGCAATTACTTTGGAGGTATGGACGAAGCACGAGGACTACAAACAATCTAGGAATGTGGTAGCTAAATACAAATGCACTTCAAGTGATTTTTTCAAGGGGAAATTGCCTCAATCTGCTTGATTGAAAAAATAATGTCAAAGCGGGAGTCCAGTAAACAACATTTACCAAATCCCCACCTTATTTTTTCTTTCCAAAAGTACCCTTCTCCTCTTCCCTACAACTTTCTCTGTGCGAACCCCTCTCCTCTTCCTTTTTGAACTTCGTTGAACAGTCGGTTCTGTGATAGAGATGTGTTTCTCACACTCTTTCAGTTCCTAACCATCGATTAGCATTTTGTTTCTTCCAACAGTTCTGCACCCATTCTGCAATCTGTTCAAGGCTCTTTTTATCTTCCGTTCAATTGGCTTTTACTCTATAGTTTCATCTCAGACTAGTTTTCTAGTCATTAGCTTTTTTTCAACTGCCACTGGGCAGAGATGTGTTATACTGTTTCACTGGTATAAATAAACCTCGCTTCTTCTTCTACATCTGTTTTTGCTGGAACAAAGTAGCCATAGACAAAGCTGGTGCTAGATGCTTAAGCTAATTGAATGTCCTAATGAGTTTCTGAACTTGTCCGTATCCGAATAGTGAAGGGGAGGGGGGTTTAGCTGGAGAGGGAGACAAGGGGCAAGGGAGAGGAGCGGAAGAGCAAGTGATGGAGATTTTAGGTTTACCTTGACCCAGCTGGAGGTCACCGTGGCTCCTTCGTTCATTCAGTTGAAGAGGATTGATATTGGTGCTCTCTTTTATGCTAGTTAAATGAAAATTTGTATAAAAGACAAGGGCATTTTTGGTAAGAAAATCAACTACTGCTGATCTGTACAACCTATTTAATAATTCTTTTAGCGATGAAGAGATACAGCCTGTAAATGGTTTCTTAGAAACTCCCAACTTGTCATTAATTTTCTTATCATGTTTGTCTAAATAAACATTATCCCATTTTTCAATCGGGAGTTCAACTTAAAAGGTGAGATATGGCATTTGGAGCAAAGGCAGGAAGGCCAATAGTACTGTTCTTTATCAAGTATTAAGTCATCCTCTCGATCAAATTTTCAATACAATTGGGCACTTACTCTTTGAATTACATAGAGTACTAGAAACACATTTATCAAGGAAAGTGCTAGCTAGTAAGTACAAATGCACTTGGTAACACATAGTGAATATGACAAAAGACTTCACAACTCCTATTCTGAAGCTCAGAGATAAAGGTAGGCTCAAAATTTTGGAAGCTTAGAGATAAATCTCAGTGAAAAATCAGAGGAACTATTCAGTGAGGATCAAGGAATTTACGAACCCTGAGGATGATAAAAAAAAAAGAAAGGCCATATTAGAATCATTACAGCACCTAATTGAGAGACAGAAGAGAGAGAAAAAGGAAGGCCTACAAGCGTATAAGATGTAGCTCAAATTGCTGAGATCCGGGAAAAATGTTCCAATCCATGGTTTCCTCTACCGGACAAGGTAAGTGCTTGTAAATTCAACTCACAAACTGAATAACCCACCCATTATGATTGCGATCAAGAACCTAATTCAAACCATAGAAAGGACTAGATCCCTCTGTTCCATTAAAGAAGTTGAGGGTTTATAATTCTGCTGTTATGTTTGCAGCATCTTACAAAATGTAAACTTGCCACAGACGTGCCATTCTCATTACAAAGGAGGCTAGGCAGGTAGCAGTAGCGAAAACCCAGTGTATGGCTGCAGTATATAAAAACAAAGTAAAATGGTGTGCCTCCCAGAGAAACCAAAGAAGAAAGGAAGGAAATCTTACGCAGGGAAAAAAAGGGTCATTAATAGCTAGAAATACAAAGGGGGTGGTAGAACTAATGAAAAGGATATGGAAGTGGGAACAAGAACAGCATGGTGACACGAACATCATCAGGGAAAAGGGACAAAGAGGTTAACTGGCAATGCTCAAGAAGCAAGATTAGCACAACCAAAACAGTCGAGGAACAACATTGGTGGCCTAGAAACCCTAAGGGGATAGCTCATTGGTAAAGACCAAAACCTCAGAATTAAGAGGTCATGAGTTTGAATCTCCTTGGGGTCCACCTATCCAAAAAAAATAATTGTGGACTAGACATTCAAGGAGCTTAAAGGGAAAAAGTTGAGGTCTAGGCAAGGTGGAGGGTATAACCAAGAAGAATAAAGCTTTCTTAGATAAGAGAAGTCGAGATGGCAGCTCTTGAATGGAAACAAGAGGATTCAACAGTAAGGTCCTGGCCTTCTTTAATGAACTGTCTACCAGCTATACAACCAAATTTACACCTGCATTAATCAGATGCCTCTTATCTTACAACTTTGCAACGTATAGAAATCCTCTCCCGCCTGAGCTTGGGTAGGAGAGTTGGTGGCCCGGATGGATGGCCGCCACCTGGCTCTCGGGTGGATCTGAGCCCTCCATCCGAGCCGACACCCGAGCCGACAAGCTGAGCCGACAGACGTGTCGGCTAGGATGGAGGGCTCGGATCCACTCGAGAACCAGGTGGCGGCCATCCATCCAGGCCGCCAACTCTCTCGCCCAAACTCAGGCGGGAGAGGATGTGGATCCCTTTGCAACACCAATGAAGAGATATTGCACCTGAGCTATTCCCATTTCAATAATGACGACAAGAAATGAGCAGTGATCATAAACCTGAAATTCCAGCATACACAAAGGAACCCACACAACACCAGATAGATTAGTCTAGAAATCAGATTCTTTTTGTTTTTGATAAATTGGCACAGATATCTAGTTTAGATTTATGAACGCACCACTTCAACAAAAGATCAGGAATGGAAGAATCACATTCTGTTTCTTGAATTTGGTATAAATCACTGATGCAAAATCAGTTCTGTTATAATTTTCTCAAGAAAAAGTACAGTCTGTTGTCTTCAAAATGTGCTTTCATGTAAAACAATTCTACCTGGCATTATTTCCTCTTCCGAAACTTACAAGAACATTGTCAATGAACTAGAAATCATAATCCAAGCCCATAGGTATTCTACAACAAATGCAAAATAAAAGAGAAGAAAAACAGAATCTGAAACAAAAATACCCGGTAACATTAACGTCTGACATATATGGTCAGTAATATAATCATACAGCGATCACCTCATTAATAATGCAAGGATAAAAAGGGAGAAACTGTGTGCGAGTCCCCCAATTTTCAAAATGCCTTGTTATCACTGTGTACTAGCTTTTAAGATACGGAAATCCATTTTCAACCCAATGATCCTTTTCATTAAAGAAGCATTAAATTTACCTGGAAGTGCAGCTACAATCTTCTCCCATCTACATTGGGAACATCTTTCGGAAATGCTTCAAGAGCTACAGTCAGTTCGCCATCTTAGTCACCCCCCCCCTCCAGTCGATGACTTTTCCGAAAAGCGTCAGCTATCAATTCCCATCGTCTTGGCTCTCCGAAGTCGTGCTTCGATATTTGCTTCTTCATCGGTTCAAAATCCTAGATTCACCGCGGAAGATGTTTTTCCACTGAATTCACAGATCGTCACTTGTAAGAGATGAAGACGGACACCAAGATAAACCCAGCCCGAGAGCTGGCATCAAGCATAAAATATTTTTATTAAAACTTGGTATGGGCCGCGCGAACGCATTCCCTCCCTGCCACAATATGACGTACACTCTCCCTCTTGGGGAGATGTTAGGCGGGTACCCGGGCACTCCTCCCGAGTGCAATGAAGCCACCAACCGAGGCCATGGGCCCCGTTCAGGTAAGAATGATTCACATAGGATGGATCTCCCTTATTCATGCACTTCTCTACCCTCATTCCTTCAAGATGTGGGACTAAAAATGACACCTTGGGACTAAAAATGACACCTTTTTATGGGCTTCTTTCTTATTGATGAGTATATATATGTCTTATTTTTGTAGAAATGAGTATTATATATATATATATATATATATTCGAAAGCATCGTTATTGTAATCTTTCTTTCATGCCTTGATCTTCCCACCAAGAGATGGGATAGAAATCGCCTCCAATTGTCCGGTTGTGTCAATCATGAATTCGTGATTGTATACTTGGTTTTTATTTGACATACATACTCATGTGTTGATATACACTAGATGAAGGTTAGTTGTGTGATCATGCTTAGCACCTCTCCTTCGAAAGGAAAAAGTTTCAGTCCATAAGAGTACAACGTTTACTGCTTTTCGTAAATTAATAAAAGAAAAAATAGTACTGTTCACATGCCCTTATTGATTCCAAGCACTTGGGATCCGAGCCTACACACTTTTAGGGTCTTGTCTCGTGGCCTTGAAATTTATCAACAAATCAGTTTGGTCTAGTTCTAATTTGGGTTGATTTAATTTCGGTTCTATACACTTCAACCCAATTACGGTCAAATAAAAATATTTTGGTTTCAGTTTAATTTGGTTTTGAGCTTTTGTCAGGGTGGCTAATGTGGTCTTATAAGATCATATATGTATTTGTAGTAACAAGTGGGCTTAATTGACTATATCGGCCATTGTCATGCTTGTTCAGTTCAATGTTGGTTTCATACATTTATATTTAAAAAAAGAGAAAATAGTGCAGACATCCCATTGACAATGCGTTAAATACACATCACTATTTTGTGTGATTTAATATTACACTCAACTACTTTAAACTAACAGTGTTTAAAAAAAAAAAAAGAAGATCTTTTTCCACACAAAAAAAAACCCTTCCACATTGCTAACTTAACCTTATCAATTCCTCCCATTTTCCCATTTCTTTGTCTCAATTCTCTTTAATCCCACCGCAACCTGCAACTCTGGTTCTCCATTCGCCACCATGGAATAAGCTGGTTCTTCCAGCTGGTTCACCTGTTAAAGTCCACACCAACGATAGATGTTACTCATTAGTTGAATATCATATTTGTTTTTACAAATTGGAACCTCGATGCTTCTCCTCCATTCATCTAACATTTTCTTTGTGCTTATAATTTTATTGAATAGCTTAGTTAGCATAGATACTCCATACATTCTTAGACTCTTCCAAACTTCTATTGGGACTTTATCTAGACCTAGTGTTTTGTCTACATTTATCATCTTTAAAACTTCTTTTGTTTTTGTCATCGTAATTTTACGTATATATCTACGACCTATGGTGTCATAGTGGGTAATATAGCCTTCTGTGTCACACCTCAATTTCGCACTATTCAGAATGGTGTGATGAACCGCTAATAAACCAACGGTTCAATCAAGATCTCAAATAGGCTGTATCCGATTACTTAAACCATACACATCCACAACAATAATCAGAGTAAATACACAATAGCGGAAGTCTTTAATATTAAATGAACTGAGAATCTAACTGTGATAAAATAAATAATTTAGGCAATTATCTCTAAAGGGACTAAGACATAAATTTAAAATAATTAATTCAATTACATTGTCTGTATAACGTAAACAAAATCTAATAAAAAACACAAGAGTTGCACTCGCACGATGAATCATGCGACTCCATCAAAACTTCAGCGTCCATCGCCACCGCATGTCCATACATCGGAGCATTAATATAATCTTATACGATCGTACCTGCATCATCAACTAAAAGCATTCAATTTCGAAAGGGTGAGCACACATTACGGCTCAGTGAGCAAGCAAAACAATGCAACTAACATATGCATGCATTCAATTAATATCTTTGGTCTGGTTCATATGTTTGCAATGTACAATAGAAAGGATAGGTGGCCACCGCACCTCTATACACGAATGTGTAAAACTGCCCAATGAATGAAACACCATTGTCACCCCCACATGCACCCATCATGGAATAGAGATAGAGTTAAAGTGTTTAGGACCGCACCGCATCACACTTCCCCTGATGCTCTACCCATACCAACACGTAAGCCCTTGTTGGCGAGGACTTGCAAACTGGGCTCGTAACTAACCAATCCTAATGTCGAACAGTGTATCCAAAGCCTCACCCCCAGCATCCCACAATACGTTCATAGAGATAGAGCTAAGGCCCCCCGGTAGAGTCAGAGACTACAAGATCCGAGACCACCTCCCCTGATGCCCTACGACGTAATAGCTTTGCTAAGGTAATGGCGATACGACGATGTCAGTGGACAAGACTTGAGTAAAAATAGGGCTAGAGTTTGGTGATCAGGATAAACCACAATGTCATGTCCTCCCCCTGATGCCTCACTCGCATCAAGTACACTAACCACACACAAACATTCGCATGCCTATTCCTAGCATCATCATCATCATCATGTTATAAATAAACGAATTTAAATATGCATGAACAGTAATAGCAGGAATATTGGATGACATGTTAAATACACATTACACGCAATCAAACATAGAATCATTCATAGCATTGGACTCAATAAATAAAATAATTTATTATTAGCCAATTAGTTTAGCTCATGTTCCCTCACCTTTAGTTGAGCGTAGATCCTCATTCAAGCTTTATAATCACTTTTAAAATCACTAAAAAGACCTAACAAGTGGATAGAATTTAATTAGAATTAATTTTAATATTTTTAGACTTACTAAAATCGTAGGGTCGCAGGTAAGGTAACACCTAGGGTAGCAGTTTTCTGCGACCCCAGGGTATAGGGTCGGACGTGGGGTCGTATACCATTCGACCCTACGTGCGACCACACCTTCCCTGGGACTTCCCGAGGGCCTGTGGTCGATCCTCTGGTCTCTATAGGATCGGATATCATTCGAACCTACGTGCGACCACACGTACTCTGAATCGACCTTTCATTCTAAAGTTTATCCTTTCATGTTTGGATCATTTGGTTTACTTTAATGGTTCATTCTATGATTGTTCTATGGCTCAAAACTATGATTCTTACACACTTTCCATTGTCCATGATGATTACTTCCATGGATTCCTTTGGAACTTGTCCATGGATAGATGATTTGGGTTTCTCCTAATCCTAACTTCATCATAATCTATTCTAAGCTCTTGATTTATGTTGGGATTTAGGTTCATACCTTATGTAGGCTGAGTTTCAGAGGTTTCTCTGAACTTCCTCCTCTTCCTTAGTCTTCTTCCTCAAATTTTCCTTCTTTTCTTCTCTCATTTCTCTTTCTCTTTCTCTTAATTTTAATTAGGTTTCTAAAGGAGTGAAAGGGGCTAAGGGACGTCCTATTTATAGAATAAAACCTTCCAAAATAAGTCTCATTGAGTTTAGGAAAAAACCCCCTCTGATTAGGGAAGTTTCTTAATTTACGATTTCTGTCTGTCAACGTAGGGTCGGACGTAGGGTTGCAGAATCCGTCGACCCTACGTTTTTCTAGTCATACGACCCTACGACTAGAAAATCATGGGTTGAACTTCTGTTGAAGTGGGGTCGACCCTACTTGTTTCGACATGCGACCCTACCCTTACATTTACTATTTTTGGGTTAGACTCATACCTGGTCTTGTGATTTCTTCACACACTTGGTCCACTTGACTCGACCATGATAGGTAGATCTGCTACAAGGTGGTAAGACCGGTTAGTTCGATACGGATCTTACATTCTGAGACACTATTACTCAAAGTGTCTCCGTTTTGTAGACTGTAAAAATAATTGTTCCATCTTTCATTAATGTATTCATCTTTTGCTAGAACTCTACCATATACACTTTTAATACATTTAAATGGTCTAAATTTCTACTCTTCCTTTCCCTCATCTTAGCTATTTTATAAATAGTTTTTTTTTCCCTTCCTTTGTGTTCAGATTGTCATAAAAATCTTCATATTTCTTCGCCCTTATTTTTTCAACAATATTTTTTGCTTTATTTCTGGTAAGTCTATACCTTTATAGATCCTCTATATCCTTAGTCTTTTGTCATATTTTAAAACTATCTTTCTTAGCTTTAATGGCTATTTGAACCTCATCATTCCACCACCAAGACTCTTTAGGGAAATGACATTTTTCTTTCGATATACCTATGATATCTTTAACAACTTTCTTATTACAAGTAATTATCTTATTCCATATTGTAGTAGTGTCTCCCTTAAAACCCCATTTTCTTCTTTTGACCACATTATCAGCAAAAACTTTCAAATTATTTCTTGTTAAGCTCCATCACCTTATCCTAGGGCGAAAAAAAAACTTGACCTTTCTTACAGGTTTAGCATAATGAGACACATATCTATGACCAGTAATCTATGTTGAGTGGTTAAACTCTACTCTGGTATGACTTTACAATCCTTACAAAACAACTTATCAGACCTTTTAGTTAAAAAGAAATCCACTTAACTTGTATAATACCCACTTTTGAATGTAGCTACATGTTCTTTTCTCTTTTCAAAGTATGTGTTACAATAGATAAATCATAAGCCGAAAATTAAAGTTCTCTCCTCATTCTTCACTTTAAAACCATATCATTTATGTACATCTTCATAGTCTCTACAATCTCCTCTACATGTTCATTAAAATCACCTCCTATTATTCTTGTCTAAAACTTTGCACTAATCCATCCATATGTTCTCAAAATTATGGCTTATTACTCGAATCTAATCCTATTTGGGTGCGTAAGCGCTAATTATATTAACTATCTTTTTCTATTATCAACTTGATATCTATATTCTATTACCATATCTTTAAAATCACCACATCTTTCTTTAAATCTTTATCCATTATTATACCCACTCCGTTGCTATTATTTTTATCTCCAGTATACTAAAGTTTAAAATCATCCAATTCCTTAGTTTTTTTTATCTTTTCATTTAGTCTTTTATATGCAAGTTATGTTAATCCTTCTTCTCTTCATAACATCTATCAATTCTAGAGTCCTACCCGTTAGAGATTTTATATTCCAAGATGTTAATCTATTCATACTCTTATGAACTAGCTTTTTTCCCGCACTCGTTTACGGTGCAAGAACCCCTACCTATTTATTACTGTATTCGTCCGTCAATGCGGAAGCCCTTACCTATTTATCATCGCATCTTGGCACCAATACCATGGCTCTTTCCCATTTTTCGTTACATCAGGGATCAGGTTTGATGTGTCATTTACAAAGTAAGCCTTAGCATTACATTGAATCTATTTTGCTTGTGAATCCATGATAAGGGTTTGACTAGGTTTTTTTTTGTATTGGCTATTGACCTGACGCACCAACCCTCCTACTTTATCCAGGCTTGGGACCGACAACATAACACTGATGCACCAATCCTCATCAATTCTTGACCGACGAAAATTATTCTCTCTTGCTTTTCACACCGCTGCAATTATTCTCTTTCACTTTCCACCCCACTGCAATTATTCTCTTTTGCAGAAGACTTTCGTTGGGGAAGAAGATGGAGTTCTCGAGGTCGTAGAAATATCATTGGTGAAGAAGATGGAGTCGGAGAAGAAAGACTTCCCTCCTAAAATTCCTAGTCTTCCTAAAATTCTTAATTTGTTTGTTTACAAATAAGGGTAAATAGGTAATTTTATCACTTAAGAGTATTTTTGTTTTAACAAAAATCAGGCATTCTCTACATTAGCAGCTAAAATCTCAAGCCTAATGTAGTGGATCTATCGGTCACAAATTAGTATTTCAAAGGTAGTTTTGTCATTTCCCGCAAGGCAAGAGAGTGATGTGTATTTAACGCATTGTGAAGGGGAGGTCCGATAATTTACCTTTAATAAAATATTACCTTAATGGATTCTTATCGACCCATTATCGGGTTGGTTTGATTTCGGTCCTATTGATCTGGTTTGATTTGACTTATCAATAGGTTTGACCCGATTTTGATTTTTCATAGGGCTCTAAAATCAAAACCAATTATGACCCAATGAATCGAGTTGGTTCAATTTCTGTTTTTGATTTGAATCAATTTTGTCATCCTACTAGAATAGATTATGCCATTACAAATAGCCAAACAAGAAACTAATCAGCAAGTTCAATCCATACAGGCATGGATGGGGAGAGAATGAGATATATGGGGATGAAGGGACGGATATGTGGTGACGAGGAGTGAGGAGGCAGCGAGATGCAGAGCATGGGGCTAAAGATGGTCAGAACTTCATCTAGTTTGAATCGTACTGAGAGTTCCATTAGAGATCAGAAATGGTTGAAAAAGAACAAGATGGTTTTTTTTTTTTTTTTTTTTTCCAAGCAAGCTTTGAAAGAATGGAAGAAAACCCTAGTATGAGGTGCTTCCGAACAAGCTATGAAAGAATGGAAGAAAGCCCTAGTATGAGGTGCTAGTCTCTCCCTCTCTCCCTCTCCCTTTCCCCTTGGTCCTTTCCCTAAACCAATTCGAACCCAATAACCAAAACCCGATAAAGGACTGAGCTGACCGATCAATTTCTGATCAGTTTCGGGAAACCCCTAATAGACCAATCACCAATGGTATAGTAGCCAGTAATACGACGACTCCATATTCATTCTACATGGATGGAAGCTGCAATATCCAACGGCTGTAATTAATTCAAGTACCCAAGGCATTTTGACGTTATCCACAAATATCAGATCTGGATAAGAACTTATACTAGCTTTGGTGGGGTTCGCCAGGCCCGTGCAGTAGTGCAACGCATGGGCGACGCTTGATGACCCCAATAGCAAGCTATTGTAGTGGGCCCTCCCCTTGAAAAAAATTAATTTAATATCATGTGGGTCGATGACCCACGTATCAGATATTAAACTGATAAGAACAGATACTACACTTGATCTTAGCCAAAAGGCCGAGAAAGGTATGCTTTCTCATGTGCTTTGCCGTCCTTTTAATAGGCGACTTTAGATACTCCTGTTTTATTGTGTAAGCGATGTGGGACTATTGTATTGACTATATCACTTCCTCTATTGACTATGTCACTTCCTCTGCTTAGGCATTTTATCTAGATTTTTATGTGGGAATTCCAACCATCGAATCTGTGGCACTCACAATGGTTGAGATGGGCTATCTTTTTAGGACCATCAACCTTGCATTTTCCTATTTTTTGAATATCTGATTATTAAGGATTAAATTGAATTGAATCTAACCCCATTGTTTTAATTATTTTATTTTTTTTATTTTTTTATTTGAAGGCTTGTTAGGTACCCAGTAAATCCGGGGACTCAGGTTTAGGTCCTAAAACCATTTAATATTCGGTTTGATTTTCCTTCTCAAACCCCATATAAATGTATTAAAAAAAATATGGTGTAGTTGCCGTTTGTCCTTGTTATAAGTCTCATATATTTGTATAAAATAAGTGTCAAGCTCAATAAGATAATAGAATATTATCTTCCAATATTGTGATGTGCATTAGGACAAGTCCAAAAAAATTCATACTCATAAATTAATAATTTAATAAATTTAATAATATAATTCTTCTTTATATATGATGTCTCTAAACCATGAATATTTAATATTAATATCAAAAAAACAAATTTAAAGAACAACATTATTATAACTCTACCGTTTCTAATCGGTTTAATCCATGCAATCTGTGTTAAATCACATCGAACCAATTAACTAAACGGTTTCATTTCTAGAACAAAAATCAGCAGGGCATTGAGAACGGGGAGAGTCAATCTATCAACCTCCTCGCCGAGCTAATGCACAACCCACACAACACCAGACAGGTCTAGAAATAAATGAACCCCTTCAATAATTTGTATAGGTCCTGTTGAATACCAAATATTTTTTTCCCTAATTCAGGAAGTTCTTCCTTTCAGTTAGGTATGAATATTTGACCTGCAGATAGAATCATGGAATGCGGAGTTGTGGCACTGCAAAGAAATGTATAGGTTCACTGAAGATAATGGACCCATTTTGTATCATATCTGTCATCTAAAAACATGGATTACAAACATTTGGACAAATAAATCCAACAACTCAGAAATGGAAATCACATTCTGTTGATTTAATTTAGGAAAATCAATTTCTTCTATTATAAAATTTTCAAGAAAAAGTATATCATGTTTATCTTCAACATCTGTTTTCATGAAATACAGTTCTACCTGGCACTATTTCCTCTCTGAAACTTACAACAACATTGTCAATGAACTTGAAATAATAATCCAGGCCCATAAGTATTATACATTCAAAGCTCCAATTTGACTCAATGCTGTTTCCTTTCTAAATCTCACCACAATCCATCGACCCAACTAACTATTCTAAATTCACAGCTTCCAACCACTTGTCTAACGGTTTCTGTTGCATCAGGAACTACGAGGACAAATCCCCCTCAATTAGTTAACTCCATCTTCCATTGAAGAAAGATCCTTCAAGCTCGGACCTCTATCAGTCCAAAGTATGCACTCCCTCCATCTGTTAAATTAGTTAAAGAAAAGAGCAGTCAATTTATGTGCCATTTGGGTGGCTACAAATGCTAATCATCTAACAATCTAAGGGGAAGAAAAGGACCAACTACACCAAAGTTCAGCACCCATCAGCAGTCCACGTTTTGATCTGAGCTCCACATCTACCTGATAGGTAAAAGGTGAAATACAGTGTTTGGAGGAAAAGCTGGAGTTACTAGGAGTACCTTTTGTCAACTAGTTAAGTAATCTTCTTAATTCAATTTCTCAATCAAACAAAAATCTTCTTAGTGAAGTCCATTGATGAGTGGGCAATTACTTCTGAGGTACAGAAAGAGTACCAGGAATACAAACAATCTAGGAATGTGGTAGCTAACTACAAATGCACTTCAAGTGATTTTTTTCAAGGGGAAATTGTCTCAATCTGCTTGATTGAAGGGGGAAAAAAAATCCAAAGCGGGAGTCCAGTCATCAACGTTTACCAAATCCCATCTTATTTTTTTCTTTCTACAAGTACCCCTCTCCTCTACCTTTCTCTTCCCCACAACTTTTTCTCCACTTCTTTTTTGAAGTTCATCGAACAGTTGCAACTGTGATAGAGATGTGTCTAACACTCTTTCTCTTCTTGACAGTCCATTAGCATTTTGTTTCTTTTAACAGTTCTGCTATTAGCCTGTTGGAGCCATTTGTTCAATGCTCTTTTTGTCTTCTGTCAATCGGTTTTTACTCTACAGTTTGACCTCAGATTAGTATCCTCATCATTAGCTTTTTTTCTACTGTCACTGGGCAGAGATGTGTTACTCTGTTTCACTGATATGGAAGCCCTTCCACTTCTTCTTCTTCTTCGACTTCTGTTTTTGCAGGAACAAAGCAGCCATAGTCAAAGCTGCTTCTGTTCACAAGATGCTTAAGCTAATGGAATGTCCTAACGAGTTTCCAAACTCGTCCATGTCCGAAAAGGACAGGGGAGGGAGACTGACCCGGAGAGGGAGGCAAGCAGGAAGGTAGAAGAGCGGGAAGTGAGAACAACGGTGATTTAAGATTTACCTTGACCAGGCTGGAGGTCAACATGGCTCCTTCATTCATTCAGTTGAAGAGGATTGATACTGGTTCTCTCTTTAATGGCAGTTGAATGAAAATTTGAATAAAAGACAAGGGCATTTTTGGTAAGAAAATCAACCATTGCTGATCTGTACAACCTATTTGGTAATTCTTTTAGTGAGGAAGTGACAAAGCCCTTAAATGGTTTGTTGGACACTTACAACTTGTCATTAATTTTTTTATCATGTTCATTTAAAAAATTATCCCATTTTTCAATATGGGGTAAAAGGTGACATATAGCATTTGTAGCAAAAGCAGGGTCAATAGCACTGCCCTTTATCAACTAGTTAAGTCATCCTCTCAAGTCAAATTTTCAAACAAATTGGGCACTTACTCTTTGAATCACATAGAGAGTACTTGAAACACATTTATCAAGGAATGTGCTAGCTAGTAAGTACAAATGCACTTGGTAACACATAGTGAACATGATAAAAGACTTGACAGCTCTATTCTGAAGCTCATAGAGAAAGGTCGGCTCAACATTTGGAAGCTCAGAGATAAATCTCAGTGAAAAATCAGAGGAACTGGTCAGTGATAATCATGAAATTTAAGAACACTGAGGAGGACAAAAAAAGAAAGGCTAATATCAGAATCATTATAGCATCTAATTGAGAGAAAAAAAAAAAAAAAAAAGGAAAGCCTACAAGCGTACAATAGGTAGCTCACATAGACAAGATCCATTGGGTTGGGCAAATATTCAAATCCATGGTTTCCCCAATTGGACATGGTAAGCTTGCCTGTAAGTTTTACCCACAAACTGAAGAACCTAATTCAAACCATAGAAAGGACTGGATCCCTCTGTTCCATTAAAGAAGTTGAGAGTTTATAATTATGTTGTTATGTTTGCGGCATTACCTTACAAAATGAAAACTTGTCACAGATGTGCCATTCTCGTCACAAATAGGAGGCTAGGCAGGGAGCAGTAACCAACAACACAGTGTATGGATGCAGTATATAAAAACAAAGTAAATTGGTGTGCCTTCCAGAGAAACTAAAGAAGAAAGGAAAGAAAATCTTAGGCAGGGAAAACAAGTCATAAATAGCTAGAATTACAAAGGGTGTGGTAGAACTAATGAAAAGGATATGGAGGTGGGAACTGGAACGGAATGGTGACAGGAACATCATCAGGGAAAAGGGACAAAGAGGTTAAGTGGCAATGCTCAAGAAGCAAGATTAGCACAACGGAGAGTCGAAGACAGTAAAGGAACGATCATTTGTGGGCTAGAAACCCCAAGGGGATAGCTCAGTTGGTAAAGATTAACACCTCATAATTAAGAGTTCATGAGTTCAAATCTCCTTGGGCCAACCTAGCCCAAAAAAAAAAAAAAAAAAAACATTTGTGGGCTAGACAATCAAAGAGCTTACAAGGAAAGAGTTGAGGCCCAGGCAAGATGGAGGGTATACCCAGGAAGAATAAAGCTTTCTCAGATAACAGAATCAAGATAGCAGCTCTTGAATGGAAACAAGAGAATTCAACTGTAAGGTCTTAGCCTTCTTAATGAACTGCCCCCCAGCTATACAACCAAATTTACACATGCATTAATCAAATGCGGTCTTATATTACAACTTTCCAACCCAATGAAGATTGCATCTGAGTGAGCTATTCCCATTTCAATAAAGATGATAAGAAATGAACATTGATCATGGACCTGAAATTCAAGCATACACAAAGGAACCCACACAACACCTGATAGAATACTCTAGAAATCAGATTCTTTTTGTTTTTGATAAATTGGCGCAGAAGTTTGATTTATTGACACTTCTCAAATAATAACTAGTTTAGATATATGAACGCACCACTTCAACAACAGATCAGGAATGGAAGAATCACATTCTGTTTCTTGAATTTGGTATCTATCACTCATACAAAATCAGTTCAGTTATAATTTTCTCAAGAAAAAGTACAATCTGTTTGTCTTCAAAATTTGTTTTCATGTAAAACAGTTCCACCTAGTACTATTTCCTCTTCTGAAACTTACAAGAACATTGTAAATGAACTTGAAATTATAATCCAGGCCCACAAGTTTTTCTACAACAAATGCAAAATAAGATAGAGAAGAAAGCAGAATCTGTAACAAAAATACTAAGTAACATTGACGTCTAACATATTTGATGAGTAAGATAATCATACAGCGGTCCCTCATTAATATCGTAAGAATAAAAGGGAGAAACTGTGAGCGAATCCCCCAATTTTCTCAAGGCCTTGTTTTACCTATCTACTAACTTTTGAGATACGGAAAATCCCCTTTCAACCCAATAATCCTTTTCATAAAAGAAGCATCAAATTTACCCGGAACTGCAGCTGCAATCTTCTCCCATCTTCATGAGGACATCTTTCGTAAATGCTTTCAGAGCTCCAATTCGAACCGCTGTGTTGTTTTCTTTCTTAACCTCACCATTATCCATCTGACCCAAATGGCTGGTAGAATATTTGCTTCTTTACCGCACTAAGACGAGTTCACCATTGAATCCACAGACCGCCGCCCGGTATAGAGATATGAAAGTGCTCAAGGTAAAAACCGACCTGTGCTGCATCAAACAAGAAAGAAAATTTTGCTTAAAATTGGTAGGGCCGCGCAAACGCGTACCCCCGCTGGCACAAATTATGACGTACACTCTCCCACTTGGGGAGATGTTAGGCGAGCATCCCACCCAAGTGCAATGGAGGTCACTAACCTAGGCCATGAGCCTTCTTGATCACCCATAGACCCCGTCCAGGTAAGTATGAATATAAACTATGGCTCTCCCTTATTTATTAACTCCTTTTCTCTCATGTTTTTCATTATCTCACCGATGTGGGATTAAAAATCACATAAATCTCTGTGGAGTTTTTTTATTTTTTTTAGGTAATTAGATGTTTTATTGAGTACCCAAAAAAGAAAGAACACTAGACGCATCCCACCCATGAAATAGAGTAGCTCAACAAGGCACAAGGCCACAATTCACAAAGACAACAAGAAAGGGAAATAAAAACTTGGAATCTGGCCATCCAGATCCAAAACAAATCAATCTACCTAATAAACATCCCTTGCTGGGGGATGTTGCAAGAGTATCAGATGGCTTTCCTCCAAGGGACCTTCTGCTTGCGATGACGAGTTACCTTTCACCCCTCTTTAATGGAGAAGGCAGTAGTAGATCCTAGACCTTTCCTCCAACGAATTCTATCAATCCCCCCATTGAGAGAGATGTTACACTGCTGCAAATCATTCCAAATGTGCCTAAAAATCTGCTGATCATTTCTAGGGCAGGACTTCCAAGTGTTGACATCCCAATAATCACTAACTTTTGCTAATTTCTCTGAAGTTTCTAAAGAACCATCTGCTGCCCTAATTTTGTCCCATAGAATACCTCCAGGAAGCCACAGATCAAGCCAAAATGAAGTTCTGTCTCCAGATGCAATAGAATATATGACATTGGATTGCATGATCTCCCTGTGCTTTAGAATGTTTCTCCACACCTAAGGGAAGTTTTTGGATGCTTGGATTGTCCAAATTGAGTCTTTCCTCAAGTAAGAAAGTTTTACCCACCAAACCCAAATACTACCTTTGTTGGAAATGATATTCCAGAGATGCTTTAAAGCACCTGCAGTGACCATATCTTTAACCCTTCTGATCCCCAATCCTCCCTCATCTTTAGGATAGCAAATTTCAATGGTAGTCATAGTCTTACTAGGAAGACCAAGAAGACCTATCCAATGGAAATAACCTCCTTGAAGAATAGAAGATATGAGTTAGAGACGCCCCGCATAGGAGAGAAGATGGCATTTCCAGCCTTCAATCTTCATTCTAATTTTATCAATAATAGGGTCACAGTCCCTATGAGAAATGCTAACTGCCACAAGAGGGATTCCCAAATATTTGACTGGAAGGGGACTACAAGAAAAGCCATTACAATCAATCAACTCATTCTTGATATCGGCTTTAACACCTCCAATCAGAATAGACGATGTACTCCTATTGACGGAAAGGCCCGAGCTACAACTGAAGGAATTAAGGACATCCAGAGCATTCAATATGGAGGATTTCTCTGCCTTTACAAAGTTCATAAGATCGTCATCAAACATAAGATGCGAGAGTTTGAGATGCTTACATCTGTGAGTGAGGGATATGTGCTTGCTTCGGACTGCTGATTCCATCAAGAAGAACAGAAGTTCCATCGCCAATGTGAACAAATAGGAAGATAGAGGATCCTCCTGTTTGATTCCACGCTCACCTCTGAAGTACCCTGCGGGGCTTCCATTCACCAACACTGAGAACATGGGAGTGCGGATGTAGGCACTAATCCATCTTAACATCATATTGAGGAATCCTATATTTTCCATCACCTCAAGCAGAAAGTCCCTATTAAGGGAATCATAAACCTTGTGCAGATCAACTTTAAGAACAGCAATGGGGGAGCATGTTGCTCTCTCCATTCCCCTAACGATCTCGTGGCATACAAGGATGTTGTCTGCAATAGACCAACCTTTAATAAAAGCCGATTGGTTTTGAGCCACTAAGGTATACATAACCTGCTGTAATCTGTTAGCCAGAATTTTAGCGATAATCTTATAAACAACATTACATAAAGCAATAGGCCTGAAATCACCAAAGGAGGTAGGATTGCTGGATTTAGGGATCAAACATAAAAAAAGTAGCATTGATGTCTCTTGACATAAAAGAATTACTGAAAAACCAATGGATAGCCTTTGTTATCTCCTTGCCAAAGATATTCCAGGATGCTTTGAAGAAACTAATATTAAATCCGTCAAGGCCAGGGGCTTTATTCCCATCAAAGGAGAAAATGGTGCTCTTGATCTCCTCCACGGAAATGGGAGTCATAAGGCTCTCTGTTTGAGATTCATTCAATTTTCTAGGTAGATCCATGTTGGTCAAATTTGGAACATCATTTCTCTCCTCTGACAGATGAAAGGAGAAAAGCTTCTTGAAATGGTTCTCAACCTCATCTTTGATTGATGGAGGGTCCTCAACTCTGATCCCATTGCTAGAGACTATAGAGGAAATAGAGCTGATATGTTGTCTGCATTTCACACTTTAGTGGAAGAATTTATTGTTTTTGTCACCCAAGCTCAGCCATTGGATTATTGATTTTTGCATGAGAAAATCTTCCTCTCTAACAAGAGCCTCGATCAAAATGGCTCTGGCCTTTTTCTCTTCAATAGCAAGGGAAGCATCATTGGGATTGGAATCTAAATTGCTTTGGATTCCAATAAGATCCTCCTCGACTGTTAGGCAACAATATGAACATCATCGAATGTGAACTTTTTCCAAGATTTGAGATATTTCTTCACATTCTTTAATCTGGCCGCCACTGAGGAGAGAAGGTTCAGATCATCTCTAATAGGCTCTTTCTATGCAGCATCAGTAACTGGAAGAAAATCCTGACAGTCTGCCCAAGCATTGTAAAACCCAAAAGGTTTAGGCCTGAAATTTTTCCCAATATCAACTTTTAAGAAGATGGAATTGCAGTCTGATATACGAGGGGTCAGAAAAGAAGCTTTAGAATTCTGAAAATTAGAGAGCCACTCAAGATTCACCAACACCCGATCAAGTTCACAATATATATGGTTTGACCCAATCTGGTTGTTCGTGTAAGATGGGTGGCCCACATGCCACCCGGCCCCACATAAGATGGATGATTAACATTAGGATCCCTGTGACATGTGGCACCCAGATCATCGTCGATCCTTAATGAGAGGAGGTGATTGGTCTATAAATAACCCAAGGGTGGGGTCCTGTGTACACTTAAGCAATTAGAGAATTTTCCATTGCATTCTCTTTTGTCTGAGATTAAGGAGTACAGAGAAAACCCTACCTCCTTCCTCTCTCTTTTTTCTTTTCTCTGTGGAGCAAGGCATATCAGGGTAGATCAGGAGGAGGATATCGGTTGGACGGAAAATGGTTGGAACAAGTCACACTGGAGGTATTTATCTTCCGCATTAATCTTCAGTTTAGGGATGGCAAACTCTAACATTTGGTATCAGAGCAGGGTTTCAGCCACCCATCCACCGATCTGATTTTAGAATCGGTTTTAATGAATAAAAAAAAATTTATATGTTTGGTCGGCCGCGCAAGGAGCAGCAGGGCATTGCAGAATCTGCCCAGCCATTGCTGCCTTGCGGCAACCAGCCATTTTCAGATCTGCTGGCCGCGGCCATAAGGGGCAGCCAAGCAGCCCGGCCCGGCGGCGCTAGGCGCAGCAGGCCATCCCGCAAGGGCCGGCTGCGCCGTGGCCATGCGCAGCCGCCAGGCTGTCTAGGCCAGCCCCGCAAGGGCCAGCCCGCCGCGCAAGGAGCAACGAGGCCAGCCCCCCACATGCGCAGCAAGTCGGTTGCCATGGGATTTAATCCCTCTTTTCTCTCTCTATCTCTCCCGCCATTTGGAGGTGTTCTGGCGGTGACCGGTTCTTCACCGGATTAGTTTGGGAGTGCCGAATTTTCTGGCACATCCCTGGCGCCACCGTTGCTAGGTTCGGTGGTCTGATAAGAGAGGAAGAGAAAATTTTTAAGGATGGCAATTTTTGTAAATTTCAAGGAATCTTTGGTTAATTTTATATAGAAATTAGGGTTTTTTTAAGTGCTTTCGGTTCAACCAGGTTCTAGAAAATGAACCGGATATAGAAAACCCGGTTACGGGTTGAACCGAACCAAACTCCAACCATGACCCGAGCCAATACCCATTCGGGTTAACCCGAAGACCCACCTTCTGACCCGGGATAGACCCGGATTGGTTCTGATTGGTTGGACCTGTTCGAACCGTTTTGATTCGGTTCGTTTTTTGTTTGACTCAGAACTTTCTTTCAAACCAAATGTTTCTGTTATGGAGATGGTGACGTTTAATAATTTTGGATTATCTTTATTATATATCACCATAGTATAGTTATGAACCGAACGTCACTGTATAAGTGACTGCACCTTTTTTTAAGACAGTTTGTTCTGAACGTCGCTAAAAGTTAAAGAACAGTGACTATATTGTTATGACAGTGTGTTCTGAACGTCGCTAAAAATCTAATTTTCTTGTAGTGACATTTACAGATAGAACGTCACTGTATCTATAAACATAATAGAATGTATTAAGGACTGTTTTAGTGATTTTTAAAGACAGAACGCCACTGTATATAGATATATATAACAGAATGTTTTATCTTACTGTTTAGTGACATTACAGAATAAACGCCACTAATTATATGAATACAGTAAGTTGTTTATGTCACTGTTTTAGTGACAGTAACAAACACCATTAAAAGTTAGTGTTAAATAAAAGAATAAGCCATTAAGATTATTAGGCTTATATTAACACTTATGAATGTTTGTTTAAAGGATGTCATAGATGACAAATATGCCCTTATAATAAAGTTTTGTGTTAAAATCAAGGAAATAATTAGTTTTATTTTTAACACATATAAGTGCTTATTTAAGGATGTCAAAAGTTTGAAATACCCTTCTAGTGGTAGGCATCAGAAAAGTGCATCTTTTGCATTGGGACTGGATATCATCCCCACGGAAATATTCTTTTCTTATGTGAGAAGATGGAATAAGATAGAATGTGAAACTTAGAATGTGAAACTACAAGACAGTGAGAGCCTTCTTCTGCCTACAGGTGTGGAACAACCTTCTGAATTGTAGTGTAGCATTTTAGTCTTATTAATACAGACCTTGACAGATATAGACTATAATCTTAGCCCACAGGTAATTTTGTAGGATACATCTGTCTGTCACTTAAGTTTGATGTCAATCAACTTAGTGTAAAGTTTCACATACTAAAATTGATTATAAGTTTAGCCCACAGGTAGATTATAATTAATTTTAGTGTGTTACTGATTATTGACGTGGGTTGATATCAGTATAAAGTTGTACGCCAATAAATCTAAACTTCCTTATTGTTGTTTGCAGTTTATAACCAGATTTGTCTCCCAATGCTTACTAGGAAAAATTATTCAGATTGAAAATAGAAGATTTATTTAACCTTAGAGTGCATGGATTTGGATATGGCGCTCCATATAGAAGAGCCCGCTGCTCTTATGGATTCCAGTATGCTAGTCCAAATTGCTCATTATGATAAGTGGAAGCGGTCTAATCACTTGAGCCTAATGCTTGTCATCGACAAGAGCATTAAAGGATCAATTCCTGAATGTAAGAAGGTCATTGACTACATGAAGGCAATTGATGCTCAGTTTGTGAGTTCAAACAAGATGTTAGTAAGCACTCTAATGGAAAAATCAGACTCATTAAGTTACAATGGTAAGGATGATGTGTGTGACTACATCATGCACATGAGGGACATCTCAGCTCAGAGAATTTTGGTTTGTTATGAATCAAATTTAGTTGATTCTCATTCAAATAACTGGTGGATTGATTCTAGATCATCAATCCATGTGGCTAATACCATGCAAGGCTTTCTGCAGACAATACTTCCGAAAGAAACTGAGAGACATATCCATTCAGGAAATTGGATGAAATCTCAAGTGGAAGCTATATGTGTCTATAGATTGATATTGCAATCCGGATATGTGTTGGATTTAGGAGAAACCATTTATATTCCATCTTTTGTAAAGAATCTGATTTCTGTTTCTAGATTAACACCTTTGGGTTATGTGTTTTAATTTTTCTAGTACAGAAATAAGGATTTAAAAAAAAATGATGTATTTATCGGTTCAGGCTCTTTAGTTGATGGTTTATTTCTCTTAAATCTAGATCCAACATATAAAAGTAGTTTACTCTCTGTAAATAATATTGGCATAAAGAGAATGAATGTGAATGAGAAATCCTCTCAGTTGTGGCATCTTAAATTAGGTCACATATCTTGTGACAGAAATAAAAGATTAGTGAATGATAGAATCTTTGAGACTCTTGATTTCACTGATCTATGGTTATGTGTGGACTGCATCAAGGGAAAGCAGACTAACAAAACCAAGAAAAGTGCCAGAAGGTCAACTGAAATACTAGAAATCATACATACAGATATTTGTGGCCCATTTTCCACTCCCTGTCTGAATGGTCAGAGATACTTTATCTCCTTCATTGATGACCATTCTAAATTCATGTATCTCTATCTTTTAGTTCATAAAGATGAGGCACTAAAAGCCTTTAAGAACTTCAAGACAGAAGTAGAGAAACAGACTGAAAAAGTGATTAAGATCATAATATCAGATAGAGGTGGAGAATACTACGGTAGAACCACATAATATGGTCAAAGACCTGGCCCTTTTTGCACGGTATCTTCAAGAGCAAGGTATTGTACCACAATATACCATGCCTGGATCTCCAGATCAAAATGGCATTGCTGAAAGAAGAAATCGTACACTTATAGATGTGGTTAGGAGTATGATTAGTAACTCTAATTTACTTCTGAAATTATGGAGTGAAGCTCTTAAAATAGCCGTATATATCTTGAACAGGGTATCATCCAAGTCGGTTCCCACAACTCCTTTTGAGTTGTGGAATGGATGGAAACCTAGTTTGAAGCATACTCGCATATGGGGCTGTCAAGCCAAAATAAGAGTCTATAATCCACTTCTTCAGAAGTTGGACCCTAGAACAGTTAGTAGATATTTCATTGGCTATTCTGAAATATCAAAGGGTTATAAGTTTTATTGTCCCTCATATAGTCTTACCATTGTAGAGTCTAAAGTTGCCAAGTTTCTAGAGGATGACGACAACAGTGGGAGTATACAGAGTTGAAACATTGAGTTCAAGGAACAAGATGTATCGACAATTCCTTCTACATCTGGTGGTCAGGGATTTATCCCTTTACCAGTGGTACATGTGGTTCATGAACAACACTACATGTTTGTGATGAATTACCACATTAGGATACACCACATCAGGAACCAATTGTCGTTTGAACCTGTGGTCCAGAATCAAGAAACCAATCCTAAACCACAAGTTTTAAGGAGATCATCGAAAGAGAGAAAATCGGCAATCCCTTCAGATTATGAAGTGTATATCCAAAACTGTGAAATTAATATTGGAATAAAAGATGATCCAATTATTTTCACAGACTATGGGTTGTATAGATACCATTTTATGGCATAATGCCATGAAGGATGGAATGGAATCTATGTCAAAGAATCTAGTATGAGAACTTGTAGAATTGCCTAAGGACACCTCTACTGTAGGGTGTAAATGGATTTTCAAAACTAAAATGGACCCACATAGTAATATTAAAAGATACAAGGTTCGACTTGTGACAGAAGGTTATAATCAGAAAGCTAACATTGATTATAAAGAAACCTTTTCGTCCGTGTCTAGAAAAGATTCTTTGGGGATCATTATGGCACTGGTGGCTCACTATGATCTTGAGCTGCACCAGATGGATGTCAAGATGGCATTTTGAATGGTGATCTGATTGAGGAGGTATACATGGATCAACTTGAAGGTTTTTTACTTCGGATAAAGGTGACCATCTAGTATGCAAGCTTAAGAGATCCATATATGGATGGAAACAAGCTTCCCGATAGTGGTATTTGAAATTTGATAGTACGATTATTTCTT
The DNA here is from genome assembly GCA_028583415.1 of Protea cynaroides. NCBI lineage: Eukaryota > Viridiplantae > Streptophyta > Magnoliopsida > Proteales > Proteaceae > Protea > Protea cynaroides. Next base: position 65,919,782 of record CM053274.1, read on the forward strand.
ACGGTTTTATGGAGAATCGAGCTAATCAATGCATTTACATAAAGATCAAGAGAACTAGTTTCACCATACTAGTGTTATATGTGGATGCCACTCTTATAGCTAGCAATGATCTAGGGATGCTGCACGAGACTAAATATTTCTTGACCTAAAACTTTGACATAAATGATATGGGTGAAGCCTCCAATGTCTTAGACATAGAGATTCACATGGACAGGTTTCTTCAGACCTTAGGACTGTCCTAGAAGGGTTCTATTGACAAAGTTTTAGAACGGTTCAAGATGAAGCAATATTCATCAAGTGTAGCACCTCTTGTTAAAGGCGACAGACTTAGTCTGGAGCAATGTCCGAAGACCAATCTGAAATAGCAGACAATGCAAAATATCCCTTATGCATTAGTAGTAAGCATTTTGATGTATGTTCAGGTTTGTACCTGACATCTCATATTCAGTGGGAGTATTAGGTAGGTTTTGAAAGAACCCTGGTTTGCCACATTGGACAATAGCAAAGAAAGTACTGAGGTACCTACAAGGCATCAAGGATCACATGCTCATATATAGACATGTTGATGTTTTGAAGCTAATCAGTTACTCAGATTCAGATTTTGCTAAATGTGGAGATACAAGGAAGTACACTTCTGGCTTCATTTTTGTTTGTTAGAGGAATAGTGTCTTGGCGCAGCGTAAAACAACCTAAGACAGCTTCTTCTATTATTGAAGCGGAAGTGGTGGCGTGCTATAAAGCAATTTCTCAGGCATTATGGTTGAGGTAGTTTATCACAGTTTTGAGGTTATAAGTTTTATTGAAAGACCTATAAGGATCTACTGTGACAATACTGCAGCAGTACGTCTCTCTAACAACACATGCTCAATGAGTCGCTGCCGACACATTGAGATAAAGTATTTTGTTGTTAAAGAAGACATTCGAGTTCGTTGCGTTCAAATAGAACATATTGATACTAATGATATAATAGTTGATCCTTTCACTAAAGGGCTTCCGCCCAAGGTGTATGTAGTTCACATGGATCATAAGGGACTATGTAAATCATTAAGTTTTTTGAATGTTTTATTTATGATATTGCAATATAAAGTTTTAACGACTCGAAATAAAGTTATTTTCTGTCATTTATTTTGTTGTATACATAAAGTTTTGTAATGACAGATGCTTATAAAGTTTTCTAGGCAATAAAGTTTGACCCTTGAATCGATTACTGAATTGATTCTATAAAGTAGGGTAGTCACAATTGAGGTTTATCGTAAAAAAAAACAATCTATTGTAATACATGGAAGGGAGTGTTTCCATTGTACTTCAATACTGGGACATGCTCCGCCATGATTCATAGGTTGGGAGTTTTATTATGAACATAAAGAACAAGTCCATAAAGAATGATCCAAAAAAATTACTGTATGGCCATACATCATGTTAATAATCATAAAGTGGTTTGCCTTGTGGCAATATGGACCAAGTGGGAGAATGTAAGATGGGTAGCCCACATGCCACCCGGCCCCACATAAGATGGATGATTAACATTAGGATCCCTGTGACATGTGGTACCCAGATCACCGTCGATCCTTAATGGGAGGAGGCGATTGGTCTATAAATAACCCAAGGGTGGGGTCCTGTGTACACTTAAGCAATTAGAGAATTTTCCATTGCATTCTCTTTTGTCTGAGATTAAGGAGTACAGAGAAAACCCTACCTCCTTCCTCTCTCTTTTTTCTTTTCTCTGTGCAGCAAGGCATATCAGGGTAGATCAGGAGGAAGATATCGGTTGGACGGAAAATGGTTGGAACAAGTCACACTGGAGGTATTTATCTTCCGCATTAATCTTCAGTTTAGGGATGGCAAACTCTAACAGTTCGATCATGTAAGAGCTTGACCAATCCATTTGAGGTCAGCAAGGTTGCAATTGAAAATGCATTCATTGAATTCATAGACATGGAGGGAGTTTACTGGGTTCCCTCCATTCTATTCTGATTCGCTCCGAACAACGTTGAAATCTCCAATAACAGCCCTCTCCTATAACAGCCCACGGGCGACTGACAGAAGCTACATAAGATTCTAAGATCTGCCAGAGACCATTCCCTATAATGGAATCATTAGAACCGTAGACAACTGAACACCTGAATTGAATATCTTAATTGACTTGGGAAATTTTGCAATGAATGATTTGGGGGGATTCACCCATCTTCTCAATTTTAAATTGGGCAGGATCCCAACATACGACAATACGAGGCTGCTCTATTTGATTATCACAATAGATGAATTCCCAGGTTTGCATGATCCGCCTAATTTGATCCTAGATTTTGTTCTTTGCAATTTTTGGATTTATTCTTATCGATGAGTATTTTTCTTTTTTTTAAGTAATAACCAGTATATATAATGGAAAGCATCATTATTTTGTTTTTTTTTTTTTTTTGTACCACCTTTTGAACTCTCGACTTTTGAGTAATAAGGCGTTATTTACTCTTCTTTCCATTATAACGGTTCAAATGTTGTATTATTTTGGTCTTTCCTTTCATGCTTTGATCTTCTCATCCAATATGGGAGTACAACATTTTTTACTTTTCATCAACACAACAAAAAAAAATTTTAAAAAAAAAAAACATTTAATACTCATTGCGAGCCCTTATCGATTCCAAGCAGTCGAGATCCAAGACTCTTTAATTCATTTTTAGGATCTTGTCCTATGGCCTTGAAATTTAGGGGTGTCAACAAATCGGTTCTGTCCAGTTTCGATTTGGATTGATTTAGTTTTGGTTGTATACATTTCAACCCAATAAAAAAACATTTTGGTTTTGGTCTCGGTTTTATTTGGTTTAGGGCTTTTATCGGGTTGGCTAATGTGCTCTTAACAATCCATATATGTATATGTGATAACAAGTTACCTTAATTAAAATGCACTACCTTGTGTGTTCCAACATTACATTCAACTACTTTAAACTAATGGTGTTAAAAAAAATAGATGACCAAACCAAAATACCATTCCACATTCCTAACTTCACCAATTTCCCCCAAATCTCTATTTCTTTCTCTATTCTCTTCAATTCCACTGTGCCTTGTAACTTTGGGTTCTCCATTGCAACCTGCAACTCCATTCGCTGCCATGGAAGAAGCTAGCTCATCCAACTGCTTCATTGGTCAAATCCACATCAATGACAAAAGTAATGACAAAAGTCATGGATGTGAGCAAAGAGAAGTAATTTGCGTTCCTTGTTCCTGAGAGTAGTGCAAAAGCTTTATCAAGGTACATTGAAATGGTTAATGACACCATTCGAACGCAAGTCGAGATTGCAATTAGGAAGTGAGATGGTAGGAGTGAGGTTGAAGGAAATGGACCGACCTAATTTCGTTATTGTATTGGAAGGGTGTTACGGATAAGGCAATGTTATGGATAAGTTTGTTGTAAATGATGTAATTGAATAACAACTAGTGTAACCGAATGCAATTAGAGTAGCATAGTATAAGTAGGAGTCCAGAAAGGTATTGTGATGTTTAGTCAAGTAATGAGATCAGTCTTCTTTTGTTAACTCTGGAGGCCAACCCCCTCGAAGTGGATCCTCTCTTCCCTTTTCCTCTCTTCTTCTTCCCATTTTTTATTCTTGTTTGTAACAAATGGTGCTTTCATTGAGTCTTGAGAGTTTTTCTATGAACTATCTTCAAGTGTTGAGGGATACACAGCGACGAAATTTCTCAAAGATCTTTCGGCTCTTAGATGCCATAGATGTAAAGATCGATAGTTTCTTGGGGACCTCGACCACCAACCCTCTACAACTTCTAGTTGTCCCTCTGCCTATAGTTGAGTTACTATCTCTGCTTTCTCTCTCCTTGCCGAGCTTGGTTACCACCAACCAAACCCTTAGTTCCTCTTTAACATCCGCTACAATTTGGCTGTCTACACCCATCACCAAACCTCCCAAAGTCACCAACCTTCCATTACTTCTTGATTCTTCTTATTGTTGTGCTGGGATAGGGCCTTGATACTATGATGACATATAAGATTGGTTAGTGACGAACCCACTTGTAAGCCCTTACCAATAAGGGTGTAGGTATTGGTATGATAGAAGGTATCAGGGGGAGGACATGGGATAGAGGCGCACCCTGCCTACCGGACTCTAGCTCTATCTCAATACTGGAGTAAATGATGTGGGACGACAGTAATGTGTGATCCGTTGGACGTGCTCATACTCTCGTGCATGGAGGTGCGATGTCTGTCAAACCTTACTATAGCACTATACAAGTATACCAGACCAAATGTGAATGTTACTCATGCATATTGCTTGTTGCATTGTCTAATTTTCTTACTGAGCTAAGTTGTAAGTTCATCCTTGTATATACAAAATTTTTAGATGTTAATGCAGGTTATACGGTAGAAGACTTCATTGCTGCTGCAGCATATGGAATTGTTGCTACTTTGGATGTGCGAACAGGGGAGGACGAACATGACGCATCATGCGAGTGCCTCTAAGATTCTTTAGTTTTGTTTTATTTCCATTGACTTATGAGACAATGTAATAGAAATTATTTAAGTTTTGGTTTGTTGAATAATTGGTTAATTATATTTTATAATGTAGAACTCAGTTTATTTAATTAAAGATTTTCATTGTATTTGTTTATATTTTGATTATGCTCATGTACAATGATTTGTGTGTGGATACGATTTTATTGAGATCCTAGTGGAATTGGGGTGTGATAAATGAGATCCTCTGTAGTGAGGTGTATTGAGGATCCCACCCGCTCAAAATGATCTGCGAGTATCCCAATGCACTTTGAGTGGATCAGGATACGTACCGATCTACTTTGAGTGGATGAGATCCTCAGTACATAGGTACCTCATTACACAGGATCTTTTTGTACCTCATTACAGATGATCTTTTTCCCAAATATAAAAGAGCAATAAGCATAAAAATAAAAGTAAAAGATAGTAAATAAGTCTAAAAAGAATTTAGTTTCCTATCCATTGTAGTTGTATCCTAGAATTCTGGTTGTGAAAAGAGCGAAAGGAAACCCTAGTATGAGGTGCTACTCTCTCTCTCTCTCTTCCTTTCTCGATTTCCTTCTTCCGTGGCCCTTTCCCCTTTCAAATCCTCTCCCTTACCTGCAAATCTCCCTCTCGCTTGCTCACTCTCATGGTTTTAGCTCGAAACTAGACCGATGCAAACCTATTATATAAATTTTAATATGAAACCGAGATAGTTACCTTTCAGAAAATTATAACGATATGGTGGTGGGTGTCTGTACTTCATTCTTCTAAAGGTGGAAAGAAGAAAAAACTGACCAAAACCCAACAAGGGACCTAGGTGACCGATCGACTTCTGATCCGTTTTCACTTCAACTCTAATCACTTGGTTTCATTAAACCGGCCATTTGACACCCCTAAACTAAATTCCTCCCCTTATCATCCCTAAACTAAATTCCTCCCGACTTCCGATCCTCCGTTTTGACTTCAACTCTTATCTGTTGGTTTCATTGACACCCCTAAACTCCTCCCCTTAGTTAAAACAGATTTATTCATCCCAAGTTTTAACTTTGCTCAATGCTCAACTGAGGAGCAGTTGGGACACAATGGTAGAATGAGAAAAACACATGTTAGAACAGTGGTGACAATCAGACTCCTACATCGCACATATCGAGTTCTCCAAAGAATTAGTGCTTTTTTTTTTTTTTTTGGTATAACCAAGAAGATTAATGTTAAAAGAAGCTTACAATGATTTTTTATTTCATAAATATCTGGTATGGAGTGTGCTCCATCTATTTATTGACTTAGTAGTGATCAATAACAGACGTCAGATTTGAATCTTCATGAAATTTGGACTAGATTTGGTGGGGTGCGCCAGGCCCGTGCAGTAGTGCAACACATGGGCAACACTTGAGGACCCCAATAGCAAGCTATTGTAGTGGGCCCTCCCCCTGAAAAAAATTAATTTAATATCATGTGGGTCGATGACCCACGTATCAGATATTAAACTGATAAGAACAGATACTACACTTGATCTTAGCCAAAAGGCCGAGAAAGGTATGCGTTGTAATGTGATTTGCTGTATTTTTTATAGACGCCCATAGATAATCCTTCTCTCTTCCTTTAGCGATGTGGGACTATACTCATGGATATTTGATTATTAAGAATTAAAGTTGCATTGAATCTATTCCATCACTATCACTAAATTCTTTTCTATAAAATTAAAATTTCTTAAGTACTGTATAAATATAGGGAGTCCTACCCCTCACGGGATGTTTGTATACATCTATTAACCCCTCTCACTCTCTTTCTCTTTGAAGGAGAGACCCTTTGGCGTCCAATTCCATCTCTTGCCCTCAATGGGCATTATAAAGTTAAAAATAAAAATAAAAATAAAAAAAAGAGCCTCATAATTGTCTTATCCAACTTTTTTTTCTTTTAATATAGAAAGGGCACCCACATCCATAGGCAATTGGGGGAAAGGGGGACAATTAAAGTGTTAAACGGTGTGGTTTTGATTTGGTTCAGTGCATATAGAGGTCAAATCGAAACCGAACAATTTACTAAGCAGTTTGAAAATGCTTATCAAAAATCGTTTAATATTTGGTTTGGTTTAATCGGTTTTCCTTTTCTTTTGCTTGAATTTTCCATTCTTCATTCTTTTATGGATTTAAAGAAGGTAAATAAGATATTTTATCCTCTCATGTTAACACCTTAGTTGATGGTAACTAAGTATAATTTTTAAACTATAAGAGGAGGTTCATGTCATTTGGCCAAAGTATAGGGGAAGTGAGTATACTTTATACCCTAAAAAAAATTGCAAGAGCAAGGGTCATTGGTACGCATAGAGCAAATGACATTATTTGGTATGCACATCTGTAGCATTTGGATGTGGATTCGCATCAGTTTAGGAGAATCCAAATTCAAACAATCGGATTCAGATTCGAATTTGGATAATAGTGGTTGAATTCCGATGCAGATTTGGATGTCAGTCAAACAACCAGGATTATATCCGTTCCATTTAACCTAGTGTTTAGATGCATATAACTTTAGATTTTAGAGTGTTAAGACGTATATAACCTTAATGTTTATATAGTTGTTTAAGATTTTGTATCTTATTTTCTTTGGATAGACTATATATTTGTATTAAACTAGGGTTTTCTCTCATTTTCCTGGCAATTTGTAAATTAATTCCATTTTCTGAATTTGAATCGGATTTTATAACCGGATATCCGGTTAAATTTCAAATTTGGATTCGAATTTGGTTTTTATACATCCGTCGGATTTCGAATCAGATTCGGCTAGGATAGTTGGTAAACAGATTCGAATAGTGGCGTATCCGATTCAAATTCGATTCGTTGACATCCCTAGTTGCAAGTATTTAAAAACAAAATAAAATGGAGTGCCACCCAGAGAAACCAAAGAAGAAAGGAAAGGAAGTCTTAGGGGGAGAAAACAAGTCACTAATAGCTAAAATTACGAAGGGAGTGGTAGAACTAATGAAAAGGATAAGGAATTGGGAATTGGAAAAGCAAGGTAACAGGAACATCAGGGAAAAAGAACAAAGAGGTTAACTGGACATGCTCAAGAAGCCAGATTAGCACAAAGGAGATAGTTGGGGAACCCAAAGAACAATTGGGTCGTCAACATTAAGGAGTTTACAGGGAAAAAGTTGAAGCCCCAAGCAAGCTGGAGGGCTCTAGAAGAATAAAGCTTTCTTAGATGACAGAATTCTTGATGGCAGCTCTGGCATGGAAACAAGAGGATTCAACAGCAAAGTCCTAGCCTTCTTAATGTACTAACCAGATATACTTCTAGCATATTCTATTCAGTAATTCACATATGCATTCAACAACATGTTTTGTTGTTGTTGTACAACAACAACAAAACCTTATCCCAATTAAATGGAGTTAACTACATGGATTCTTGTCATCCAATCAGCTTTGTACGATATTCATATATGCATTCAAATGCCTCTTAAACCACAATGTTGATACCCAAAGAAGAGTTATGGCATTCGAGCTATATTCCCATTTCAATAATGATGTCAAGAAATGAACTTTGACATTGATCCGAAGCTCAAGTACGGTCCGTGCGCCGTTTTTCTTCTCTACCATGACGAATCAATTGATTTAATGTAGGCATCGCTTTTTCCTTCACGGACCTGAAATTCCAACATACACAATAAAACCCACACAAAACCATACATAAATTAGTCTAGAAATTAGATTCTTTTTGTTTTATTTTTATTTTTGATAAATTGGCACAGCATTCAGATTTATTGACACTTCTTCCTATTTAAAATTATCAACCCCTTCAACAATTTGTTTAGGTCCTGCTGAGTAGGAAGTGTTTTTTCCCTACTCCAGGTAGTTTTACTTTCAATTGTAAGATATGTGATCTGACCACCAGTTAGAGCATGGAATGCAGAGTTGTTTGGCATTGCAAATAAGAAACTGTATAGGTTCACTGAAGTTAATGGACTCATTTTGTATCATATCTGTCCTCTTAAAGCATGAAAGTACAAACATCTAGAGAAATAAATCCAACAATAGATCAGAAATGGAAAAATCAAATCCCATTTTGTTGCTTGAATTTGGGATTAATTATTCATGCAAAAATCAGATTTATTATTAAATTCTCAATAAACAGTACAATGTGTTTCTCTTCAACATTTGTTTTCTTGCAAGACAGTTCAACCTAGCACTATTTCCTCTCTGAAACTTACAAGAACATTGTCAAGAAACTTGAAATGATAATCCAGGTCCAAATGAGAAGAAAAAGAAAAAAAGAACATAATCTCTAACTAAAAGCACTCAAGTAACATCAACATCCGATAGATTTGGTCAATGAGATAATAATACAACTCACCTCATTAGTACCTCAACTAACGATTCTAAATTTAAAGCTTCCAACTGCTTGTCCAACAGTTTCCAACCTTTCAAGGGGAAATTGCTTCGACCTGCTTGATTGAAAAAATAATGTCAAAGCAGGAGTTCGGTAAACAATATTTACCAAATCCCCACCTTATTTTTTCTTTCCAAATGTACCCCTCTCCTCTTCCTTTCTGAACTTCGTCGAACAGTTGCTTCTATGATATAGAAGTGTTTCTCACGCTCTTTCTCTTCTTGACCGTCAATTAGCATTCTGTTTCTTCGAACGGTTTTGCACTTCTGCTACTAGCCTGTTAGCGCCATTCTGCAATTTGTTCAATGCTCTTTTTATCTTCCATTCAATCGGTTTTTTACTCTATAGTTTCATCTCCATTGTTATAAAAGAGTCAAAGCAACCCAAAGCGTCGGAGCCACTTGTCGCTTAGGCGACCAAGCACCCGCTTAGGCGACGCCTAAGAGCCCTAAGCACCACCCTTCTGTTATTTTTTTTTTTTTTTCCTTATATGTATTCATTAAATCTAATATATACTATATTAAGAATAAACATTTAAGTCACATGAAGAATCAACGTTTAAGTCACATGAAGAATCAACATTTAAGCCACATGAAGAATCAACATTCAAGGTGGTCGAGCTGATCTACGAGCACCCTCTCGACATAAAATTATCAAAAAAACAAAGCAATTAACTACAAGCATAATACTATTAACTACAAGCATAAAGCATGTAAAATTGTAAATACGTACGTTGGTAAGCATAGAGTATGTATTAATTATTATACTTTTTTTTTGGGTGGGAGGTGGGGACTGTTGTTACTTCCACTATACCAAAAGTATTGATATTTTAGGCATTCTTTGGTGTAATTTATATTTATGTTCATGAATTATTTATGATAAATTGTTTATAAGGTTAAATTATAAATAATAAATAATAATTATCTAATACCACTAGACATAAATAAATAGGGAAAAAGACAGTTGCCTCTTTCTAAATTGTTTATTTATTCTATTTCTAAGATTCTTTCTCCTTCGATTTCTTCAATTCTAGGTTTTTTTCCCTCTTCGATTTTCTTCTGCATCATTCAATTTCTTGATTCTTGAAAGTGATCTATGATTTGCAGGCATTGGCTGCAGCATCCAAAACTGTTGATTGCCTTGAACTTGTCCATAGCTTGCATAGTTTTTTCCTTGTTAATGGATCAGCATTTCTATGGTGGTGACTTTGGGATGCGCAATGCCCTAAAGGACAAGAAACAACGACTCATGGCAGCGGGTTCCCATCTCAAATCCCCAATCCAAATCCAACCCACGAATCCAGCGTCGTGAAACCACCATCTCCGCCTTCGCCGCCTCCCCCAACTCCCAGGAGTGCTCTGCTTCTATCGAAGATCTCACCTTCCACCTCCCACCTCGTGAAAGGGTACTCATTGAAGAATGTCCAAGATGATAATTACCTTGGGGGAAAGATGCAAGAGACTTGCCACAAGCACCTTTGAGCAAATCAGCATCGTCACCAAAGGCAACGCACCCATCAACTGTGATTCCCCAATACAAAGGAACCTTGCCAAATTGATTCTGTTTGTTTATAAAAAAAAATCCCCAATTGTTATCATTTAGAAATATATATATATAGAGAGAGAGAGAGATATGACTTGCAGAGGCGACGAACAAGAGTAGAATTGTCCATAAAAAAAATCACTTTAACACCGTTAAAAATAAGGGACGTTTGTCTTTTCCAAAAAAATTTGGAGACATTTGTTCGTAAGACATAGTACAGGGAAGGCAACCGTCTTCTTTTCATATAAGTAATAATAGATTATCACAATAATGATAAACACCTTCTAATCTTTTTTATAGATTTTAGATCATATCAATTTATTTTAAATATAAATTAGTACCATAAATCATACCAAACGACTAAATATGTCATAATATATTATATAATTAATTTTATAATACATAACTAAGAGAGCCTTAATAGAAGACACCAATGGTCATAAGCTCAGTCAGCAAAACTGAGAGCCACGTATCAGATATTAAACCGATAAAAACAGATACTACAATTGATCTAAGCCAAAAGGCTGAGAAAAGTTATGCTTTGGTTAGCATCTTTCTCTCCAGTCAAATTTTCAATCAAATTGGATAGTTGCTCTTTGAATTACACAGAGAGTACTAGGAACATATCTATAAATGAACCTGCTAGCTAGTCAAGTACAAACGCACTTGGTAACACCTAGTGAACATGACAAAAGAGTTGAGAGCTCTATTCTCATGGGCCAATGGGAAGCTCAGAAATAAACATGGGCTCAAAATTTGAAAGCTTAGAGATAAAGCTCAGTGAATAATCAGAGGAACTAGTCAGTGAGTATCTTGAAATTTATGAACCCTGACGGGGATTAAAAAGAAAGGCCAACATCAGAATCATTATAACACCTAATTGGGAGACAGAAAAGAAAGAAAACAAGTCTACAAGCATATATAAGAGGTATAGCTCAAATTGCCAAGATCCATGGGGTTGGGCAAAATATTCAAATCCATGATTTCCCCTACTGCACAAGTAAGGTTGCTTGTAAGTTCGACTCACAAACTGAAGAAGTCACCCATCATGATTGCTATCAAAAATCTAATTCAAAATACAAAAAGGACTGGATCCCTCTATTCCATTAAAGAAGTTGAGAATTTATAATTCTGCTGTTACGATTGCAGCACTGCCTTACAAAATGCAAACTTGTCACAGATGACATTGCCATTCTCGTTACAAGGTTAAAAAAACATCCCCTGCAACCACCAGACAAGAATACTGCGTGAGCTTTAACACAACCCAATGAAGAGATCTGGCATCTGAGCTATTCCCATTTCAATAATGATGTCAAGAAATGATCATAGACCAAAAATTCCAGCATATATAATGAAACCCACACAAAACCATACATAGGTTAGTCTAGAAATCAGATTCGTTTCTTATTTTTCTTTTTTCTTTCTTTTTTTTTAATTGGCACATAACTTCGATTTAATGGCACTTCTTCCTATCTGATAATTGACAACTAGTTTAAATTTTACCCAAAACAAAACTAGTTAAAATTATCAACCCCTTCAACAATTTGTTTAAGGCATGCTGAATACCAAGTGTTTTTTTTACCCTACTTCAGCAAGTTTTACTTTCAGTTGCGTAAGAATCTGTGATGTGTCCACCAGTTAGAAGCCTGGATTGGGGTGTGGTTGGCATTGCAAAGAAGAAACTTTAGAGGTTCACTGGAGAAATAAATCCAGCAACAGATCAGAAATAGAAGAATCGCATTCTGTTGCTTGAAATTGGGATGAATCATTAATGCAAAATCACTTCTGTCGTAAAATTCTTAAGAAAAAAAGTAGGACGTTTTTCTGTTGAGAGATTTGTTTTCATGTAAAACAGTTGTATCTTACACTATTTCCTCATATGATACTTACAAAAACACGTCAATGAACTTGAAATCATAATCCAGGCTCCTAAGTATTCTACAACAAATGCAAAATAAGAGAGAAGAAAACCAGAATCTGTAACAAAAATCACTCAGTAACATTGACTACGTCTAACATATCTGGTCAGTGAGATAATCATACAACGCTCACTTCACTAACACCGTCGGAAAAGAAAAATGGGAGAAATTGTAAGCGAATCCCTCAATTTTCTCAAGGCCCTGTTAGAACTATGAACTAGTTTTTTAGATACGGAAAATCTCTTTTGATACAAGAAGCATTAAATTTACCAGGAATGGCAACTGTAATCTTCTACCATCTCAGGGGAACATCTTTCGAAAATGCCTTCGGAGCTCCAATTCGACCCAACTAACAATTCTATATTCACAGTCACCCTCTATGGTTGTTGCACTGCCGATTATCAATTCTTGTTGTCTTATCTGGATCTGGGTGCTTCCATTTCTGCTAACTTCAGCGGTCCATCTTCAAGCACTGATAAAACATCACCAACAGCCGTCGCGGATGACAGTTTTCTGCGTTGGAAAAGAAGACTTCGATTGAAATTGGTAGGGGCCGCGCGAACGCGTACCCCCGCTGGCACAAATTATGACGTACACTCTCCCACTTGGGGAGATGTTAGGCGAGCGCCCCTCCCAAGTGCAATGGAGGCCCCTAGCCTAGGCCATGAGCCTTCATGATCACTCATAGACCCCGTCCAGGTAAGTATGATTTACCATCACGGCTCTCCCTTATTTATACACTCCTTTTCTCTTATTTTTTCACCATCTCACCGATATGGGACTAAAAATCATACAAATCCCCGTCCAGGTAAGCAGTGTAGGGGCATTTTGCTCAAATCCCCGTCCAGGTAAGCCATCTTAAGGTGTTGATCAATAGTGCTCATTGGGGCGATGAAAATAGACTTTTCTTTCAAAAGGCAGTAATTTATGAAGATCCGCCCCTGAAGTGTGCGAAGTGCTCTGAGTTTGGTCACCAAGCTGGGTCTTGCCCATCCTTTAGGGTTGACCCGGTTGCGGCTTCTGCTGGCATTGGTGACATTTCAGCAGCACCTCCCATGGCAGCTTCTAGTGGTGTGGTGCCCGTGTTGCCGAGGGGCATAAAAAAAAATTTCTGACTCATTCCAAAGGTGGATCCTGCGAAGAAGTGCACTCAGTTCCGGCCTATTTGTGTGGGAAACTTCATTTTTAACAAAAATCTTGGCTTCTCAGTTTGGAATGGTTATGGGTTCACTAAATTTAGAAGAATAATGTGCTTTTAAAAAAGGCAAAATGATATCTCACAATATTTAGCATGGCTTCTGAATTTGCTACTTTGATGGGACGAGGAAGGTCTAGGGTGGTAGTGTGCACTTAAGCTGGACGTCAAAAAGGCTTATGACTCGTTAGAGTGGGAATTCCTTTTTAGGTCTTTCGGTGGTTCTATTTTTTTGGAGTTGATGATATCTCGTATCCCATTGTTGTTGATTTTTGCCCAACTTTCGATTTTGCTAAATGGTAGGCCTGTGGGATTTTTCGGTGATGGTCGGGGGCTTAGGCAAGGGGATCCTCTCTCCTCTTCCTATTTATCTTAGCTGAGGATGTTTTGCTGAGGTTCAAAGTTGCCTGTTGAGTAAGGAGGCATTACCCCCTTGCATAGCTCTTTTACAGTGTTAGCATCGAGCCATTTACTATTTGCTGATGACATTATTATTTTTATGCAAACGAGGTTGCATAAGTTAGAAGATTGAAGACTTTCCTTGAAGCTTACTAAGAGTTCGTGGGTCAATGGATTAACCCAAGGAAAAGTAAGATTTTTTTGGGTCATGTTCGTCCCCCAGGAAACAACAGGTGATTTCTGTTCTGGAATTCTTGGAAGGAACTTTTCCGCTTGGTTGCGGAGATTATTAAAGGTAGGGTGAAGGAGGAGTAATGCTTTGATGAATAAAATCAAGAAAAAATCATTTCTGTCAGGCATGGTAGGTTGTTGTCTATGGCGGGTAGAGTGGAGTTTATTCGCTCTATTTTGTCCACCATGCTGGTCTTCAATTTTGTTGGGTATAAATGATCGATTAGCCTGGTAAAAATTATTGAGGGATGGATGCATAACTTCATATGGAATGGTGACCCTGAAAGGCGGGAAGCAAATGTGGTGAAATGGGATGTGATCGACTTGCCTAAGGAGGAGGGTAGCTTAGGGGTTAAGAGGGTGACCTGGGGATTAGGAGGGTGGAGGATGTCAATAAAGCCCTCCTAGCAAATTGGTGTGGAATATCAGGATGGACACGTTGTGTTTTGGGTAATATATGAGAGGCCAATATCTGCACCCAAATGGTGCGTTACAGTCTCATATCCCAGCCTAGGGGGTGTGGCTTAGTGTGCGGCATGTTTGGGATTTTGTCCATGGTCACTACAGGTGGATTAATGGGTCGCGTAATGATTTTTGGTGTGATTGGTGGTTAGGAGATTTTTCATTGATGGAAGATTTTGTTTGGAGGGGGCGGCCTTTGATGCTATGAATCTTAAGTTTGCTTCCTTCATTGCTAATGGGTATTGGGACTTTCCATTGGTGTCCTTTCCCGTGTTACGCTAGTTGTTTGACAGGGCCTTGGAGATTCCAATTGCTCAGGGGGTGGAAGACAAGCTATATTGGGATGCCTCTACTACAGGTTAGTTCACTGTTGCATCAACTTAGGAGATTTGTCAGCATCGTGCACTTGTTGTGGGATTGACTAAGTCTGTTTGGAGTAAGGGTATTACCCCTCGGATCTTTATTTTTGGGTGGCTTTAGTGCCATGGTCAGTTGCCGACAGATGATATGATCGTTTGAAGGCGGGGAGCTTTGGCTTCTCGATGTCCTCTCTGTCGGGAAATGGAGTCTTTCAAACATCTATTTTACGATTGTGAGATAACCCTCGCTGTTTGGTAGGGCGTGCTTGCGGCCTTCCATCTGCTGTTGGTGGGTTTTTTGAATGTGGAGCTTCTTCTTACTTGGTGACAGCTTAAAAAGAGAGCCATTGGGTCAAAGGACCTGTGGGAGAAATTGCCTTATGTGGTAGCATGGGTGCTCTAGTAGGGTCAGAACCCTGCCTATTTTGAGGGGAAATTATTTTGGTGCTTTATCTTTTGCATTGGTTTTGCAATGTTTGCATGATTGCACTGTGCAACTGCCATGCATTGTCAAATCTTTGAATGATTGGAATGTCAATAATAGTTTTCATCTGCAGACCTAAGTTGGTAAACCGAGATCGATAAGGCGGTTGTCTTGGAGAAAGCTTTCTGGTTGTTGACGGAAGCTTAATGTGGATGGTTGTCAATCGATAACCCTGGTAGATCGGATGCCAGAGGGGTGTTCCAGGATTCCTTGAGACTTGTTTGTCGGGTTTATGCCACGTATATGGACATTTCAACGAATTTCAAGGCTGAACAATGGGCGGTTCTTCTCTATCTTTGTTTTGCTATTGACATGGGAATCACACATTTGTGGATAGAAAGTGACTTGGGCGCAATGGTTGAGTGCATTGGAACCTTGCACATCCCGTGGTTTGGCTTACAGCTGTGGAATAGATATACATTACCTTGAGTGATGTAGCGGTGTATAATGCATTGTTATCGATAGGTAAAGATGGTTGGTTGGCAAAATATGTTGCTTTGACCCAGGCTAGTCTGAGTTGGGATTGCTGCAGATTGTGATGTGAGAAATGTCTGAACGCCCACACTTAGGTTTTATTTACTTTTCTTTGATTTTCCTTCATATCTTCTCCTTGCTGACGGCAATGCTGAAAGTGCATGGGGGGTTATTGAGTGGTCTTGTATTCTTTATTCATTTCTTTTTGGAAAAAAAAATTTCCTGATTTTAGCACCAAAAAAAAAAATTTGTTTCCCTTTCAATTCATTTTCACTCATTTGTAGTTGGATGTTGGAGCCAACCATATCCATGAGACAAAGCTCCAGCTCCTCCGAAAAGATTAAAAAAATTGAAGGGGAGCATTGACATAAATCCACTGGACACTGGCGTAAGTCCAGGGACTCAGGTTCGAGTCCTACCTCTTACCCAATTGTTATGCATTACATCCATTGTCCATTCTGCTGTTATGTTTGGATCACTACCTTAACAAAATGCAAACTTGCCACAAATGTGCCATCCTCGATACGAAATAGGAGGCTAAGGAAAAAGCAGTAGCGGAAAACCCAGTGTATGGCTGTAGTTCTGAAAAACAAAATAAAATGGTGTGTCTGCCAGAGAAACCAAAGAAGAAGGGAAAGGAAGTCCTAGGTAGAGAAACAAGTCTTTAGTAGTTTTACTTTCAGTAGTAAGAATATGTGATGTGACCACCAGTTAGAAGCATGTAATGCAGAGTTGTTGGCATCTCAAAGCATGGAAGTACAAACATCTCGAGAAATAAATCCAATAACAAATGAGAAATGGAAGAATAAAATCACATTATGTTGCTTGAATCGGGGTCAATCATTCATGCAAAATCAGATTTGTTATAAAATTCTCAATAAACAGTACACAGTGTGTATCTCTTCGATATTTGTTTACTATTTCCTCCCTGAAACTTACAAGAACATTCTCAGGGAAGTTGAAATAACAATCCAGATCCAAAAGTATCATACAACAAATGCAAAATAAGAAAAGAAAAACAGAATCTCTAACAAAAAGCACTCAGTAACCTCAACGTTTGATAGATGTGCCAGTGAAATAATGATACAACTCATCTCATTGATACCGCAGGAGGAAAAACAAAAGAGGAAACTCTGAGCAAATTCCCCAATTTTCTCAAGGTCTTGTTATGACTATGATGTACTAGCTTTTGAGATACGTAAATCGCTTTTCAACCCAGAGACCCTTTTAATACAAGAAGCATTAAATATACCCAAAACTTCAGCTGCAATCTCCTCCATCTCATGGAAACTTCTTCCAGAAATGCCTACAGAGCTCGAATTCAAACCAATTCTGTTTTCTTTCTTAACCCCACCACCATCAACCAACCTATTTTGGTTCCCTTTTTAGCAATATAAATATACCATGAGAGAGTTGAATATTTCAACTTCTTCTCTCCCTCTCTCGCTTCTCTCCACATTCTCTTCTCCTTCTTCTCTTTCTTCCTTATTTTGTCATGGACCCAACTAATGATTCTAAATTAAAAGCTTCCAACTGCTTGTCCAATGGTTTCTGTTGCATCAAGAACTGCAAAAATGAATCCCCTCAATTGATTAAATCCATCTCCCATTGAAGAAAGATCCTTCATGCTCAAATCTCTATCAGTCCAAAGTGAGTGCTCCATCTGGTAACTTAGCTAAAGAAAATAGCAGAAAATTTATGTGCTTTTAAGGTGGCTCAAATGCTAACATCCAGCAATCTAAGGGAAGAAAAGGAACAATTACAGCAAAGTTCAGCACCCATCAGCAGTCCACGTTTTGATCTGAGCTCTACATCTACCTTATCGGAAACTGGGTAAAATGTGAGATAGTATTTGGACGAAAAACCAGTCACTAGCAGTACCTTTTATCAACTAATTAAGTATCCTCTTAATTCAAATTCTCAATCAGACAAAGTCGTCTTAGTGAAGTCCATTGATGTGTGAAATTACTTCTGAGGTACATATAAAGTGCCAAGACTACAAACAATCTAGGAATGTGGTCGCTAAGTACAAATGCACTTCGAGTGATTTTTCAAGGGGAAATTGCCTCAATCTACTTGATTGAAAAATAATGTCAAAGCAGGAGTCAGGCAAACAACATTTATCAAATCCCCACCTTATTTTTTCTTTCCAAAAGTACACCTCTCCTCTTCCTTTTTGAACTGCATGAACAGTCACTTCTGTGATAGAGATGTGTTTCTCACTCTCTTACCGACCATCGATTAGCATTTTGTTTCTTCCAACAATTCTGGACTTCTGCTATTAGTCCATTAGCATCATTTTGCAATTGGTTCAATGCTCTTTTTATCTTCCATTCAATCAGTTTTTTACGCTATAGTTTCATCTCCATTGTTATTAAAGCATCAAAGCAACCCAAAGCGTCGGAGGCCACCTGTCGCTTAGGGCGAACAAGCACCCACTTCGGTGTCGCCTAAGCGCCACCCTACTGTTTTTCTTATATGTATTCATTGCATCTAGTATATACCATATTAAGAGTAAACATTTAAGCCACATGAAGAACTAACATTCAAGACATAATTATCAAAAAAAAATAAAAATAAAGCAATTAACTACAAGCATAAAGCATGTAAAATTGTAAATATCTAAGTTGATAAGTACAAAGTATGTATTAATTATTATACTATTGTCAAGGAATTAAGTATCGTGTATCGGTACCGTATCGATCAGCTGAAATTAAGAAACATATCGTATCGTATCACGGATACGGGGCAAGATATGTGCACTTAATGATCTCCCCCCCTACTTTAGAAACCTAGCCAAAAAAACAAAAAAAAAAAAAAACGTTGAAGGAGCCCAAAAAAGGGACTGCGTAAAACTTCACAAACCCGATCAGGAGGATTAGGTGAGGCCGTTAGTGTTTGTGGGATGAGGGGACCCCACTTGTCCAAGATATAACTCTACTTTAAGTTCTTTGAAAAGCATAAGGTGCGATATGTCTGCCGTGAGGTTGGAAGCAAAACAGAGCAAGGTTGCTGTAAAACGATGAAACTAGACTGAACGTTGGGGTTTAATAACAGAAACTAATTGAGAGGGTGTCAAAATGCTATGCCTTTACTTTTAGAAAAAACTGATTGGTAAATAGGGAGTTATGGCAAGAATTTTCAGGCTGGAATAATCCAAAAAACAGGGTATCACAGGTAAAAAGACAAGGCATCGATCATACCTTTCCGTGCAGAGATGAACCAGAAAAAGATGATCAACAGCAAATAAGACTATTCAATAGCTTGGTTCATGTAGGTTCTTCTGAAACTCCAGCAGCACCTTCTTTTTCTTTTTCTAAAACTCCGGCAACAGCTGCTTCTGCTTCTTCTTCTTCTTCTTTTTCGAGGTCATTTGAAAAACTGGTGTATTGAGTTTTAAGACACTTTGATCCAAGTCTTTTTTTTTTTTTTTTCAAGATATGGAAATTGTATCGATGCGTATCGGACTGTATTGGTTCGTATCGAACTGTATCCGACTGTATCGATCTTTATCAGTTCGATACGGTCAATACACTTCGATACATTTTATTTTTCAAAAAGTACGATACGTTTCACTATGTATCGTATCGATTACTATTGATACCGATACATATCGACCAATACACACCGTATCGTGTTGATACTTGAAACCTTGATTGTTGTTACTTCCATTATACCAAAAGAAGTGCTATGAAACTCAATCAGCAAAACTGAGAGCCAAGGAATAACGCCTCATAGAGTAGTTATTCTGGTCTCTGGACGTAAAATCCAATTTCAATAGGAGCAAACCAGGAGGAAAAGAAAAGAAGGAGAAAGATAGAACATAGAAAGAGGTAAGGAGCAGAAAAGAGAGAGAGAGAGAGAGAGAGAGAGAGAGAGAGAGAGAAAACAAATCAAGGAATAGGAGGAAAGAAAAAAATGCTAGAGAACGAGCATTGAGAAGAAGGTGGAAGAAGAGGAGGGAAGCTGGAGGAGCAGAACTTAAAAGGAAAAAAAAAAAAAAAAGAGAGAGGGATACAAAGTGGAGGAGCAGAAGAAGAAGAAGAATTAGAAAATAAAAAAAAATACTTATCGGAAGAAGAAGAGACGCTAGAGCCAATCATCGGAAGAATAGCCAGAGATGGAATCACCGAAGGAGAAGATATCTCATTTCTCAATTCTCAAGGTTTCTCCACCTTGAGCTTTAGGATTCAAATAACAACATACATGTACATAAAAGCGACTGTTCACATGGTGAAGCGTTAGAAGTGGCCGCTTTGCAGCCTAAGTGTCGCCAGAGAGAAAACACTCGCTTTTTGTGTATAGTGTAAAGTGCTAGTTCACTCAGCCCCCTAAAACATGCTCAGATGCCTAAGCGCCTCCTTAAGCGTTTCCTATAATAACTACATTCATCTCAGACTTGTGTTCTAGTCATTTGGCTTTTTCCTACCGTCACTAGGCAGAGATGTGTTACTCTGTTTCACTGATATCGAAATCCAACTTATTCTATTTCTGTTTTCACAGGAACAAAGTAGCCATAATCAAAACTGGTGCTGTTCACAAGATGCTTAAGCTAATTGAATGTCCTAACGAACCTCCAAACTCGTCCGTGCCCAAAGAGAGAGAGGAGGGGGGCTAAGCCGGAGAGGGAGGCAAGGGAATGGGAGAGGAGGAGCGGGAAGTGAGAGTAATGGTGATTTCAGGTTTACTCTGACCCAGCAGTAGGTCACCATGGTTCCTTCAATCATTCAGTTGAAGAGGCTTGATAACGGGCTCTCTTTGATGGCCGCTGAATGAAAATTTGAATAAAAGACAACCGTAAATTCATTTTCTAGCTCTGTGTCTGCCTCCAAAGTTGTTCTTCTTCAACCTTCTTCGTTCTTCAAAGTTCTTGTTTTCCCCCTTCTGCGATTGCAACAAATTTCTGAGTTTAGAAAACCAAATACGAAAGAGACAAGATAGATATCTCCTTGTATCAGCTTTGCAAAATTAGAGGTCTCCAAAGCATCGGATTAGAGGACGGCCATGTGGCGCACATCTAGCGGCCACTGGCCGTCTCCAATGTCCATATGCATTGGAGACGATCCGGACGCCAATAGCATTGCCCTTTATCAACTACTTAAGTCATCCTCTCAAGTCAAATTTTCAATCAAATCAGGTAGTTACTCTTTGAATTACACAGAGTACTAGAAACACATCCATCAAAGAATGTGCTACTAGTAAGTACAGACGCATTTTGTAGCACAATGATCATGACATAAGACTTGGCAGCTCTATTCTCACGGGCCATTTGGAAGCTCAGAGATAAAGATGGGCTCAAAATCTGGAAGCTCAGAGATAAAGCTCAATGAAATACAGAGGAACTAGTCAGTGAGAATCATGAAATTTATGAACCCTGAGGAGGATAAAAAAGAAAGCCCAAAATCATAATAAATATAAGACCTAATTGAGAGACAGAAAAGAAAGAAAAAGGGAAGTCTACAAGCATATAAGAGGTGGCTCAAATTGCCAACATCCATGGGGTTGGGCAAAATATTCAAATCCACGGTTTCCCCTACTGGACAAGGTAAGCTTGCTTGTAAGTTCGACTCACAACCTGAAGAAGCCACACGTCATGATTGCTATCAAGAATCTAATTCAAACCACAGAAAGGACTGGATCCCTCTGTTCCATTAAAGAAGTTGAGGGTTTATAATTCTGCTGTTATGTTTACAGCACTACCTTACAAAATGCAAACTTGCCACAGACGTGTCATTCTCATTATAAGGTTAGAAAAACACCTCCTGCCACCACCAGACCAGAATACACAATGCTGAATGATCTATTGTACGAACAAAGAGGATTATAGTAAAAAGTAAATAGTCCTTGGGCATAAGAAAAGGAAACCAAAGGTCTGGCATGCTACATGGAATAGGAGGCCACGGAGGGAACAATAGTGAAAAACCCAGTGTATGGCTGCAGTAGAAAAACAAAATAAAATGGTGTGCCTCCCAGAGAAACCAAAGAAAAAAGGAAAGGAAGTCTTAGGCAGGGAAGCAAGAGTAATTAATGGCCAGAATTACAAAGGGGAAGGTAGAACTAATGAAAAGGATATGGAAGTGGGTACAGGAACAGCATGGTGACAGGAACATCATCAGGGAAAAGGAATAAAGAGGTTAACTGGCAATGCTCAAGAAGCAAGATTAGCACAACGGAGACAGTCGATGAATGAATATTTGTGTACTTGACATTCAAAGAGCTCACACAGAAAGGATTGAGGCCCAAGCAAGGTGGAGGTATACCCATGAAGAATAAAGATTTCCCAAATAAGAGAATTCATAATGGCAGATCTTGCATGGAAAAAAAAGGATTCAATAGCAAGGTCCTCGCCTTTTTAATGAATTGTCCACAAGCTATACAACCAAATACTTTCACCATTCTGTTCAGTAATTTACATATGCATTCAAATGCCTCTTTAAATTACAATTTTAAGAGAAAAAAAATGCAACTGTTAGGATTTAGGACTCCACAAGTCAGAGTCCTACTCAAATTAAAAGTAAAGTAAACTCAAAATAGAAAAAAGAAATTAATAAGCTTAATTGGTAAAGAAAACTAATAAAGTAAACTAATTAGAATTGTAGACAAGATAGGAAAGTGGAATCCTATTCCAACTCAGCAACCAAGATTATAGTCATTCTCCAACTATGCAGCAGAAGTAAGATGTCATATACAATGAGGACTATGAGCAAGTCAATGAGTCCTACACATAAGGACTGAACAGGTCCCATCATGTGGGCTGTTTACGTAGTGTAGTTTAACAACAATATTGCAACCCAATGAAGAGATGGCATTGAGCTATTCTGATTTCAATAATGATGTCAAGAAATGATCACAGACCTGAAATTCCAGCATACACAATGAAACCCACACAAAACCATACATAAGTTAGTCTAGAAATCATATTCGGTTTTTTTTTAAATTGGCACAGAACTCCTATCTAATGACACTTCCTATATGATAATTGAAAACTAGTTTAAATTTTACCATAAAATAAAAGGAAAACTAGTTTAAATTATCAACCCCTTCCAACAATTTGTTTAGGTCCTGTTGAATACCAAGAGTTCTTTTCCCTACTTGAGAAAGTTTTACTTTCAGTTGCGTAAGAATATGTGACGTGACCAGCAGTTGGTAGCCTGGAATGCGGTGTTGTTGGCATTAGAAAGAAGAAACTGTAGAGGTTCAATGAAAAAAATGGGTCCATTTTGTGTCATGTCTATCCTATTGAAGCATGGAAGTACAAATATATGGAGATATAAATCCAACAACAGATCAGAAATGGAAGAATCACATTCTGTTGCTTGAAATTTGGATCAATCATTAATGCAAAATCATTTCTGTTCTAAAGTTCTTAAGAAGAAAGTACAATGTTTTTCTTTTCAAGATTTGTTTTCATGTAAAACAGTTTCTACCTTACACTATTTCCTCCTACGAAACTTACAAGAACACGTCAATGAACTTGAAATCATAGTCCAGGTTCCTAAGTAACATTAACTACGTCTGACATACTTGGTCAGTGAGATTATCAATCAGCACTAACTTCATTAATACCGCAGGAAAAAAAAAAGGGGGAAACTGTTAGCCAATCCCCCAAGGCCTTATTAGTACTAGCTTTTGAGATACAAGAAGCATTAAATTTACCCGGAACTGCAGCTGCCGCAATCTTCTCCCGTCTCATGGGAATCTTTCGGAAATGCCTCTCCAATTCGAATCACTGCAGCTCTCCAACTGTATCTGGGGTACTTCGATTTCATCACTGCAGCTCTCCAACTGTATCTGGGGTGCTTCGATTTCTGGTTCTTTAGCAGTTCAAATCAGTCCATTCCTTCTTAAAGCATGGAAACTAAGCTTGGGAGGATCGTCGAATAGCTGCGGTTACAAATGAAATTTTTTATTAGAATTGGTAGGGGCCGCGCGAACGCGTACCCCCGCTGGCACAAATTATGACGTACACTCTCCCTCTTGGGGAGATGTTAAGCGGGCACCCCTCCCATGTGCAATGGAGATCACCAACCTAGGCCATGAGCCTTCTTGATCACCCATAGACCCCGTCCAGGTAAGTATGATTGACAAACATGGCTCTCACTTATTTATACACTGCTCTTCTCTCATTCCAATACGAAGTGAACGATGTGGGACTAAAAATGACACATCACTGTTGTCTTCCTTCATATCGACGAAAATATAAGATCTAAGCATATCATTTTGGTCTTCCTTTAACGTCTTTTGATCTTGCCATCCAACAGATGCTGCGCACGACATGCCCTAATCGATTCCAAGCAACTTGAGATACAAGAGTATACAGTTTGAGGGTCTTTGTCCCATGGCATTGAATAAATCATCAGACCGTCGTAGATACCCAAACAAGAAATACTATCACCATGCTGATTTAAGATATTGGTATCAGATCGTATTAGTTTTGGACTGATCCTCGATTCCAACCTCTTTAGACATCCATTACCAAAACCAGAATATCAAGTTCACAAGACAAGACACCCCATCTACGAATATTCAAAATCACATACATGAACTGAATTGAACAAAACTGAAGAGGCAGAAAAAACGCAACCGTATATTGGTTATTTCTACTTCCATGGGATCAAAGCTCCTCGATCTTCTCATCTCTCATGAATGAGAGAAACAGAGTTGGGAAATAAAATAAACAGAATTAAGAACCACTTTGCCCTTTGCTTCCCATTATTATTATTAAAAGGAAAAAAAATGCTACACTGATTTCACTTTTCACGGTGAATTGTGGAAGTCCTTATTTGCTCTTAATAACTTGAGAAAATTAAGGACGGGTAATGAAACGGGAATAAAAAAGAGTCTGCTGCAAGCCTGAGAATGAATGACTCGTTTGATTTTTGTGTTTTCGGAAACCTCAGTGACTCAATTCGTTCGGTTTGAATGAAAACAGCAGGAAAGCTATAGGAGGTTTCCTTCCTGCCTCCCCTGTCTCTTTGGGGTTTCCCTGTATTAGAGGCTCATTCTCTCTAGTCCGAGCTCGGTGCGGTTTCTCATTTGAAAACATTTTCTTTGCGGTAAATAGAAATGGATGGTTTGAAATGAAGCAATCAAGCCAAGGTTGTGAGTTCCTCTAATCGCTGACCCACCTCCATCCGCCCTCTCTCTCTCTCTCCCCACTTTTCCCTTTATCATGTTTACAAGCAATTTTGTTATTTCCAAGTTTCTTGATTTGCAAAACATAGTCTTCTATTTTTTTTTTCCTTTTTCTTTCTGGTTGATTGCTGATACATTGAGTGATCAGGAATCTATCAGTTTGAGTATTCTGCATTTAGGGCCTTTTACTCTGAAATTTATTATATTGGGTATACGGTACGCTTGTGCATTGGTTTTCACCGGAAAAGACTGACTAGTTAGTGGATCGTACCAAATGTAAGACGCCATTTTTGGCTCTTTCTTTGTCAAGTGCGTTCTTGTCATTAGGTCATGTTTGGGATTTCTATGCATTTTTAGGTTATCATAAAAAATAAAAATAAAAAGAGAAATCATTAAAAGCAATATATATATATATATATATATATATATAACACAAAAGGAAAAAAAATGTTAAAGTTTTGGTTTAGGATAATCTGATTAGGAAGTAGGATTTAGAAAGGAAAGGTATTTAAGTCTTTAAGTTTAGTCTTAGGGGGTAGGAAGGTCTTATAAAGGGAGTGGAGCTGATTTCTTAATGGGCTTTATGATATAGTGGTTTTTTTTTTAGTTTTTTTAGTCAGTACAGTTTTTGTGGGCTTTAGTTGTTGTTTAAATGGGCTTGGGTGTTGCTTAAGAAAAGGGGTTAGGTCATTACGACTTAAGGCAAGGGCAAATGGGTCTTTAAGGAGATGTAAAGCACTATCTAGACCTTTGTTAATTAAAACTCGTTTTAAACGCGCACCGTACAGTCGTATTGTATTCAACTATTTAATACACGTATTATCGTATTGACCTCAAAAATACTTTAAAGTATTCTATACTCCAAGCCTTCACTACAACAATATGCATTTTTTGTTACGAAAATTGGCTATGGTAACTAATTTTCCATAAATTTATCTTCTTCTTTTTTTTTTCTTTTTTTCTTTTTTTGCTTTTCCTCACCTTGAATCTCTTCATAAAAATATTTAGTTACAGTTTGTTTTTTCTCTTATATTGATAAAGAATTAGATCTCTTGTGGTCATCATGGAAGTTTAATTCCTTACAGTTTGCTTTTTCCCTTTACAATTTTGCTTTGTTATATATTAATGCACTAAGGATGATTAAATAATACAAATATCATATTGTTTCTCATAATCTTTTTCAGTGAAAGGACACAGTGGAAGTGTTAGATGTAAAATTAAATAATCACAATATAGTACTTATTTTTTTATGGCCTTAAAGCATGACAGTTACTTTTCTCTTTTATTTAACAAAAGATTATTGAAGGTTATACCTAAAGTTGTTTTTTTTTCTTTGATTGCAATTATGTGTTAATAACATGCTTAGGAGTTGGGTTCAAGGTTCTAGCGATCCACATTTTAAGTTGATTTTTGAATATAGACGAGTGGTCAACAAATTCATAAAATATGCATATTCTAGTGCATCGTGCAAAAGGGGTCAGATTGTATGCCCATGTACAAATTGCATAAATCATCGATGGAAGACTAAACCTGGAGTGTTAGAACATCTGGTTTGTGATGGATTTTTATGTAATTACACAGAATGGACTTTACACTTTATTTATTTAAATTTCAGGAAAAAAGAAGAGAGGCCAAAGAAACTCATTGACTGCCTTGTACTCCACATTAGGTGAGCACCTTGTCTTAATTTTTAGGTTTTAAATCTATGTGATTTGTCCATGTTTATGTCAATTGTTATCATCAGATTTAATTTTCTCTCATCAAGGAAAGAGTGTCACAGACTCACATTAAATTGAAACATTGTTGACTGGTTTCATTTTTCTTTTCTCTTGAGTTTGAAGGACTGATATTAGATGCAAAATTCTGCTTTTGGTTTGCAAATGTAGTTTTGGAAGCTTGAGATAGCAGGCATTGAGTTTATTTGGTTTGGTTATGTTTTTCGATTTATGGTACACACCAATGTTGGGATTCATGAACTTCAGCTAATCTGAAGTTATTTCTACCTGCATTAATTTGCATTGGCTGTTGTATGAGAACATTGTTTGGGTAATTAGACTGAGATTATGAGATCTGATGTATTATGAATGCTTGTTTGATGTTGGGTTTGCATCATTTTGGAATATGCCTACAGTAAGATGTGTTGAAGGCATTGATCACAAGTATTATTATGTTTAAAGATTTAGGAAAATTGCATAATTCCACCTTCTTTTTTTTTCTCCCCCATACTCGTTTTCTTTGCCATTGCCTTATCTGGTGGTTCTCTTATCAGCTTGATGGGGTAAAAGTGCTTGTCCATTCATCACATGTTATAGTTCCTTCCATTAATTTGATATGAATATTGGGTTCTGAAATTCATTTTTTTTTTCTTTTTTGGATATGTGCTACTAAAATTTTGGGTTGATGAGCGTGTAGTGGCAAAGAATCATGCAGATAGCAATTATAAGCTAGCGAAGGATGGGTTTTTTATTACCAAAAAAAAAAAAAGGATGGGCTTTTGTCCAAGGTATCTTACCGGTAATCATCTCTTGATAATTTTATTCTTAATGGTGGGAAGCTTGAGATTGCTTCTTCACTCCAAACATATTTTCTTCAAGAGTTTTTTTCCTTTAAAATTTGAGGCAGTTTCAAAGGCCACTGAATTTAAGTTTGACTAGGTTTGCTAATCAAGGAAAAGCACATCTCTGAAATGCTTTTGATCTTCTTACCAGTTTGAACTTCTCATTTGAATAGCTAGTCCAGATCTGTATTCTATAAGGAAATATCAATATGTTGAAAGCCTCCACCTTATGATAAATTCTTACTCGAGGCTCTTTTATATCATTTTCATATGATTAGCCCATAGAATGCCTTATTCCAATTGCCAACTCGGTGTTGGACTGTTTGAGACACTGTCTATTCAATTGTTGAGTGTTTCTTTTGTATCTTTGTCCCAGCTTGTAGCTTATTGTCAAAAACTACTCAGTATACCAGGGCGTTCTTGTATTTGAGTAAATTTTGGATGATCACTGGATGCATTTCAGTATGCATTTCAGTATGTGGTTCTCCTTGCTGCAGTAAGGTTTTTTTAGTTTCTGGAAGTAATCTACCATGTATAGTCTCATGGTCTTTGATTTATAATCGCTGGTATTCTTATAGTCTACCTATTCATTTATTTAATAAAATCCTAAATAAAGGTGTTGTTAGAAAATGCAACCAAATGGCAATCTCAGGACATCCTTCTACAGAATGAGAGTGAACCAGTCCATTGCTCAAAGCTTCAATCAATTGGCTCCTAAATTGCAACCATTGTAAGGTGGTTCGAAATTTTATTTGCAGGTTTCTTTGGTGCTTGCTTTAATGGCGCATGGGCTCTGTGGGTTTACTTGTTTGTGATGTTGTTACTTGCATCTTGGGTTCCAACACTTGTGCCAAGCTTTCATTTTTTTAAATTTATACTTATGCATTCATTTTTTTTTATTAACAAGTCTGTACTTTTAATTTTCAGGTATCTGAAGAAATAAAGAAATTTTTTTGATGTAGAGGAGAGGAGCTACATAGGAAGCTTAAACACTCCATCTTGATATGTTGTTTTAGAACTTTATACTTAAGCGGTGTTTGATTTCATTTTTGTTTTTATTTTTCAGACACGTTTTTATTTTTGTAAGTGTTTGGTATCGTTTTTTACTATTATTTCTTGTCAGGAAAAATAAAAATAGGTTCAAATTCAAAAAGAAGTTGACTCTTTTTGATTTTTGCCTAAAAACATTTTTGAAACAGTTTTTGCGCAACTTTTAAGTTGCACATGGGTTTTTAACTCCAACGGATCTAATGTGAGGGTATAATCGTCCATTTATTATAATGGATAAAATCAACGCTTTCTTTAGTCTCATCGTTGGAAGCTCTCTGCAACCATCTCTCTCATCTTTTGAAGCTCTCTCTACAAGCATCTCTCACTCATCGTTGGAAGCTCTCTGCAAGCATCTCTCTCTCATTGTTTGAAACTCTCTCTGCAAGCGTCATTCTCTCATCTTTTGAAGCTCTTGCAAATCTCGTTTGAAGCTCTCTCTGTACAAACATCTCTCGATCATCTGGGTTGCTTTCTCTTTGATCCAAAATCGTAAGTACATAGATCTCTTGATCTGGGATGCCCTAGCTTTCTCTTGATTTTTCTTTTGGTTTTGTTTCTTCTTCTAGTTTAGGGTTTCTGAAACCCAAGTTTTCCACTGCAAAGATACAAACTTCCCCCTTTTTTGGGTAGGTTCCAGATTCCACAATAAAAAAAGGAATCCATAGCTTTGTTTGAGACTTTTATCGTATTCCTCTTTCCCTTTCTCTGTTACGGCTCTATTCGTGGGTTTTTTTAGAGGGATGCATAGAACACCCAAAGAGTTTTCTTATTCATTCCCTTTTCCCAGCTGTTTCAGTGTTTGATTTTACTTTCAGCTTTTGTTGTGCACCTCTGATAATGTTGATGGGCTTGGAGATAATGTTCTCTAATCATTTGATGTTTTCCTCTGCTTGAAGAAGAAAGAAGAAAAGCAGTAGAGAAGCCTAGCTCATTTTTGGTTCAGTGAATTTCTTCTTTATTTCTGATCGGACATGTACCCGCAAACGTCGAGGTAAGTTCCTTATCTTTTCTTACTTTTTTTTTCCTGATGTTCCTTTGATAAATTTGCTTGTGGTTGCTTCTGTTAATATTTCTATGTTTCCTTGTTAAATTTCTTTGAGTTTCACCTATCTAGAATCGATTTTTTTTTAACAATAATTTTCTTCGTGCATTTTTTGTTTTCCTTTATTGTTTTAACATGTTTCTTCGTGTAGTGGTGAGTCAGTGCATAACCTGGTGGTGATTCCATGGATTGAGCTTAGGTGGGATTCCTGCCCTGCATTTCAAGAGTGATTCCTGAGCACATCTTCTATTTTTTCTCTTCTTCTCCAGCAAAACAGGTCTATTTTCTGTACTTCTTCATTCCTGCACAAGATAGTTTTTACACTTTCTAATTCTGTTTTGCCTTGCTGGTTATTAACCCGTTGGTTAAGTTCCTGTTTCATCTATTGTCAGTTTTCTATTCTGGATTACATTTTTTTGTTCCAGAATCAGTTGAGTTTCTGTTTACCAATTAGCCCCGATTTCAAGGGAAGACCATACTGTTCTGTTTCTGAAATCATTTTCTGAAACTTATTTTGAGTTCTGTTTTTGCATTGGCTTAGTTTCTGTTTCTGCTCTAATTCATGTGACAATCATACTTTCTATCTTTGGTATTTTCTAAATCTGATTTCCTTTTCTTGAAATTTTTAATCTATACTTTATAAATCTGGGAGTTACTATTTTGATAGTTTTTAATTTATTAGTTTCAAATTTGGGAGTTACTAATATTGGCTGTTATTAATTCTGTTTCTGGTTTCTATTTTGGTTTCAAATTTCATAAATCTAGTTGGTCATTATAACTTTGAATCTCTCTCTCTCTCTCTCTCAGATTTCCTTACACTTTGTTGGTATTTTCTCCATATTTTTTAAACCACATGGTCATAAAGTTAGCCTAATCAGGCCAAACTTTATTCTGTTATAAGATTTCTCTATTGCTGTTTAGTGTTCCTAATCCCTACGATTCTGAATTTCACTGGGATTCTATACCCTAGTGGTCCAGGGGACCTAGATCCCATCCCCATTAACCATCAGCTCAAGACTTGGATAATTTGGACTTCCTGACTCCTGTGGAACAATATGTTGATCATGGATCTAGTTGCCTAGCCTTCTTCTTAACTCCCCTCCTGAAAGAGGATATGCCTAGCCTTCCTCAAGATGTGAAAATTTCCTAGATCCTTCTGATGATTTATTGACCCAGCTTACCCTTTCTATGAATAACTATGTCATGATTTTTGAGCTACCACACTTATACTGGTCAAATTGATGATTTGTTGAAGGTGATGTAATTATTTAGGAATTATTGATCAAAATATAATTTTATTTTTTGTAAAAAAAAAAACCTTATCAAGGTGGTCCTTTCTTTATTTAGGCCAAAGTTTCATCTTCAAACATCTAAAATTTTACTGAACTGTTCTAATCTAGATTTAAATTGACCTTAGGTTGAAACCACAGGAAACCCACCAAACTGAGTTAAGGTAAAAATTCAGTCAAATATCAATATAGGATTGAGACGTTGACATGGTATTAATCTAAATAATGACCTGATTCCTTCTCAAAGTAAAGCACACTTTCATTTCCCAAACCCAATGAACTAATTTTCATTAAAGGTAAAAAACAGCCAAGTTTCCTGAGATTTGTTTTATGTGTTTTAATTGAAAACATAACTTATTTCAGATGGATGAAGGAATAGAGATGTGAGTTGATGTGAAGCAGTTTAAAGATTCGTTTGTTTGGACTGATGAAAGAGTTAAATTGCTAATCGATATTGGAGTTGATCAGTCACGGTAAGGGTTCAAGCTAATGTGTCTATTGTGTTTTTTGTGTTTTTTATTTTTCGTATAATTATTTGGTATGGATTTATTAAAATGAGTTATTATTGAGAGACTTGTGTATTAATTTTTCATTTAGTATTATTTTTTTTAGTAGATTTTAACAATTAATGTAATTTAGAGGGAGACACAAATCTATGGTAGAATCAGTCGGGGAGGCTTAAGAGGCGATGGTTTACCTATCAGTCCCTTCGTTGTTTCAGCCAATTTCTTGGTATGTTATGGATGGACCTATAAAAGTTATAAAAATTATTTTTAGGCATAGGTTTACCAAATCTATTTCTCATTTTGCAATCTAGTTTTTATTGTAGTTACCAAACGATTCTTTATTTTTGATAAAAAATGGTTTTCAAAAATACTTTTTGAAAAAATAGCAAAAATCAAAAACAAAAATACTACCAAACACAACCTTAGTATGAGTTTACAGTGTGTATTTTTTATATGACATTGGTTTTTTTTTTTTTTTTGGTTATTAACTATATGACTTTGTTTGATTGTATAAGTATATGACTTTGGTTGATTGTATATATATATATAGTTGGGATTTGAATTCTAAGATTAATATCAAGGTTTTTTTTCACTAGGTTTTCTTATTTATATGCATTTTGTACTGATCAATAGTGTAGGTAGGGTAGGGTAGTAGAGAAATGTAATTAAAAAAAAATGATTTTTCCCAACAGAAAACATGGATTAGTTGTCTAAAATATTTATACCACGGAATATTTTTTTTCCATGATGGAAAATATCTATTATAGACATTTGTTGTGGAAAATATTATAGACAACAAACTATTTTTCTGTTGCGTAAAATATATATTATAGACAACGGAATGCATTTTCCGTTGTGGAAATTATATACACCCATGGTACCCATTTTTCTGTAGAGCAAAATGGCTACGGGATTTTTGCCAACGGAACGGCAAAATAAATTTTAGTGTAGGTGCTGATTTTTGCCAATGGAAAATTATTTTAGGCAACGAAAAATTTTCGTAGCAAAAAATGCATATTGTTGTAGTGCTTGCTGTTTAAAACACGTACCGTATCGTATCCGTATTTTAATCTGCATCTTCAATAAATAATGAATTGATTAATCTCATATCATTTAATATTCTTATTGCCCTCTACATGTAACTGATGTGGGATTAAAGGCTACCACTTATTCGTGATTGCTTCTAAACTCATTATTTTATTACTTGTTAATGTGGACTGTGGGTTGTGGGTCATAACAAATGTATATTGTAAGCCACCATAGAGTTTGCTCTCTCTATTCTATGGATTCATGCTTGGAATCTTAGACGAATGCGGTGTTAAGTGACAATTACCAATGTGTAATGTTACTGATCTCCCCCATACCAATGTGTAATGTCTTAAAACTCATTTTTTTGGTAAACCAAGGTTGTAAGAAAAAAAAACACGCATCTAATGTATGTGATTGGTAGACTTTTGGGAGTTCGAATCAAAAGTATTCAAATCGTCATCAAATGATAAAGCATGTAATGAGAAAAGATACGATATTTAATACGTGTATTATACAGGGAAAAAAGGTACACCGTTTTTGTCCATTGATTTTTTTGTATCATATAGTATACTTTGATCTGTACAATCCGATCATCACCACCTTTGATCTACACCATCCAATCATCACCAGAAGAAAAGAGAGAGAGGAGCTTTGATACCACTTTGTTGGTCAGCCTCAGCAGTGATGATGAAGATAGTGATGAGATTTAAACAATTTCCTTATATGTAGATGAGAGGCGGCTGACAAATAAGAGGTAGGACCCCCTAGGGAAGAGGAATTCAGACTCACCAAACACTGTACCTCAGGGTGGCCGACAACGAGACAAAAATTTTATGGAATATCGACATTTTCAAAGATGCATGTTGTAGAAGCAGAGTGAGAAGAAGAAGAAGAAGAGGAAAATAGAGCAGTCTATTCACCTCCTACGTGAAACAAATGCTTTATTTCGAAGTTTTGGGGTTGTGGTTAATTTGATGGAGACTCTTCTTTCAAGCATGTGTAAGCTAATAGATATATTAATATAATTAGAGAGAAATGATTCTCACTCTGAGAAGTTGATGTTGAAGAAAAAGAAAACCAATGCCATGACTGACTTTGCTGTGTAAAAGAGAATAGAAGGAGTAGAAAGAGATTAGAAAGGTGACCCATTGGGCTCTCCAATTTTATTGTTTTTTCTCAGTCTCCTTGTAACTTATCTCTATCTCTAAAAAGCCTAACCTGTATCAGAGTAAGTTACACAGTAAAATTAGACATGTAAACATAGCGGATCTGGCCCGAATAGGTTACTATCCGAATTCAAATCCGCACTCCAATAACCTTATCCAAATTCAATCCAACATCTGACGGATTTGTAAAAATGAAATCTGAATTTAAATTCAAATTTTAATCAGAATATCGATTAAAATTCGATTCGAATCCGTTAAAACAAAAACTATGAAGATTTGAATGATACTAGCGAAGTATATTTCGTACAATACACAAACAAAATTGTAGAAATAACAAGGAAAACTAAACTCAACAACTTGCAAACTTCCAAAGCGAGGCCAAACCCGTGCTACCTCTACTGACCAAAATCGTTACTAGTCATACCTTGGAGACTGAGACAATGCAAACTTTGCTGCCCCTGTAATAGATGATTTTTTCCTACGATAAACCAAAATATTTGAAGAAGTCATTGCAACCAGTCCTGTTACGACGGAATGAAATCTGTCAAGGAAGGGATTTCAAACTACCTTCTTTGGGCTCAGGCTATCAAAGCCTACATTTTCTCTAAGGAGAAACTGCAACTGTTGTTTGATGATGCACTTGCCCATGATACTAAAAATCCCAAATCTGTGAAGACCTATAATACCTGGCTTCGTGATAACTCTATGGTTCAAACTTGGTTGTGGAATAGTATTGAATATCATTCACTAGTCCAATTTAAAATTTTATCTCAGTAAACCATGAAAGGTTTACAACCACGAACTATCACACCTACCAACTAAAATACCTGAACAACAAGCACGAGACAATATTTTTGTCTCTCCAGAGAATGATGATTTTAAGGTGAATGACAAGGACTCCTTTGTCGACTTTGAGATGTTCGACGACTGCTATGATTTGAATGATGGAATTCAAAACCCCAACTCATAGAGGTAGTACATGGCTAGTCATTTTGGAGTATAAACCAACTATACCTCTAGCATCCATGAAGCATAAAGGGTTTTACTTCGAGGAAATGCTTAGACTGAGTTCTAAGCCCTTAAATAAATCAGAATCAATCAAAGGAAATCACTGGCCAAGTTTGGCCGGATTACGGGTGGTGTGTTTATGTTTCAGTGATTTTTTTTTTATTTTATTAGCATGTTTCATGTGTAATTGCTAGAATTATTCCTCATAGGACGAGGAAAGTGAGAAAGATTCCTTTAACGATGAGGAGTGTCCACCTATTTCGAAGCATGTGAAGCCCCTAGATTCCCCTAAGGACAAGGAGTGGGTTGATTTATGAAGTTTGGTTCTGAGTATGTTCGGTTTAGTTTAATAATGTGTGGTTGTTGATCACTTTAAAGAAAATTCCTTTCAATTCAACCATAGAGGAATCGGAAGGAATTTGCTTCAGCCAAAGAGAGTATATAACTCCAAAAGATTAATGACATCCACTTTGAAGAGAACTGAAAATGGAATACACTGACGCTTGAATCGCCTAATTTGGACGTCGAATGATCAAGATATGATGATTTGAAGTTCAATCAATCCAATTTACGATAATTTATTTAATAAATCCTTAATTTATGATAATTGCAAAGAAACCCTTGGATATTTAAGCATTTTTTCAATCTGACCTTAGCTACCGGTGCACGCATGAAACATGCTAACTTCTCATCCCACCCCATAGCATCAAATGCGACAAACAAAATTGAACATTTGGGTTGCCTACTTTGTACTAGTGTCACCACAGACTAGAGAGGTACTGACTAACTCATCTATTCTTCAATTGACTACAGATTAGGAAATGAAAGAGCTGGATCATGCACAAACAAATGGATTAATTTCCTTGTTTGAAGCCTCATATACCAGAGTCATTCTGTTATCCCGAAGAAAATGCCTACTTTGTATTGGTGTCACCACAGACTAGAGAGGTACTGACTAACTCATCTAATCTTCTGTTGACTACAGATTAGGAAACAAAGGTTAACAACAATTATGTTTTGGGTGAAGAGGGATGAAAAAAGGAGTGAGGGTTTCAGTTTAGGGAGGAAGGGAAGATTTTTTTTGTTTGGATTTTTGGGAGAGTGGTAATTGGTGATTTCTTTTCCAGCAAAGGGGTTTGGGTTTTGAACAAGGATAAGATCCACATCAATTCGGTTGCTAACATTAGACATTGGGTTTTTTTTTTTTTTGCTAAAAGGTCAGCAAATTGTATTAAAAAAACAGAAAAAGTAATGATTAAAGATACAAATCTCTTATGAATCAACCCCACCTTCGGCATTGCCATCAATATGGCTCATATAGGCTAAACTGGTTGAATCAGCAGATGGAACCGGTAAAATAGTCAGCCAGTTTGGTCTACCGCGCAACACCTAGGTAAGTTCAATTATCGGTGACTCGTAGAACGGGTGGTTGATCATGTTTCTACCGCTCAACAGAGATCTACTTTCTGAACAAGTAGATCTTTTGGCTCATAAGTTTCAAAGTGCAGCAACCATAAATGGCTCCCATTGAATGTATAACCGGTGGGAAGATGATTCCCACTAACTAAATGAAAGTAAAATCAGTGGGAACCGGAGACCAAGCTTGACCTAGAAAACCTAGGTTATCACCCTCTCCATGAATGGAGTCTAAATGACTCCCAATGAGTACAATAATGGTAGAAGAATGTTTCCCCCACTTAGAATGGAGGAAACTAAGTGTGAAAGACATCCCCTAAAGAAGAAGACCACCTCTGGTTCGTAATTGTTGTTCTGGGACAGTAATCGGTCAACCGCACGAATGCGGTGTTAAGTGAGAATTACCAATGTGTAAATTCTTAAAACACGTTTTTTGGTAAACTAAGGTTATAAGAAAAAAAAAACACGCATGTATAGGATAGAGCCTGTAATGAGAAAAGGTATGACGTTTAATACGCGTATTATATGGGGGAAAAAAGGTACGACATTTTTTCCCATCGATTTGTTTGTATGATATCGTATAGTTTGATCTGTACCATCCGATCATCACCACCTTTGATCTACACCATCCGATCATCACTAGAAGAAAAGAGAGAGAGGAGCTCTGATACTACTTTGTTGGTCGGCCTCAGCAGTGATGATGAGGATAATGACAGCAGGAGATGAGTTCAAACAATTTCCTTGTATGTGGATGAAAGGCGGTTGACAAATAAGAAGTAGGACCCCCTAGAGAAGAGGAATTCAGGCTCACCAAACACTGTGCCTCAGGGTGGCCGACAGCTGGACAAAAGTCTTCTGGAAGATCGACATTTTCATAGATGCTTGTTGTAGAAGCAGAGTGAGAAGAAGAAGAAGAAGAAGAAGAAAAAAAAAAAAAAGAGGAAAACAAAGCAGTCTATTCACCTACTACGTGAAACAGATGCTTTCTTTCAAAGTTTTGGGACTGGGGTTATTTTGACGGAGACTCTTATTTCAAGCGTGTGTAGACTAATAGATATATAAATATAATTAGAGGGAAATGATTCTCACTCTGAGAAGTTGTTGATGTTGAAGAAAAAGAAAAGCAACCCCATGATTGGCTTTGCTGTGTAAAAGAGAATAGAATTAACAGAAAGAGATTAGAAATGTGACCTATTGGGCTCTTTTGAATTATGCTGTTCTTTCTCAGTCTCCTTGTAACTTATCTTTGTCTCCAAAAAGCCTAACCATTATCAGAGCAAGTTACACAGTAAAATTAGGGATGTAAACAGAGCGGATTTGGCACGAATAGGTTACTATCTGAATTCAAATCTGCACTCCAATAACCTTATCCAAATTCAATCCGACATCTGATTTGTCTCTGTTTATGTTAATTGTTATCATCATATTGAATTTTCTTTCATGAAAGAAATAGTGTCCCAGACTCACATTAAATTGAAACATTGTTGACTGGTTTCATTTTCTTTTCTCTTGAGTTTGAAGGACTGATATCAGATGCAAAATTCTGCTTTTGGTTTGAAAATGTACTTCTGGAAGCTTGAGATTATAGATTTCATTTGGAATAAATGGACTGTCATAGCAGGAACTGAGTTTATTTGGTTTTGTTATGTTTTTCGGTTTATGGTACACACCAATGTTGGGATTCATGAACTTCAGCTAATCTAAAGTTATTTCTACTTGCATTAATTTGCATTGGCTATTGTATGAGAACATTGTTTGGGTAATTAGACTGATATTATGAGATCTGATGTATTATGAATTCTTGTTTTATGTTGGGTTTGCATCATTTTGGAATATGCCTACAGTAAGATGTGTTGAAGGCATCGATCATAAGTATTATTATGTTTGAAGGTTTTCGGGAACTACATAATTCCACTTTTTTTTTTCTTCCCCCACACTCGTTTTCTTTGCCATTGCCTTATCTGGTGGTTCTCTTATCAGCTTGATGGGGTAAAAGTATTTTTCCTTCATTACATTATATAGTTCCTTCCAGTAATTTGATATGAGTATTGGGTTCTGAAATTCATCTTTTTTTTTTGGGATATGTGCTACTAAAATTTTGGGTTGATGAGCATGTAGTGGCAAAGAATCATGCAAATAGCAATTATAAACTAGCAAAGGATGGGCTTTTGTCCAAGGTATCTTACTGGTAATCATCTCTTTATAATTTTCTTCTTAATGGTGGGAAGCTTGAGATTGCTTATTCACTCCGAACATATTTTCTTCAAGAGTTCTTTTCCCTTAAAATTTGAGGCAATTTCAAAGGCCATTGAATTTAAGTTTGACTAGGTTTGCTAATCAAGGAAAAGCACATCTTTGAAATGCTTTTGATCTTCTTACCAGTTTGAACTTCTCATTTGAGTAGCTAGTCCAGATCTGTATTCTATAAGGAAATATCAATATGTTGAAAGCCTCCACCTTATGATAAATTCTTCCTTCAAGCTCTTTTATATCATTTTCATACGATTAGCCCATAGAATGCCTTATTCCAATTGCCAACTCGGTGTTGGACTGTTTGAGAGACTATCTATTCAATTGTTGAGTGTTTCTTTTGTATCTTTGTCCCAGCTTGTAGCTTATTGTCAAAAACTACCTAGTATACTAGGGCGTTATTGTATTTGAGTAAATTTTGGATGATCACTGGATGCATTTCAGTATGTGGTTCTCTTTGCTATAGTAAGGTTTTTTTTTAGTTTCTGGAAGTAATCTACCATGTATAGTCTCATGGTCTTTGATTTATAATCGCTGGTATTCTTGTAGTCTACCTATTCATTTATTTAATAAAATCCTAAATAAGGGTGTTGTTAGAAAATGCAAACAAATGGCAATCCCAGGACATCCTTCTACAAAATGAGAGTGAACCAGTCCATTGCTTAGAGCTTCAATCAATTGGCTCTTAAATTGCAACCATTGTAAGGTGGTTCGAAATTTCACTTGTAGGTTTCTTTGGTGCTTGCTTTAGTGTTGCATGGGCTCTGTGGGTTTACTTGTTTGTGATGTTGTTATTTGCATCTTGGGTTCCAACACTTGTGCCAAGCTTTCATTTTTTTAAATTTATACTTATGCATTCATTTTTTTTAGGAAAAATTACACAGACACCCCTTCTACTATTGTGAAACTATACAGAACTACCCTGTCTTTAGAAAAGCTACACAGAATACCCCTCTAACAATGCTATCATACACTCTCACCCACATCGTTACTTTCGACTTAACGGCAGAGGGTCAATTTTTTTTAAGACAAAAATACCCTTACTAAGTGTAAAATGACCTAAAAGGGATTATTGTTTAGTCCTCCCAACAAAACCCAAGTTCCTCTTTATTTTCTTCTCCACTGCCATTTTCTTCTCCACTCACCAATTTCTTGTCAAGGTTTAAAAACATAACAAAGCTACTTTCCCATTCCCTATCACACTTACAAATTTCCTAATCTCTTTGGAAATTTATTACCGCACTTGGAAACTTTATTAGAAAGTTAAAAAATCAGACATAAAGAAGTGGGGGAGAATCATATCTCTACCCATCAATCCTATAAAGTGAAGGAGCAAGTTGAATTCGAGGAAGAAACTTAAAATATGAGAAAAATCTATGGTTGCCTGCAACCTTTCCTCCTCTCATGCTGGCCTTTTTCTCATCGAGTTCCATTGTAGGGGACACCATGACTCTGAATTAATCAATCACAGACAGGAAAACCCTCATCTCTTCTGGTGGAACTTTCGAATTAGGGTTCTTTAGTCCAAACAATTCCCACAATAGATACGTGGGAATATGGTACAAGAGGATTCCTGTCCAAAACATTGTTTGGGTTGCAAACAAAGATTGAGCAGCTGACCCTTCCTTTACAGAATCTTGCTTCAGAGCTTCTATAACAACATTACTCTCCTTATTCGATGATCCAAAGCAAGGAAAACAGCCCATCTCAAATCAAACAACCCCAGAAAGATAAAAGAAGGAAAAAAGGAACAGAACAACCAAATCACTTTAATCTTATTCAACGACCACTCCTCATTTTCTCGATATCCATCTAAAAAATTCCATCACTGCCTTTTTCTCTTTCCTTGGGCGATCTTCAGTGACCAAACTTCTTCGAGCTGTGATGCTTTACAGTTACCCAAACAGGGATGAAAACGATCATCATCCCTGAGAAGCAGCAGGTCAACAAATCCGGAAGACAAAGAAAAAGCAACGACAAGAGAGAAGGTTATTTTACACTTAGTAAAGGTATTTTTGTCTTAACAAAAATTGACCCTCTGCCGTTAAGTTGAAAGTAACGGTGTGGATGAGAGTGTATGATAGCATTGATAGATGAGTATTCTGTGTAGCTTTTGTAAAGACATGATAATTCTGTGTAATTTCACATCAGTAGAGGGGGTGTCTGTGTAATTTTTTCTTTTTTTTTATTAGCAAGTTTGTACTTTTAATTTTCATGCATCTGAAGAGAAAAAGAAATTTTTTGATGAAGAGGAGAGGATCTACATAGGAAGCTTGAACATTCCATCTTGATATGTTGTTTCAGTACTTTGTACTTAGTATGAGTTTGCAGTGTGTATTTTTTATATGACATTGGTTTTTTTTTTTTTTTTTTAGTTATTGACTATATGACTTTGTTTGATTGTATATGTATATGACTTTCGTTGATTGTATTTATAGTTGGGATTTGAATTCTATAATTAATATCAAGTTTTTTTTTTTTTTTAACTGGGTTTTCTTATTTATATGCATTTTGTACTGATTAATAGTGTAGGTAGGGTAGGGTAATAAAGAAATGTAATTAAAAAAAAAAAAATTCCCAACGGAAAACATGGATCCGACATCTATTTAGACATCCGTCGTGGAAAATATTATAGACAACAGACTATTTTCCGTTGTGGAAAATATATACACCCTTGGTACCCATTTTTCCGTAGAGCAAAATGGCTACGAGATTTTTGCCAACGGAATGGCAACGGAAATGGAAATCTTAGTGTAGGTGTTGATTTTTGCCAATGGAAAATTGTTTTAGGCAACGGAAAATTTCGTAATGGAAAAGGAAAATGCATATTATTGTAGTGCTTGCTGTTTAAAACACGTACTACATCGTATCCATATTTTGACCTGCATCTTCAATGAAGAATGAGTTGATTAATCCCATATCATTTAATATTCTTATTGCCATCTATATGTAATCGATGTGGGATTAAAGGCTACCACTTCTTCGTAATTGTTTCTAAACTCATTACTTTATTATTCGTTAAGGTGGAATATGCGCAATGGGTCATAACAAATGTATATTGTAAGTCACCATAGAATTTGCTCTCTCTTCTATGGATTCATACTTGGAATTTTAGATGAATATAAAATATCAATTAATCACTTGACTGAAGATGATAATTCACACAGTTTTATGGTTTTCCGTTTTAGTTTATTTTGCCATTTGTGGAATGTTGGACCATTTTTTACGCTACCATTATTGTTTTGCTCCGTTTAAAGTAAGGGTGTCAACGGGCTGGTCCGGGCCGGTTTCGGTCCGGGCTGAACCGGTGTTGGGTTTTATAAGCCCAGCCCAAAACATATCCATTAAGAGTTCGGGTTGGGTTGGGCTGCGTTGGACACAATAACTAACGAACTGGTCCGGTGTCGGTTTGTTATCGAGCTGGGTTTATTAAGGTGATTTCGGGCTGGTTCGGTCTGGACTGGGCTTATCAAGCTTATCGGGCCTATTTTATATGTAAGATATATAGCATATTTTATTATTTCTATTTATAAAATTAACATCATTCCTTCTATATGTATGTAATTCAGTAAATTGTAACAATTAATATTCTCTTTTCAACTATAGATTCACATATTTTTTCGGATTAAGAAGTGAACTATAATACTGTAATATAATCCATCAAAATTTAAAAACCATTAAAATTAAGAAACTGGGCCCAGATGGACCTTACCGGTGTTCGAGTTGGGTATTATTGATTCGGGCTATTTCGGGTTTTTTAACCGGCCGATCCGATTTGGTTTCGGTCTGGGCTGAAACGGTGTCGGGCTCTACAAGCCGAGACTAAAACCTGTCCATTAAGATTCGATCCAGATTGGGTTCAGGTTATATCGGGCTGGTTCGATCCATACTATCAGGCCGAGCCCATTTTTGACACCCTTAGTTTAAAGCCCAATCCGTCCGTTTTTGTTTTTTCTTTGCCGTCGCCGTTTTAAGTTCTTCATTGGCGGTAAAGGAGGGTGGTATGCCTCGACTGCTGAAAAAGAGAGGAGAGGCAGTTGAGAGGAGAGTGAGCAAAGAGTGGGAACATGGGTTGCTGAAAAGAGAGAGAACAGTAAGGGAGGAAAGAGGAGAGGGGTGAGAGTCGATGGCGGATATGAAATAGAGAAGTGAGAGAAGAGGAGACCGGCGAATGTCGGCTGCGGAAGGAGAGGGAGAAACGAGAAGAAGGTAGCAGCCATGAAGGAAAAAAATGTGAGGAGAGAGAGGAGTGAATGCGGCCAGAACTGAAAACCAGAATAGAAGAAGCAAGAAGAGACAGAGAGAAAGAAGAGAAAGGGTATTTACCCAAAAAAAAAAAAAGAAGAGAAAGGGAGAGAAGGTCATTCTACAAGGGTCGTTTGGCTGCGGGGAATAAAGAAGAAGCTGCGAAAAAGGGGAATGCTGCTGTGAACAAGAGAAGAAGAAGATTCAGTGGGCTATGCACGTAAGTTCTTCAAGTTCAAATTTCTCTTGTTTCCTTAGCTGTGGGCTATCAATTGTTTCTACTTCTGGCCCATTCTCCGCCATCCCCCTTCCTTCCCTCACATCTGTCGCTATGTATTTGGATCAGCAATTGGGTTTGTGGAATTCATAGTGATGCTATCTTCTTGGGCCTTTACATTCGCCATTGGAGTGGAACCTCTGTTTGGCCTCGTTTGGGAACATCTTGTCATTGTACAATGTTGCTGACAGATTAGGCGTGGCAGCGTCACAAGCAGGTTCTCTGATTGGGTTGTCCGACCAGAATATTGAGAAATTAAGATGTCAGGTGATATTCTAGGAGTAGTGAGAGTCGTAGAGGAAATTGGCCATCTATTGAGACAAAATCCACCGAAAAAAGTTATTCCAGTCAGAGCCAGCCATTATATATGGTCTAGAACTTGTTTGAGGTGCTTGTTTCGCATGGTTTCTATTTGGTGAAAGGTGGGTACCGCTGCATGGATTGGGGCTGCTCTCATGCTTGGATTGTATGCATTCATTGGATTATTTCATGAACCCTGGCCTTATTTCTCTGTCCTTGTGGTCATGCCATATGGCTTGTCGTTGCTTAACTATTAATTTCCAACTTTGAAAGTAATGCTCGATGTCGATTTTTAACCTCTTGGTTCGAATTTCGACTTCAAACATATTTCATATACGCTGAAATTAGAGTTTTTAATTGCTAAAATCTGATTCTTGCCTATTGTAGTTAAATTTTAATTGAACCTGATCATGTGTTGTGTAAATGTAATTTCTATTCAGTTTCTACAAGATTCCCTCCTTGGGCTTCCCCATTGTATCTCCATGTCATTTGGTAATCTGATTCTCTCTGTGCTGCCTTTTTGTTCTCAACTTGCATTGGTAACATAGTAGTCACCTTCCAATAAGAATGAGAACACATACATTATCTTTTGAAAGCCTCTTAGAGGAATTTTGATAGCTGAATAAATGCAATTCAATTTTCATTGTTTTATGCATGGGGCTGGTTGGTAACATAGTTCGAAATCTCGGGTCTCGAGGGTGTCTCGACCCTTGAGAAAACCGAGATTACCGAGATCTCGACTGACCGAGATCACCGAGATCTTGGTGAGAACCTGCTGAAACTCCCGAAGGGTAAAAATGGGAGTTTCGACAGGTTATTTATTTATTTATTTATTATTATTATTATTTTTTATGGTTTTAAGCCATTTTTTGATGTTTTAAGGCCATTTTAAGGCTATATATTGCAGGAAAATACTTATTTAACATATATGAACAT
Source organism: Protea cynaroides (assembly GCA_028583415.1). Classification (NCBI taxonomy): domain Eukaryota; kingdom Viridiplantae; phylum Streptophyta; class Magnoliopsida; order Proteales; family Proteaceae; genus Protea; species Protea cynaroides. Next base: position 65,963,916 of record CM053274.1, read on the forward strand.
ATTTGAAGCATAAAAAGTAATCACATTGTCGAAAAATCATACATTCATAAATCATAAATCTCACAAAATGACATAACTCACAAGTGCTCATTATATGAAAAACTTAAATACTCAAAATGAAATAATATATTCCCATCAGTCCATCCCAATGTCTAATCATATGTAGAGTGACATGCAGTTTCCATCTGATCAGATTGACTTTGCTGAAGAATATATATCTTGGTCTGATAAACAAAGTCTTGCCACAACATCCTTCGGCTATAGAAGGTCTGGTAGTCTTCCACATATTTCTCATACACATGATCCGAGAAGTTTCTAAAGATATATAACCTTGGATACAATTCACTATAATGTGGAGTAAAGTGAGCATATATCGGCTGGTGTGGGGGTGTGGTTCTCTGCAAATTCGGGACTGAAAAAAGACTGTCCACAAAGTTGGAGCCAGTATGTGATGTACCATTACTAGTATCAGCGGAATAATCATGTGCACTTCCCATCATGCGGTCATCATCACCGGAATAAGAACCGTACGCCGAAGTGGTGCCAAATCCATGAGCACTCCACTGCCCCTGCTCTCGTCCACTACTACCCTCAATGCTCAGTCCTCCAAAGCTTGTGGACATGCTATCAATTTCAACATCAGGCATAATATCAGGATCAGGAACGATGTCAAAGAAACAATCTTTTTCTTCTTCCACTGGTTGCAAAGGGCGTTCCCGTTGACGAGACCTACGTGTATACCCAGTCGTAGGCCTTGATGAAGATGTACGCTCACCATGATCTGGATCCTGTGTAGCGTGTGTATACTAACTCTCGCCGGTCCATCTAATAATGGGTACAGTCGGTCTACGATCACCACCACCACTACCATCATAACCACCACCACCACCACCCTCATCACCACCACCACTACCATCACCACCACTACTATCAGAAGTTGACTAGCCACTTTGATCTATTGTATCATCATCGCCTTCTGGGTCATTACTAGTTGGGGGGTCAAACGGTCGAGGCGACTGTAAGTGTACACAACCCTCATCCGAGGACATAAACCGTTAGAGATTAGAACCCATCGGAGCAGACACAGTGGGGTCGGGCATCCGACCAAACTCATCCATCACTAGTATTGCTCTGTCTCTCACCTATTCCACGTAGGGATCCTCCTCATTTGAAGATAGTTGGAAGACGACGGCTAGCTCGATCAGCTCTTGTTCATTTCTTTGTTCAAACTTCAAGCACTATACCCTCAGTCTCATGTTGTAATGGGCGTACACCAAGTCATTTAGCCGTTGAGAGCCCAATTTATTCCGCCTCTTTGAACGGATAAGGGAGAAGGTACTCTAGTTTAGCTCACACCAAAATACGGAACATGTCTGAGATAAGACTTTGATTGCTAATCTCCTCAACTCAGCTGCATGCTCGCCATACAACAACCACTACTCAGCTGCACAAGAAGAAGAACACATTTTAATACACATATTAAATAAGATATGTTACTTGAAAATTTTAATTTCCATAATTCCATACCAAGGTCAGTCTTATCTGGTCCAGCCACTGCGGCGGGAGTTCCAAAACTCCCAAGACCATCTCTGAACGTTTTAATCTACACCCATTTCAAAATTTATAACCATTAGCCATTGTAATATATTGATATTCAAATAATTCAGTACTTAAACCATACAACTCACCTCCAGATTGACCAATGCTTGTACAGTATAATCTGACACTAATTTTGCCACAACATCTTTTATCGCACCGATAAGGTCAAAATTGAGCCCAAGCGCATGTGAATATTGATACTTGGGGTTCAAATAGTATGCTGCAAAATATAAGTTGCCAGATTAAAATATAGTACTAACTATTAAGTGGAACTAAATTAAAGACATTATTAAATATACTGACCAGTCTTATGCAATGGGTGCATCAGTTGACTCTCCCATCAATCTTTGATAATCTTCACAAAATGTTTATTTCTACGTGGAAGCACAACTTTTATACGGTCCTTCAACATATCCATGACAACATATAAATGTGGCATGGTGGGTTGGAATGCTGTATCCACTAATCTCAGCACCTTTACCATTGGCTCTAGAATTTTAACTACATCCTTCAGCGTTCTCCAAAATTCTTGTGAAGCTATAGTAGTCTATGCTTGAACCTTAGCATGAAAGCTGGATTCCCTCTACCCAAACCAGTCCTCAGATGCAAACATTGATCTAAGGCTTACCATATTTGCCTGAAAGCTCTTTAGTGCTATGTAGTTGGTAGCAAATCTGGTAATGCCGGGTATACCAAGTCCCCTTCACATCTCTCCCTCAGCAAGTTCAAAGAATAGCCATGGTTGTATACAAATTTGTTACCTGACGTGTTTGTTCAACCATTTGCTTTACTTTTTGGATCTTGCCCATGTCCTTTAACATCAAGTCAATGCAATGGGCAGCACATGGAGTCCAGAAGAGATTATAGTTAGCCATTATCATCTCCCCTGCCTTCTTGTAGTTGCTGCCATTGTCTGTCACAATTTGCACTATATTTGTAGCACCAATTTCATCTACTACTATCTGTAGCAATCCATAGATGTAGTTATATCTGTAGCAATCCATAGATGTAGTTAGCATCTTTTGTGAATGCAAATGCATCCATAGACTTCAAGAATGATGTCTTCCCATCATTGTAGACCATGAAGTTGATGATGGACTTTCTAATGGGACCAGTCCAACCATCACACATAACAATGACCTCATATGTGTCCCAGTTTTTCCTTAACCCTTCTATCTATATTTCTAGCTTTTTTTTAATTCTTGGGAGATATATATTCATCACTTCATATGGAGTGGGGCTTTAACACCAAGACCAGCCTGAGCAATTGTATCAAAGAAAGGCTAATAGTATGGGCCACCACTGGCATTTGCTGGGATACTATTATAGATTGACCACCTAGCATAGGCATCCCCAATAAATTCTTTTGTACCCCTTTCAGTTTCACATACTCTTCAATCTCTTCTGCTTGGCGCCAGCTTTCCTAAAAACTGTTGGATCCTACTGTAGGATCTCAACATAATACTCATCCCTAGTAGTAGCAGGTGCAGGTGGTGGTGCCTGGGGTTGTGCTCTAGTACTTTTTGATTTTCTAAACATAGAAGCCAACCCCCTTACTCCGTATTTGTGGTTCTTCAAGCTGCTGAAATGATCCACTACCACCTGCCCCTAAGGCTCTTTGCCTCAACCTTTCCCGGTCCATCTCATGGTTGACTTAACTAGCCATTGTTGCCCGTATCAGATCTCTGGCCTCTTGCTCAGTCATACCGTTGGTATCTATACCATCATTATCTGAACTTTCATCATCCAAACCACGCACTGTGCTTCAGATTGTTTCCTCAAATTGTTGTTTATTTTTTTCTTTCTTTGCCCTTCTCTGCTGGCCTCCCTTCATTTGTACAACTATGACCCTAGTAATCTCTATAGAAACTATAGCACACTTTGCCACGTCTGTAGAAATCCCACTCAAGTGTTGCTTAAGTCTGGTAATCCCACCAGACATAAGCTTCTTCCCACAAAATTTGCATTGGGTCTTCTCTCTATCACCATAAATGGCGGTACAATACTGCCAAGCCATGTTAGTATGACTAGCATCACCACCTCCCTCACGAGAACCCAAAGTAGCCATTATATTTAAAACGAGGCACTGTTACATAAAATGATAAATAGAGAAATTTAAATCATTAGATTTATAATAATAAAACTTAAAATAGAAGAACATAAAAACATCAAATATGTGAATACAACTCAAAACACATTGAAATTACTTTTCAAAATTTTAAAACTATTTTATAAGAAAACATAATATTTTTCCTAATTTTTCCTAATTTTATATAATTATTTAGATATTATTATTAATTTCAGATATTAAATAAAAATAATTTATTTTTCCAAAAATATAATCCGACAACATGAAATTGTAGATTGGCCAATGGTGTTCAACATATATTATTTTGAACACCAACAGATAGGTATTAATATTTTTTTATTAATTTTTTATTGCTGAAAATAAGATTTATTAACAAAAAATTCATAAAAATATAATTATGTACAGAAAAAAAAACTGAAACCGTGACTGCGTAGTTCAGCCAACAGTGTTCAACATATATTATTTTGTAAGTAAACCGATTAATATTTAAAAAATATATTTTTTATTATATATATATATATACAGAAAAAAAAAATGAAAACGTGGCCGCATAGATCGGCTAATTGTGTTCTTCATATAATATTTTCAACAACATCTAATTAATATTTATCATATTTTTTTAATTTTTAATTGCTGAAAAATACCTTTTTTTTTAACAGAAAATCAAAATAAAAAATATAAATGCAAGAAAATAATTTTGAAAGGGTGAGGTTGTAGATCGGCCTAATGACTCTCACATATAAAAATTCCATGATGAAGCAACATGTATTGAACATATTCATATAAAAAAGTAAGTTTTAGGGAAAAAAAACCATACCTCAAACAGTAGATTTGCTAAGAACAGGTGAAAATGAGGCTCCAATAGTACTTTGGTGGAGAGATTTGCAAAAAAAGAGATTTTTGAACCTTAGATGCAAGGTTGGAGAAGAAGGAGTGGAGAAATGAGAAAAACAGAGGGAGAGAAATCGAAAAGAAGGCTCTCGGTCGAAATCTCGACCGAGAATGACCTTTTTATTCGAAACCAGTTCGAAACTGGGTCGAGTTTGTTTGAGATGGTTCGAGATTTTCGAGACCAGTTTGAAACTGGTCGAGATCCAGTCGAGAACTGGTCGAGACCCAGTTTTGAACCTAGTCCTCGTCTCGACCCAGTCGAGACCAGCGAGAAGGTCTAGATCTCGGCCCATCTCGGTCGAGTTTTCGAAGCATGGTTGGTAGTAAGTGTTCATGTTGATATAATGAGCCTCATTTTCACACTTATAGTGTGCTGCACCCAAAATCAATATTAAATGCATCTAAGTGAATACATTTTAAACTTGGAGGATAGAAGTGTACCAATAATGCAACATGATCCTAGGAAGACTGCATCAGGGCATTTAGTGTAGGGTATATGTCTTCCTTACTACATGACCAGGTGTAAAAACCCCCTCTTTGGGAGTGAACATTGCATACATCGGTTCACCACAGGCCCCACGTTGCATGATTATGGTTCCCCTGCCAACGTTGTAGGAATTTTAGGTTGACTCTAATGAGTCCTGGATTTTCAAATCCCACGCTGACTAGTGTGGGCCCTGCCTAGGTCGTGGGTCCGCTCAACCAATAGGGTTGGTCCTGAAAATTGTTTTCATTTTTCAAAGAGAACAAAAAAAAGGTGTTCATGTTTGCATGTTTCAGGCAACGGTCAAGATCATGTTTGATCTCCCACGTAGCCTTTACCCAATTTTGTCTGTGGCCTTAGGTCAATCGTCTCCCATGTTTGGGAATTGGTTTGCGAAGCAACCAACATTGTTTTCAAAATGTTAGTTTACTCTTGCGGGGAGCCGAGGTCAGAGTACCTTCGAGGTCCGAGCACCTCTTGAGTGATGCCATTCTTCGGGGTCCAACAGCCTGTTAATTGCTGGGAATTACGTTTGACCTGATTCTCTGTGGAGATATGTAGGCAGCGGGAAGTACGTAGTCACTTCGCACACAGTCACACATGCTTCCTTAGTCAAGGGAGCACCTCAGACACAACCACAACTCTGCCCAAACTACGTTTGGCCTGATTCCCGCCACATAGGGATAGGTAGGCAGCTTAAGATAGATTTCGAGCTCGGTCATCCAACTATTTTTTTTTTCTTTCTGTTTTTGTTTATTTTTTTAATTTTTTGTTGTTTATGTCATTCATTGATTCTTTTATTATCTCTAGATTTGTATTTTACTTTTCAAACTTGTGTGGCGGCACCCTAAGTTATTAGAATTTAGAAATTTGGTCTAAGGTTCCCCCACTTGTCTATTTTGGTTATATTGAACGACCTAAACATACATAAACCTAAAGAATGTAGGAAAAGACAGGACAAAAGGAGACCGGTCCACCGACCGGGCAAGTTGGGTGCATAATACCTTCCCAACTCATAAATTGACGCTTACCCTTCTCTGGTAAGATCAAAAGCCGATCCGTTGAGCATGAGTCATTAGCGCCTCTCCAAGCGAGAGACAACTTATAGGTCCTAGACCTCATCTAGGTGGCGACTCCAGATTTTTCACCCACCATTGGCGTGGATGGACAAAGTCACAAGGCGAGAGTCTTTGATCTCTCAGTTTATCAGAGAGAAAAATCCCTTCTTTCAAGTACCGAAAGTGAGGACCCTGTGGAGGATAAAATCCATTGTCTTCACTGTGGCGACTTCGCTGTAGAATCACTTAAGACTCCAAATTCTGTCATTTCCTTTCCTTTACCTCTTGTATGTTTAGGTTGATGTGTTGTATGATAATTTGATATAAATATTTTTAAGTTATGTTATTGTAAATACTTATGTAGTTTCTTGTGAATACATGTATCTCAGTTTCATGTAAATACTTGTTAGTTTCTTGTAAACGCTTGTATGTAGTTTCTTGTAAATACCTATTTGTAGACACTTGTATATAGCATGTTGTAGATACTTGTATTTAGTTTGTCGTAAATCCTTGGATGTTTGGAGGTTGTAAATACTTGTTTGTTAATTTTCATTTTTTGCATTCTTGCATTGTATTTGTGAGGATGAGATAAACTTTAACCGCGTGGTTAGCTGGGAAGGACCCTTATGCATATTTGGATAACCGTTCGGCGAAGCCACAACCTTGATCTAGCACCTTCGGATATATAAAGGATGCCCGTACTTGCGGCTCATTCCGTTTATATGGGTGATAGGTATATTTTGCATCTCGTCAAGGAAGCCTTGTCTATCCTATAACCACCTATCATGCATCATTAAACATAGAACCTGAATTTTAGGTTTCCCCATTAACATCATTTTTGAGGTTCAAGTTCGAACAACTTTATAGATTTCTTCGCCTATAATGACCACTTTAATAATGACTAAGATCGGATTCGATCTCTTTATCGGTATATTTGCATAGATAGTACAACATGGGCATGCATGTCTACGCCGATCACTTGGTATATTGTTGGGGGTATGCCAACCCCTTAGTATGCACATGCAACCTCTATGCTGAGCTCTCTATGGAGGCGTACTGATTTTGAAAGTGAGTCAATCAGATTGTCACGAAGTGGTTATTATGGTCGGAGGACTATTGGCTTACTTAATTTTAATAGTTTGAAAAAGATGCCCCAGTTTGAAAAATAATCCAAGTGATAAACTGATGCAGTCTAAGAACCAGCTCAAGAGAACCAAATCCAAGTCAACAATGGATCAGTCCAGCCAACACTGTTCACGCGGTACTGTTTACGTGAACATTACCGACAAAATTTTTAGAAAGTTTTGTCTTTTTCCTAAATTCAATAAGTTAGATTTATTTCCATAAAATTGGTCATTAGTTTTGTTTCCTAAATTTGTTTTGTTTCCTAAGATTGGTTATCATATGAGTTAGTCATAGATGTTATTTGTTTTAAAAACTTTCCTAAAAGTTATAAAGGAAAGTTTATCTTTTTTATTTTTGGATATTCCTTCTAGGAACCAGTCCTTCCATCTTTTGTATTTTCTTTTATCATTATAAATAAAGAAGAAGAAGATGCTAGTAGCAGAGTTGACAAGGGTGGCAGAGTTTATTACTAAATTCTGGTTGAGTCTGTCAGACTTAACCAATACTCCTATTCTGTTCATTCCCGTTTTCAGATGATAATAGTTTTTTTGAAAATTCATAACTTCTTCATCCATGGTTGGATCATCTTCAAATTTGGATATGTTATAAAAAACAATCTAGAGTATTTCCCCTCCAAGTTTGAAGACCTTCCAACGGCTGGATTTTAAGATAAATAATTTTTTCTATTGTTATACAATTCTGGTTCTGTTAAAATACCTGTTTGAGACCTACGGTCAAGATTGGTTTTGATCCCACCCGTTGGATCAAGTTCTTCTTCTGGAATATTGTTCTTCATATCCTAAGGATCAAGGATCCCAAGTTTTGAAGCATTCTTACAGTCAGATTTGCAGTTGGGGAATTATTTGTGTAAATTAATAATTTTTATTTGTTGTTAAAGGTTAAATTTAGGTTGGACTGTAATAAGATCCTGTAGCAAAGAGTAATTGATTTGAATGTGTTGGAAACCCCCCTTTACCATCAATTGGTATCAAAGCTTTGTAATGGAGGATTCTAATTCTCCTAAAAAGTCTAATGACCCCCTTACTTTGGTTCTTCAACAATTGGTTGCGATGAATGCCAAGATTGATAACATAGGGAAGAGAATGAACACCAAGGAGGCTGGACGGCGACATCCAACAGCTAATATTGTGCCTTGAAATAATCCTAGGGCTCCCCAAAGAGTCCCTGGAGAGGACTATCAAGATTTATCAGATGACGAGTATGATGGGAGATTTCCCCAATATGAAATTTCACATAAAGTAAGGCTGGACTTAAAAGATTTCTATGGTAGGCAAGACCCACAAGCCTTTTGTGACTGGTTGTGTGCATTGGATGATTATTTCGATTGGTTCGATCTTCCCAAACCACGGAAATTAAAATTAACACGATCCAAACTTTTGGGAGCTGCCCATGAGTGGTGGAAAGCCCATGAACAAGAGCTCAGAGTTCGAGGACGAGAGCCTAGGACTTGGGAAGATATGAAGTACGAATTAATGAGAAAATACGTTCCAGAACATATTCAAAAAAGGCTATTCCGTCGACAAAGTTACACCCAAGTGGCATGTATAACTGAAGAAAACCTAATACAACAATCTATAAAATTTAGTTTGCAAGTTAGCAAGGGGTGGAAGCCTAACGCTAATGATATTAACGTGAAGGCAGTACCTACAGTTGCACCCCCAATGAAAACTCCAATACCATCAACCGTTCTAGGAGCATTAGTGATTGAAGTCAAAGGAAACGAAGAACAGGTTTCACAAATCCATGATGACAAAGGAGAGACCAACATTGATGTTCCTATTGTAGCAATTTGCATTGAAGATGTTGTAGTTGAAGACCACATTAGTTACAATGTGGATGATTTTACTTAAGTCAGTGAGGTGGACATATGTGATCTTAATCTTTCTCGTGCAGTTCCATTGACTGATAATGAGAGTCACAGTGATCATGAGGTCATTGACATTGAAGAAGTGACTGTAGAAGACAAATAGCTACATGTGATCCCCATGGACACCTATTACACGTTTGAATCTTTTCAATATATTGAACATATTGACTTTGTGATACCTCCCAAATATCTTGAAGAGAGTGGACCTAAAGTGGTGGATTTCCTTCCAACTTTGCAAGCACAACCAAAATTTCAAGATCAGAAAACGCTGCCTACCAATCCCATTGAAATCATTCTTCATCATTACCGAACTCATCGACGAGTTCATTTTAAGTAGGGGGGGGGGGGAGTTGATGTAATCCAAGAACCAGCTCAAGGAAACCAAATCCAAGTCATTAATGGACCAGTCGAAAGACCATGCGGTACTGTCGACAAAATTTTAGATAGTTTTGTCTTCCTAAATTCAATAAGTTAGATTTATTTCCATAAAATTAGTCATTAGTTTTGTTTCCTAAATTTGTTTTGTTTCTTAAGATTGATTATCATATGAGTCAGTTATAGATGTTATTTGTTTTGGAAACTTTCCTAGAAGTTACAAAGGAAAGTTTCTATTTTTTATTTTTGGGCATTCCTTTTAGGAACCAGTCCTTCCATATTTTGTATTTCCTTTTAGCATTATAAATAAAGAGGAAGAAGATGTTGGCAGTAGAGTTGGCAGAGTTTATTACTAAATTCTCTCTTATTTTATTCCTTCCCGTTTTCAGATGATAGTAATTTTTTTGAAAATTCATAACTTCTTCATCCATGGTTGGATCACCTTTAAATTTGAGTATGTTATCAAGCACAATCTAGAGTATTTCCCTTCCAAGTTTGAAGACCTTCCAACGGCTGGATTCTAAGATAAGTAGTTTTTTCTATTGTTATACAACTCTGGTTCTGTTAAAATACCTATTTGAGACCTACGGGCAAGATTGGTTTTGATCCCACCCGTTGGATCAAACTCATCTTCAGGAATATTGTTCCTCATATCCTAAGGATCAAGGATATCAAGTTTTAAAGCATTCTTACAGTCAGATTTGAAGTTGAGGAATTATTTGTCTAAATCAATAATTTTTGTTGGTTGTTAAAGGTTAAGTTTGGGTTGGACTGTGATAAGATCCTGCAATAAAGAGGGTTAATTGATTTGAATGTGTTGAAAACCCTCCTTTGCCATCATAAACAAACAAGGCTGGTTCAAGAATGAACAAAACACATTATGATTGGATATTGGTGTAGGGGTGTGATTCAATTAGAATTCACTTTTCCCCAACATCTGGGCATAAGGCCACTTAATTTGACAAGTTGACCAAGATGCACAAGTTGAACCAATTACTCATTCATTCAATTTGCTTATTTTCTGGTTCAGTCAAACCCTTTTGAGTCATCATATCTTCAAGAATCGGACTGCCCTGGGTTAGGAGCCCCTAATCTAGGAGACTTCTTAGGGTTGCCTCTCCTCCATTAGTCCCTACATCTTCCCCCACCCAAAAAACCAAAGAACCGGTATGGTCCATTGGACCAACCCAAAGACCAACGACTGTTCACGTGAAGCACGGTACGTTCACTGAACAGTACGGCAACAACCAGAAATCCTTCTTTGATTCCCTAAATTATTCTTAGATTTTGTTTCCTAAAATTAAGGTAAGTTATTTTTTTGGAAACTTTCTTAAACGGCAAGTTTCCCTTTTAATTTATCTTAAGATATTTTTAGATTGGAAACTTCCTAAATCTAAGGGAGGTTCCCTTTTAATTTATCTTAGGATATTTTTTTTTAAGGGACTCAAATCCTTCCTATTTTGTAATCTTTCTAGAATGGAGGAAATGAAGAGAAGAGATTTAGACCAGAAAAAGAAGAGAGTTTGACAAATTTTGTTCTAGACCCATATTGCATATTGAAGCGATACCATTAAGTGCGATTGATCAACGAAAGCCGTTTTAAAGATTAAAATCATATCGACCAGCTCTAACTAAACCAGTCCCGTTTTCGGATGATAGGTATTTTCAAAAATCACATCTCTCTCCCCATCGGGTCGGATCATCTCTAACTTTGGATATGTTTCCCTCAGTACATCCTAAAGAGTATTTCCCATCATTTCAAGGGTTAGATTTCAAGATAAGTGGTTTTCTTCATTACTTTTCTCTGCAGATTTTGTATTGGACTGAATTAAGATCCTGTAGCAAAGAGGGCTTGTTAATTTGACTTGCTTTGAACAACCAGAATCCTCTAGGGACCTTGGAAGCTCAAATTGTTAGAATGGAGGAAATGATGATAAATTTGACAAATTTTGTCTAGACCCGTTAGACACAACCATTGCCAACTGAACAACTAGATCAGGGTAGCAGGATCCACACTCCTCCCCCATTCCATATGATTCCACGGCTCATGGTGGCAAGATGGGGAAGACACACCACCCCCCAAAGAAACAGAAATTTAAAAAACCAAGAAAAAGAGCTTATTGAGCAGTCTTTGAAAGGCGTAAAGGGATTTGAGAGCCACATGGTGGACACAAAAGGTTTTCTTTTCTTTCCCAATTCTCGACTCCCAGACAAGTTCAAATGGTAATGAAAAATTTGATGGGATTGGAGATCCCCGCACCCACCTGAAACTATTTACGGGATTATTGAAGGGAGGTAAGAATTTCACTGATGAACAACTAGGTCAAGCCTTCCAACATTCTCTGTCAGGTGGGGCCTTGCGTTGGTTGATGAATTTAAGGCTGGACAAAATTCGCTCATGGGCTGATATCTACAACGCCTTCAATGAACAATATTCCTACAACATGGAAATTGAAACTACTCAAAGGTAGTTGGAAACTTTGGTTCAAATGCAAGGTGAAAGTTTAAATTCTTACTTAACAAGGTTCAGGGCTTTGGCTGCACAGATGTGGGATCGCCCTCCTAAGAGAGAACAAGTGGCTATGATGATGAAGGGCCTTTACAAAACATACAAGAATTACATATTCGGTGAAGGCATCCTCACCTTTGAAGTTCTCATTGCCGTGGCGCAACAAGTGGAGGACATTATAGCTCATGGGGAAGATCTCCCAAGGAAGAAAGAGAAAAATGTGCTTGAAGTTGGCAGTGGTAGCAGGAGACCGTATTCACCTAAGCCTTTTAATCTTAACTGTGCTCCTGCTCCCGAAGCCGTATTGGTCACAACTAAGGCCCATCTGTTTGTCGAAAAGGACGATGCCTTTGCTCCTCCGTACTCCCCTAAGCAGCCAAGGCAATTTACTGATTTGGGTATGTTGAGAACATCATTGTTTGAACGGCTATGCAAGTTAGAGATCCTAGCACCTTTGGAGGCAAAACCTTTACCTGATATTAAACCAAGAGGATTCAATCCTGAACTTTTCTGCAAATATCATAATCAAGTTGGGCGTGACACAGAGAATTGCTTCCGTTTGAAGCACACCATTCAGGATCTTCTTGATGCAGGAAAGTTTAAGATTAAGTCGAAACGATCCCCTGTGGTTTGAAACTAGGGAGTGCTTGAAGCTACAGTAAGAAGATTTGAATAAATGTTCGAGGCATAGATAGCAGACATCAACGATTTTTCTGGAGTAGTGCATTGACTTTCACCGGTGGAGACTTAAACAAGGACCCAACTCCACAGTGATTCATCTTCATACGGTCGATGTCATTCCGAACTGGAGCTATCCAGATGACTTTGTTATCCTAACTTGCTATCATAGGAATTTGATGAGTTGGCCGTGTCTGGGCCTAAGTCTGTAAGTCTTTCGTAAGTGCAGAGTCCTTTTTTTTTTTAGATTTTGAGTCTATTGTCCCAGCTGGGACCTCCTTTGTTGTGCTCTTTTCATGTGATATCAGTGAAGTGGTTCTCTTTTCCAAGTACAATGCTTCTTCCTCTTCCATTTCCCCTGTTAACGTTGACTCTGATGATGATATGGATGATAAACCATCACCTGAACTTCTACTCCACCTGGACTTAAAAGAAAAGAAAGTCCAACCCGTTTGTAAAGACTTCAAATGACAAATTTGGGGACAGAATCACAGAATAGAACTTTGGTAATCGAGTTTCTTACAAGAGCATATCATTTTGTTGGCTTTGGGATGCCTCACAGACTGATCTTAGATCAGGGGCTATATGACTGGTGGCAAAGCACAGGAGTTGTGCAACCATTTTTTATATCATTAGACATAGGTCTTCTCCTTACTGTTCTCAGACGAACCGGGGCAGTTGAGGCTGCAAAACAAGAATGTGAAGGTTTAGGACTTAGACTAGGGCAATGTTTTATTCTTTAGTTTGTGGCATGAAAAAAATGCTTCGAATTAGAGATGCCATTTTTGAGAATCCTCACATAGAGCTAGCTTCTAGAAGCAGAGAGGCTGTTCTTGGTATGAAGAAGTGTTTGATTAGTCTGGAGTAGTATTTTGTACAACCTCCACATCCAAAAAAAAAAAAAAGAGAAAAGAAAGAAGAACAAAAAAAAAAGAAAAAAAAAAAAAAAAAAAGCAAAGAAAAAAAAAATACAAAAGAGTGAGGATGCTGGGAAGCATTTTCCATCATAATCTGGTAACGAGATTATTCATTATGTTCTTCATGGTGGAGGCATTTTTCTTTTAGAGTTGGCGGTGAGCCTACTTGTTTTGTGAAATGGTACTTGGTTTAACCTCCACATCCATTAAAAAAAAAAAAAAAAAAAAAAAAAAAAAAAAATATATATATATATATATATATATATATATATATATATATATATATATATATATAAAGTGAGGATGTGGGGAGGTGTTTCCCTTAGAGTCTGGTGGCAAGCATACTCATTATGTTGTGCTTCATGGTGGAGGCATCTTCCTGTAGAGCTAGTGGTGAGTTTGTTCATTCTATGAAGTGGTACTTGGTGTAATCCCCACATCCACTCAGAAAAAGAAAAAAAATATAGAAAAAATTTGGAAAAAAAAGGAGAAATATTCAAAAGTCAGGATGTTGGGTGGCAATATCCCTTTGGAGCCTATTGGCGAGTCTTGTTTGTCGTGTTTCATGGCGTTGGTTAGTCTAGATTTTCAATTTTGGCCACTACATCCCGCCTCTCCAGGAAGTGGTCTTGTCACTTTATCATCATTAGAAGATGATTTTTCTTTGGCTAATAGACTCTTTCCCTCGTCTATCAATCCGACGGATTTTTAAGAGCCTTTATCATAAAGCCCTTCCTTGCAATCATTTTTTTAAGTGATGTCTCTTGTGAGCACATCACTCATTTTGCAAATAACAGATGCGTCAATAATCTGGCTGAAATTTCTATCTTGTTGTTCATTACTTCAACGATGTCTAAGAATTCCAAGAGCCCTTGTCCTCAAGCAGCCATAAATGGTGATTCTTCAGTGAGTTCATGATTCCACATGATAAGTCCCCACTCTCCCAATGACACCCATGTGGGCAGTCTTCTCATTAGTCCATTTGGACCTTTTAAACATTATACTTGTCTATAGATCTAGAGGTTTGGGCCCAAATACAGTCTTGCCTATTTTGACGTTCTTTTAATAGTCTGTTGGGGCACATTTTGTCTGATTGGATGCCTCCAGTTTGGTTGACATTCGGCGCCATCCCTCCACCTTTCAGTGTGGGGCTATGTCTCCTTAAGGTTACTTTTGGTGTTTGTTCAAGCCACGCTCACCTGCTGGTCTGTGCGGAGATGGAGAAACAGTGCGGATGTAAACCAGAGAAACGTCCATAGATGATCCAGAAATTTCAGGGCACTTACAATTGGTAACTCTCGGCGAGCTTTGTACCATGCCTTCATGCTCACTTTCGTTGGTGACACCCTCACCATGTTGAGATTCAGCTTTTCGTTCGATCATGTCCAAAGATATTGAGATCTACCCAGTATTTGAGAGTTTAAGGCATTATCTTTGTTTTCCCTTCAGAGCAAATCATCCTTTCTAAGCAAGTTCCATCTGGAAAGTTGATTATGTCATTTCCCCCATGTTTTCATCAGAATCCAAGGCCAATGACAGAGTAATTTCTTTAGTCATTATCAATTTCCTTTATTGTAGGATGGAACCCCTTGTCATAATCCCATGCCTGGTTCAGTTGGATTCACCCGGTCGCTATTTGCTTTACTCGGGGTCTAGTTGTCGTATTCCTCGTATCAATTCTGAGTCTACTCATTTCAAGATGTGAATGTCAAAATTCAAAGTCGTGTTTCCTTTAACAATTTTGTGTGTTTGTACTGTTGAAAATGCAGACTCTGGCCCAAGGTTGCTATTATAGTTTTTTGTCATTTACTAACAACATATCCATCGGACACCTTGGCAAGTGATCCACGCTTTTATTGGAACATCTTGCAGATGTTTTGTGTTCGTTAGACACCTTGGCGGGTGATTCTGATTTGCTACCTTCGGAACACTTAGTTAAGTGATCCGATTGTGTTCGTCAGACGCCTTGGTGGGTGTTCTGATTAGTGTTCATTAGACACCTTGGCAGGTGATCTGATCGTTTTATTGGACACCTTGGCGGGTGATCCGATTCGTCAAAACGTCTAGTAAGATGCTTTGATTTAATTCATTGTCGAAAATCCTAAGGTTCAAAGCCAAGCTGGCTTCCAAGATGGATAATTGATTGTTTTTTTTTCAGAAAATCCTAACGTTCAAAGCAAATCCTAAGGTTCAAAGCCAAGCTGGCTTCCAAGATGGATAATCGATTTTCTTTTCTCAGAACATCTGAAAGGTTCAAAGCCAAGCTGGCTTTTAAGATTTGATGCTCTGATTCAATTCTCCATCGAAAATCCTAAGGTTCAAAGCCAAGCTGGCTTCCAAGACGGATGATCGATTTTCTCTTCTCAGAACATCTTAAGGTTCAAAGCCAAGCTGGCTTCTAGCATAGTTGATCTGATCCTCTATCAAAAATCCTAAGATTCAAGGCCAAACTGGGCTCCAAGAGGGATGATCGATCTTTTCTCAGTACATCTTAAGGTTCAAAGCCAAACTGGCTTCCAAGACAGATGTTCTGATTCATTCCCTATGTCCTCTAAACTTGGGACCAAAATGTGGTCTTTCTTTCTTCACCCTCATTTATTTTAAATTTCAGCCGAAGAGGGGCATTCTGTAAGCCCCCATTTTGGGCATACTGCACCATGAAGGGCACCTTGGTCATTTTGGTCATAGCAAAGAATTTTTAAAATTTGATGTCAAAAAAAAAATAAAAAAATAGTGACCAAAAAAAAAAAAAAAGGAATTCTTGAGTGGGTTTGAGTTTTTAAAATGTTAATGGCATGATGGTCTTTAAAAGTGATGGGGTTACTTTAGTCTTTCAAAGGGGTTATGAAGACCAACTAAAACCCTAACTCAAGGGGGTCGGTGGTCATTGGCATAGAAAGGGATTTTCGACAAAGGGGAGAAGGGGCGGCTGCAGAAAAATAGAGGAAAGGGGAGAGGTGTGTCGTCCAGGTTGAGGAAGGAGAAGAAAGAGTGAGAGCAGAGAAAAGAGAGTGGGGGAAAAGTGGAGAGCTGGCTGCGGGACAGTAGCCGAGTGAGAGAAAATACAGGAAAGGGAGAAGAGAGGAGAAAAACAGGAGAGTGGGAGACGGATTAAGAGAGAGATGCGGCCAGACATTTTTGGTTGGAGCCGACAGAGGTGAAAGAGGGAGAAGCAAGGGAAATCAGAAGAGAGAGAAGAGTGAGGACTGGCTATCGAAGAGGAAGAAGAAGAAAGAGAATGGCTGCAGAGAAATAGAGAAAAGAAGGTGGATTAGGTGTGTCGGCCAGAAATAGAGAGAGAAATAGGAAGTGGGTACTTGCTGCTACGCTTGGAGAAGAAGAAAAAAAAAAAATAAGCAGAGGGTGTAATACCCCAATTTCCAGTGGTATTTAGTTGAGGAAGTTTTCCCTTCTTTATAGGGCTTTTCAACGAAAGACGGTACTGAAGGGTATTTTGGTAATCTTGCTAGTTAGAGTAAGCTTTTATGTCATTAATATTTTATTATTATTGATAGGTAATATATGTGTTAATATGTTTGTTATTGTTGTTTTTAATTATATTAAATATAGATTCATATAAATACGTTTATGCAATCCTTAGTCATTGGGGTTAGTTACTTAAAGGAAGGATGAAGTGCCACATGGCATGAGGTGGCATGAGGTGGCATAAGGGTTGAAAGAAAAGAAAAGATAAGGATAAAAATCAATCTGTAGATGAAGAGAATAAGTAGGAGGTGTCAAATAAATAAATAAATAAATAACAAAGCAAATCTAAATCGCCGAAAGAGGAGGTGAGGGCTGTTGGAGATGAGGAAGAAGGAGAAAAGGAAACGCAGAGGGGTGAGGTGGCATTGAGAGAATGAATCGGTAGAAAAGAAAAGGAGTATTTGCATACGGTTAAAAACAGAAGATGGAAAGAGAAAAAAAAAAAAAAACAAAGTGAAACAAGGAGAGAATTAAGGAGAAGAATAGGATCAGAATCTCAGGTATGGTTGCTGTTCTCACTTTGAGTTTGATTAATGGTCTGATTTAAAGGTTATTGTTGAGAATAGAAGAGAGATACTAAAGTAGGAAATTCGATACAAGGGAGAGAGGTTGTTAGAAGAAAAGAGACTTGGGAAGGAAAAAAAAAAAAAAGAATCCGATAAATTGTTACAATAGGGTAGGAAAAAAAAATGAAGAAGAAGAAACCCGAAGAGGGAGGAGACTAGAAGTAGGAGAGAGAAAAGGGAAAGAAAAATACTGGAATCCAAAAACATCTACAGCAGAGAGAGAAAGAAAGAGAAACTAGAATAAGAAGTTAGTTACGGAAGGAGAGAGAGAGAGAGAGAGAGAGAGAGAGAGAGAGAGAGAGAGAGAGAGAGAGAGAGAGAGATACGTTGGAATAAAAAATAATAATAAGGAAAAAAATATTAATATCTGGAGAGAAAGTAGGAAGAGAGAGAGAGATGGATAGGGAAACCGAAATACTGTGGAAGGAAGGAAAAACGAAAAAAAAAAAAGAGAAAGAAAGACTGAAGGGTAGGAAAGTGAAGCTTTTTAAAAATAAAATGGGTTTATTTATTAATTGAGAATTTGCTATAGCCCTTAATTATAGGTCTCTATTTTTATATTGTATAGGTGTCACTACCTCTGTCTCTGTGTGAGTTTAATAGTATTTTGGGATTTCAAGCTGGTCACTATTGACATGAGAAAAATTATCTACTTGCACTTGTTTGTTATTTTATGTGATAATGTGAGCTATGGTATACAATGTTTTGTGAATAATGATGCATGAATTTATGTAAAGTGTGTATTGTGAGAAGAATTGTCTACTTACACTTGTTATTTTATGTGATGATATGAGTTATGAGCTATGGTGTGCAATGTTTGGTAAATGTTGATGCATTCTTTTATGTGGACTGTGTATTGCGAGAATGCATTAGAGTACATGGAAAATGAGGCAATGAGATAAGTGTGGCAATGTGATGACAATGTGATAGTATATGCAATGAAAGAATCAGACAGGCCACTAGCACCAGGCTAGTGGACTGGAAAATGTATGATGATGTAATTGAGAAGTAAAATATTAAAATCCCGTGTTTATTGCCCCCTTCTCATTATGGGTTAGGTAATGAGTGGAGATACGTGATATGATAGCCTGGTCAGCTTAAGGACTCCATGGTAGCTTGGTCAGCTTAAGGACCCCATGATAGCTGGTCAGCTCAGGGATGATAGCCTGGTCAGCTTAAGGACCCCATGAAGAAATGTGCAAATCACGGCCCCAACTATTTGTGCATACTGCAGCAAACACAAACCCCGAGCCTAGGATATGTATGAAGTAAATTGTTAGGATTGATTAATTTGGTATTTATTTACAGTTGTCTTTGTTTAATGTGTGGTTCATGATTACTTGCTTTTTAACTGTTCATGAAACTGCTTACTGTTCTATTTATGACTTTGATCATTTATATCATTTGTATGTGTCTGTTATGTTGTTTTGTTTTTGCGTGTTTTGTAAGTATATAGTTTTTCTTCACTGAGCCATCGAGGTCATCCCATAATCATTCAATGTTTCAGAGAAAGGAAATGAGAGCCAAGAGGTTATGCCAGAATTTGAAGAACAAGTCCCTGAAGAGGGAAGCACTTGAATCCTTGGGATCCTCCATGTTTGTTTGAGGAAGTTTTTGAATGAAATTAAATCATTGTCAATAAGTAAACAAGTTTGTGTAAACCTTTGAGCTTGACGTTGTATATATTTTTCTTCTGTCATTAGATAACGCACTTGACCTTTGTAAATATAAGTGTTTGAGTGTTTGTTTGAAGGAAAAGAAAAACAGTACACTATAATTTCCGCTGTTTATTATTATGTGGTAATTGTGCGTGTTTGAGTATTCTATGGTCCTGGTTGTAACTTAGAAGATACTTCATGTGAAGCTTTTGGCCCTGAACCCTGGGCAGGGGGTGTTACAGTAGGAGTTGGGGAAGAGGACTCTCTCCCGGTGGATTCATCATGCAAAATCGATTCGTCATTACTTTGCTCATATTCTAGGTATTTTTCTTTATCCCTTTTCATTCTCATACCTATTTTTCTCTGTGAAATCACGGGATCTTCTCCTGTGTCACTTCTCTGATTTTTTGCATTACCAGTGAAAACATGATTCATGACTTGCAAATTCCCCCATGTTTCTTCTGATTCCCTTTTGATTTTTTCACTCTTCATTTTCTGATTCTTCTACTCATTGAAGATGGTTCTAGATGAAAGTCGGATTTACTGTTTTTTTCTTTTTTTTTTCTTCCTTATATTTTTTAGTAGTTCTAGTGATTTGGTCCCTTTGATTGTTTAGTCTAATAGATTTTTTTTTGCCTGGGATTAACCATCTCAGCAGTTTTGGTTAGGATTGTGAATTCATTTCTCGTTGGTACCCAGTCAGTTAGTTTTTGTTAGGCTATTCCAGTTTTTATTCTTCTTTTTGTCGTTATTAGTTAAGCTGCTGTTCTTTTTATTTTCTCTTCTGCTGTTTTGTTGGTTGTATATACTGTTTTTCGTAGGGTTTAGGTCCTGTACAGTACAGGGTATTCGGTTGGGTCTGGGTTTCAGTAGAAGAGAAATGGGGGTTGGTCCTTCTGTTCTCTATGTTCTTCTATGTTTAGCCAGATGTCTCTTCTATAACTT
The DNA here is from genome assembly GCA_028583415.1 of Protea cynaroides. Taxonomy (NCBI): domain Eukaryota; kingdom Viridiplantae; phylum Streptophyta; class Magnoliopsida; order Proteales; family Proteaceae; genus Protea; species Protea cynaroides. Next base: position 65,984,184 of record CM053274.1, read on the forward strand.
AGTTTCATCTCTAGGAATCTTATTTATATTTATATTTTTATTTTTGCTTTTACTGATTTCGTATTTTATTTCTAGGGCTTTTATCTCAATTTCACTTCCAAACCTGATTTTTGTTTCCTGTATGGTCCATACAAACCCCTTTAACTGGTTTAGCAGATTTACCCGTTTCTAATAGTATCATTGTTCATTATCCATTTTTATTCTTTTGTTTTAATAACTCCCTTACTGCCAATCACTTTCTCTCATTGTTTAGTAGTCATTCCCTCTTGTTGTTTAGTCATTCTTTCTCATGGCTTAATCAGCTTCATCATTTGATGTTATCCGGTCGTTTTATTGTGTCTGGTTTGGTTGGTCCTTTCGGATTTGGTCCTCATATGCTTAGCATGATTCGGTCCCATGTTGGAGTCATTAGATAATAGCTGGTTCAGCCTATACTTGCATGTTGGATTGCTCCAATTTTGATATTTATACTTTGATGCTTGAGCTGATCCATACTTTTATGCTTAGACTAGTTCGGGCTCATGATATAATATGGTCCATTTTGTGTGCATGGTTTGGTGTGGGTTTAGCCTATTTTTACGTGCTTATCGTGTTGCTGTCCACATGAAGGTGATCTTTAGTGTGCTTGGTTTGGTGCGGATATGAGCGTATGTTTACATGCTTATCGTGTTGCTGTCCATATGAGTTTCCATGACTAACACTAAATTTCATGTTTGGATTTAATTTGTTGGGTAGTCCCTATGTTCAATGCACATTTTTTGTTTAATTTCACATGATCCCTCTCTCAAGTGATTTATACCCCACATGTTTGTAATAGTTTGATGTGTGAGTCCCCTCCCCCAACATTGTAAATGTTTAGGGTGACTCCAATGAGTCCATTCTCGCTGGGATTCCCAAATCCCATTCTGACTAGTGTGGACCCACTCAACCACTAGGGTTGGTCCCAAAATTGTTTTTGTTTCATTTTCCAAAAAGAAAATACAAAAAAAAAAAAAAAAAGAAAAAAAAAGAAAAGAAAAATGCAAAAAATAGAAAGAAAAGAAAGATACAAAAAAAATGAGTGTTATGTTTTCATGATTCAAGTGACTATTGGAATCATGTTTGATCTCCAACCTAGCCATTACCCAGTTTTGTCTGTGGCCTTAGACCAGTCTTCTTCCAAGTTTGGGATTTGGTTTGCGAAGCAACCAACATCGTTTTTCAAAATGTTAGTTCACCCTTGCCGAGTGCGGGGAGCCGAGGTCCGAGTACCTCTGAGGTGTGGGAAGTACATAATCACTTTGCGCACGGTCACACGTGCTTCCTTTATCAAGGGAGCACCTAACACACAACCACAACCTTGCTCGAACTACGTTTGGCCTGATTTCCGCCGCATAGGGATACGTAGGCAGCTTAAGATAGATCTTGAACTCAGTCATCCATCTGTTTTTTTTTATGTTTGTTTATATTCATTATTTGTTTATTCATGTTCACATTCATATTCATTATTTGTTTATTTGTATTCCATGTTTTGTTTCATATTCTTTATTTGTTATTCATTTGTCTAATTGTACTTTACTTTCTAAACCTGTGTGGCGGAACCCTAAGTTAGCAGAACTTAGAAACTTAGTCAAGGGTTTCCCACTTGCCTACTTAAGCTAGTTTGAACAACCTAAACATACACAAGCCTTAAGAATATAGAAAAGGATAAGATAGAAGGAGACCGGTCCATGACCGGACGAATTCGGTGCCTAACACCTTCTCAACTAGTAACTTGACGCTTACCCTTCTCTGGTAAGATCAGAAGCCGATCCATTGAGCAACGAGTCATTAGCGTCTCTCCAAATGAGAGACAACTTATAGGTCCTAGACCTCATCTAGGTGGTGATTCCAGATTTTCACCGTCCATTGGCGTAGATGAACAAGGTCACAAGGCGAGAGCCTTTGATCATAGAGGAAAAATTCATTTGTCCTCACACCAAGATTCAACATCAAGGAAACCCTCTTCTCATTTTCTTTATGTTCATACAAGGGCTATTGTAGCAGCCCACTTTATGGCATTATTAAACCGTAGGATAAGACCTTAGTATGTTGAATTGACATATGGTTTCTCTCATCAGGGACCTGCTGAACACTAGGGTGTCATATGGCCAAAGAAAGATTTATGTATTAGGGATAGTTTTCTTCTGTGATGATGTAAGTTTGCTTTTCCCTTGTTTTTTGTTTGTTGTAAGGGAGCATTGACTCCTTTCTTCGTACATTCCACCCTTCTAATCCATATAAATCACTATTTGCTGTAAATATGAAACATACAATATGAGGAAGCTCCAAGTCATTAATACTTTATCAAAGGGTTAGGGACCAAATATGATACAGTTGTGATCTCTCAACATTCCTCTTTGGCATTTATTTTATGTAGTAGGAAATAGAATCTCAAGTGTAGTTGCTCAATGTCACTCCTTTAATGATGATTGCACGATCTACTTTCCATTTTAGTGAAGCCTTTTCCTGCTTCAACCCTTTTCGGTATAGAGTTCCCTTTGTATCTTTTTGTCTCTCTTGCTGTAGAAAGGATTATGGAAGCTTATGTAAAACCTATTTCCTGGTTTGTTATTTGTGTCAAATTCCCCTCTTCCTTCGTTTTGTGTGTGTCGATTCTTTCTTCCCCTTTTATACATTTATGCATGTGTTATTTAGATGGGAGAACATTTTGAATTACTATACTCTCCCTCCAGTTCCTTTAATTCTATTCAATAAATTCTCTCACAGTACTCTCTTATTCATTCTTTTTTTTTGTTTGATCTTTAAGTTTTCTTATTTGCCATGCAGGTCTGGGGCTTCATGGTGCTATTGAAAGAAAGATTTGAGTATTTGAAGGGTTTTCTATAATTTGATGAATATTGTCTGCTGAGTAAGGGTGTTTCTTTTTTATAGTGGTATTTGAAACAAGAAGCTGAATTCACACATGGTGAGTTAGGGTGTGTAGGGTTTTTGCCTTCCTATTCCGGCATCGCGAGTTGTCAATCTTCACATTTTCAAAATTTTCTCAGGCGCAGTCAGATATTCAAAAGTGGTTTATGAAACCACATGACAAGGGCAATGGGAATGCATCGAAGCCTGGGAAACCCACTATGGAGCGGCCTTCTCCAGCTACCTCCCAACCAGAGAAGAAACCTGTAAATATGCTTCTACCCTTCCATTCTGAATAGACTTCTGTTTAAATGTAACTTTGCTCCTTATTTTTTGGGGGACTAAATAAATTCACAATTGTCTTTCATTTCATTCTCCGTTTATGGTAAAAAAAATGTTTAATATGTATATTGTATTGTATTTATTTCTATCTAAATATGCTGAAAAAGTTTTTATTTTATTTTATTTTTAGGCCAGAGGGGTATTACTTGGTCATATAGAAAAGTTTTATCTCCATGGTTTGCCCCAGTTTTGCCCATGTGGCAGGTTGATGTTGCAAATCTGACCATTGGATAGATGGGGAAGTTATGGTTAGGCCACGTGTCAAACTTCATACTCAAATTCGACCATATGCCCTCCCATGTATATGTCCTTGCATATACCCTCTCTATAGTCTTGAATTTTTCAATGACTCATTTTGCCACTTGGCAAACATTGTTTTGGCTGGAACTTTATATGTGAGCAGGGAACCTTGGAGTCTACCTGTCCACAAAATTTGGGCCCCATCTAATCATGCCATACGGCAATTAAAGGGTGGGCCGCTAAGTGAAGGTTCTCTCCACGGTCACTGAGGAAACTTTGCCCTTAATTTTAAGTAGAAAGAATGCTAACAAATCAGGAATCAGGGAACTGATCAACTGATTAATTTTTCTTTAAGGCTCTCTTGATAGAAAGATGTTGTATAGCTTTCGGTTTTTCTAGCAACTCAAGGAAACAATGATTATGTTATCAATTATCTGCTGCCAATTTTCCTTATTTCTTCCTTTCAAAATGCAGGTACATGAAAGTCAAGAGAGCTCAGGAAGAAGGAAAACTAGCAAATATTTTGCCACTGATACGATAATCCAAGAGATGAACAAGAGATGGAAACAACTCCAGCCAAAAGAAAGATACAAAAGAATAGTGAGGAGCTGCACAGTGCTTTGAAAACCCATGCTGCAAAGAAGCTTCACAAGGTAGATGATGATGACTTCATTTCCCCTGATGCAAGGAAAATCTCAGCCAAGGTCACTCCCACAAAGAAATTGAAGAGTGAATCAAGGAGAAGAATTGTGCAGAAGCCTGTAGATACTGATGAAAATGATGAAGATGCTGTCGACGATAAAGATATTGAACATCCTCTTAAACCTGGTGGAAGGGGTGGCGGAGGAAGAGGTGCAGCAACAGCACCGACCGGGGGAAGAGGGAGAGCCGGTGGGAGAGGTGGATTCATGAATTTTGGTGAAAGGAAAGAACCTACCTCCACACAAAGGGGAAAAGGTGGAAACATTTCTGGCAATGCTGAAACTTTTTTATGGAATATTGTGGTGCTGAAGCATTTTTTCCTTGTCATTCAGGAAGTCCCTGAGGGTAGTCTTCACTGTCTGGCTGGTCTTAACCTTTGTGATTAGTGGTACTCTTGACAGGTATTATATCTTCATATTTAATTAGCTGTTCCTACTAGAAGCAGAGTATATGCTATTATTGGAAGCATTATTAGTAGTTATCCGTTATTGGTATGTCTAGCATTTTTTGTTGTACTTTGTCTTCTTGTTATCCAACTAAAATTGGTTCTTATTCCAGCTTGGAAAGGGAAGAAGCAGAAGATTTAATTAAACGCCATGGTGGTCGTGTTACTGGATCTATCAGCAAGAAAACGGTCTTCTCATTGTCCCATCTTGTCTTTTCTTTGGTCTTGATTGATTGTGTGAAATTTGATTGACATCTTTATCTGCAGATTATCTTCTAGCTGATGAAGATATTGGAGGCCGGAAATCTTCAAAAGCCAAAGAACTTGGGTTTGTTATCTCAGATTTACCTGCTTGGTGTTTACAGTTTCAAACATTAGAGGCTTTTCTTATTTTTTTGGTTGTTTCTTTATAGTACTTGTTTTTTTGACCGAGGATGGGCTGTTTGATATGATCCGTTCATCAAAACCTGCAAAGGCTACTGCACAAGAAGAATCAAAAAAGAAAGCTGCAATTAAGCCTGTTGTGTCACCACTAAAGGGAAGTCCTCAAAAAGAAGTAAAGGGTATGCTCAAAATAACACTGAAATTGTTGCTTTTGTTTAACTGCTTTAAGAATTCGGAAAAAACCTTTGGCTGCTTCTTCACATGGAATTTTTCCAGCACTCTTTGTGGGTGCAATTCTATTGTTAAAGGGACTTCTTTGGTACTTATTTCATCTTACATGATTTCTGAGCTATCCAGTTCCTTTTCATCAAGCATAAAATAATTAGCTAAGAGTGAAGGTAATACTAAAGGGGTACATTTGGAATACAGTTGCGACTTGTGAGAAAATTAGAACATATAAATAGATGGTGTTATCTAGAAATCTGCTTGAACTCACAGTACTGAATGGTAGAACTATAAATTTTGACTTGCAAAGGTAGCGTCTGCTTCCATCATTTTTGTTGAATGATGGAATGACTTGTCTGTAATAGACAGAGGTCCTCTTATTTATAATGTAAGAATGAATACAAAGAAAGAAAGAGGTAGTACAGGTAGTACAATACAGGTAGTACAATGAGAGTAGTACAGGTAGTACAAATGTACAATACAGGTAGTACAATGAATCTAGACAAAAAAATGAAATATGTAATATTCTCAACACTCCCCCTCAAGTTGGTGCATATATATCATGCATGCCCAACTTGGACAATATCATATGGAAGGATTTCCCTGGCAGGCCTTTGGTGATGTCTGCTAGTTGGTCCTCTGATCTGACAAACGGAATCTCGATCTGTCCACTATCCAGTTTCTCTTTGATGATGTGACAGTCTACCTCAACATGTTTGTCCTATCATGCTGAACTGGATCATTAGCAATGCTATTGGCTGCTTGATTATCACAGAATAATTTCATGGACTGGCTACACATAACCTTCAAATCTTTGAGTAGTCGTTGTAACCATAGTAGTTCGCATATTCCATGCGCCATTGCTCTGTATTCTATTTCTGCACTGGATTAGACAACCATATTTTGCTTCTTGCTGCGCTAGGTTATCAGATTGCCGCCTAAAAATGTGCAATAACCAGAGATAGACTAACGATCAGGACTTCCAGCCCAATCTGCATCAGTATAAGCCTCCACCTGGATTTGTTTATTTGGTGAATCTGAAATGGCATATGCCTCCATTTTGAGAGGGTCATTAGGAGATAACAAGATTCCTCTTCCAGGGGTTGACTTTAGGTAGTGCAGTATCCGATAGACAGCCTCCATATGTGTATAGTATGGGTCGTGCTTAAACTGACTCACCAAACTAACTGCAAATGCAATATCTGGCCGTGTGTGGGCAAAATATATGAGTCTACCCACAAGTCTTTGATATCTTCTTTTGTCTTCTGGTGTGCCTTCTTTTGCTCTTAGCTTGGTATTGGGATCGAGAGGAGTATCACAAAGTCGAGCCCCAAGTAATCCTGTTTTTGAGAGAAGATCAAGAACATACTTTCTTTGAGACAGATAGATGTCTTTTGCAGATCTGACAACTTCAATCCCAAGAAAGTACCTAAGTTTGCCAAGGTCTTTAGTCTTAAACTCTTTCCCTAGAAATGTCTTTAGTTTCGTGATTTCATCATTGTTATTGCCAGCAATGATGATATCATCTACATATACAAGTAAGGCAGTGAAAGTATTAGGGGAATGTTTTATAAATAAAGTATGGTCAGCATTGCTTTGAACATAGCCAAATGCTACCATAGCTTTATTTAATCTTCCAAACCATATTCTAGGGGATTGTTTTAGATCATAAAGAGATCGCTTCAACTTGCAGACTTTTCCTTGGCTTCTATCGTTTGTGAAACTCGGTGGACAATCCATATAGACATCTTTAGTAAGTTCTCCATGAAGGAATGCATTTTTTACATCTAATTGTTACAAGTCCCAGTTGATGTACAACACAGGAAAGTAAAACCCTGATGGTAGTCATTTTGGCTACTGGAGCGAAGGTTTCTTGGTAGTCAATCCCATATGTTTGAGTAAATCCCCGTGCAACCAATCTGGCCTTGTACCGATCAATAGTCCCATCTGATTTCTGTTTCATTGTAGAGATCCACTTGCATCCTACTAGCCTTGATCCTGCAGGAAGTGGAACAAGATCCCATGTACCATTTTTCTTCAGAGCTCTCATTTTTTCCACCATTGCAGCTTTACCACCTTTCATCCATAATTGCATCCTGCCATTTCTGAGGAACAGACACAGAAGAGAGCGAAGACACAAAAGCACGGAAAGAAGGGGAAAGGGAGTTATAGGAAACATAATTGGAAATAGGATGTAGGGTGTAGGCCCTAGTACCTTTTCGAAGTGCAATTGGAAGATCAAGATCAGAAGAAGGAGTAAGTTCCTTACTAGAAGAAGACTCAGTAGATTCAGTTTCTGGATCTAGGGTTAGCGAAGGGACATGTGCAGGAGTGGTAGTAGCCTTTCCTTGCTTGTCTTTGGCACGACTATAAACTTGTAGAGGTGGTTTTGTGGTTGGATGCTCGGATGGTGCAGCTGTATCAAGCACTTGTTCTTGGACTATTTCTGGTACATCAGGTATATCCAGTATAAGTACATTAGGCATATCAGGTGCATCTTCAACTGTCTATGTCTCCCCCTGAAGAGAAGCCTGATAATAGGAGAGATGCTCATGAAAAATGATATCTCTACTGTCAAGGACCTGACGAGAGGGAGGATGATAACACGTGTATCCTTTCTGTGTTGCAGAATACCTTAAAAATATACACCTTAATCCACATGGATCAAGCTTGCCAGGGGAACGATGGTTACGACCATAACAAAGACAACCAAAGAATTTAGGAGGAAGAACAAATCAGAATTTCCAAGTAAGATGTCCAAGGGAGCCTTGTTGTCTGAAACTCGAGAAGGAAGGCGGTTGATCAGGGATGCTACAGTGATGGCAGCATCACTTTAGTATTGAGCAGGAACATGTCTCTCAAACATTAGTGCTTTAGCTGTTTCGAGTAGGTGGCGGTTCTTTTTTTAACGATTCCATTCTGAGCAGGAGTGTCCACACAACTTGTGTGATGAATTATCCCATTATCAGCCAAGTATTATTGAAAAGATCCTTCAAAATATTCCTTACCATTGTCACTATGGAGCATCTTTAACTGAGTTTGAAACTGCGTCTTGATCATATTGTGGAAATGGAAGAAGCATGCAAAGACCTCATTTTTTTGATGCATCAGATATACCCATGTAGTACGAGTGTGAAAATCAGTAAATGTTACAAACCACCTATGACTAGAAATAGAGTTGGTCCGTGTTGGACCCCAAACATCAGAATGGATTAAAACAAAGATACAAGGACTTCTCAAAACAGAAGGTAAATAAGAAATACGAGCTTGTTTGGCCAAAGCTATAGTTGTCAAGGCGTCGCCTAGGCGCCCAGGCTGCCTTGGGTCGCCTTGGAAAATTGGTTGCCTAGGGCGCCCAGTCAGACCTCCATCGCCTTGGTTCGCCTAGGCGCCTTGACAACTATGGCCAAAACACAGGCCTCACATAATAACTCGTCTTTATTACATTGTTTAAATAATTTTAGAAAAAAATGAGATAGAACAACAGAAGAGGGATGCCCAAGACGGTGGTGTCACTGTTGAAGGGTACTGACTGCCATAGTTGTCAAGGCGTCAAGGCGAACCAAGGCGATGCAGGCCTGAATGGGCGCCTAGGCGACCAAGGCGCCCGCCTAGGCGACCAAGGCGACTCGGGCGCCCAATTTTCCAAGGCAACCCAAGGCAGCCTGGACGCCTAGGCGACGCCTTGACACGGAATGGGAGGAAGGTGCTAAATGACCATTGTCAAGCAAGTACAGGCAACCATGTACACTACCATGTCCAATCGTCTTCCCGTTCTCCAGATCCTAAATCACACAATAGGTAGGAAAAATATGTTACTTTACAATTTAGAGACTTTGTAAGACTACCAATAAAGAGTAAATTTGTGAACAAATACATGTAGAACGGAATTCAAATCAAGGGAGGAAGAACAGTGGATGGATCCAATTCCAGATATAGGAGAAAAGGATCTATCAGCGACCTTCACACTATTATGTCCAGAAGAAGGAGAGTATAAATAAAAGGACTCAGATGAACTAGTCATGTGATCAGTGGCTCCAGTATTTATAACCCAAAGGCTAGAGACAAAGAAAGCACAATGGCCATCATGAGAAATACCTGACTGAACAAAAAAAGAACCTGGATTGGTAGATGCGGATGTGGATTATTGATTTGTAGCCACAGGAGTTGGTCGAAGGAGATGTCAGAGAGTTTAAAGTTCTTGTGCAGAGTTGTGGCAGAGGACCAGTAGGAGGACTTGCTTTAGTTTGATGTGCTTGAGGTGCGTGGGAGGACTTTGCTTTGTGCATACCTTTTTCCCGCGTTTTGTTTCAAAATTTGCCTGCTTACCATGAAGCTTCTAGCATGTGTCTTTGGTGTGCCAGAGCTTGCTACAATACTCACATTTGATAGCATCACGGGAAACAGGAGAACTCTTTTATGTCTGAGTTTTTGCCTGGAGAGCAAACTTATCCAGAACAGAAGGGGACAATATTGTTATTCGTCGTTAGTCCTCTAACTGAACCATGGAATAGGCCTGTTCGAGGGTGGGGAAAGGGTCCCTGCTGAGAATCTGTGAGCGGATGGGATCAAGCTCCACATTTAGTCCTGCCAGAAAAGTATAAACCCTGTATTTCTCTTCTCTTTTGTGAAATAGGGTAGCATCTTCTTCATATTTAGCATGAATAGAATCATAAAAATCAATTGTTTGCCAATAGCTCCTCAACTTAGTATAATATTGGGATACAGTCAATTCTTTTTGGATAGTTTCATGAACACTTTTTTGAATGACATAAATTAAAACAGCATTCCCAACTTGGGAATAGGTGTCTTTAGCAGACTTCTAAATTTGTGCAGCAGTATCCAATAACAAATAGCCCTCAGCTATAGTGGGTTGCATGGAATTGAAGAGATATTGCATTACCAATGAATTTTTCGCATGCCATTTCTCTAAAACAATGTCTTTGGTCAGAGGTTTTTCCTTCGTACCAGTGAGATATCCCGATAATCTCCAAGCTGTATTGAGAGTTAGGTGGGCCGAGACCACATTAGGTAATTACCACCATCAAGTTTAGTGGTATTAGTGGGAATAGTGCGATTGTCCGTTTTAAAACTCTCTATCCCGGAAGAGGTTAATTCAGACATCATCCTTGAGTTGTGTATTCAAGAACAAACACCCAAAAACAATATGAACAGCCTCCCTGTTTGGTTATAGCACAATATATGGAGATCAAAGTAGAAATATCACTTGTGAGATATCCTAACTTGTCCCATGTGCAACATAATATATGGAAATCAATTCTGGTTTGCACCCCCTTTTTTGTTTATTGGGGTAAACTCAGAAACTCATAGATATTCGACCAGACTGAACCATATTATTAATATTCAGACTGATAAAAAAAAAAATTGATTTCCAATAAAGAGAATAAAAAAATGATCCGTAATGAGGGATAAAAGGAAGGGCAGTACCTATATCATTGTATGATTCCCTCTCTGGTTGCTGCCCTTATTGGGGAGAAAAAAAAAAAAAAACAAAAGAAAAAAACAAAAGAAAAGAAGGAAAGTCGGTGGTTGGGGGTGGTGGGCTGGCGGCAGCGGTGGTGAAGCGGCGGAGGGATCTGGCGGTAGAGCTAACTTGGCTCTGATACCATATTGAATGATGGAATGACTTGTCTGTAATAGACAGAGGTTCTCTTATTTATAATGTGAGAATGAATACAAAGAAAGAAAGAGGTAGTATAGGTAGTACAATACATGTAGTACAATGAATCTAGACAAAAAAATGAAATACGTAATATTCTCAACAATTTTTAAAGTTATATGGATTTTGTAACTAAATAAAAGAAAAATAACCAGAACTGAGAATGAGAGAAGGAGAAGAATGGGGAGAGAGTTGTCGAATCTGCTTATGAATAGCAGAATTCAATTTAAATACCTCTCCTCCTAGCAGCTACTATTTATAGATAAAACAAAGAGGTGAAGTGATAGGTCTAGGACTCCACGTCATAAGGAGTCCTAGTTACATAAGTAGATAGGAATTCCACATGTCAACATGACGAGGAATCCCATAACTTAAAGGATAAAGAGTAGCAGTCCTATTCTATAAGGAAAAGGGAACTCCACAAGATAAGGTGGAGTTCTAGTTACAATGTGAAACTAGGAGAGATAGGTAAGAAGAAGATAAAGACTCAACAATCAGCAAGGTGAGTCAGCAACCATATCTTGAAGTCCACAAGGCAGCCAGCCTTGACAGCTGGCCAGCACTAATCCTGAGAAGGGATTAGCGCCAGCATGCGATCGCTAATTAGAATGGACCCTGGTGATCAGGTCCATTCCCTTATAGCAATATTCTTAACAGATTTCTTCCCAGACAAACCGTTTTTTTAATTAATTTTTATTTAAATTATTGCATTGCAATTGTTGATGTTAACCACATTGACCTAATACGAATTTTCTTATCTTGCCTTCAACATTAGTTATTTACTTAGTCACATGTTCCTGTTGCATATGATAATTTTCCTGACTTTTATGATGTATCCTGGTCCATGTGGTTGATTCAGATAAAGTTGGCAACTCTTCAGCAAGAAAAGTTGCTCCAAAAGTTCCGGTCACGGGTGATTCTTTAACTAAGCAGAAGGATCAACATATTGCACAATGTTCGTTACCATGAACGGATAAATACAGACTGAAGACTCCAAATGACATAATTGGCAATCAGTCTATTGTATGTGCTATAATTTGTTGTTTTTTGTTGAACGTTCCTGTTCCTGTTGTACCTTAACATTTGGAAGGGGGCTCTATAAAATTTTCATGTTATGTTGGCTATAGGTTAAGCAGCTCCACGATTGGTTGGCAAATTGGAATATAAATTTTTCGTGTAGTGGTCAAAGGGGAAAGGGGAAAAAGCAAAATGATAGTGGATCTAAGAAAGCTGTTCTTCTAAGTGGAACTCCTGGTATAGGAAAGACTACGTCAGCGAAGTTGGTTAGCCAAATGCTTGGCTTCCAGACCATTGAGGTGGTGTATTTTTGTCTGACTTCTAAGTGTTGCAGGTTTTAAACTGTCCCAGTTTATGAATACCAAATTTCACTCATTGTTATGGTTATGTACTTACTATGGTCTCCCATTTCTTTTCCCATATCTTTCATATAGGTTAATGCTAGTGATAATCGTGGAAAAGCTGATTCCAAAATATTTAAAGGAGTTGATGGGAGCACCGCAAATTCTATAAAGGAACTTGTCAGCAATGAAGCTCTCAGTGTTAAAAGCAATTGGTTGGTCTTACTTGATAAGAATTCTTGTACGGATGCTTAAGAAAATTTATGTAATCTTTTTCTTTTAACTTCCTTGTTTTTTGCAATGTAGGTCAAAACATGTAAAAACGGTGCTCATTATGGACGAAGTTGATGGAATGTCTGCTGGAGATAGAGGTGGAGTGGCTGATCTCATTGCTAGCATCAAGATTTCCAAAATTACAATCATTTGCATCTGTAATGACAGATACAGTCAAAAACTGAAAAGTCTTGTCAACTACTGTTTGCTTTTGAGCTTCCGGAAACCTACAAAACAGCAGGTATGATTCATTGCTGATAACCTTAATTGACTTCGCTTGTATGATTCATTTGAGAAAATGGGAGCAAAAAGTCAACTCTTTTAAACTGATTTTTGATGGTCACTAATCAAACTATCAAAGGTGTTCGAGTTAATCTCATTGAAGTTTCAACTTAAGAGGGAAGGGTGGTCCTTCTGTCTTTTGGTGTGGTGTTGTCCTTGAGGATTTACTTGCTGCTGGTTTACATTCATTGGGAGGTCCTGTAACTTGGCAGATTTTGAGGTGTTTCTTATCTTGTTCATTTGGAAAGGCTGGAGAGCCTTATGGAGAACACTGAGGTAGCTAGAAGGAGCTCTAAGTGGGCAGAGATTTCTCTTCTTTGGTGGACGAAGTGGGCCTTGCGAGTGGTCCCACCATAGAACGAAGAATGTTGAAGGTTAAGAAGGAAGGTGTTTCTTTGGTTATAGTTGGGCAGATTTGCTGCATTTTGGGTCCATTGGCTTGTATTTTTCTGCCTTGGTCTTTTACCTCTATAAATGTGCCACTTTTCGGGCTAATCCAAATGAATCCAGACCCAATACTAATTTACTTCTAGATGATCCAATTTTTGGGATCCGAATCCAAGTTTGATTCAGATCTACAATAGTGATTTTAAATCCAATCCAAAATCATACTGGATCCCAGACATGGATATTTAAATTTTAAACTTAATCTTAGTTTACATGAATATAAAAGATGCATAGGAACTTTTTAAAGTTGGGATCCAGGTTTGCATACGAATTCATCGAGATCTGACGTGCCTATTCCAAATCTGACCACTTATGAATCTGGATTTAATATTATGATCCCAATTCATATTAAATGGATGTGTAGAAGTGCTGTGTCTGACCTGCTCCATTTATCCCCTACTTACGTTCTGCTAAAGCACCCTTTATTTTGGATGCTTTGTTACGCATCCCAGAGGGGGGGGGGGATGTGGCTTAAGATAGCCGTCAAGGGTCTCTTCTTGCTATGAGAATGTTGTTTGGACCTCACCCCCCACCTTCTTTTTTCTGATAAATAAGGTACTTTAGTAGGTGCTTTGAAATCCAAATCATGGTTTGAAATTTTAGATTTCGCCCTCATTTTGCTTTTTGCTGAAACCGAAATATTTCAGTGGAATTTTGGTAACTATCAGAAATTTCGGAAATCTGCCGAAAGTTTAACAGCCATTTCATTTAGCTTCTTTGCAAAACCAAAATATTTCGCTAATTTTGGTGAAATGTTGCCAAAATTTAGAACCCTGAACCAAATAACCATAGTTATCAAGGCGTCGCTGTCTCAAATGCATAGTAGTTCTGGCGTGTTGAGAAATTGCTTTCCATAGACAATTTCTTAATGGTCTTGGTTCCCTTTCTCTTTCTTCTTTCCATTTTCCTTTTTTATGTCCTTTGGATCGGCGGGGTAGGTTGTTCTGTTTCTCCCTTAGCCTGTGCTTGTATTTTCTTTGTTCACTTGCGTCTCTAATAAGCAACCTTCTCTGGTGCCAATCAGAAAACAAAGAATCGGTATGTGGGAGACAAAGTTGCCTTTGTTTTCACTAGCTAATAGAACTTTTTGTTTCAGCATTAGACTTAGCTTCTAATTCTTACAGTGTTCTAATTCTTTATTGGAGTTTGTTATGTATAGACATTGAGAAATTGAAAAATCTTTTAAATCTCTATTGAGTTCTTCTTATGTTACACTGCTGTTATAAACCAGCTGCTGGTTTTACTTGTTTTTATTTGGGTTTGGTTCTTACTTGAAATTCAAATAGTTGATTCTATTATTGAGTTGATCTGGTAAAGATCAATCTTTTTCTTGGTACGGAACAACAGTATCATTGGAGTAGATACACGAATCGCTTTAATTCTAGAAGCTGAGTAGCTGGATTGGTCCGAATGGAGAGAAATTGGTGTGAGATACAAGTGGTAGGGTAGATTAGGACATTGCAGGCTAATCTGATTGCAAGTTCTGAAAACCCTTGCTTGAAACTGGTGGGGTGCTGTGCTAATTGGATAACCATCTTTGGAAAATGTATGCTTTGTATTGTTATAATACCCTCATTTGTGCTTGTGCGTTCTGTATCTTTTATTTATGTGTATCCTGAACAGAGCTTAGGGAATCTTTGTCCCTTGTATATGCTACATTTTAACTTGAATTGATATGAATCTTATTTCATTGACATTAGATTTTTTTTTTTTTTTTTTTAAAAATTATTTCAGCTAGTAAGAGATATTGCTTTAAAATTCTGACTTGATGAGTGCAACATGAAATGGCTGACAATGTTTTTTGTTGACAATGACAGATGGTAAAGAGATTTCTTCAAGTCGCAAATCAAGAAGGGCTTCAAGTTAATGAGGTACAGATTTGGCCAAAGTTTGATGCACGCATAATGGAATATACTGGATCTTTTGACCATTGATAATAAAGCCTGTGGCTCAAAAGCTGTCCATTAACCCACCAAGCAAGCACTTGCTGTTGCTGGCTTGCCTACTAAAAAAAGAATGGGAAACTCCCAAGTATGAGTGACATATTTTGTTTTCCACAACAACTTCTAAGCGTCTGAGTACTTGAATGTTGTACTTTTTGATGTTCTAGTTGCAGCAAACCGTTTTAAGATCTCTAATAAATTATAGTCTTCGCAGTTTGTGCTTCTTTTTTTTCTTCCATGTTGGTGGATGGCTAATCCAAACCATCCACCATATAGATTACTCTTGGGACTTGCCATGCATCTAGTCCGGCAGTCTACCTCAGCTGTATGAGCCACTTTGTATTAAAAAATTTAAACTAAGATCCCCTTTGGAAGATTCTGTTGTGACCTGAAAATCCTGGCTGGGTGACTGACCTAGCAATCACGCTTGTTTGGTATCTAGGAGACAGATCACTAACATCCTTTTCCAGTTGCCTTTGGTCATTGCTTGTGACTAATTCTATTGAGTTACTTTGTTTTGCAAAATGCATAGATTGCACTTGAAGAACTTGCAGAGAGAGAGTTAATGGAGATATGTGTATGGCATTAAATCAATTGCAGTACATGGGCCTTTCAATGTTGGTCATCAAATATGATGACATAAGGCAAAGCCTTCTGAGTAGTGTGAAAGATGAAGATATTTCTCCTTTTACGGCTGTTGACAAGTATGCTATTTATCTTTGCCTCTTCTTCTGTAACACTGTATGCTGCTGGCTTTATGTGCTTTATTTTTTTTTATTGGGTTTATGGTTTCCCATGCTTCTTTTTTTTTGTTCCTGATAAATATTCATGAAGGTTAAAGTTAGTAAATTTCATCAAGTTCACAAATTATCTCATGCCAGACATTGAGTGGGTCCATGTCATAAAGGACCCTTGCTGTCTCATTGTTCAGATTCAACACAAAATGAGCATGCTGTAGGGGTTGAATGTTACAAAAACGCCTCTACTATTACAAATTAGAGCATGTGGGTCTTTTGTTTTTTTGTTTTTTTTTTTTTTGGGTAGGCTATGAGCCATGTTTCAATCATAGTTGTCAAGGCATCGCCTAGGCGGCCTTGTGACACCTTGGAAAATCAAGCGCCTTGGTCGCCTAGGCGGGTGCCTTGATCGTCTAGGCGGGTGACTCATCAAGTCTCCAACGCCTTGGTTCGCCTTGACAACCATTGTTTCGATACCCACTACATACTCGTATTAGGTTGGAACTTACAATGATGAATATGTACACACCAATGTCCATCATTGCCTACCATGTGGTAACTTGTGAACTTTACAAGGTTCACGTACCTCCGTTACTTTTATATTCACCCTTTATCTTTTTAATTATTTCCAGAAAATTTTCTACTAGATGTGATGATTACAGTTATATCAGAAAATGTGCTACATTGTTGATTTCATACATTAAGTGAATCAACTTATATAGGATCCAGGAATGAGCTTTGGTACTTACCCCAAAAAAAAAAAAAGGAATGAGATTTAGAGAATGATGGAAAGCATATGAAGTGGGAAAATAATAAATCACCCAAAATAAAACTGTAATCAAGTAAGAGGACTGAATTCCTATCATAATGTTGTAGTCTTGTAGATTTAGTGACTTGATTTGGGGGAGAGGGTGAATATTGAGTAGTCTTCTTATTCTTCTAAGTACTTATAAAGTTACAATAGATAAATAGTTGAGATTACTTGGGCCTTTATGTTAAAGTTTTGGGATTTATTTTTTATAACTGGATGCTGTTTAAACAGTCTGCAGTTTTTGAGAATTATTCAGCAAATTTTTCCTTTCAGGCTTTTGAGTTTGTGTGCACATTTTTTTAAATGGTTGTCTGAGACAGAATGTTATGAGATGATTTTCCTTGGTTCATGTCGTTGGAACCTTGGTTTGATGGTAATTATGTTTCTGATTTTTTGAGCATCCAAATTTATCAAGTGGGACTAGAACCAAACGCTTCTCTAATCAGGATCATCAGGTCATGGTGGCAGTTGCTAAAAGAGATGATATAATAGGGTTAACTGAGAGGATGTAGGTTGCGCAGATTTGACAACAGTTTGAGTGCATCTGCAATGATTTGATGATATCCACTATCCAGTATAGCAAATGTGTGGGGAAAAAAATAAGCTGCCGAAAGGCAATCACCAACCCCTTGGATCTTCTTGAAGAAAGATGTGAGGGTTGATTATGATTTTATTGGTTTTACTTTTATGGTTTGGTCATGTCTGAGTAGATTTTCAAGAATGGGAGGCAATTCAAGAAGATCATGCTTAGCAAAGTTCTATTGTATGGTGATTGTAGAGGAATAAATTACGGTTAAAACTCAGTCCTACTCTGGTTAAATTTCAAGCAGCTATATTAGGGGTCAATGTCAAATTTGCCAAATGATTCCAAAGCCAATGAAATTTGGTAGGACAATGGAACAACAAAAAAGAAGCTACTGATATCAAAATCTGGAAAATCAAATCTTAATCTTTGTTAAATTGGTTCAGGTGGGTATGTAATGAGGACTCGGAATCCACCTGATCCATAAAACTGAGTAAATGGGGATATGTGCAGAAAAATGAAAGATGGTTATTGGGTTGGGGACTTGACTAATATATACTAAGTTATAAGCCTTAATGGGTTAAATATATTATGTTATTTTTTAAATTTAACAAGGATTTATATATAAATAAATCACAAGCAATGAAGGGCATAATTGTGAGTCATACCCCTACAGCTTAGTTTAGAGTAAAATATGTAATACTTGTTCAGTTTAACCAAAAGAGAGACAAGCCCCAGGATGTGGTGCTTAGGGTTCCCCTCTCTGCTAGACAATGGAGGGGCAGCATGGCCACTCAACGCTGGATGGAGGGGCGGCAACGGCATTCATTTATGCTTCTTCTTCTTCCAGATTTTGGTTCTCCGCTCATTTGCTGCCGGCTACCCCCTCTTTATCATCTACATTGCTGCCCAATTGTTCTTTCTCTAACAACAGTATCCAATCAGGTGAGGAGGATCTGTTCTGTTTTTTGCACCCTCAACCGTGTCTTGTCAATGGTGACATGCATACTTTGGGGTGAAGGACCTGGGTAACAGAGATCTTGACATGTCTTGAAACATGCTAGTTGTAGAGACTGTTTCTCAGAGCAGCTGCTGCTAAAAGTTATTCAATATGCAATAATCAAGGTAACAAGGTAGAAGCAAAAAATAAAAAAGAGATAAAAACTAGCCAAGGCACCGACTGATGGCTGTAATCTTTTTCAGCAACCGAAGCAAGATGCAATACTCGGACTCAAATTTTGTGTTAAGATGTTTGTGTTTAACAGCCCTATGTGTAATTTTCCATTGAGGACTTCAACTTAGACTAAGGATTTAAACTCCTAAAATTAGAAAACTTGATTACAAATTCAAAGTGTGTCATGCAACTCAACTAAATCGTTTAGTTGACCAAAATAATGCTACTAACGGAGGAAACAAATATTATAATATAAATAATAAAATCACACTTATTTAGTTAGAAAATAACTTATTGTAAATGTTAATGTAAAAAGTTTACCTAGACACGCATGTCTAGAGAAAGTCTCTTGAAGATCAGTTCATTTCTGCCATGTTTGGGGGTTTTCTTTGGGGGGGGGGGGGTGGGCAACGTAAAATGTTGGATAGATGGAGCACCTTCTAGGCTGTGTATGTCAAAATTTGTGGCCCATCTCAGCTATATGGCTTACCATCTGTTGGATTTTACTTTTGTATTTTCAGCCATGAAATCAGTGGATTGTGCCATTTGTGTCAAATTTTGAAGCTAAACTTAATCATACATCTACCATGTATTAACCTTTCTTTAGTTGTCTGATCTTCACCAAAATTGACTTGTTGATTGTGTCACTAGCCACTAGGTGCAATACTTTTGGGATGAAATCTACCTCGTGAGTTGGGGGTGATGTGGGTAACTTGTCCACAAAATTTCGAGCGCCCACTAAACTAACCCAAAGGGTGCATGTCTGCAGAAAGCATGGCCTATAATAGTTTTTGGATTTACTAAATTGACGATTTAATGAAATCGGAATCCATAAACTCTAGTAAAGGTCACATTTACTAACAAGTAACAACAGGAAAACTATTTACAGAAAATAGTGAATTACAAAAGCAACATAAGCACATGAGTGAGATTTCTCCACATGCAATGTCTTTTACTCCACACTTAATTGCATCCTGATGGAAGATTGAAATAAATTTTTGTAGGTGAATGCTTCCTTGTCATCCTCCCAAGAGTCCAATGTAGGCTCATTTGAGGTATTGTTATGCAAAAATTATTATTTCGAATCCTAGATATAAGTCAAAGTCAATATGCTATAATCTTCAAAACCAAAAATCCAATTAGAAAGCTTTTAGATACATAGTAATCATTTTCAAGATTTATAATAATTATTTATCACTTTGATAATTTGATTTGGCATATGCTCGTGATGTTTATAGTTGTACCATAGTTAAGTAACCATAGACAAAAGCTGATATTAGCTCATAAAGTTAGGATTTTAGATATTTCTTGCAACTAGACTTATATGACCCTTTAAATGTTGGGTTGGAAATTTGGAATTATTAAAATTTGGGCCTTCAGGCTGTTGGCAACCTATCAGTTTTGACAGATTAAAATCTTGAAGCAATTGAGGAGAGTAACTATTTGGCAAAGATTTGAATGAATAAAATATATGTGCAGGTCATGTACTGAAAGACATGAAAAGAAGATTCAAGAAATAGAGACGGAAAGAAGGAAAATTCAAGAAACAAAAGAGATAAAGAAGAATTAGCGAAGAATAAGAGAAACAAAAAAGAAGAAACAAACAGAAGCTCAGCAGGCAAATTTTTTGTCGATAAATCACCAAAAATGTAATTCTAAGTTATTCATAACTCCATCCATGTTTGGAGTTTGGACTATGTACATAAAATAAGTAAATAATCCAACCGGGATTTTAAGTTGGACCATGTTAATTGGCACCATTTTACTGAATTAGTTAGACCAAAACTTTTGGGATGGGTTTTTTTTTTTTTTTTGGTGGGGAAGGGGAAGGGATGATTGCTAGTCCGCCTGACCACTGTAGATGGGGCAGCTGTTGACCCCTCCAATAATGGATGATTGCTGCCTGAACTTGTTTTTATGCTGATACCTTCGAGGTGGCTGATTCTTGCTGACTAAATTCCTGGGACCTGCTATGACATGACCAACTATTCTTTGCAATAACCTGTGTAATCATGTTCTTATTTGATCTTCATGCCTTAAGTCCTTTGATCATATACCAAAGCTGAAGTCACACTGAAATAGGTAATACCTGCAACTCTAAGCTAGAATCACTTTTTAATCTTACTATTTTATATATATTTTTTATTATTATTATTTTTTTTTGGGGGGGGGGGTGTTTCTGCTCATTTGAATTTTGCAATATGAATTTCTTTCCACCTTCCCTTTCACCAGATCATTGCCGTTAACTAGCATTGCTGCATTGGTTCCGTACATCTGTTTTACCTATGATTTATTTTTATTAAAGTATTGAATGTATCATGAAAACCATTTATTCATCCAGGAACTTGCTTCCTAATTTTGCTATTGAAGTACATCTGGTGCACATTTTTCAATGGCCAGTTCTTCATGTAGAAGTTGGTGGCTGGACATGATTTGTAAAATTTGAGTCTATTTAAACTTTCACTCTTGTTGACTTTTTGCACTGTCCCAACCCTTTCCTTGAAACACGCGTAGGCTATTTGGCTTTAATGCGGGCAAAATGAGGATGGATGAGAGGATCGACCTGAGCATGAGTGATCCTGACTTAGTCCCTCTTCTTATTCAGGTTCTTTTTAATTGACTTGTGTTGTTTATGCATACCATTTCAATTTTTTTAGTTTCCAAAATTTAACAACTGATGCAGAGACTTGATGATTAATGCAACATCCACTAGTGTGTGGAGCAATTATCTAATACATACAGAATAGGGGGACTTTATTTTGGGTGATTAACTACGAGCTGACAATCCTGCACAGAACCTAGACACATGCACAATGCAGGAGTCATGATATAGTTTTCCTTGTTAAAGATCAGCATTATATGGTTTCAAAGTTTTATAAATTGATCTGTGTATTGGAGGCTACATAATGTAGGTGGGCTCATAGCCCACCAAAGTGAAAAAAATGAAAAACTCAAATAAGAGGAATAGTGGCATTCTGTAATTTATGAAGAGGACTGTTCTGGGATTTCAGAAAAAAAACGGATTCTATAGAACAAACTTAGGGGCTGTTGATAAATAAGGAAGAATCTGCCCTGATGTTCAGTTCTTGATAGTTGGACTCCTTTGCAACCGAACAGGTTCTACGATAGACCAGAATCTGTATTGATTGAGAGATCTCTCTCATTGGAACTAAAATCAACCTGAAAATTCCCAACTGAATTTAACCAGTGACTACCTAAAAGAACCACTGAGGAATTAATATTAAATTCCTGTTGTATCTGGCGGAAGTTAAGGAGCCACATCTGTGTGTCTATTTGGAACTCTCTATTCCAGCAGGCCTTTGGGCTGGAACTTTGCAGACAGGATTGGCCTGAGGCCCTGAACCCCAGAGTTTGAGACTGGAAGAGAAAGGCATGAGAGAGATCGAGTTCTCTCTTGCTGAACTCAGACTAACTCCAGAACAGAATACCAGTTCAATAACTATTGGAAATTCGGATTGAAAGAAGAAAGGAAAGATGATGGAAGAAGAAACAGGAAGGAATACACCTACGAAAGGTATTCCGGACTGAATATAGTAGGGGAAGA
Organism: Protea cynaroides; assembly: GCA_028583415.1. Classification (NCBI taxonomy): domain Eukaryota; kingdom Viridiplantae; phylum Streptophyta; class Magnoliopsida; order Proteales; family Proteaceae; genus Protea; species Protea cynaroides. Next base: position 66,006,204 of record CM053274.1, read on the forward strand.
AGAAACATATGCTGTGATGATTGCATAACAGCATCACACGAACTTAGTGAAGCTATTCATTCATTCAACTCAATTCTGGTCTGATTGATAAAAGTTACATCCTTATGTAGGCTCAAAGACTGACTATTCCTAATCCTAATCTGAAAACAGAATTTTTAACTGACTTAGACTCAACCTCCTATTGCCATTGTCAATACTAACTCCCATATTTAAGTAAAGTTGAAATCCAAATTACAAAAATGACCCCAAATAAAAAGTTCCCTAGCTATCCTATGGAGCAGAAAACCAAGTTGAGACCCAGTTCTCTTTGGCATGGGCTTCCAGACTGGTTCATGTTGGACCAACCATGAAAGTGCTACTGCACCAATCCCTCTTTGGCACTGTGAGGTCCCTTTTTTAGGTAAGGAAACCATATTGGTTTCTAAAGAAGGTTACCTGTTGGATTTATGTCTTCCAAGATATCAAAATTCCTGTTTTTCTGAGGATGGGGACTACTTTTGTTTTCTGTGAGATTTTGATTAGCTAATTATGATGTTATTCTGACCAGCTTTACATTAAGCTCTTCACTTTTTTTTCTGGTCCTTTTTTTTTTGTGTGTGTGTGTTCACATGCCTATTGTTCTTGATTTTGGTGTCAATAAAGTGGTGTTTAAAACTTCTAATGTTGTTTTAGGTTCTAGAAAGAATCTAGAGTAAAAGAAAAAAACTGCTAACAGTCCAGGATTCATGTAGAATCGATAGAACTAATATAGAACCAGAATAAAAGAATGGCAGAAGAATTATCTAAGCCTAAAAAACAGAGAAGAGAATTAAAGAAGAGAGTGGAAAATTCACACCTGATCTCAGAGATGAACAGAACTAGAAGAAGGAGAAGATATATGAGATCTGGACTACCAATCCCTTATGCACAGCTTAACAGCTCCAAACTCTTGAATTCAAAGTTTTTACTCAAATTATGTCTTATTGTGGAGAGGATTTTAAATTTCCTGAATTGACTCATAAAAGGACTCTTAATCACTCTCGTACACTGGCTTAACTTGAAGGACTTAATCACTTAACACAGCATTCTTAAAAGCTATTAAATATCTTAGTTTAACTCACACTTAATTTAGCTACTAATCCTGTGTACTCACTTTACCCCCACTTTATGGACTTTTAAATTAGGCTCGTTATCATAAAACAAGAATAAAAGGTGCTGCCTATAACATAACTATCCAAGGCTTGATTTCAACCCATTGGACTGCCACCAGCATCTTGTGAGCCTCCAAAGCTTGCGCCAAGGCGTCCATATGGGATCAATGTTTAATGGTGTTACTGTTTATTTATTATTTAAGGGCCAAACAGGCCCTTACCAAAATTGGCTGGTGCTCAGATAGCGCCAGCCGATATCAGTAAGGCCTGTATAGCCTATTTTAGTTAGATTTTCCTTCCTTTTTTGTTCTTATTTGTTTCCTTCTTGTGTCTATTCTCTCTATGGACACTTTTCTTGTAATTGGTGTTACTTTTTCTATAAATACAAGTCATAGAAGAGAGGGAGAGAATCTGTTTTGGCTGCAGCTCTATACTGCTCTCGAAATCTCTCTCTTGCTCTCTTTTCTTCTTCTTCCTCTTCTCAATTCTCTTGTCTTTTAGTTTCCGGTTTGTGAAGTTGTTTGTTAAGTCTCTTTGTGATACTGTTACAAATGAAACTACATCAACTTCTGGAATGAGCCCAAGATCTCACTATTTTATTTAATGAGTCTTGAGAGAGTTACTACTGAAACTGGTAGCCAGGTTTCAAGTATCGACACGATACGGTGAGTATCGGCCAATACATATCGGTATCAATAGTAGGCCAATACATATCGGTATCAATAGTAGTCGATACGATACATAGCGAAACGTATCTTATTTTTTGAAAAATAAAATGTATTGAAGTGTATTGACTGTATCGAACCTATACAGGTAGATACAGTCCAATACAGTTCGATACGGACCGATACAGTCCGATAAGCATCGATACAGTTTCCATATCTTGAAAAAAAAAAAAAAAAAAAAACTTGGATCAAAGTGTCTTAAAACTCGATACACCAGTTTTTTCGAATGACCACAAAAAAGAAGAAGAAGAAGAAGAAGCAGAAGCAGCTGCTGCCGGAGTTTCAGAAAAAGAAGAAGAAGGTGCTGCCAGAATTTCAGAAGAAGAACCTACCTGAACCAAGCTATGGAATAGTCTTATTTGCTGTTGATCATCTTTTCCTAGTTCATCTCTGCACGGAAAGGTAAGATGAACGCCTTCTCTTTTTACCTGCGATACCCTGTTTTTTGGATTATTCCAGCCTGAAAATTCTTGCCAGAACTCCCTATTTACAAATCAGTTTTTTCTAAAAGTAGAGGCATAGCATTTTGACACCCTCTCTATTAGTTTCTGTTATTAAACCCCAACCTTCAGTCTAGTTTCATCGTTTTACAGCAACCCTGCTCTGTTTTGCTTCCTACCTCACGGCAGACATATCGCACCTTATGCTTTTCAAAGAACTTAAGAGTAGAGTTATATCTTGGACAAGTGGGGTCCCCTCATCCCACAATGAAAGTTTTACGGAGTCCCTGTTTTGGGCTCCTTCAACGTTTTTTTTTTTTTTTTGCTGGGTTTCTAAAGGAATTTACCCTTAAGTGCACAATCTAGGTTGTGTTTGGAAATTCATTTGTTTAGAACTATGTTTTTTCTTATATCTTCACTATTACATTATGTCTTTAATTTGTACATAATTTCATTATTATGCCTACTCCTTGATAGCCCTGTATCAGCTCCTATTTTCATACTCTCCTAGTTGTTCTAATAATTACAGAATTGCCATTACCTTGCCCATTTATCAAATAATTACGGAAATTGTCTGGAAGGCTTCATAGTATCCCTATGATTGGATCATAAGTTATTTATAGTGTTTTTATGTTTTAAATTTGTGTTTTTTATGTTCCCTAATCATTCCTGTGCGTATCTTGCCCCGTATCCATGCGTATTGATGCTTATCCACTGTATCCACAATACGATATGATACATCTCTTAATTTCAGCTGATCGATATGATACCGATACACGATACTTAATTCCTTGACTGGTAGTGTATTAGTTTGTGACAGGATATATCTATTTTGGAATTTGAGTCATATTAGGATTCTACTACTATACTTGTGTGTGGTCATGTATAATCAGTACAAATAATGAAATATCAGTTTTTGAGATGAAAAACAGGAAATAATTTCTGTTGAATGATGTCTCAGAGGAATATGAAATTAGAGGAAGATTCTCTCTTTGAGGGAGATGGGATAGGTGAATGTCCAGCAAAGATGTCCTCTGACCAATAGTTCCTATTGGAAGATGTCCTCTTGAAATAAAAAGTAAGAGTTCATAGATATACATCTGTTCTTACTAGGACCCAATTATTGAAGAACTTGAAGGGAAATGTTCTTTGGAAGACTAATTTTTCATCAGGAGGAAATATCACCTTTATTAAACTTGTTTAGCCTACATTCCATCACATTATTTTTCTCTCTACAGAATTCTCAGTTCCCAAAATAATATGGCATCTTCAGACAGATTCTTCTGTGAGGTTTGTAAATGTGTGGGAGCTGTCGTTGTGGAATGGGAAAGAGGTTTGCAAGCCCAATGAGGAAGGAGCAATGATCTACAAAGTTTTAGATAATGGTACAGCACTTCCATAGTTGTCATGGTGACCCAAGGTGGTGGCCAGGGCAAAAATAGACTTTCTCTTGAAATTTGTGCTGCTCGCTAATGTTCCAACGAGCAAGTGACAGGCAAGCTTATAAACTCTCTCTTGCAATTTGTGCTGCTCGGTAATGTTCCAATTAGCAAGTGACAGGCAAGCTTCTTCTCCTTCTTCATTTCAACTGGCCTTTCAAAACTGCTTTGTCGCCTAGGTGTGACCTTGAGAAATAGGACTTCTTCTTCTTCTTCTTCTTCTTCTTCTTCTTCTTCTTCTTCTTCTTCTTCATTTCAACTGGCCTTTCAAAACTGCTTTGTCGCCTAGACGTGACCTTGACAAATAGGATCACTATTCTAAAAATGGATTTGGTGGTTTTGGGGGAAAAGGAGATTTGATCAATATCTGTCGTTGCTGTTAGGAGATCTGGTTAGTTCATGGTGAAATTTCAACTTCAAGCTATAATCGCAATCAGGTTTTCGTTGTTTCTTGGTTGCATTTATGGGTTAGCCAACCAAGGTTCAGTTTCTTACATGCACTGCCATCAATTACAGTAACTTGACCGGTGATCATCTTATTTCTAGTTTCATGTCCTTCCAAATATTTCCTATCCATGTCTCAAGCCTGCAGAAAACTTTCTGTTTTTACTGCTTTCGCTCTTGTGACATAAGTATTGAATTCTGTTTTGGCATCCACATAGCTACACCTAATGGGTGTTCTTATCTGGAGGCTTCCTTTTCTCTATTTAGGATTTGAGTGGTTCAATCCCTGTGGATCGGAGGTAAAGGATCATGGTTATGGACTTAGTCCATTATCTGGAGTATCTGGCTGACACTAGGCTTTTCATGGGCATGTCATCCTTACCCATGTTGCAATCAGGATAACTACGGAAGAATCATCTTTTTGGCCTCTATATGTTCAATTCATGGATGTTAATATCATTATCAAATATGTCAGTGGGAGTCCTTTATGCTGCTGTTTAGATGAGGTTTTCCCTCTACTTTTGATCTTTTTGTAAGCTTACTTGGCTCTGGCTTTGTACTGCTTGCTCCTCTCTCTCTCTCTCCTTTTTTCCTTTCTTATTTCTATAAATTAGTTTCTTCCACACATGGAAGAATTTTTTGAACATCTGTTTAATACTTTAAACTGCTCTATTTGAAACTTCACAGAAACTGACACTAATTAATGATTTTGAATTTGATACAACCTCGGATGAGAAGAAGGATTCATTACAAAGCCTTTCTGAATAAACTAAAAGAAGAAGAAGAAAAGTGATCTTTGCAGTGGACGGAGATAGCTTCCAAGGCTTGGTGGTTTTTTAATAGATTCTCTTAACACCATTAGAAGATGATGAAGGGAGATTTACCTGCCATTTTGAGGAATCATATGTGGACAAGTATTTGGAATGGGTATGAACCTTGATTTATTCCCCTGCCTCAGATTAAGAGTTTGAAGAGTTGATTTATAGACCCATAATGTTTGGCGAGCAGCTAATACACAATTCTTGCAAAGGTCCTTGCATATCGAATGAAAGAAGCTTCAGAGATGATTAAAAAAAAAAGTGCTTTTATGAAGGGTTGTCAAAGTACTATAGTGGTCCACATTACTATGACTAAAAATTAGAATTAAAGTTCCATGTTTGGTCCATAAAAGTTTTAATTTGGAGAAGCTTATAGCCATATGAACCCAGTTGATTTTGGATACGCTTCCTTACTCTATCCTTTTGATTTCCAGTGGTTAAGGGCCTCAACTCAGTAGACCCTCTGCCCTGCTTCTTCTTTATATTTGGAGGGCCATAAGAGGGTTTTGGAGGGCTTATGATTCTTAATGGAGTTTTGTGCTTCTCTTATCTTCAGTTCAACATTGATATACTTTCATATTTGTGGTGTTTCTCAAAGACCAGTCAGGTTTTGGAGATATTGTTGTAGTTTTGAACTGGCCTTGCTCATCTAATTGCTCTTACATGTGTGTTTCCTTAGATTAAAATCACTTAAAAAGTTATGTTGAGACGTAAGTTCACCAATAATTTCCCCCACTTGTCCAAGTCTTTTTACCTGATTTCCCACCCATTTTGTGGATTTCGCCTTAGTATTTCAATTCCCCAGGAATGAACCAAAATTAGATTCTTGGTTGAATGATTTTCGCAGTAAAACTGTAAACCGTGAAATCTATTCTTTACAAGTCTTTTCTAAAGGCTTAACAAGAAATCAGTTGTGCTTCTTCTCAAATATATACATTTTCAGAGATGAGTTTCTCCTTTTTTTTTTGGGAAAAAAATTACATTGCTGCAGGGAATATAACAAAGAAAAAAGCATAATTCTGCCGCATAACTATAATGTTGACCTCTAGTGAAATATTCATTATAATGCAGAATATTTCTTTTGTATTGTAAATCAGGAAAACTATATCAATTATCGACCAAGTTCTGTTAGTAAGGATGACAATGGTGTTAAGCGAATGAATTTGCTGGCCCATGCTGCTGAGTCTATTGGAGATGGGGATATAATAAATGTCCAGATTCGAAGATATAGACAGTGGCAACTTTCCCAAACTGGTGCTGTTACATCTTGCATAATTCTGTATGTTCTCTGGATTCAGCTAATGATGATCTTGCTTTCTTATGCTGTTTTCATCCCGCTCTATAAAAGAACTTCATTGTCTTCCCCCCCAGCTCCCCACCCCCATCCCCCAGTGCTGCTTTGTTGCATGGTCAAAGAAAAATACTTGGACAGGTAACTGATTTATTAAGATATTACTATGTTGTTACCATTTTTTTCCCGTGTGTGGTTAGAATGAGTCCTGAATGTCCCTAGCTGACTTGACTTTTGCAGGGAGAGCGGAATTTCAATAGATTTGGTGGCTGGCTGGGAAAGAACTCAACAATGGGCAAAAATTTGAGGCTTTTGGAGGACGTGCATGTTCATTTCCTTGCGTCACGTGAATCCAGTTCAGATAGGTATGCTGGTTGTGTAACAAGAAGATGCCTCTTTCAAGCTTTTTGGCTGTTACCATACTTCATGTCCGCACTTCTTTACAAGCAAGAAATGAAAGAGGAGCCACTATCAAATATAATTGAGAGTGTTTCCTCATGCGGCACCATTCCTCATTCTGCAGCCTTATTTGGGCCACATTGAGTGCTAATATGATGGTTGGAATGTAGAGCACTCCTGGGATTGTCTACATGTCAAATTTCATGGCACATTCTAGGTCATATAAACAGCCATCAAGTGAACTTCTTTTAGTCATCAAATCAGTAGTGTGCTGATGTGAAAATTCTAACTATTGAATAGATAGGCAACTAGGTGGATTGGCCATTTGTAAAATTTCAAAGCCATATTCAATCATATGGCGCACCTTTTATGGAACCTTTCCTAGCTGTCTAAACATTGACCCGAATTGACCTTTTGACTTTGCACGAGGTGTAGTGTTTTGGTCTGATTTGTAGCAGATGAGTCAAGGATGACATGGAAAAGGTGTCCTCGAAATTTGATTGCCAATACTGCCATGAGGCAGATGGCTAGGTCCTGTGGTATGAACAAAGAACAGATGGTCAACCAAAAACCATAGCATAATCATGGTCATACTTACGTGATTTCCTATTGGAAAACTTCATCATCATCATCATCAATGGTCATTGTTAATTAAACTGCATTATGGCAGATATATGACAATGTCCTTGCTATGGGTTTTTCTTTCTGTAAGTTGCTAATGCTTTCTCTTGCACTAAATGTTACAGGGAGACTTTGCGAGTTGATTACTTCAACATCCTCCTGAGACGATTGACTGATCCACTTAGGACATTTTCGAAGGTTTAAAATGCCACTGATCTAATTGATATAACTATACAAGGTTGAAATGGACACTTGTAAACCAAAGCAATGATTGGTATATATTTCTTTTGTATGTTAAATGGTTCCAGGATGAGGCAGTTAAGAAGGTTGTTGAGTTCATGGATACTTACACTTTAAGTCAGGAGGATTCTTTTTTTTTTTTTTTTTTTTTTTTTTTTTTTTTTTTTTTTTTTTTTTTTTTTTTTTTTTTTTTTTTTTTTTTTTTTTTTTTTTTTTTTTTTTTTTTTTTTTTTTTTTTTTTTTTTTTTTTTTTTTTTTTTTTTTTTTTTTTTTTTTTTTTTTTTTTTTTTTTTTTTTTTTTTTTTTTTTTTTTTTTTTTTTTTTTTTTTTTTTTTTTTTTTTTTTTTTTTTTTTTTTTTTTTTTTTTTTTTTTTTTTTTTTTTTTTTTTTTTTTTTTTTTTTTTTTTTTTTTTTTTTTTTTTTTTTTTTTTTTTTTTTTTTTTTTTTTTTTTTTTTTTTTTTTTTTTTTTTTTTTTTTTTTTTTTTTTTTTTTTTTTTTTTTTTTTTTTTTTTTTTTTTTTTTTTTTTTTTTTTTTTTTTTTTTTTTTTTTTTTTTTTTTTTTTTTTTTTTTTTTTTTTTTTTTTTTTTTTTTTTTTTTTTTTTTTTTTTTTTTTTTTTTTTTTTTTTTTTTTTTTTTTTTTTTTTTTTTTTTTTTTTTTTTTTTTTTTTTTTTTTTTTTTTTTTTTTTTTTTTTTTTTTTTTTTTTTTTTTTTTTTTTTTTTTTTTTTTGAACTGGAATTCTGACGTTTTTATTTTCTTTCCAAAATATTTCATCCTCCAAAGTCGAATTCACTATATGGTCTTTTCTGTTTGGTTGTAAAAAATTTCATAATAAAATTTTTCTTATTTATCAATACATATTTGTTGCTGCTAGAATTTGCCAAGATCTTTTGTGGTAAGATCTACATGCGGATGATAGAGAAGGAGGACAAATAAGGTCAAGCTTATTGTACAGGGTTACACCGATGCCTAAGTAATTAAGGACTTAGAATAGCAACTATTAATAAGGGTCTCAAATCTACACCCGGCCCGGTAGCACAGACCGAGCGGCTAGATGTAACCCCAACCTAGACCGGACCGAGTCCTTAACGGACAGGTTTCGGTTTGGGTTTGTGAAGCTTGACACTACTTTAGTTCAGACTGAAATTAGATCAGACCTGTTCGTTAAGAAGCCCGAGCTAACCCAAACCTATAATACCCAACCCGAACACCAGTAAGGCCCTTTAAGAAGCCTGAGTTAGCTCGAACCGATTCTTTTTGCTGCTTAAATAATAACCAACTGATTAAGGATGTCAGGATTCTACCTAGATAAATGTGAATATGCAATCCATTACTAATGCTTAGATGCCCCTAAGATCAATAAGAACTCAAACGTTTACAATTGTATTAAATATCAAAAAAAAAGTATTTATTAAAAAAAAATTAATCAACAAAAAGTGACAAAAAAATTATTGTCATGCGAAAATAGCTACATGCGAAGACAGCTCGATAAGCCTGATAAATCCAACATGGACCGAGCTAGCCCGAAATTTGCCCCATAATAACCCAACATTGGACCTGCCTGTTAATTCTTGTGTCTAGCGCAGCCCACCCCAGTCAGAACCCTTAAGGGATAGGTTTTGGTCTGGACTTGTAAAGCCCGACACTGTTTTGGCCAGGATCGAAACCAAACCGGACTAGCCTGTTAACACCCTTAACTATTAAAGTAATAAATGAGGTCGGTACTCTAGAAAGTCTGACATGGTGAATAGTAAAATGTGGATTAGTATAGAGTGAAGATGAACGGTAAATGATGTTTAGGTCATATTTATAGTGAGTTGGTGTGAGTCTCATGCACAGTTACAGTACAAGTCCGAAATTTCTAAGGTCGAATTTGCTCCCAAGTTCAGTAGGTAATACCAGATATACCATTGAATGATTTTTTGTTGAAATGACGGTTTTACCCCCAATAGCTGAGGACTTATGAACAACCACATGTTGCGCTCCCATATGCTGGTGGTAATCATACCCAACAATATTTTTGCATTTTATGTTAAAACAAATAATAGAAAATCCTATTTTATAAAAAAATTTTCATTTCTCACCATTTCATTTGTGCATAATTGGGAAAATACATGGAAGAAATTGCTTTTCCCTTTTGGCTTTTGGGTTTTGCTTGACCTCCACTTCTGGTCTTTCAAACTTGGCAAAATAATTATTACTCATAAATATGAAAAATGGATTAAAAACATTAGACAGGAAAGTAATCCACCATCAAATTTTCCCATAAAACATATCCTTCCAGGGTTGTTTCCCTTCGTTTTCATCTTGTGGTTGATTATGTACTGTTAACCTATTCCTTTGCTCGAGCTGCTTTGTTGGGATCACAGATGACTCTTATTATACCACCTAGGAGTGATTTTACACTCCATCAATGGTTGCTGGAACTGGCTTCAATCAATTGTCCTACATGCCCTGTAGTATCACAGTTTTCCTTGAATGGGAAAGGTAAATTTGATCATTGCCAAACAGCTTGGATACCCTATGAGGTTTATAAACAGTAATGCTTGCTTTCTTTTCATCAATGGAAGTCTTTCGATCACTAAGAGTCATGGTAGGCAGGTCTTTACTTTTGCAGTCTTCATGTACTAGACCTTATGAAAAGCTCAAAATGATATATATTTTGATCATAAAGATTGTTCTCCAATTGATGTGATTCATCGAGCTGAAAGAGCTTGTAAGGAGTTTTCTGCGGTTGTTTTTCCTCCACGAGACTTTTCTCTTTCTGGGCGCAATGGTACTTCTGATCCGATGACATGGATTTCTCCTCCAATAAGAAGTTTGAAGCTCAACACTGATGCTGCTATGCAAGAGAATCAGAAGGGCATTGAAGTTGGTTTTGTCGTTCGATATTCAAAAGGCACTCCTCTTCTAGCAATATCCCTGCATCTTACCTTTTCAACCGTTGCCATTGGTGAAGCCTTAGCTCTAAGAGCTGGTATTTAAGAGGTTTTCAAGGTTGGCTTCTCTCATTTGCTTGTTGAATCCGATTGTTTAAAGATTGTTAATTTTATTAAGGGAGAATTTCACCCACCCCCTTGAACTTTACTTTTAATTTACTCAACCCCAAACATTGCCCATAATTTCACCCACTACCCTTCAGATGTGAAATATGTATCACACAGGTCCAGACTTAACAGATTGATCTATTAAGTGATGAGGTGGCAAGGTTAAAAATTATATAATGCCAAAATTGCCCTATAATAGTATTAATTACCCTTAGACCCTAGTTAAAGTGTCGAAGTGGGGTTCCGTCTTCCCTTTCCTGGTGACATCTAGGTATTCAATTTCTGGTTTCCACCATGCCCGTCTTCCTTTTTTCTTTCATAAACTCGTGCTTGAGCTACTTGGCTAACTTTGGTTCTTTGGAAGAAGACCTTGATTTGAAAAGAAAAATCAACACCTTGCTTGATCCATTGCCTCCTGCCTAGATTTTTTGTTCTTCCTTCCCCTGGTCCCAGCACTGGTTCCACCACAACCGGACCTCCTCTATTGCTCACCTTCATATAGGCTGACTATCTGCATAATGAAGCATGGCCTTATACAGCGTCATCTCGGTCGATTCGGCCCCAATCACCGCTGGTCTACCACATGCTATTGAGAACTCAACAAATGTATAACGGAATTATGCCGATAGTCAGCCTATATGAAGGTGAGCAATAGAGGAGGCCTGGTTGTGGTGGAACCAGTGTTGGGACCAGGGGAAGGAAGAACAAAATTCTAGGCAGGAGGCAATGGATCAAGCAAGGTGTTGATTTCTCTTTTCAAATCAAGGTCTTCTTCCAAAGAACCAAAGTTAGCCGAGTAGCTCAAGCACGAGTTAATGAAAGAAAAAAAGGAAGACAGGCACGGTGGAAACCAAGAACGGAATACCTAGAGGTTGCAAGGATCCACATCCTCTCCTCCAAGAGAATCTGGAGGAGAGGTGGCGCCCCCATTGGATGGACGACTCCTGGGGCTCGGGTGAATCCGAGCATTCCATCTAAGCCGACACCCCCCTTGTCAGCTCAGCTTGTCGGGGGGTGTCGGCTCGGATGGAGGGCTCGAATTCACCCGAGCTCCTCCAGATTCTCTTGGAGGAGAGGATTTGAATCTCCCCCCTCCAAATGCTTCGTCCTTCTGGTTCTGCAGGTTTTCCTCTATCGGCTCTTCTTCCTTCTGCATATTTGCAGACCATCAGCTTTGCCCTTCGTCCATCTTGTATCCTTCTTGGGATCTCATCACCATTTATATCCAGTGAGTCCCACACTCTATAGGTGGGTCCTACACCACATAGACGGTGATGGAATCCCATGAAGAGTACATGTACATGCAAGTGATCTTCCCATCAGCTTTCCTCCTCTATTTTTTTTTTTAAAGTATTTATTTTTTTTAAAGAAAAATCTATGCTTTTTACAATGAGGGTAAAATAGATTTTTTCATTTTTTCGTTAAATATTTAACTGCATTGAGTGTGGGTGAAATTATGGGCAATGTTTGGGGTTGAGTGAATTAAAGGTAAAGTTCGAGGGGGGTGAATGAAATTTTCCCTTTTATTAATGGTGGTTCTCAGAAGGGAAATGTCCATTATTGATGATATTAGATTGTTGGCTTTGGGGGTTGTGTTAGTTTTCATCATGTTCTCGGGAGGCCAATTGTTTGGCACACTCTTTGGCCTAGAGGGCTCCTATACAGGGATGGTGATATGGCCCAATTCCACTCCGTGGCTCATTGCTCACTGTAAGATTGATGCTACGGCTGCTCCCTGTTTGCTTGAAAAATAGAGTTTTATTTTTTCCAAAAAGAAAAGAAAAAAGAAAAAAAATCCGAGAGTAAATGTTCATACACCATTTAGTTTTAGAACTAACAATAAACCAACAACTTAATCTTTCTGTGTTTACATGTCTTCCTTTTATGATAATTTATATTATTTGTAAATAAAAAGATTTTCCCCTATTGTCTAATCCTTCCAACTTTTATCTAGCAGTTAGAGCGTCGAGTGAACTCCAAATTGTTAGACTTTTTACAGTTCATAGGGTTTTATCCCAAACCCTAACATCCATACAGATATCTAGAACACAACGATATTCAATGTAATCAATAATAGTAGAGACTTACTTGAGAGTAGAAGATTGATTTTCGCCGTTAATCTCCAAGAATGGTGTTAGAGCTTTGATCACAGTCTTCTATAGCCTGTAGAGGTTCCGCGTATTTCTCACTGCTAGTGGGTACAGAGAGAGGAAAACAATTATGGCTGCGGGGACTCATTACCTAGTATATATAATACTATCACAAAACCCTAATCAGTCCCACACTGTAAAAGGGATTGCTTATCTCTTTATCTTGTGAAGAACCAGACCAAACCGGTCTAACTTAATGACATAGACTCCCACTGATCAATGGGCCTAGTCATTAATCAAGCTCACACCTAAATATTCCAACACAAATCACGGCTGGAGTCCCTCAAATGGCAGAAGAGGATCCGAACCCTACTTGCAAAGTTACACCTATTTATGCACGTCAACAACTAGTAATATGTCTCTTGTTCACATGATCAATCACAAGATGAAAGGCCCTGATGTGTATAGATATCGTTGCATTCTAGCAGCAACCGACCTGACCAATTGATTTTTTAAACTTATAATCTATTAAATTCCTAATATGTGAAGTTGCATGTATTTGGCCTCATATATTTGTATTTTATGGAATAAAATGGAAATAATACCACTTGGTGGTTCAATTCAAAACACTTAGGAATTAAGTAGAGATAACCTAAAAGTGTATGAAGACACATCCAAAGTCCCAGAGAACCAATGTGGTTTGAAGATTGATTGGGATCCTCAATAGTGAGGCCAGTCCTTAGTGAGGATCATACCAACTCAAAGTGGATCTATGTGTATCCCGATGCACTTTGAGTGGTCGGGATACGTGCCGATCCACTTTGAGTGGGTGGGATCCTCACTACAGGGCTGACCTCTCCACTGAGGATCTTTTTCCTTTGAAGATAGCCCAAACTGGGACTAGGTTGAGTTACAAAGATCATGACTAGTCAATTGAAGGGGATTTCGGACTGCAATATTACACCTCAACAATCAACTTTTGTTCCAAATAGATTAATATCGGATAATATCTTCACCTCACATTTAACTTTATAGGCTCCTCGCATGGGTTTTATTAATTCTTTTGAGGAAAGAGAAAAAATGAATATAAAAGTATCTGTAAGGGACCGTAGACCACCCTTGCCTATATCACGCTCTCCCAAAAAAATAAGGCAGAAGGTTTTGCCTACGGTCGTGTACATACACAATTGTAATTTCAACTAGGGCTACAGATTTGGCTCGACAAACCCAAGCCCATCCTAACCGCCCTAAACCTGAATAGGGCCAGGGTAGCACCCAAGTTGTTTTAAACCTTGGTAGCATTGGGCCAAGGTTGAAGCCTCAGGCTTGAGCCTAACCCGACAACATGAAAGATTTAGAATCATATATGGATCATCTCTCTCTTATTACGAAACCAATGATAATTACTCTGAATGGTTTTTTTTTATTTTTTTATTTTATTTTTATGCTAACGATGTGTATCTAGACCTTTGGCCTGACTAATCCCGTGGGACCATACTGACCCCACAACCGCATGGACCGGATCATTCCATGGTTGAATGAAAACCATTTCACTTGCACCCATGGCAGGAAAGAAAGAGCACTTAATGCCCCTGTGTGAGTGGCCCCAAGACAATAAGAAGAGTCAAACTTAGTACCTTTCACTTCCTAAGGCGTAGGCTCCTTACCGAGTCAACTACCCCCTTGGGGTTTACTCTGAATGGTTGGTTTCTCAATTCGAATGGCAAAGGGAAAAAATGGCAAGGTTTGATCTATTTTCCATATTTGCTTATTCAGTTAGCGTTGTTGCTGTCCGAGACGCCTTCTTTGCTTGTTGGCTTTCCATGCTTACGGATTTCCCATATGAAAGGTGTGACTTCATCTGTGAAATTGCCACGGAAGCAAAGATTTGATTGGAGGTGTTAGTTAACAAATAGAGGAGTCCAGTAGATTTTATTTAATTAGCTATATTGCATAACAGGTTCCTTGGATTGTTCATTTTTGGAGATGTTGTTTTGAATCCGGACAGTGCTTCACTGTGAAGAAAGAAGACTTTAGTCTCCTTAGATTTGTTTCCCGCATTTGCTGTCAATCAAGGCCAGGCTGGGTTAGGCTGAACCCTGACAAGGTTGGCCCGAGCCTGGGCTAGCTTTAAGGGACCCAGGGTAGGATTTGAGTTTAACAATATTCGGCCTTGTTGCAGCCCTATTTTCAACTGGCAGATGAAAAACTTAATTTCAAAACTACTCCTCTCCTTTTTTTTGGTTAAAAAATACTACTACCCTCCTATTAATTGAAGAATTTATACCCTGAAACCATCCCCAAATAATCAGAAAAACTTATGTAGAAAGCTCACATACTGATATAGCGAGAGAAAGATGAACTTTGACATTCTTTTTATTATATTTTTATTTTTAATGTAAACATTTTTTTTATTCAATAGACATCATATATATATTAAAGTTTAAAATTTTCACTTCCCTTCCCTTCAATTTCCTTTGCAACAAAGCCTACATGAGTAGCAAATAAAAAAAAAATTGGATAGTAAATGTTCATACACCATTTAATTTAGGATTAATAATAAACTAACAACTTAATCTCTCTGTGTTTACATGTCTTCCTTTCATGTCATTTTATATTATTTGTAAATAAAAAGATTTTCTCCTGCTATCTAGTCCCTCCAGCCCGTTATCCAGCAGTTGGAGTTCACTCAGCGCTCATACCAATGTATGATACACACACTGAGTGAACTCCAACCGCTAGATCACAGATGAAATCCCTGCAATGACAGAAAAGGAGCCGAACTCTACTTGCAAAGCTGCACCTATTTATGCATGTCAACAGCTAGCAGCATGTCTCTTGTTCACATGATTAATCAAAAGGTGAAAGGCCCTGATGTGAGTAAATATCGTCGGATTCTAGCAGCAACAGACCTGGCCAATTGATTTTTTAAACTTATAATCTATTAAATCCATAATATGTGAAGTTGCATATATTTGGCCTCATATATTTGTATTTTATTGAATAAAATGGAAAATATCAAGAAATAATACCACTTGGTGGTTTAACTCAAAACCTTTAGGAATTAAGTGGAGATAACCTAAAAGTGTATGAAGACACATCCAAAATCCCAGAGACACCAATGTGGTTTCAAAGCAAAAGCAGCAATTCTATTGAATAATAGAGGTTTGCTTGGGTAACTAAGGAAGGCAAAAGCAGCAATTATTTTTATAATATAAAATGGATCAGTCTACATATACACAAAGTACTTTAAAGTAAGGTTAATTAAATTTGGTTCAACGAAAGTATTCATGGAGATTAAAATGTAATGAAATTGTATATGTGATGTGTATACGAGTCTTTAGCTCAAACAAGTAGAGCACTTGGGGATTCCCTAATAAATGGTGGTTCGAATCCATCAAGATCCATTGATTTTCTTGTATTCTAAATTTTTATGGCATGAATCCAAATGATAACGAAAGAAAAAAAAATGGTTTGTTGATGTGGTTGCATGTTTTTTTATTTTTTATTTTTGGGGAAAATTTTTTTGTTTAAATTGATCACCTTATCCCCATCCACTCGCAGGTACAACTTATAATTAAATGGCATTAATATGAATTTATTTGGCAAGATATTGGTTTAGTGTCAATTCTGTAATATTTGATTTATTTGGAAAAAAAATTCTAGAATAAATGTTACCAAACAACAAAGTGGTTAGAATAGTGTTCTCAGACTAATTTTAGAACATATTTACCAAATAGCCTTAAGGCCAAAAGAACAGTCAAAGAACACTATTTCAGAATATAAACAGAAAAAGACCATCTCTTTCGATTTAGAACAAGAACAGGTGAGAACGTTACCAAATGCAGCCTTAAACTGGTTGTTCTTGTCATGGCTTGTATTTGTTAAGTTTTTAAAAAAATTTCATGGGTTGATTAGGATAATTTGGATTCATTACGTCATTACAAACTACAATTTGAATTAGTTATATGTTTAAGTTACAATGTTATATTGAAAAAATGTTTTTATATTTAATCCATTTATGTAAAAATTTCCAAGTAATATCGTCCCAATCAGGGTCAATCCGACCATGAAACAGGATTAATCAGGGTCAACCCAGCCCAACCTAACCCTGTCAGGGTCAATCAGGGTAGGGTTAAGATTATGCCCAACCCTGCTAGGATAAGGTTAGGGTTAGGGTTGCATATTTTATAACCCTGACATGGTTGGACTGGGTTAGGATTATGTTTAAGTTGGGTTAAGGCTAGGATTTTAAAAAACCCGATCCAATCCGATCATGTTGCAGCCCTAATACCCGATGTCATTAAGACAGTCCTGTAAGTATAAGGTGGTTCAGTGGCTGTCATATATTGAAGAGTGATCTGCATACAAAGTAAATCCAAAAGATTCCCCTAAGGTTCTGTTTGTTTTTCTGAAGTAAATCCAACTGTATCTTGTAAAATTTTATGTTTAATATTTTAAATATAATTTGGTTTTTCAATGTTTGTTTCCAAGAAGTAAAATATAATGATTTTTAAAGACAAAGGAAAAAGAACTTCATATTTCTTTTATCTATTGGAAATAAACATTGAAATTTTTTATTTATTTATAAGACATTACACCTAAAATTTATCTCATAACAAACGGAGCCTAAAGGGAAAAAAAAACCACCATTTTCTGACACCTAAAAAATTAAATAAATAAATAAAAACCGAGACCTATCAGCAAGTAACAGGTCTAGTTTAGTTTTTATTAAAAAAAATAGAGTAAATTCTCAGGTTAATACCAACGGTTTAATTGTTCAACTACAACTTTCTAACGTGTAGGCTTCGGAAAATTTTTATTTTATTTTATTTTTCCCAATGGAGGAGGAAGGAGGAAGAAGGACCGAAGGCACAATATGAGACAGGTTATTGGGTAGCATTCAACTGCCAAGACACTAACCAACTGCACTAATCAATTGTTTATGGCTTTACGGTACAATCAGTTGTCCACTCCACTAACCCATGAAAATACTGCAGTTGAGCTTAGATTTCTTCTTGAGGCAACATGTGTCGAGGACCTCTTCCCCCCCAACCCCCCTGGGTTTCTTGAGCACCAAAAACATAAGGGAGTCACCGAGCCAGTCTGGTCAGGTTTTGATCAAGGCCAAATCAGTGTCATGCTTTATAGAACCTGACTAAAACATGTCCATTAAGAGGTTCAGGCTAAAGAAGCTGCACTGTGCACATTACTAATGGGCTGGTCAAGTTTCGAATTACTATCAGGCTTTGCTTATCGGGTTGTTGTTGGATTGGTTCAGGCCGGTTCGGATTGAAAACCCAGTAGAAAACCCGTTAAGGCCATCTAGAAGGCTAAAGTAGTAAAGCTAGGATTGATATTTGGTCTAAATCGGTTTAGTTCAAGCCATTATCGGGTTCAGACTCATCAGTCCATTTTTTTGAGCTGGTTTGGGCTATCCCAGACCAGACCAAGACTGGTAGGATATGCTATACCTCAACTGAGTTAATTCGGGCTGGCTCAGTTCAGGATTTAGGTTCGGTCCCAAAATTGACACCCCTACCAAAAAAAACTTCTGAAGATGGGAGAATAATGTTGTGGGACCCACTGTGAACACATTGCTTTTTAAAATAATACAGCATACCTTTTTGAATTCTTCTTGAATTTTTCAACTGCTAAGTAAAATCTATAAAATATTGGCAAACTTTAGGGTCATAGCATTATAGAATCTAATTGTTAAGAGATAAGTTACTTTCAAGAATAAGGATCTCTATACATCGTTGCTTATTTGAAGCATATTACATCATTACAACAAACTTGAACATGTGCAAAAACTGATGGATGAGTACCCAAGAACCAGTAAAGGGATCAGAAAGGAACACAGATATGATTGAGATACCCTTAAACAAAACAATAAAGACAAATGCATTGTTGATTACCAAAAAAGCCAGATAAACAAGTCTGTTTTGCAACAATACTTGAAGGCTCCAATTCAAGGATGCTGGAGTGGATGAAACAGAAGAGATGGAAGTGCTGTTCACAATTTTTTTGCAGAGCTTCTTCCTATTAGAACTTTTACTCCCTTGATTTATAAATATAAAAAGTAAAACCTACGACTCTCCCAGAAAACAAATGCTGTTCAAATGATCACACTTGCCCACATGGGTATTAGGCAATACAATTTTGAGGCAACACAAGTCGATAAATCGAGTACCTCTTCCTGGGAGAATTGTGTTGTGGGACCCCCACTCTAGCCAATGATGAGTGTCCCCAATTATTGGCTTCAACTTGCAGCTTTTAATCCTTTCAGTGTAGTCATTCCTTTTGTAGGAACCTTACTATGGTCTTTCACTTTATTTTATGTGAATTTAAAGTGAAGCACGTGACTTCTTCATGAGGTAGTCCATGATGTAGTCTGTCAGTTTCAGCATATCAGTTCCAATATGAAACATCAGCCCCTTATCCCATTAAGGTTGTTATAATGAAGTACTGAAATCAGATTTTTTTAGGGCAACCCTGTTACATAAGGGCAGATGATTCACTATAGGGAGAAGATAAAGATGGTATTTGTTGACTTTTAGTACTCTGCCCTGACCGTAGGGGATTGAGTTGTAGGTGATGCTTGCTATTAATCTAGCGCAAAGTTCCACTATGGCCATCTTTCTTGGCTTTATTTATTCCAACCTGTAGTAACCATTTTCATTTGTATAACTTATGCAATGGCTTAGGTTTCTCACCAATATTCAACTCACATAATATAGCACAAAGCACCAAAAAGGAGGAGGAAGAGGAGGAGATGGGGGTGGGTAGTATTGCATAATAGCACTATCCCTGCTCCAAGAATTACCAACATTTTCAAAATCTCAAATTATTACCTGATGTTTGGAGGAGAAAATGAGTTCAGCATAGACTCTTCACCAGGAGAGCAATGCCCAAACATACAGCATGAACTTCTCATCAAAAACCTTCTGTAAGTGCAAAAACTCGACCACTCAAAGGTGGAGGCAAGGAAGAAACAGCTGATTGGATCTCCTGGTAGATCAAATACAGTCAAGGATTAGCAATAAAAAGGCTCACAAAGTGGGAAGTTCAAGTCTACAGTTCTTTCTGATTTTGTGCAGCGCCACCCAACAGGAAAGCCCAAATGAACAGTTTGGAACAATGATTTTTTCAACCACACTGTTTCGAATCCATTATGAATGGAGGCAGCATACAGTTAACCATATATATTTCATTGATTGAACCCCCCCCTCCCTCTTTTCCAGAAAATTCAAAATAAAGAAACAAAACTAAAACTATTAGTAACTCACATCGACTCGGTAGCGAGCTGAGAAATGTATTAGAAGAATTGCTTTGTTTTCAAACTTATCAGCATAATTAATTATCTGCAAGAAGGAAAAGCAGTCAGTTAGAAGGCCAAAGTACATATTCCAGGTAGTCACACGTAAACAACATGATGGGTCCTGTGATCTATGCTTCCAAGAATTTACCTCAGACAAGTGAGTGTGTCCATAATCTCTCGCATTTTCCACTGTCATTGCATTGTCAAGAAAGGTGCTCTGCACAGAGAAAATTTTTCACCAACAAGGAAGAAAGAAGGAGAGCATGATGGGACGAGAAATAGCACATTTTCACGTTTGGCAACATAGTTGTCAAGGCCTAGGCATCCAGGCACCTTGGTAGCGCTTGGTCGCGTTGGGCATCCATCAGGCCTCCAACACCTTGGTTCACCTTGGCGCCATGACAACTATAATTGGGAGCAATAAAGTATACACTTGCACACATGTGCAAACTTAACATAGAAGAAAGTGATTGAGCCACTAATCGTGTAGGAGATTTTGGATTTTATTATTAGGAAGCTTAAGTCTTTATTGGATAATAAATAGTTTCGAATTTCGAGATTTGTTTGAAATATTCAATAACTTGATTTATAATAATAGAGTCAATTCTTTATTTGTTATTTTTTGTGTTTCCTTATTATTTGTTGGTGCAGCTGCTATATCTACACAATTCCCCCTTCATGTATGGTTACCTGATGCCATGGAGGACTCCTACTCCTATTTCGGTTCTTGTACATGCTGCTACCAAATTTTTCTTGTAGCTTGGCTTCTTCCTCTTTTTACAGCCATACCTTATATAATGCATCTATTTCTTTCATAGGTATGATAACAATCCTGTTAGGAGCTACTTTGGCTCATGCTCAAAAAGACATTAAGAAAAATTTAGCCTATTCTCTAATAAGCTTCATAGGATGACAAGGTTTACTGCAAGCAGGAGACAATAGGTTATATATCCCAACCCTTTTACCAAGCACTACCAAAGGTACAAACTAGAAACAACAAACCAGAAAAACAGTGACACCTCCAAGAAAGTCAATTCCAATAATTAAAAACCAGCAGAAAGGAACACCACACAATAGTGTTCAAAAGTACCCCAAACTCCAACAACTCCTCTGAAGTGCTATAAACTCCCACTAATGCCCATTTCTTTTCTTAAGAAAAGTCAACATACTCCTGCTCGAGAAGACTACTCCCTCACTTCGACTGATTTTAGTATTCCACTAGCTTCTCTAAAAAAAAAAAAAAAAGTTATTCCACATCCATATGCACGACTACCAAGGATTTAAAGTTCTGATTGATACCTCGAACAATTTGTCGGAAACACTCATCCAGATCAGATATAAAGATCATTTGCAAGCAAAAATCACCATATTGCCACTAGAATGGCTATAGGTAAAATTTCACCCACCCCCCTAGTACTTTGCTTTTAAGTCACCCAACCCCCAACTTCACGATTAATTTCACGCACCCTCCCCCCTCAATTGTTAAATATGTATTAGACAGACCCCGTCTTAATAGACATGTCTGTTAAGTGATGATAGAAAAACAAAGTAAAGAAGAATTGCCCGAGAAGAGGGGTTTTTGCAAATTGATTTTCGCCGAGAGCTTTGCTGAGTTTTGACTCTGCTCCCCTTCTTCTTCTTCTTCTTCTTCTTCTTCTTTAGAATAGATGTACAAAGTCCGACGATAGCAAAGGCAGTGCAGATGAACACAAGTATTGCTCCTTGGGTCGATAGCTTTAACTTGTCGTCCAAATCCCACAAAACATCCATGGCTTCCAAGGTAGTGATTGTAATCGGGGGTTCGGTAAGGAAATTGAGATCTTTGTTTTCGTGGAATGCTTCTTGGAAGAGTTCGTCGTTGGCGGGCTTCTTGGGATTCACTTCTCCAAAAAAAGCTCGTGTAGAGAAAAAGCTCGTGCAAAGAAAAAGCTCGTGCGGGCTTTGAGTGGTGGTCCATATGGTGCTTCACAGAATACGGGGCCTACTTCAGGTGGTTGTGGTCGTTTGGTGATGTTGGATCCCCTTTGTATTGGTTGCCACTAACTTCGGTTGGTATGCCTTCAGGAAATTATCCAGAAAACAAGCGATAGAGAAAGATTAAGGGATTCTAGAATTTATGGAATGTGTGTGGATAGATGATACAAGGTCAGTTGTTGAGGAAATGACTGAAAGGACAGATGTTTCTTGGACTGTAATTCTGTCCAGCACATTGAAACAGAAATAGTTAGAAAATTGAGAGTTGGATATTCAATGAAATGCTAGAGAGAAACACGGTTGCTTAGATCGTCATGATTGTGGGAGATCTATTTTGATTGGAACAATGTTGTCTTCTTCGTGTTAGATACTCAATGTTGTCATGTTGAAGCTGATGACCATGCCGTCGTTGGAGAAGACTAGAAAGATGATCAAGACACTTATCTTGCTGTTGCCGGAGAGGTTTACAACAAAACCCTATATAAAACTATGAAGATGTTTGGTTATAACGAAATAGAGAGGTGATTACAAAATTTTTATTTTATTGTCAAGTTATTAGGGAGGGTAATTGGGTAATTTTGCATTTTCTGTTAGTCAAGTTAATAGTAGGGAGTGCGTATGAAATTAATCACGAAGTTGGGGTTGGGTGACTTAAAAGCAAAGTACATGGGGGTGAAATTTTCCCTATGCTATATGTAACAAATTAAATTAAAAGGCTAAATCAGAACCAGAGTTGATATGAGAAGAAGAAGAGAGGAGAGGAGAGGAGATCGAATCAGCACAGAAAGGGGGCAGATTCATTAACGCATCCCTCCCCTTCAAATCTAATATATAAGTAAAGAATCATAATTACAATAGGAATCCTAAGGGACCAGGTGTAAGCTAGAGTCCTACTATAAGTTACAAACTTAATTCTGATTAGTGTCTTAATCAGAATATACAACTTAACTAAATAGAAACCATAGATGAGAAAGGATTCTAGATTTCTAACAGTTCCAGTTTTCTAACTAAAATAGGAAACTAAGACATGAAAGGACTGTTGATCAATTAGGACTGTGAAGTCCTTCAAATCAGCTAACCAACTGCAGATCACGTAGGACTGTAGAGTCCTTCTTCAATTCAGTCTTACACGATAGTTCTATCCACATCGTGTAGGACTCCACATAAGCAAGTTAACACTATATGTTAGATAAGCCTAGAGGGGGATGAATAAACTTTTCTTAGTGGATTTAAATTTTTTTTTTTTGCAATTGAACAAATATTTTAAGTAATTAGAAACAATTAAATGCACAATCCCACAACGAAAATATATATAGTGGTCCAATTAGGATCCCCCAAACTATTCCACTCGTCCTCAAGTCTAGGCTTGAGATTCACCATTCTCCCTTTGGGAAAATTTCAGCCATCCCCCTATGCTATGCTTTTAAGTCACCCAACCCCTAACTTCGAGATTAATTTCACGCACCCCCCCCCCCAATTTGTTAAATATGTATTAAACAGACCCTGTCATAACAACGAGGTCGGTTAAGTGATGATGTGGCATGGTCTACAATTTTCTAATGACAAAATTACCCTTTTAAATTTGTTAAGTTACTATCTTACCCTCTCCCAAACCATTAATAAATGACATATTTACCCTCTTAAACACTCATTTTCTTTTTCCTTCAACCGGGTTCCCAAATTGTTATTTGATTGTGAAGTTATAAGGGAGGGTAATTGGGTAATTTTGCATTTTCTATTAGTCAACTTAACGGCGATGGGTGCACGTGAAATTAATTGTGAAGTTGGGGGTTGGGTGACTTAAAAGTAAATTACAAGGGGAATGAGTGAAATTTTCCCTTTCAATACGGTAAGTAGGGAAGAACATAGTTTTACAATATTTTATGGTAAAGAGGAACATTACACCAATCTTAGTCATTGTCAAGAGAAACATATAATATCTTGAGGATGAGAGGGTCCTTGCACAACTTGTGTACGGTCTAGGCCATAGTTAGCAAATTCGCGTATAATACGTGTGCCGTATTTTATGCCAAATTTTTCTATATTTTAACAAATATATGTTCAGATTCATGTAATGTATTTTTCAAAATAATGAAATGTATTATACACGTTTAATACGCATATTAAACGGGTATAATAAGTTTATTTATTATAAAAAAAAAAAAAAAAACCAGAGCCCTCAATTTAGGGTTGTTTGAAATCCCAAAAGTAACTAGAGAGCTGCTCCTCGAGAGAACAGAGCCTCAAATCCCTCGTTCCCCGAATCCCTACCTCCGTTCCCTATCACGGCCGTCGAAGATGAGTGGAATCCGGCGGGTCCTTCTTCATCTTCCCCAAGTTAAGCAACAGTGGGGCTTTGGTGAACTGCATCTTCCCCAAATCTGAAAGCATCTTCTTCATCTTCTTTTGCATATTCTTCATCTCTTTGAGCTTTGGTGAACTGTAAACAGGTAAAAGATTACTTTAGAGCATTTTTTTTTTAATTTTCTATCCCATGGTGGGATGGATTCACCAAACTTTTGTATTTTTTTTATTTTGTTTTTTATTATATCACTTTGTTTGAAGATTAGTCTGTTTTGTACTACTTTATTTGAAGATTCTTCGATTATTACAAATATATAAACAAGTCAAACTATCATAGTGCAAGTGTGTGTACTATATTAATAAATACTAGATCTTAAAATAATGGAACTAACTTCAACCAAAGTTAAAGGGATTTAAAGTTCCATTGTTAATGCCTAATGTATGCATCTTACTACCTTCGTGGGACCTAAGGTATGAACCCAGAAACAGGAACTGATATTGCCGAACTAGTTGTAGTAACATAAAGTTCCCCAAATGACTATTATACAGTACAAAATAAGATGGTTTCACTCCTTCAATTAAGAAAAGTGAACATCAGTTTAACAAACCAGCAATGATAGATATTTTTATTTTTGTTTAAATAACAAATAGATGGAATAGATTTGACAGGATCCTAAAGACAATGAATATGACCTACAAAACCCAGCAGATTAAAAGCCTGTGATTTTAAATGAATCCTAAGTCAATAGCAGGCCATAGAACTCAGTAATAACAACTAAAATCAACCAGAGCTAATTAAAATGAAGAAATCCTCATAGAATTGCGATGTGAGCTGAAGGACATAACAGAAATCTGGGTAGTAGCAGTAGTAAAAAAGCACTAGCCATACTATGAAAAGGTACTGTTGAACCTTCCCTTAAACCGAATAATTTCGTTGATAAGAAACTCAACAAAATAATGGGTAATAGGGGTGTATATATACATGGCACCAGACTCTTAAAGTGGCTGTGACTAACTGTTGAACTCAAGTAGGGCACTTAAAGGTGACAAAATAACTGAATATTTAAAGTGACCAAACACAAAAGAAAACAAAACCTTATCCATCCACACAACTGGACAAAAAGATAATTTAACTAAACTTCTTAAAACAACTCTTCACTAATCCAGCATTTAAGTTACTTATTGAGTCCCACTCTTTAATTAAATAAAGATGTTTCTAATTGAATCCAGCCCTTAAATAGTGTTTCATGTAAGTTGTAACACGACCAAAATGTTCCTAAGTTGTCACCTCTATTGAATGACTTTTTTCATAGTTGTTTCCTTTAACCTTGGTTTTTTCAAATGTTCCTCTGTTTATTTGAATAAACCCCATGGAGAGTCAGAACTTGGAACTGTGAACCCTTGTCTTATTTCTTGTAATAAAATGTAAGAGTAATTTTATATATTTGTGGTGAATGTAAGGCTGAACTATGCAGAATTTAAGGCTTCTTGGAATATGAAATTTGATTTAAGGTTAAAAAAATATTTTTTCTTTTTCTTATAATATCAGGCTAAATATGGTTAGACAAAGAGATTATCTTTGGAAATATGTAGATGATTTAAAGGGCTGTTTCAGATGCAAAATTTGTGGGCATCAATATGCAGGTGGTATTTCAAGAGTGAAATATCACTTGGCATGTAAAAAAGGGAATGATGTTGGTATATGTACGAACATGCTTGATAATGTGCTAGCTGAGGCACTCTCTGCTCTATCAAGGGACAATAAGAAAACTAAAATCGGAGAAAGTTCAACAGTGCCAACAACAAGATCCATAATTGATTCTTCAAGTTCTCAACAACAATCAGTGGGTGAAATGTTTAAACAAAATGATAAAGACGGTGTTGATGATGAATGACTCAATTTTTCATATTGAATAATATTTCTTTTAATGTTGTTCAATCTCCAGCATTCATTCAAATGATGAGGTCTGCTGTTTGATATGGTCCTGCTTATTCTGCTCCTAGTTATTCTACATTAAGGACCAAACTGGTACAACGGCAAGACAGAGGGTTGAGGAATATGTTACTTCGGTAAAAGAGTCATGGTCTATTTCAGGATGCACTTTGATGTCTGATATGTGGACTGATATGAAGGATGGTGCTTTTGTTAATGTTATTGCTTATTCAGCAAGAGCAATTTTTCTGTAATCATCTGAGTGTGTTGGTGCTTCCAAGGCAGGGTTGTTTCTTAGAGATATACTTTTGCCTGTAATAGAACAAACTAGGCTTAATAATCTTGTCCAACTGATTTATAATAATGCATCTAACTATGGGGTTGCAATAAAATTGATTTTGGAGCAACATCCTCATATTCATAGGATACGTTGTGCTGCCCATGGAGTATAATTACTTCTGAAAGCTATTGGTGCAGAGATTCCATGGATAAATGAGGTAATAGCAAATGCAAAAGAGGATTGTTGACTTCATGTATAGACATTGTTCAGTTTTGGCTTTAATGAGGACACACACAGAAGGTAAAGAATTGAAGAAACCTTGCAGATTAGATTTGCTTCAAACTTTTTGATGCTGCAGTCTCTTGTTTAAGTTGAAAATAAATTAAGGATGATGGTAGCTACATCAGATTAAAGGATGAATAGGAATTGTCAGTCAGGAATGGGATCGCAAGTCACTGAAACAATTAATAACACAATGTTTTGGATTAATAGGAAAGATGTGTTATTAGTTTTAGAACCTTTTATCATAGTCCTTCGCTTGGTTGATGGGGAAGATGCTACAAATCCTTTTTTGTATATAGCAAATCAAGACTCATCAAAGTACGGGAAATTGTTACAGCTATTTAATGCAAGGAAAGAATCAAACATATTACATTCTATTACATTAAGGATGATGGTAGCTACATCAGATTAAAGGATGAACAGGAATTGTCAGTCAGGAATGGGATCGCAAGTCACTAAAACAATTAATAACACAATGTTTTGGATTAATGGGAAAGATGTGTTATTAGTTTTAGAACCTCTTATCATAGTCCTTCGCTTGGTTGATGGGGAAGATGCTACAAATCCTTTTTTGTATATAGCAATGGAAAGGGCAAGAAATACAATTATGGATCAGTGCAATCAAGACTCATCAAAGTACATGAAATTGTTGCAGCTATTTAATGCAAGGAAAGAATCAAACATATTACATTCTATTACATTAAGGATGATGGTAGCTACATCAGATTAAAGGATAAATAGGAATTGTCAGTCAGGAATGGGATCGCAAGTCACTGAAACAATTAATAACACAATGTTTTGGATTAATGGGAAAGATGTGTTATTAGTTTTAGAACCTCTTATCATAGTCCTTCGCTTGGTTGATGGGGAAGATGCTACAAATCCTTTTTTGTATATAGCAATGGAAAGGGCAAGAAATACAATTATGGATCAGTGCAATCAAGACTCATCAAAGTACGGGAAATTGTTGCAGCTATTTAATGCAAGGAAAGAATCAAACATATTACATTCTATGCATGCGGCTGCTGCTTTTTTTAAATCCCTTACTTATGTATGAAAGAAGAATTTCATACAACCAATCTGATGTGACTAAGGCTTTAATTTATATTACAAAGACTATGATTTATCAAGATCAGAAAAGACAATTTGGTCAAGAATCCAAAGCATACTATCAGAAGGATGAAAACTTATTCCATGAACTCTCTTTGACAATGCTTGACTGTCATCCTCGTAAGTACTAAGTTTAACATTTTTTTTTTGTTATTATATTTTACATTCTTGTTTGATTTATCTCCATTTTTTTAAAACTTGTCGGTGTATGGTGGAGTATGCATGGTTCTTCTCTTTCATTGCTCCAAAATGTTGCTATTCGCATATTGAATTAACCATGTAGTTCTTCTTCTTAAGAAAGAAATTGGATTGCATTTGAGGCAGTACAAACCAAGAAGAGAAATAAATTTTCTCCTGATATGATGGAAGATTTAGTTTACATAAGGATGAACTCCCTTATGAAAAACAAATCAAAGGAAATTGAGAAATTTAATAAGCATTCACTCAAGTTTGATAATCTTGTTGAGCTTCTTGCAGTTGAGATGAGGAAGTTGAAGTTGTAGATGAAGAGGATGCTGAAAATGAAGATGATGCGGCATTGCTTAATAGAGAATTTGGGATTAAATCTATATTGGGATCAAGAAATTATGACACTCCAATTTATAGTGACACTCTAACTCAACTACACCCTATATTTGATTCTGAGACACAACCACCTTCTCAAACACAAACACCTTGATGTTGATGATTTGAAGCCTTTAAATGGTTTTTTTTTTAGGGAGGGGGAGAATTTCATGAACGATATTTTAATTTTTATGTTTGTTGGGATGATTATAATTTAGTTTTTATGTTTTAGGGGATGATGATTTTTCACTTTATGTGTTTAAAGGGATGATAATTTTGTGTTCATAGATTGATGATGATGATATTTTAATTTTTATATTTGATAGGATGATGGTTTTTCACTTTATATGTTTGGTGGGATGATAATTTTGTGTGAGATTTTATGGATTAGAATGCGTATTAAAAATTAAAATATTGTCCATGAAATTCTTCCCCTCCTTAAAAAAAAAAAAAAAAAACCATTTAAAGGCTTCAAATCATCAACATCAAGGTGCTTGTGTTTAAGAAGGTGGTTGTGTCTCTGAAACAAATATAAGGTGTAGTTGACTTAGAGTGCCACTATAAATTGGAGTGTCATAATTTTTTGATCCCAATATAGATTCAATCCCAAATTCTCTATTAAGCAATGCCGCATCATCTTCATTTTCAGCATCCTCTTCATCTACAACTTCAACTTCCTCATCTCAACTGCAAGAAGCTCAACAAGATTATCAAACTTGAGTGAATGCTTATTAAATTTCTCAATTTCCTTTGATTTGTTTTTCATAAGGGAGTTCATCCTTATGTAAACTAAATCTTCCATCATCTCAAGAGATAATTTGTTTCTCTTCTTGGTTTGCACTGCCTTAAACACAATCCAATTTCTTTCTCAAGAAGAAAAACTACATGGTTGACTCAATATGCGAATAACAACATTTTGGAGCAATGAAAGAGAAGAACCATGCACACTCTACCATACACCTACAAGTTTTAAAAAGATGGAGATAAATCAAACAAGAATGTAAAATATAATAAAAAAAAAATGTTAAACTTAGTACTTACGAGGATGACAGTCAAGCATTGTCAAAGAGAGTTCGTGGAATAATTTTTCATCCTTCTGATAGTATGCTTTGGATTCTTGACCAAATTGTCTTTTCTGATCTTGAGAAACCATAGTCTTTGTAATATAAATCAAAGCCTTAGTTACATCAGGTTGGTTGTATGAAATTCTTCTTTCATACACAAGTAAGGGATTTAAAAAAGCAGCAGCCGCATGCACAGAATGTAATATGTTTGATTCTTTCCTTGCATTAAATAGCTTGCAACAATTTCCCGTACTTTGATGAGTCTTGATTGCACTGATCCATAATTGTATTTCTTGCCATTTCCATTGCTATATACAAAAAAGGATTTGTAGCATCTTCCCCATCAACCAAGCGAAGGACTATGATAAGAGGTTCTAAAACTAATAACACATCTTTCCCATTAATTCAAAACATTGTGTTATTAATTGTTTCAGTGACTTGCGATCCCATTCCTGACTGACAATTCCTATTCATCCTCTAATCTGATGTAGCTACCATCGTCCTTAATTTATTTTCAACTTGAACAAGAGACTGCAGCATCAAAAAGTTTAGAGGAATCTAGTCTTGCAAGGTTTCTTCAACTCTTTACCTTCTATGTGTGTCCTCATTAAAACCAAAACTGAACAATGTCTATACATGAAGTCAACAATCCTCTTTTGCATTTGCTATTACCTCATTTATCCATGGAATCTCTGCACCAATATCTTTCAGAAGCAATTGTACTCCATGGGCAGCACAACGTATCCTATGAATATGAGGATGTTGCTCCAAAATCAATTTATTGCAACCCCAGAGTTAGATGCATTATCAGAAATCAGTTGGACAACATTATTAGGCCTAATTTGTTCCATCACAGGCAAAAGTATTTTTTTAAGAAATAACCCTGCCTTGGAAGCACCAACACACTCAGATGATTGTAGAAAAATTGCTCATTTTGCTGAATAAGCAATAACATTAACAAAAGCACCATCCTTCATATCAGTCCACATATCAGACATCAAAGTGCATCCTGAAATAGACCATGACTCCTTTACCGAAGTAACATATTCCTCAACCCTCTGTCTTGCCCGTTGTACTAGTTTGGTCCTTAATGTAGAATAACTAGGAGTACAATAAGTAGGACCATAGAAAACAACAGACCTCATCATTTGAATGAATGCAGGAGATTGAACAACATTAAAAGAAATATTATTCAATATGAAAAATTGAGCCATTCATCATCAACACCGTCTTTATCATTTTGTTTAAACATTTCACCCACTGATTGTACTTGAGAACTTGAAGAATCAATTATGGATCTTGTTGTTGGCATTTTGAACTTTCTCCGATTTTAGCTTTTTTATTGTCCCTTGATAGAGCAGAGAGTGCCTCAGCTAGCACATTATCAAGCACATTCGCACATATATCAACATCATTCCCTTTTTTACATGCCAAGTGATATTTCACCCTTGAAATACCACCTGCATATTGATGCCCACAAATTTTGCATCTAAAACAACCCTTTAAATCATCCACATATTTCAAAAGATAATCTCTTTGTCTAACCATATTTAGCCTGATATCATAGGAAAAAGAAAAAAAAATATTTTTTTAACCTTAAACCAAATTTCATATTCCAAGAAATCTTAAATGTCTACATAGTTCAGCTTTACATTCACCACAAATATATAAAATTACTCTTACATTATATTACAAGAAGTAAGACAAGGGTTCACAATTCCAAGTTCTGACTCTCCATGGGGTTTATTCAAATAAACAGAGGAACATTTAAAAAAACAAGGTTAAAGGAAACAACCATGAAAAAAGTCATTCAATAGAGGTGACAACTTAGGAACATTTTGGTCATGTTACAACTTACATGAAACACTATTTAAGGGCTGGATTCAATTAGAAACATCTTTATTTAATTAAAGAGTGGGACTCAATAGGTAGCTTAATTGCTGGGTTAGTAAAGAGTTGTTTTAAAAAGTATAGTTAAATTATCTTTTTGTCTAGTTGTGTGGAGGATAAGGTTCTGTTTTCTTTTGTGTTTGGTCACTTTAAATATTCAGTTATTTTGCCACCTTTAAGAGCCCTACTTGAGTTCAATAGTTAGTCACAACCACTATAAGAGTCTGGTGCCATTTATATATACACCCCTATTACTCATTATTTTGTTGAGTTGCTTATCAACGAAATTATTCGGTCTAAGGGAAGGTTCAACAGTACCTTTTCATAGTATGGCTAGTGCTTTTTGACTACTGCTACTACCCAGATTCTCTGTTATGTCCTTCAGCCATGGATTGAAACTCGACCGAGATGGGTCGAGATCTCAACCTTCTTGCTGGTCTCGACTCGAGACGGGAACTAGGGTCAAAACTGGGTCTCGACCAGTCTCGACTAGTTCTCGACTGGTTCATGATTTGTTTCGACTAGTCTCGACCAGTTTCGAACTGATCTTGAAATATCTCGACCAGTTTCGACTAGTTTCGACCTTTTGAACCAGTTTCAAACTAGTTCAGCCTTTTAAATATGAATTTCGGTCAAAATCTTGACTGAGACTCATTTTTTCATCTTCTTTCTTCTCTTTTCATACTTCTCTCCACTGTTTCTTCTCCAAATTTCTTCTAGGGTTCGATTTTGAGTTGTTCTTTCCAAATCTTGCCAAGATTTAGCTACTAGAGGTTCCATTTTACCAAATCTTTCCACCAAATAGTTGAGGTATTGTTTTTTTTCCCTAAAACTTACTTTTTTACATGAATATGTTCAATATATGTTGGATCATCATGAAATTTATATATATGAGAGTCATTAGGCCGATCTATAACCTCACCCTTACGAAATTATTTTCTTGAATATATATTTTTTATTTTGATTTTCTGTTAAAAAAATGGTATTTTCCAGCAATTAAAAATAAAAAAATATGATAAATATTAGCTAGATGTTGTTGAAAATATTATATGATGAACACCGTTGGCCAATCTACGCGGCCACGATTTCATTTTTTTTCTGTATATATATATTTATTTTATTTTTTGTTTAAAAAAATAAAAAATACATTTTTTAAATATTAATCGGTTTACTTTCAAAATAATATATTTTGAACACCATTGGCCGATCTACACGGTCACGGTTTCAATTTTTTTTTCTGTACATATTTTTATTTTTATGAATTTTTTATTAATAAATCCTATCTTCCAACAATAAAAAATTAATAAAAAAATATTAATACTTATCTACTGGTGTTTAAAATAATATATGTTGAACAACATTGGCCAATCTACGGTTCCATGTTGTCGGATTATATTTTTGAAAAATAAATTATTTTTATTTAATATCCAAAATTAATAATAATATCTAAATAATTATGTAAAATTAGGAAAAATTAGGAAAATATTCTTTTTTCTTATAAAATAGTTTTACAATTTTGAAAAGTAATTTCAATGTCTTTTGAATTGTATTCGCATATTTGATGCTTTTATGTTCTTCCATTTTAAGTTTTATCATTAAAATCTATTGATTTAAATTTCTCTATTTATCATCTTATGGTAGTGTTGGTGGTGATGAGGGTGGTGGTGGTGGTGGTGGTGGTTATGATGGTGGTGGTGGTGGTGATCCTAGACCGACTGTACCCATTATTAGATGGACTGGCAAGAGCCAGTATACACATGCTACACAGGATCCAGATCATGGTGGGCAAGCATCTTCATCACGGCCTACGACTGAGTATACACGTAGGTCTCATTAACGGGAACGCCCTTTGCAACTAGTGGAAGAAGAAAAAGATCATTTCTTTGACATCGTTCTTGATCTTGATATTGTGCCTGATGTTGAAATTGATAGCATGTCTACAAGCTTTGGAGGACTGAGCATTGAGGTTAGCAGTGGATGGGAGCAGGGGCAGTGGAGTGCTGATTTGGCACCACTTCGACAAACGGTTCTTATTCCGGTGATGATGACTGTATAATGGGAAGTGCACATGATTTTTCCACTGATACTAGTAATGCTACATCACAGACTGGCTCCAACTTTGTGGACAGTCACTTTTCAGTCTCGAATTTGCAGAAAACTACACCCCCAAACCAGCCAATATATGCTCACTTTACTCCAGTTTATAGTGAATTATATCCAAGGTTAGGTATCTTTAAAAACTTCTCGGATCATGTGTATGAGATATATGGAAGACTACCAGACCTTCTATAGCCGAAGGATGTCGTTGTAGGACTTCGTTTATCAATCCGAGATATATTTTCTTCAGCAAAGTCAATCTGATCAGATGGAACCTACACGCTACTCTACATATGATTAGACATTGGGATGGACTGATGGGAATTTATTATTTCATTTTGAGTATTTAAGTCTTTCATATAATGAACACTTGTGAGTTATGTCATTTTGTGGGATTTATGATTTATAAATGTATGACTTTTTGACAATGTGATTACTTTTTATGCTTCAGATGTATTTATATATGTTAAATAAGTATTTCCTGCAATATATAGCCTTAAAATGGCCTTCAAACATCAAAAAATGGCTTAAAACCATAAAAAAAAAACCTGTCGAAACTCCCATTTTTACCCTTTGGGAGTTTCGGCAGGTTCTCGCCGATCTCAGTAATCTCGGTTTTCTCAAGGGTCGAGACACCCCGAGATCCAAGATTTTGAACTATGCCTTTAGCTCACATTGCAATTCTGTGAGGATTTCTTCATTTTTAATTAGCTCTGGTTGATTTTAGTTGTTATTACTGAGTTTTATGGCCTGCTATTGACTTAGAATTCATTTAAAATCATAGGCTTTTAATTTGCTTGGTTTTATAGGCCATATTCATCGTCTTTAGGATCTTGTCAAATCTGTTCCATCTATTTGTTATTTAAAAAAAATAAAATAAAAATATCTATCATTGCTGGTTCGTTGAACTGATGTTCACTTTTCTTAATTGAAGGAGTGAAACCATCCTGTTTTGTACTGTATAATAGTCATTCGGGAAACTTTATGTTACTAGAACCAGTTCGGCAATACCAGTTCCTATTTCTGGGTTCATACCTTAGTTCCCACGAAGGTAGTGAGATGCATACCTTAGGCATTAACAATGGAACTTCAAATCCCTTTAACTTTGGTTGAAGTTAGTTCCATTATTTTAAGATCTAGTATTTATTAATATAATACACACACTTGCACTATGATAGTTTGACTTGCTTATATATTTGTAATAATCGAAGATTCTTCAAATAAAGTAGTACAAGATAGACTGATCTTCAAACAAAGTGATATAATAAAAAACAAAATTAAAAAAAATACAAAAGTTCGGTGAATCCATCCCACCATGGGATAGAAAATAAAAAAATGCTCTAAAGTAATCTTTTACCTGCTTGCAGTTCACCAAAGCTCAAAGAGATGAAGAATATGCAGAAGAAGATGAAGAAGATGCTTCAGATTTGGGGAAGATGTAGTTCACCAAAGCTCAAAGAAGATGCTTTCAGATTTGGGGAAGATGCAGTTCACCAAAGCCCTACTGTTGCTTAACTTGGGGAAGATGAAGAAAGACACGTCGGATTCCACTGATCTTCGACGGCCGTGATGGGAACGGAGGTAGGGATTCGGGGAACGGAGGGATTTGGCGCTCCGTTCTCTCGAAGAGCGTCTCCCTGGTTTCTTTTGTGATTTCAAACAACCTAAATCGAGGGCTCTGTTTGGTATTTTTTTATTTATTTTTAATAATGAAACGTATGATACCTGTTTAATACGCGATACGCATATTAAACGTGTATAATACATTTCATTATTTTAAAAAATACGTTACAGTTACACGAATCTGAACGTATATTCATTAAAATATGGAAAAATTCAGCATAAAATACGGCACGTGTATTATACGCGAATTTGCTAACTATGGTCTAGGCTAGTGTAACTCTTTTATGGATAAGAGGATCCTTGTATTAGGAAAGTACAATTATGCTATAACAACTAAGGATGTAAACGGATCGAATTCGGCACGGATAGACTACTATCTGAATTCAAAACCGACTTCTATCCACTCTTTTCGAAACCGCCTCCACATCCGGCTGGTTTTTAAAAACTGAATTCGAATTCGAATTTTCCCAGGAAATCCGGTTAAAATCCGATTCGAATCCGGAAACACACAATAATCTCTGCAACTTAAGTAATAAAAAATAGAAAAAAGAAAAAACAGATTAAGAATTCCAGATTATAAAATCAGATTGTAATGGAAACCCCTAACAAAGCAACGGTCTATGATCCTAGATCATAGTTTCAAAATAAGTTAAGTTTTATGCGAGTCTGGTATGCCTGTGAGACCAATTTAATTTGCCGAACTTGCCACTGAGATGAGTCATCACAATTCACAATTGAATTCAGATTTCAGAATGCACTGGAAGAATTGATTTCTTCTTAGAATACCCTAACAGTTTATTTTCAAGAAAGATAAACAGAGTGAGAGGATGAAGGATTATTAAAAATAAAAATAATAATAATAAAAAAAACAACAAATTTCTGAGAATTCCTTTAAAAAAAACAACAAAACCCTAATTTGGAGTACTTAATTGTGTGTGTGTGTGTGTGTGTGTGTGTGTGTGTGTGTGTGTGTGTGTGAGAGAGAGAGAGAGAGAGAGAGAGAGAGAGAGATGAGTTGCAGACATATCGCCCCTCAAACTGACTTGCAGACATACCTTCTTATGCAAATCTTTTATTTTTCTTTTCCATAACTATAAAATAAAACCACAGAGGTGGAGAGACCTTTCAGGTTCCAAACAAAGAGCCGATGAAAACACTTCTCCTTGTCGATAAAAACCAGGGTTTTAAGATGGAGAAAAGCCGTTTGCAACTGCAATTGACTATCAGCACTCAGCACTCGTCGGACAGCGCTCGGCAGCCAGCAATCAAAGACTCAAGTCAAAACCCTAGCTCTCTCTGTTTCTTGAATGTTTCTTTCCCTTGGGATTCAATGCAAGAGAAGAGAGGAGAGGAATAGAGAATTAAACGGACTGGATTATAAGCTAATGTATTAAACGGAGTGGATTATAAGCTAATATATTAAAGGGTATATATGACTTTAAAACAGATTAAACGGAGCAGATTATATCCGATCAATATG
This sequence comes from Protea cynaroides, assembly GCA_028583415.1. Classification (NCBI taxonomy): domain Eukaryota; kingdom Viridiplantae; phylum Streptophyta; class Magnoliopsida; order Proteales; family Proteaceae; genus Protea; species Protea cynaroides. The sequence continues at coordinate 66,042,811 of CM053274.1, forward strand.
AGGGAAATCCAAATTCGCATCCGCCTTTGACTCCAATTATCCGAATTCGAATCCGAATCCGATTATTCGAATTCAAATTTCCTTAAACGAATGCGAAATCGAATCAGATCCAGATTTTCGGCTATCCATTTACATCCTTAATAACAACCAATTACCACAATATTGAAAGAAAATAGAGTTACGTAAGCAAGGAGGGTAACACTACTCCTTGCAATTGTGCAATGAAATGATGTAATGACATTGAGATGATGAAGCTTACACAATGTAGAGAGAAATGATAGAGAGCTTTCAGCTGGGAGATAGGCTTGAGTTATGAGAGATCACTTGATGTTTAAAGTGAGGTACTTGATCTCTTGAGTGAGGTTTGATTGCTTCTTACAATTTTGGAGCTGAAGGAAGTGGTCTTAGATGATGTGAATAGTGTCTTACTATTCCTCATCAATGAGGAATTTATTTGCCCCAAAGAATGGCAGAAGTGGTTGGCTAAAAAGGCTTCTAACAGATCTACTTTTACTGAAAACGGTCGACTGATTGGTCATCTGGTCGACCGGACCAATCGGTCGACCGGTGGGAAAATGTCCATTGGAAAACTAGCCGTTATATAACCGTTGGACCAGCCATTCAGTCACAGGTCGATACCGGCCGCCGGTTAAGTCCGGTCGATGCCCATTGGTTGCCGGTGAACTTCAATTTTTGAAGTTGAGTTACTGCCAATATTTTCTGTATATGTAAAATGTATTCGGTCAATCGGTAGATCCTCAAGTCGACCAATGCCTGACTGTTTCCTTCATCCGGATCATCCAGATGATCAGCCAGCAAAGTCTGTTCATGGGTTATTTCAAGCTTATTTACTTTGGCTTTGAACCTAAATAGGTCCCAACTATTCTGGGTCATTTAAGTGGTAGATTGACATCTCCTAGGGTCAATCTAATGCATGAAACATCATGTTTGTGCAATTGTACTAGCCTAGGTTTATTATACAAGAACATCCTAAAACTAGATTACATCATCTTCATCTTCAATTTCAATCTTATTTTCTTGATCTTCAAGTTTGGATATTTATGGATCATCAAGCTTGGACATTTCTTGATCTTCAAGCTTGAATTTATCTATCGCTTCATTATGAACGACCAGATCAGCCCATTCTACCATATTCTACCGAGTAGAATTCAACAATGGACTTGAGTCAGTGATTCGAAGACTTCCTTTTGATGCAAAGGGGTTAAAACATCTCAAATTAACAAGCCCTCTTTGTTACAGGATCTTAATTCAGTCCAATACAAAATTCTGCAGAAAAAAGTAATAGGAATAATTACTTATCTTGAAATCTATCCGTCAGAAACTGATGAAACTTGGGTTGAATGGTTTTTATAACAATTATGAACAACCCTCCAAAGTTGAAGAAGATCAGAACAAAGTTGAGGAAGTTATGGGGCCCACAAGTAGGCTGAACCTGGTAGCGCCTGGCTCTGGACAGCTCCACTGTAATTTTGTGATTTGATTTTAATTCAGCCAAAGAAATTAATGAGGCTTCTAGAAATAGTGTCACCAGCCAAGGGATAGCAGATCGAGATCAAAGAAAACACAAGAATTGCAAGGAAAAGAAGAACAAGAGGTTGAGTCTCACAACCAGGTGAGGCTCAACTAGAAATTAATTGATTCTCAAATTTTCTGGAAAAGCTCTAAGAGCTACCGCCAGCTTCTATTCCTCTTATTTATAATGAAAACCTTCCAATTAAAATAGGAAAGAGAGCAAACTACTAAAAATTAAACCTCCTTATAACATAGGAAGGTTTTAATACAATGGAAAGAAAACTTTCTAAATCTGAAAATAGGAAAGTAAATACTTGGTCTCCAAGTAATTGAAACCTACTATCAATCTATCCTGAATATTAGGAAACAAACTAAACAATGAAATTAAGAAACTAACTTTTAGGAAAGAAATAACAAAAGAGTGAAAAAATATTTCAAAAAAATCTGCTGGTACTGTTCACGTGAACAGTACCACGTGAACAATGTTGACCATGTGGGCTGGTTGCCTTCTTGGACTGCATCACCTTTCCTATATTTCTTGCTCTTCATTCTTGGTCTTCAACCATAGACATTTCTTGATCTTCAAGCTTAGACATTACTTGATCTTCAAGCTTGCACTTAGTCAACTTGTAGACTTGAGCTTCTACTTGACTGAATCTCCAATGATCATCATGACTTCCACTTTATATCTCGGATGAGGTTTGGTTTGAGATGAAGTGGTCACTATGCATGATCACTTAAGGAAGATGTTAGTCCATCTTCAAGTGTTTGTTATCATCAAAACCAAACTATGGATGTGAGTGGTGTTTCCCAACATTATATGATAGATCTAATGGTCTTGTCCAACACCCACATGGATCATTTATTCCAACCCTCAGAACCATGAAACTTTCTTCAAGAACCTAGGCCTCCATGATTCATCAATCTATCTATTTATCTTTGTCTGTCAATCTATTACAATAACTAACAATCACAAAATCTATTTTTGAGTACCAAAAGAATAAAAATGGGGAAAAAGGCAAAACAGGAAAACTAAGTAATGAACAAAATAACGGAAGCCGCACAAATAAAGAATATAAAAAGGATGCAATTAACCTCCATTACGAGTATCCTTGCCCTCAAAGCATCAACATTGTCAGGGTCAGCTATGAAATCAGACATGGTGTCTCCCGTAAAAGCAATCTCAGGAAATGTGATGGTATAAGTAATCTGCAAAAAGCTAGATGATTCCATTACTTCACCCAAGCCCCTCAAGGGGAAGACATATGAAACAAAACCTTAAAAGTAAAAAATATGCTCCTTTACAGACCTCCACACCTGATAACTTCAAGCTCTTGATCTCATTCCCAGAAAGGCCAATATACTCCTGCTTAAGTTTATGCCTTACAGAGTAAACAACATAGCCCTACCATAGATGATGGGAAATTAGTATAAACAGAAGCCAATAAGAAAGAAGACTGTTTTTCAAAGGAAGTGTATGTAGACTGCAAGATAGACAAAAGTCATAAAACAAAGTCATAAATCATCAATATTACCTGGCTTGGTATAACATGGTAAGTCTTGAATGCTCTTACTTTGAGGTCTTTCCTCAACTGAAATTCTTCCCCTGCATAGGAAAGGCTATAAAAACTTCTGACAGCAACCCAGTTCTATGAGGGTGAAGGCTAACCACCTCAGAATATAGATAGGACCTTACCCACATTCAATCCAATTAGATTGTGCTTCAATTCAGATTGGTCCATTGCTCTGTGCACCTCTAATAGCTTTTCTACATGTTCCTTTATAGCTCTTGGTACAATAATTGTAGGTGGCCTCATACTGTACAAGCCTCGAGTGGCAACATACATAGGAAGTCCTCCCTGACACACACACACAATCACAAGTACAGAATTACAACCAAGAAAAGTAACGAAAAAATAAATCTGCGACCACATTGAGATTTCTTTTTTATTTTATTTATCTATTTATTTATTTATTTATTTTTAGCAACTGAAAAGCATTCTGACCTAATATAGCAAGATCATATGAACCACAACTGCTATTATGCTCATAAATATTCAGAAGCAAATCAATTTGTGTAGTCCAACTTAAAACCAATTAGTTATATAGGGATAGTTATAAGAAAATGGAAGACAGATGCAGAGGTAGAGCCACAAAATTCTTCTGCCACCCCCAAGTGAGGGGCCAAAAGTATACTAACTATATCAAAATACTTTGTTGTAGTATTATTTTACCATTAACAATACCAAAAGCCATTGGAATTCTAATGATGTCTAACTGTATATTAATTAGACTTGCTTACTTGTACATACAATAAGATTTTTTGATTTGTGCTTCTTTTTTTTTTGGTTTAAGGATCCAAATTTCACCTATCTTGGTAATGATATGCGGCATACATGGATGGACAGGATGGCGTTCTGGTGTTCCTTGTGGTAGAAGATCACAGAAAAATGTCATTGGTAAAATTTATCAGAGAAAGAAAGGGAATCTGTAAATAGTGATAGAATTATAAAAGGGCCATCTCATAGTAATGGAATCTAGTGACATCTTTTGTAATTTCCTATGACATTGGACACACTTTTGAAGCTCAAACTGTCCAATGAGTTGAGTATGAGATTGTCTCTCCATTTTAGTTTTTCCCCCTGCACTTGATAAAAAAAAAATTAAATTTTATAAAAATCATTTCTCCTTGTTTTTATTTAATCTTTAAACGATTTTTTGAATTTGTAAAGATGGAAAATCAGAATATTGTAGAACACAATTTATAAATAGGTTAAGAAGGAAGGAAAAAGGATTGGAATTTTGAACAATGAATGGTTGGTTTACCTTCCCCCACCCCCAAAGTTATCATCTTTGTGAGTGCCTACTTGCCTCATGGACAAATTAAATAAACAAAACCCGTTCCCCTTGAACCATTAGTATTCTACACTACATATTAGGATAGGAGATAAGTTGAGTGGAGAAATTGGGGGGGGGGGGGGAGGAGTTGTTGTTTCACTCGTGGATCAAAGTAAAGGACAGCAGAGATTTAAAAAACTTGATAAGTAGTGAATGCAGCACAAATATGCTCAAAATATTTAAAAATATCTTCAAGCATATCATACATCAAATCACATGAGTCATTAGGGAGCGCCGCGAAGACAAAAGCAAATGATCCCTTCCTTTATTTCCCATAGGTGGCATTACATGATATGGTCATGTACTTTAAATGGAGATTCTCCATTATTCATATTCTTCTGTTCATTTTGGAAACAAAAAATTGTTTAGGCACAATACCACTCAGTATAACTTCCATTTACTTAAGGCTTTATTTAAATAAGGCCTTATCTCGGTGGATCTTCTAACTGAAAATGCATAAATTTATAAGAATCATGTCCTTCAATTCAAGTGATTAAATAACAACCGTAGCTTTGATGCCATTGAGTTATGCTCCTCATATGTGGACATTAGTAGTTCCTCTTTCCGTCATATTATTTCTTAGGAGAATTACCAGAAAGAAGCAATGTCTTAAAGAATATGATTCTCTTTGCTACAGAAAGTACAGAATCAAATATGGACTCAATGGAGCAATAATTTCATTTCCAGTCATTGGTACCAATGGAACTAGCAGTTCACTTTTAAAACAAGGAACTCTATGTCTAATAATTATGAGTAAACCTCCAAGATTCAAAACCACTAATGTTGACTTTTGAGAATGACTAAAAATAATGTTTGAACAAGAGTCAAGACCATAAACATTATAAACCTGATTAGAATACTTTTGAAGCTATCCATTCTTCAAATTAGAAGAATGGAATGAGAAAACCAATAAGACCACCATATAACCTTAATTCCAGTGAATATTTCAATTGAACCACTGGGAATACAATTGACAACACCAATAATTGACCTTGCGATGCATTCCAGAATGCTTTTACGTAGTTGAGAGATTATGTATCCAATATAGCGCTAGCGCTATAGTGCTAGTGCTATATCGGTAGAGTTGTTTTTGGTATTTAATTTATAGTAGTTAGAGTTGTTTTATGTCTTTCCTTCTTTAGAGGCTATTTCTAATCTTGCTCTATTTTATTCTGATATAAGTAAAGTGATGTGGAGAGAGGAACTTTACCTCTTCTATTCTTCCTAATCTAACACCTCCATAGGCTACCGTCTCTTTCTTCTCTTCTCCTCTCTTCTATTTTTTCTTTTTTCCTTCTCTAAAGCTGCTGCCGCTGACTTCTGTCCATTCCACCACCCACCACTGCCATCGTCAAAAGCTATTCCTGTTTCAGTTTTTTTTTCCTGCAATCTTCCAAAAACCCTGCCGCAAGCCTCTGTCCATCACAAAATCCTGCCGCCATCCCTCTAAATCCCAGCTGCAAGCTTCTGTCCATCACAAAACCTGAACCGCCATTAGAAAAAACCGGCATCTTTCCCACTTTCAGCCTTGCCGACACCAACCAAACCATATTCCAGCCCGCCATAATCCCCTCCCAAACCTATCCCAGCCTGCCGTAACCCACAATTTCTTGTTGCAGAACTGTTGTGACCTTATAGCCTTGCATCTGGTCACCTCCAGCTTTATTGTAACTCCCAGAATTACCTTTCCCATCTAACCGGAAATCATATATGGTAACCTACATCCACCGTCATCACTCTTATCCCTATAAGGGTATCCCATAATCTACATCTGCCGCCATCACTCCTATCCCTATAAGGGTATCCCATAACCTCACTTCATCTTCTCTAATTTCCTCCCTATGAACTATACCTCTCCACAAGTTTTCCTTTGCATCAGTGGCCGTGTATCCCTTATTACAGGGATGTTTTGAAAGAGATCACAAGAATAGCCAACCTCGAGTCTTCCCTGATTGTATGAAGAGATCGAAATTTGCTGCAGATGTGTCTCTCGTTCCCATAAATTGATACACGGCTCCCCTGTTACTGTGATTCTGGAGAGATCTCGAGATTTCCCTAAGATCGTTATATACCTGTTTGGTAAGGTAATTTTTTGTGCCTTTGTTTTTGGCTGAATATTCTCATTATGTCTAATGGTTCTGAGATTGTTTCTTCTCCTATGGAGACACCTACAATTGAATTCACCTCTTTCCCTCTTAACCCAATCAAGTTAGATGGGACAAACTATTCGATGTGGTCCAAAACTGCATAGATGTCAATTTCTGCCCGAGGGTTATTGGGATATATTAATGGTACGAAGAAGGCCCCTGCTACTACAGATAAATTTTATGGTAAATGGGCATCTGAAAACTCGATTGTAAAGGCATATTTGATTGGGTCTATGGAACCAAAAATTGGCTGTGGATATGTGTTGTTACCAGATGCCACTGAGATTTGGAAGGCAGCCAAGGAGACCTATTCCCAGGCGGGAAACTATTCCTTGATCTATGATCTACATGTGAAGATCAATGCAACAAAGCAACAGGAAATCACGGTCTCCCAATATTACTCTGAGCTTCGTAGTATGCGGCAGGAATTAGACTACTATGATACTTTCTCTACTGCCTGTGCGACTGATGCTACTTCTATGAAAAATGCCAAAGATAAACTTCGGGTTTATAACTTCTTGGCTGATCTCAACATTGAGTTTGATCAGATTCGGGCACAGATTCTCAGCTGAGAGCCCTTACCGTCGTTAGAGCAAGCTTATGCATTGGTCCAGTCTGAAGATATGTGGCGTACTTCCATGATGCCCTCCCTTCTAGTAGAGAGATCTGCACTTCAAACTACACAGTCTAGTGGACCTACTCCTTCTAAACCAGTTCACTGTGATTACTGTGGCAAGGACAAACACACTAAGGAAACTTGTTGGAAACTTCATGGCAAGCCGGCTGATTTTGAGGCTAAGCGCCGTGAAAAGGGCTTATAGAAATCTAAAAATTTCCGCCCTCCCCAGGCCAATCAGACAGAGATGTGTTCCCCTACTGGTACTATACCCATTTTTTTCAAACGAAGAACTTCAGGCTCTCAAGAATTTGCTTAGGCCATCCACTTCAGCCCAAGCCGCCACTCCACCAGCACCTACCCCTCCAGGTTCTTATTTTGTCCAATCAGGTATTTCTTATGTAAGCCTGTATGCCTCCTCTGTCTCTAGCCCCTGGGTTATGGACACTGGAGCAACAAACCACATGACTAGTTGTGGTACTTCTTTTGTTTCACATTTGCCTTCTCCTGGACATGATACGGTTTGGGTGGCTGATGGGTCTCTCTTTCCTATCTCTGGGAGAGGCTCCATTCGTTGCTCTCCTAGCCTTACTTAGCAATCCGTGCTTCATGTACCTAGTTTTAAAACAAATTTGCTTTCTATCAGTAGTAAAACCAATTCTCTTAATAAGTAACCTTTTAACCTTCCTCGTGTGTTATTCAGGATCTGGAGAGCGGGACGACGATTGGACATGATAGATTGCAGGGTGATTTCTACTTACTTGCAGACGGTCCTTCAATATCTTCACCGTTACCAACACCTTCTTCCCATCAACTATATTCCGCTGTGAGCAAGGTTTAAAATCTCGTGTTTCGGAGGAGTCTCAGCTTCTTCCGAAAATGAAAACTCGACGAGATCTCGCCTAGACAATATAAAAAGACCAAGACAGTGTAAAAAGGTTGTCTCAGTGGCCAAAACCATTTTTTAGGCATCAAGTGGAACCTCATTTTTGCATACATGAACACATTTAGAGCCTAAAATTATAAAAATAATGACTCTTTGCGGTTGTTTGGGTTTACACCCATGTTTTGGCAGTAAACGCTGAAGTTTGTTGTAAACTTAGGCTAATATTGGCTATTATACTCAATCAAATATGGAAAATGAGACAATAACATAATACATTAGGGGAATGAGAAACAAAATAACACTTCATTATAAATCATTACATCATAGTTCAAATGTTCAATATTGGATGATCCCATAGTCCCCATGAGCCCATAATCCACAACTCCACAATCCACATACAATGTCTAATAATACATAGAGTGTCGTAGATGATCCATTCTACTATCATCATACATTCTACAAACTTTTGTTTTTTTCTCTCTCATAACCTCATGTAAAAATTTCATTTTTAGTAAGAATCGTACCTTCAACGGTTGATACAAAGCTCCCACAGCAATCCCCGCAGTTCGAAGCACCACCGGAAGCAAATTCAAAGATCAAACCAAGAAAAAATGAGGAAGAAATTAAATTTTTTTTAAAAAAGTAGAGAAAACACCAACTTACCTATTCTCGTTGAGTTTTCTACCGAGAACAGGACATAGGCCATTTTATTCATTTTGAAAAAATGTCAAAAAGCAATTTCTCTCCGAGATCTCGCGAGAAATTGACGAAATTAGTCGAAAACACCGAGATCTCGCCGAGATGAGTTATGGACCCCAATTTCGTCTCGGCTAGTGTCGAGACTAGTAAGATTACCAAGATCGAGATCGGCGACACATTGAAACAGTGGCATCGTCATCGTCGTCTAGGTCACCCTTCCCCAGTTGTTTTATCCCAGTTGTTTCCTTCCCTTTCTAAGCAATGTAATCAAACCGAGTTATTATGCGAAGCCTGTGTTATGGCTAAGCATCGTACAACTTATTTCCCTACATTTAATAGAAGTGATAGTTTGTTTGCTTTGGTTCACTTTGATGTTTGGGGTCCTGCTAGGACAAATTCTATTTTTGGTCACAAATAGTTTGTCACCTTTATTGATTGTTACTCTCGCACCACTTGGGTTTACCTTATGCACTATAAAAGTGAGGTGTTTAATTGCTTCTGCCAATTCCATAAAATGATGCAAACACAGTTTCAAGCTTCAATCAAGGTTCTTCAGTGATAATGGGCGAGAGTATCTTGATGGTCATTTTCAACATTACCTCTCTGAGCATGGTATTATACACCAAACAAGTTGTGTTGATACCCAGCTCAAAATGGGGTAGCCGAGCGCAAAAATCGTCATCTCCTTGAGACAACAAGGGCCCTAATGTTTGAAGGTCATGTCCCAGCTAAGTTTTGGAGTAATGCAGTCCTTACAGCCACTTCCTTGATTAACCGATTGCCTACACGCGTCCTCAACAACAAGGCCCTTTTGAACCTACTACTTGGTGATCATTCCTTTGTTCTTCCCCCAAAGGTGTTTGGGTTTGTGTGTTATGCTCGTAATCATCACTTTCATGGTAAGCTTGATCTACGGGGTGTTCGTCGCATCTTCCTTGGTTATCCTCCCAACCAAAAGGGATTTAAATGCTATCATCCTCTTACCAAGGATGTTTTCTTTCATGAAGAGATGATGTACTATCAGACCCATCTTCATGGGGACACACAGAGACTGAGACAGTTGATCTTGAAGATGTGCCTTTCATTCAGGAGGAGCCTGATACAGACCGAGTCCAAGTACAGAGTAATACAAATGGCCAAGTGCAGAGTGATACAAACCACGTCCAAGTACAAAGTTCCTCTGCACCACCTCAAGCTGGCCCCCCTACCTCTCCTATTCCCATGTCTACCACTAAGCCTTTGCAAGTCTATAGCCGTGCCAGAAGCAAGCAAGGAAAGACCACTCCCATCACCGCAACTTCACATATCCCTTCGTCGGCCCAGGATCCAGAAACTGAACAATCTCTTGGTAAGGACATTTCTCTTCCTGCTCTTGTTTCTGTTTCGGATTCTGACTCTGACTCTAATCTTCCTATTGCTGTTCGTAAAGGTACTAGATCATGTACCCTTCACCCAATTTCGAATTTTGTGTCATATGAGTCTGTCTCCTTCCTTCCATGCATTCGTGTCTTCTCTTTCCTCTGTGTCTATTCCTCATAAATGGCAAGATGCAATTGTGGATGAGCGTTGGAAGACTGCAATGATGGAAGAGATGAGAGCATTGAAGAAGAACAATACTTGGGATCTTGTTCCACTTCCCACAGGTAAGAGGCCAGTAGGGTGCAAGTGGGTTTTTACAGTGAAACAAAATAGTGATGGCACTGTGGATCAGTATAAAGCGAGGTTAGTAGCTCACGGATTCACACAGACATACGGTCTCGACAACCAAGAAACCTTTGCTCCTGTAGCTAAGATTACTATAGTTCGAGTTCTCTTGGCATGTGCTGCCCATAAAAATTGCGATCTCCAGTAGCTTGATGTGAAGAATGCCTTCTTGCTTGGGGAACTCAATGAAGAAGTGTATATGGACTGTCCTCCTGGGTTTGCAAATGCAAATACACATGGAAAAGTATGTAGACTCAGACGATCACTGTATGGACTCAAACAGTCGCCTAGAGCATGGTTTAGAAGACTCCATAAGGCTATGAAGGATTTTGGTTACTTACAGAGCAATGCTGATCATACTCTGTTTACTAAACATTCTTCTGGTACATTCACTGCTCTCCTTGTATATGTAGATGATATAATTGTCATTGAAAATAGTGAAGATAAGATAAAGAAACTCAATTTATTCCTTAGAAGAGAGTTTGAAATTAAAGATCTTGGAAAGCTGAGATACTTTCTTGGAATTGAAATTGCTCGCTCTGCAAAGGGCATCTTCCTTTCTCAAAGGAAGTACATCCTTGATCTTTTATCAAAGACGGGTTTATTGGGCTGTAGACTATGTACTACTCCGTTAGACCCAACCACAAGCTGAGAGATAAAGAAGGAACACCAATAGATAAAGGAAGATATCAAAGGTTAGTTGGAAAGCTCATATATTTATCTCATACCAGGCCGGATATAGCTTTTGTTGTTAGCATGGTGAGTCAGTTTATGGACGATCCCTATTCTACACATTTGGAGATTGTTTATAGAATTCTTCACTACCTGAAAGCAGCTCCAGGAAAAGGGATCTTACTCTCTTCACATGGTGATTTTAGAGTGGAAGGATATACTGATGCAGACTGGGTTGGTTATCCTAACCGAAAGTCTATCTCTGGATATTGTACCTTTGTAGGAGGTATGTTAGTCACTTGGAGTAGCAAGAAGCAAAATGTAGTGGCACGCTCTAGTGCAGAAGCTGAGTTCAGAGCAATGGCTCAAGGAATTTGTGAACTTCTATGGTTGAAAGGTCTTCTATGTGACTTGAAAGTTGAATGCTCTCTACCTATGACTCTTTCTTGTGACAATAAAGCTGCAATATATATTGCTAATGATCCAGTTCAGCATGACAAAACTAAGCATGTGGAAATTGATCGTCATTTCATTAAAAAGAAGCTTGACAGTGGTCAAATTCAGATTCCATTTGTTAGATCAGAAGATCAATGGGCCGACATCTTCACAAAAGGCTTACATGTGAAGACATTTCAGATTATATTGTCCAAGTTGGGCATGCATGATATCTATGCACCAACTTGAGGGGGAGTGTAGTCGAGAGATATGTATCCAATATAGCGCTAGCGCTGTAGCGCTAGTGCTATATTGGTAGAGTTGTTTTGAGTTGTTTTATGTCTTTCCTTCTTTGGAGATTATTTCTGTAATCTTGCTCTATTTTATTTGGATATAAGTGAAGTGATGTGGAGAGAGGAACTTTACCTCTTCTGTTCTTCCTAATTTAACATTTTAGTTTCAGTGAAGAGCTTCAGCCTTCAAATAACAAATGAAGTATACAAATACCTAATAGCAAGGATAGATGCACATTAATATGGTAATACCTAACAGCAAGGGATAGGTGCACATTAACTAAAAGGGGCATGGGAAATTAGCAAGACATTTGGATGGAGATTACTCACAATGTGATCCATGTGACCATGCGAGATGAAGAGGAATTCCTGGGAGATGGCGCGCTGGGGGCACCTGCCAATGTCGAAGGCAATCTTGAGCGAAGGGAAAATTATGCATGTCTCTTGACCTCCAATAGACAGGCCCTCGATAGGATACCCCTCAATGTCTATACCCTTCTGCTTCTTTGAATATGGGACTGAATCAAGGTCTTCTCTAGACTTAGAGTCCCCTCTCTCCATGTCCATCAGCTTTTCTAGAGAGATTTGATCATCCAAAGGAAGGAATGGATCAGAAATTGCAAAAGGATTTTCTACATGGAAATAATACGTAAGGATTAAATTTCCTACTGTCTCAGTCAAGTTCACAGGAAAGGACAAAAAAATTGCTGCAGTTTTTCTCAATGATATTTTTTTGACTTTTTATCCCACTTTTAAGGATGGCCAGTTCTACTCATCAGTCTTTCCCAACAAAACTGGGTCAACATACCCCCACAGTTACTTGTTCATTAAAAAGATTTCATTGTAATGCAACCCTAGGTTACAAAATCCTAATTTTGGGTCGCTATGGCCCACAATTGAAAAAGCTAAAGAACAATGGATCATGAAAAGGGACTGAAGTAGGTACAAAGGGTGATGCAAAGATTCCAAAAGAAACCTATTGTTAGACTGGTGAAAGGATAAAGTTACTAGTCGACATTACTCATGAGTATTCAAGCAAAGGTAATGTTTTCTTCACTAGGTGGATCAACCGCTAGTAGTTGACTTATCACATTTTTTGTTGTACTCTTTAGTTTAGCATGCCATCTAATATCCTTCGTGAAAGCTGAATTCAGCATATGACCATTGCGTGAATACTCAAAAACAATGCCGACTAGTAACTTTACCCTCTCATCAATCCAACAATAGGTTTATTGTGGAATCTTGGCAACACCCTTTGTACCTACTCCAGTTTCCTTTTCATGATCCATCTAAAAGAAATGTTTAAGATCAAGCCAACTCTAACCACAAGCCTTGTCAAGGCCTTGTGAAATGTGATACACAAAAGAATAAAAAGATGCAAAAAGAGATAGGTGAAGTATGAGCATGGAAATGTTTTAAGGTAGGCAACTTCAAGCCTTGTAGGCACAGACACATAGCTAGTACCCAACACTAGTATTTGGGACCCAGCATTCAGCAATGGACATCAAGGGAACCTCCTTCCCTTAAGTATCTACATGGTAAGCTACCATTTCAAGGCATGGCCCACCCTATAGGATAGTGATCTATAAACAATCGCCCAAGTGACATGGTTTTTTGACTTGTTAATGTATTTCTCAAACAAGGAAGCTCAGGAGATTTCGATGATGTTCAGGACATTGGTCCACTAATCAATGTTTAGAACCATTGTTTCTTCCTGGTTAAGGTGGGACTGGGTAGGAGAAAAAGAATGTTGACAATCATTTGATTACTAAAAAAATATATTAGGGAGGGCATTAATCATATATAATGGGCTGGAAAAAAAAAATCTTCATGTCTAAACATATGAAGATCATTTAAGTATCAAATCATTCATATAAGGGATGGAAAAGAAGACCCTCGTACAGTGTTTGATCGACTGGATACATTATTCTTTCATTTAGGTAAAAAGAAGAAATCCGATTGGCAGGTTACTTTAAAGAGAATAAATCCTTTCAGAATCTGACATACATTTCATCAAAATTTCCAAACTAAATAGATGAGATGATGACCTTTTATGTCAGCAGATATAAACACACAAATTTCAACAGATTCAGAGATATGAACAACAAGGCATACAGAAGAAAATTTCATATCAGATCAAATAGTCAGCCATATCCATATGTATTACAGGAAATAGAAGATATATCAAATCACATAGCAGTTAAGAAACATACCTGTGTGCCGTGCACTACTGGGTTTCTGTCCAATTTGAACTCAAGCAAACTGTGAGTCTGTGATCAATATTCCACAGGAAAAAGAAAGCAAGAACAAAAGGAAATAAGAAATAACTAGAGTTGGAGACGAAGATTATTAGATTCTAGTATTTGGTTTTGGAAATCTAACCAATTCAGGAATTCGAAAGCAATTACCCTGCAAGATCGACAATGGGTGGTTCTGAGAAATTAAAGTACAACAATAGAAGAAAAAAAAATCATAAAAACAAATTAAAAAAAAAAACCCAATTTGGAGATTCTCGGGTACCACAAAAGCAAATACGAAGGGGAGTCAGGAAAAGAGTACTTCGAGAGAAGATGGACAGGTGCAGAGGTATACAGAGGGAGAGCAGGAGAAGGAAAAATACGAAGAGAGTGAAAGGGAGAGAGCCGGAGAGGAGAGGTACAGAAGGGGAAAGAGGGAGAGAGATGGAGGAAGGTGTGCAATCCGGTGTACAACCATACCTGGGTTCATGCGTTTCCGTGTTTCTGTTCACCTCTGCATTTCCAACGGTCAGATATGGTGTTGTTTGGGAAGACAATGGGGTTTTAGTTGAGACTTTCAACAAAAGATTACGTGTGATTATTTACCCAAAAAAAAAAAAAGATTACATGTGATTTATTTGAGTTTTGACGAAATAACATAGTTGGATTTTTTATCTACTCACCCGAGAAAAAAAAAAAACTTAGTTGGATTTCTTCTGTTTTTTTTTTTTTGGGTAGAAATTGGATTTCTCTATCTTATACCAAAAAAAAAAAAAAAAAAAAAAAATTGAATTTCTCTCTCCTGAGCAAGGAAGACGTGAAAAATATTTCTAACCTTTGAAAATCTTAAGCTACACTTCACTTATTTTAATGTTCCATTGTAAAATTATTGGGACCTTTGCTTGACACTTCGTTTACTACAAGGACCTCCTATGACACTTATTAACTTACACTCCACTGCCAAAAACTAACACAATTAACTTAACTTGTGTTGATGTTGGGATATGTCGCACTTGTGCATTCGTGAGTATGTAGATGTACAACGTTGCAATGGCAGTGATGATGATGCCAGTGGAGAGTGGGATCCTACAGCTGCTCCCCATGCATCCAGGCAAAATCGGTCAAAATCAACTACTTCTACGAAGCGGTGGTGCTAGGCATCACCTATTCGGTAGCTATTGGAGAGATGGGCAACATTCAAGAAAGTTATTTTTATCTCCCCCATACAACACCTATATATACGACTTCGTTCAATTTGTCTACTTGTAATCTTTCGAAAATCGTGGTATTTGGGGGAAAATCCAAATCGACCAAGGTAATGCAAAATAAACATGGAGAAATATAAATCTACATTTACATATTAAAAAAAAATTTCGCCAAAGAGTACAAGGCGATATTTAGCTATATTGTCAAGACATAGTTATGTAAAGACTGATAAAAAATTTCAACTCTGCATTGTTGATATTTTGCTCACATAGTTATATGTTTAATATATCAAAGAATTTAAGCGATATTCAGTCATGTAACAAGGCAGTCAGCCAAGGTTACTGAGGCAATATTTCTCCCACTGAGACGAATTTAGGACATACTTATGTGTTTAAACAAAACTATAGTTACAAAACTGTGCCCATCAAACCATGAGCAATACAATCAACATAGACAAACAATGCCAGGACATAAACATAAAGAGTCTCCCACTAATTAAACATATAAAAAGACTCCCACTGATTCCAGATATTTGGCAGCTCAAGCCTCAAATAAAAGTAATTATTTTCAATCCTGAACAATTTTTACTTAGTCCCAAAATCATTTACTTTTTCCAACTAAAATTGTCTGGTTTTACAATTATAGGTTAATCCATCATAAATCATCTCCTTAGTTTATTCTTTGCTACATGTGTAGACTAATTTAATTGTTTAAACTCTGTCATATAGGTCACATTATGTCTTGAATAACTGGTGTGAACCTATGGCTGCTCAAGCCCTTTAGAAATTGTATCAGTCTTTACATTTTATTGCCCATAGACTATACTTACCTTTTAGCACTAATGGTCGTTTTGGACTAATAAAATATCCTTGGATACAAATGTAGGTCCTCAACATCTATGTTAAAGGTAGGAACCAATACAAGACATCTAGAATTAATTGAAAATTTTTACAATACAATGTATTAGTACAGAAATTACTTTAGGGATACAAAACCACAACAACAAAATATATAAATGGGAGTAAAAGAAACTTAACTACTCATACGCCTTTGACTATGATTTGCACTCAAATCATCAATCATCTACAGCATTACTCAGTCCTAGGATCATTCAACAATACTTAGGTTCCACTTTTAATAAAGCAAATAGAGATGAACTCATTCAAGTTCCACTTCTCCTTCATATTACCATTATTTATCATAACTGGTATTTAGAGAACTATAAGTCATTAAACTATATTTCTATCATTTTCTAGAAATATTAAAATTTTCCTTTGGATTTCTCTTAGACAATCTCTTTGCAATAAATTTCATCCGAATGCTATTCCACAAGACTTCATGGAAAGAACATCTAATAGGCAGAGAACATGTCTCAAAAAAATACATCTATGTCAAGTAATTCTGAATTAGTTTCTAATATTTTCATATTATTTTTTATAACTTATCCCAGAGAGGGAGGGAATAGTCACTTAACTTTTTTTATTTGAATCATCATCTTGTTTGTAAAATAATAATCATGATAAAAACTGAAAATAATACAATAAAAAATAATGAGACATGCATAATTAATTCACACCAAGTAAAACAATACCTATAATTTGAACATATGTAGACAAATCATCTTTGTAGAGTCAATCAAACTACACACCCATCCTTTGGGACAAAGTATGCATCGGTCCTCTCGATATTTGTACATTAACCGTAAAAGAATAACGATCTTTGAAAATTCCATCATTTTTGGGTGAATGAAATCTCTAAACCAATATTTTTTAAACCATGAACATGAATTTACAAATCTTTGACACTGCCACCTTTGAATGGACAATCCCGCTCTTCGCAGTATCCATAAAAGTGAGAGTTTATGACAATGTCAATTTTGGGTGAGCACTGTTATTCTTTGTTGTAGCTCATAAATGCACAAATATTGAATTTAAGTATATGATGATAGAACCAAGTATGCCACTTTAGTGGTCCTACAAAATCCTTACATAACAGCTACAAACCCTAATTTGAATAAACTTAAGACAAAGCCACCTTAGGGTGAGCAATGTCATTTTCTGAAGCATTTACAAAGCACAAACCCTTGAATTTAAACACATTATAATGAAACAAAGTTGTCACTTTAGTGGTCACACAAGGTTCCACCATGCTATGAACAAATCTCAACCTAGAGCACTTGTGGGATCTTTTATCAGGAATGTCTTATTAACATAACTTTATAAGTCTAAGCACTCATATAAACATGTACATTAGCTCAACAATCAATTTGGTACAATAACTTTAAGAAAAATCAACGAAAATATTGTAAATCGGATCCCCATAAGGTATTCTTTTGTGATAATTATGCTTCCCAATGTATCAAAATGTACCAAAATATATATCAAATTGAAGAGCATAAAAAAAAAATCCAATGGAATAAATCAAAGGTCAATCCAACCTTCCAAACTCCCACAATCGCAGTTTAATGCTGAATTATGAATGTAGTTTAAAAAACTACAAGGCAAACATGCCCCTAGGCCCTGAATCAGGCTTTAAGCGGAGTGTAAGCACTCGTCGAACGTCGGATGCCTACAATTTTTATGTCACGGTGATCGTCTCGTCAAGACCTTCGATTTGATATGTAATTTGACTATATTCTGACATCGAAAGGTTCAACGAAAGATAAATCTTTGACAACTTCGTTTGAAATAGGGAGAATAAATCCCAATCACAAATCCAACTTTCTAGGGTATGTCATTCCATTCATAAACCATCGATCTTAGATCTGTATGAAAAACTCTGATACCAACTATTAGACTTTTATTAATTAGGATTTCAACCAAACCCATCCCAATCCATACAGGAACCCTAAAAGACAATGAAGATGTTACAAACAATGAATATAAAGACATACTTGTTCGTGAAGATTGGTTTCCTCTACGATCAAAGCTTTGATCGTAATCCTTCAGTTACAGTCTTCCACAGCCTCTAAGGATATCCCAATGTCTCTTGCTAATGGGTATAGAAAGATTTTATTCACTAACTGTGGTTTCAGGGATTCTAATCCAGTATTTATAGAATACTTTCATAATGCAAATACCTTTCCACAATAGAATTAAGGTTATCAAACCTATCTCAGATCATGTGACTATAAAAACCCCATTTTTATCGTTTCCAATTGAACAGAGTCCTACTGGTGTGTGGACAACAAAGGAAGAGAGATGAGTAAAAATTAGATTTTTTTTACTATGATCTCGAGGTAGTTTTCGATGGGTCCCACAACAAGGTCACAGGCTGTAATCTATATGGATGCATAGGTCATGGAATTATCTTCAAAATGAGACCAGAATTGTTCAATTCTGATATCAAATGAAGAAGATATGATCATTTTAGTCGGATGATACGTACACGGGAGGTTTATGAAATTATCATAAATAATCCCAGGGGCTTTCATGCAAATTATCATAAGTTGGATTGTTTGAATTTCAAATCATCATATCTTGATCATCCGACATCTGAATCATATGGTTTAAGTACCAATATTTCTTATTTTCAGTCCTCTTCAAAGTGGACGTGAAAAATCCCGGGTAGAAGTCACCGGTGGGCCTCATGCAAGCTTTCATGCAGAATTATCGATAGAACTTCATTTCTTCATATCTTGGTCGTTCTACGTTCGATTCAGATGATTCCAAGGCCATTATTCTTCATATCTTGGCCGTTCTACGTTCGATTCAGATGATGATCGTTTAATCTTTAGAAATTCATATTTTGGTCACACCATATCCAAATCAGGTGATTTTAGTTTCATTATGTTCCATTTTGAGTACTCTACAAAGTTGACGTAAAGGATTTCCGATAGAAGTCTCCGAAGGATCCCATACAGAATGGTTAGCCAAATTATCGATAATTGGTCTGCTTAAACTTCAAAAATTCATAAGTTGTCCATTTTATTTCCAAATGAGGTATTTTAAACTCCAGTATTTCTCATTTTTAACGTTCTACAAAATGAACGTAGAAAATTTGGGGTAGAGATTGTTGAAAAATTCCATACGGAATGACGAAGAAAATAGCCTATGAAATGATAGAGAGAGAAAAAACAATTTTGGCCCAACCCAGCTCAACCCATATCAGTTTAACTCAGTCAACCCAAGCCAGTCTCAACCCGGTTCAAATCAGTTCATATATGTGCATAGTATTTATATATTATATATTGTATACTATATGTATGCTAATAAATATATGTATATATATATATATATATATATATATATATATATATATATATATATATATATATATATAAAATATATTATTATATATAGAAGATAGAATCCGATAAAGGGAGGGAATCAGTAAGGAAATAAAAAATAAAAAATAATAATAATAAAAAGAAAAGAGAGGAAGGGATGTGAGAATAAGTGAAAGAGAGAGAAGAAGAGAAGAAAAGAAAAGAAAGAGAAGAAAAAGAAAGAAAGAAAAGAGAGAATCCGAGAGAATAAGAGAAAGAGAGAGAAGAAGAAAAGAAAAGGAAAGAAAGAGAAGAAGAGAAGAAAAGGAAAGAAAGAAAAGAGAGGAAATGACGTGAAAAAGAGAGAAGAAGAAAAGAAAAGGAAAGAAAGAAAAGAGAGGAAAGAACGTGAAAGAGAGAGAAAATGAGAAGAAAAGGAAAGAAAGAGAATAAGAGAAGAAAAGGAAAGAAAGAAAAGAGAGGAAAGGACGTGAAAGAGAGAGAATAAGAGAAGAAAAAGAAAGAAAGAGAATAAGAGAAGAAAAGGAAAGAAAGAAAAGAGAAGAAAAGAAAAGAAAGAGAAGAAGAGAAGAAAAGGAAAGAAAGAGAAGAAGAGAAGAAAATGAAAGAAAGAAAAGAGAGGAAATGATGTGAAAGAGAGAGAAGAAGAGAAGAAAAGGAAAGAAAGAGAAGAAGAGAAGAAAAGGAAAGAGAGAGAAGAATAGAAGAAAAGGAAAAAAAGAAAAGAGAGGAAAGGACGTGAAAGAGAGAGAAGAAGAGAAGAAAAGGAAAGAAAGAGAAGAAGAGAAGAAAAGGAAAGAAAGAGAAAAAGAGAAGAAAATGAAAGAAATAAAAGAGGATCCAAGAGAGATTGAGATGAAAAGATTGAGAGAGAAGAAGAGACGTGAAAGGGGGAGAGAGAGATTGATATTGAGAGAGAAGAAGAGACGTGAAAAGGGGAGATTGAGAGTGAGATTGAGAAGGAGAAAAGGAGAGGCGTCCAGAGATAGAAGAAGAAAACCCCCGATCATTAGTCACTTGCATTTAAGGCCGCCCAATCAAGCACGTACATCGTAATATCCTCTGGAAAAGTTGATCAATAGGTATGAAACCTAACCAGTTAACATTAAGATTGATAATTTGAACATGTGATCCATTTATTCATTTGAGGTTTGCATGTGGTTAAAATTTTAAAATCGATATTTGTGCGTGAATAGTGGTTGATAATGTGAAATCTAAAATTATTTTATGATTGAGTCTTTGAGTTTTTTTTTTAGAAATTCATGACTCTTTATGAATGTGAAGATGGATCAGATCTAAACCCTTACCCATAACACCATCTGATTAACATCTTAGCCACCAAGTCCATCCTATCCATTGACCATCTACATAACAATCATGATCTGACCATCAATCTGATCCCATGCATCCACAACCATCAATCTGATCCCCATGCATCCACAGTCATTAATTTGATCTCATGCATACATCATCTAATCTGATCCATATCCATATATGTATGACCCTTGATCCAATGAGAGTCAGTGCATGAATTTTAATGAGATTAAATTCTATAATGTGATTGATCCGATATGCTTTGAATTAAATGGGATGAAATTGTTCCAAACATGACTTGGATTTTTAATTTTTTTATGAAATTGGTCCGACCCCATGATCGAAATTTTTTATGAAGTTGGTTCCCATCATATGCTTGGAATTCTCATGAAATTGGTCTGACCATTGATTTGAAATTTTTATGAGATTAAAATTGGTCCATTGATTTTAATTCGATCATTCCCATGAAATTAGTCCATTGGTATATTGATGTTGATTTTCTCGATCATGTGATTCTAATTAAATCTGGTCCATTGAATGTTAATTTCTTGATCGTGTGATTCTAATTAAATCTGGTCCATTGAATGTTAATTTCTTGATCGTGTGATTCTAATTAAATCTGGTCCATTGAATATTAATTTCTTGATCATGTGATTCTAATTAAATCTGGTCCATTGGTATGTTAATTTCTTGATCATGTGATCTTAATTAAATTTGATCCATTGGTATGTCATTATAGATTTCTCGATCATGCGATCTCATCCATTGGTTTTAAAATTTATTTTTGATCATATGATAATAAATATCATCCATTAATGTTAAATTATCGTGATCATATGATGACCAATTCGATCCATATATCATCCCCTACATTTGTTCA
Source organism: Protea cynaroides (assembly GCA_028583415.1). NCBI lineage: Eukaryota > Viridiplantae > Streptophyta > Magnoliopsida > Proteales > Proteaceae > Protea > Protea cynaroides. The sequence goes on from CM053274.1 coordinate 66,064,559, forward strand.
CCCCCATGCATCATAGCCGTTTGATTTGCCCATCACACCATCTAATCATCACTCATATCCTCTGATCATCATCTACATCATCTGACTCCCATTACCATTGATCTTGCACCTCATCACAATCCTTGATTTTGCATCTCACCAATACCATTGATCTGACACCATATTTGGATGCACACATGCTTACTATATCTGTCTGCTATACATGCTCATTGTTATATCTATCTGCTACAAATGCTTATTATTATATCTGTCTATCACATGCTTATTGTCAAATTTAGATGTTTACTGTCATGTTTGGATGCACACTGCTATATTTGAAATACTACCACTGCTATAGTTGGAATGTTTTCATTTACCATATTTGTCTTGAAAAACGATAAATTAGAAAAATAGCAATTAGGGTAGAAAATCCTAAAAAATAGAAAGAGCTCAATAATTAGGGTAAGAGATCCCTAAAATGAAAGAAAATAATATTTAGGGCAAGAGATCCCTAAAATGGAAGGAAATAATATTTAGGGCAAGAGATCCCTAAAATAGAAGAAAAGAATAATTAGGGCAAGATAAATCCTAAAACAGAAGATTGAACAATTAGGGTAAGATAAACCTTAGAATAAAGAGAATAATTAGGGTATGAAACCTTAAAAAAATGAAAATCACAATGAAAAGGGATAGGAAACCCTAGAAACCTAAAAATGGAAACAATAAAAATGATAGGAATTTAGGTCTCATCCCTAGATTCTATTGACAAAAATAGAAAGAATTTAGTACACATCCTAAATAAAAATAATAGGAATTTAGGTCTCATCCCTAGATCCTATTGACAAAAATGGAAGGAATTTGGTACACATCCCAAATCTGAATGATAGAGATTTAGGTCTCATCCCTAGATCCTATTGATAAAAATAAAAACAATAAAATGATAGGAATTTAGGTCTCATCCCTAGATCCTATTGACAAAAATGGAAAGAATTTGGTACACATCCCAAATAAAAATGGTAGGAATTTAGGTTTCATCCCTAAATCCTATTGACAAAAATGGAAGGAATATGGTACACATTCCAAATCTGACTCTCACAATCATTTTGAATTACGTCGTACCTAATTTTTAGGACAAATCCTAGAATACGTAGGTAATTTGGGAGTCCCAAATATGGTACAAAGCCACCCATCAACCATACATCAAGCATAAACTTCAACTTGAACAAAAAAAATCTAATTGAAGCACATGCATAAATCACTTCCATAATCTTTAATCACAAAATCTATTTCGAACTACGTTTTTGGACTTGATTTCTAGGATTGGAATATGTAGGCAGTTTGAGATGTCTTATATGTCTCAGATTCAGTCCAAGACCGAACCATCTTTGGTCCGGTTCACTGTATAATACTGTGCTCATTGCTTGTTTATTTGTTTCAGGATATGTTTGGCTGAACCCTAGGTTAGAATAACTTAGCAACTTGGTTTAGGACATCCTCCATTGAACCCTAGTCATCAAGTTGACCAAGCACAGTCAAAATTAGAGTTTAAAGAAAGTTTAAGAGGCCGATATTGATCGGACGGTTTGGGCGCCTAACCTTCCCATAACCGTACCCTGAATACTTACCCGATCTCTTACAGACCAAAGAACTGATACATTTGGTCACGAGTTAATTGAAGTATTACCTTAGGGTGTGGCAACATTTTTAGAGGTCCTAAACCTTAATCTAGGTGGAAACTCCAACTGAACAATTGATCTTCATCGATACGGATACACATTTCATCCCGAGGAGGATCATCATTTCCCATTGTCCTCACAGTGACGAACTAGACCTAACCTGTTACACCCCAATTTTGGACTAACCAGTGGTGTGATGAACCGTCATGAGAACCAACGATTCAAATCAGGATCTCATATAAGCCATGCTCACCCGGTTAAAGCAACCACATTCCACAATAATAATCAGAGTAAATAAATAAATAGCGAAAATCTTTATTAATAATGAACTGAGGTCTAACAATGATAAATAATAAATAAATCTGATTATCTCTAAGTAAACTCATGACATAACATAAATTAATCAATTATATGTTTCAACAGCCAAAAATAGTTAAACTAATAAAAAACACATTGGTTATACTCGCATGAGGGATCATGCGCTTCCTCCATAACTCCACGTCCATAGCTGCCCGTATCTGCGCATCGGTGCATTTATATAATTTTCAACGGTAAGACCTATATCAACAACTAAAATATTCGACGTCGAAAGAGTGAGCACACATTACGGCTCAGTGAGCAAACAAAATAATGCGTAAACATATGCATGTATTCAATTCATATCTTTGGTCTGATTTTAAGTTTGTAATGTACTATAGAAAGGATTAGCGACCTCCGCACCTCTATACATGGGTGTGTGAATCCACCCGATGGATCAAACACCATTGTCGTCTTACATTCACCCCACCATGGAATAGAGATAGAGCTAAAGTGTCCAGATCACACACTGCCAACACTTTCCCTGATGCCCTACCCATACTAGCACGTAAGCCCTCTTTGGCGAGAGCTTGCAAACTGGGTTCGACTAACTAATCCTAATGTCATCTAAATGTATCCAAGACCTTACCCCAACATCCCTCAATATGTCCATAGAGATAGAGCTAAGGCTCCCCAGCAGAGTTAGAGACCACACGGTCCGAGACCACCTCTCCTAATGCCCTACGACGTAATAGTTTCGCTAAGGTAATGGTGATACGACAATGTCAGTGGGTAGGACTTGAGTAAAGATAGAGCTAAAGTCTAGTGATCAGGCTAGAGACCATAGTGTCATGTCCTCCCCTTGATGCTCCACTCGCATTTAACATACTAACCATACACACAATCACATGCCTATTCCTAGCATCATCATCATCATCATTATGTTATAAATAGATATAAATAAATATGTATGAGCAGAAATAACAGTAATGCTGGATGACATGTGAGATGCACATTTCAAGCATACAAACATATAATCATTCATTTCATTGGACAAATAAAATAAAAATAGGTTGTTATTATCCAATTAGTTTAGGTCTTGTTCCCTCACCTTTTAACGATGTTCGATCTTCTCCAAGCCTTGGAAATCACTTTTGAACTATTTGGGAACCCCAAAAATTTATGGATTTTAAATTAGGGTTCAAGTTTACCAAGTTACAGTAGTCGAAAATCTAATCTGGTCTCAAACAGGCTTCCTGAAAAGGTATGGTCGCAGGTGTGGTTGAACTTATGGTCCCAGTATTTACGACCACAGGGTGTATGGTCGATATGTATGGTCGCATATCATGTGACCACATATGCAACCATACCTTCTCTGGGATCTTCCCGAGAGTGTGTGCTTGACCTCTGGTCACTCTGTGGTCGACCATAGGCTACGACCACATGAAGTTTGGTTAATCTTATCTTCAATCTAATTCCTTCATGAGTCGATTCCTTGGTTTATCAATAGAGTTCCTCCTATGATCGGTCTATGACCTTCAATTCATAATTTTTGCAAAGTTATCCACCCTAACCTACTCTCCATGGATCTCTCTTGAGTTTTTGTTCATGGGGTCTCATGGTTGAGATCCCACATCAATTCCACATCTAAATTTACAATGGAAAAAATCCTATACTATGTGATCTACTTCTACAGAGATAGTTCCTTACCTTGGCCTTCTGTAGCAAGCTAGAACCTTCCTTCCTCTCAGCTTGCCTCTTCAGATCTTTTTCTCCTTCTCTTCCTTTTTCTCTTTCTCTCTTAGGTTTAGAGTTTCAATTTGGGTTCTAAAAGAGTGAAAGAGGCTAAGGGACATCCTTTATATAGAGAAAAAAACCTCCATATAGAGTTCTCCCTCAATTAGGAAAGAGATCCCTTAGTTTAGGAAAGTTTTTACAAACTCGACGTCAGTCTCAACATCATGCAGTCGCACGTGTGGTCACAGAATGCATCAACCACACGTCCTAAATATATGACCACACATTGGATTTTGAGTGGTCTCACTTTTCTTAAGGTGTGGTCAACCATACCATCTCAGGTATGCGACCACACACTCCAAATTGATTGAGTCAATTTACATACCTAGCCTTGTGGTTTCTTTACGCACTTGGTCCACTTGATCCGACCATGATAGGAAGACCTGACACAACACGGTTAGACCAGGTTAGTAGGGTGCGGGTCTTACAACTCCCCCCTTACATAAATTTCATCCTCAAAATTTACACATACCTTCCGAGTCGAACAGGTGAGGATATTGCTTCCGCATAGCAGTCTTTTCTTTCCATATAATTTCTTTTACATCTTGACTTCTCCAAGTAACTTTAACATAATAGATGTCACTGTTGCGAAGACGTTGAACCTTCCGACTAGTGATTTCAAAATGTACTACTTTGAACGTCAAATCTTTATTCAAATCCAGTGGATCCGCCATTAAAACATGTGTTGGATCTCGAATATACATCTTTAACAACGAAACGTGAAATATGTCATGCACTCCAGACATAAATGGGGATAGTGCTAACTGGTATGCCACCTTTCCACCTCTAACTAAAATCTCGTATGGCGCGATGTACCTAGGGAATAGGTTTCCCTTCTAATCGAACCATTTCAAACCGCTCATAGTTGATATTTTCAGAAATACTTTGTCACCCACAGCGAACTCAAGGTCTCGACATCAGTTATCTCCATACTTTTTTGATGATTCTGAGCTGTTTTAACTCTTTCCTTGATTATGTCAATTACTTTACACGTCTCTTCAACAAACTCAAGGCCTACAATTCTTCGCTCTCCGACTTCATTCCAAAACAATGGAGTTCGACACTTCCTACCATACAATGCTTCATAAGGTGACATCTGTATAGTAACTTGATAGCTGTTGTTATAAGAGAACTCGATCAATGACAACTTCTCATCCCATGATCCCTTGAAATCACTCATACAGGCTCGGAGCATGTCTTCTAGAATCTAAATAGTGCGCTCTGACTGTCCATCTGTCTGAGGGGGAAATGCAGTATTGAACTTCAATGTCGTACCCATAGCCTTTTACAATCCTTCCCAAAACTTCAAGATAAAGCGTGGGTCTCTGTCAGACAAGATGCTTTCAGGTACTCCATATAATCTGACAATGTTATCCATATACAACTTAGCTAACCGCTCCAAGGTATATTGAGGTCGCATAGCAATGAAATGAGCTGTCTTAGTAAGTCGATCTACAATTATCCAGATTGCGTCTACTAATTTGGGAGTTAATGGTAACCCAATAACGAAGTCCATAGTAATGCAGTCCCATTTCCAGACTGGTTTCGATAATGGTTGCAATAAGTCTGTAGGTCTTTGTCTTTCTGCCTTTACTTGTTGACAATTTAGACATTGAGACATATCGAGCTACATCCGCTTTCATTCCTCTCCACCAATATAGTTTTTTTAAATCATGGTACATCTTGGTATTTCCAAGGTATATTGAATAGGATGTGGATTAGGCTTCTCTCATTAATCTATTCCTGATATCTGATTTTTCACTTTTAGGCATGCATACGCTTCCTTTGTACTTCAATACCCCTTCAGAATCTAAGGCGAAATCAAGAGTGGTTCTCCACTTTTCTAGATGCTCTTGTACTGTCAGCAGATAGGGGTCTGATTGGATCATTGTTTTCACTTCGTCCATTAGATCAGGAATAATCTTTAACGTAGCAAACATATTTGAAAACTTGTGAATCGATCCTAGATCTGTTGAACCTCCTAGTTTATAGATCACAAACTGTTCATTGCCACAATTAAATACTCTTGCTGCGACACACATGGCATCATTTGTGTTAGCTTCTTCTTCTGACTTTGTCATTGCCTTTTGGCTTAGTGCATCAGCAACTACATTAGCCTTCCCTAGATGATACTAGATATCGCAATCGTAATCCTTTAGCAACTTCAACCATCTTCTTTGTCTCATGTTCAACTCCTTCTGGTTAAAGAGATAGGTGAAACTCTTAGGATCCGACTTAATCTGAAATTTTTTCTCATACAAGTAATGTCTCCATATCTTGACGGCATGTACCACCACTGTTAACTCTAAGTCATGAGTAAGGTAATTCTTCTCGTGTGCCTTAGTTGTCTGGAAGCATACATAATTATTTGCTCTCCTTGCATGAGAACACATCCTAAACCTAACCTAGATGCATCAGTGTACAAGGTAAATGGCTATCCTGGTACCAGAATGGTCAAGATGGGAGCCGATATCAGTCTTGCCTTCAACGTTCGTAAATACTCTTCACACTTGTCGATCCAAATAAAATTTTTTCCTTTCTTAGTCAAACTGGTGAGAGGTACGACGATTCTGGAGTAATCTTCCATAAACCATCGATAGTACCCAACTAGACCTAAGAAACTTCTGATTTTTACAACACTCTTAGGTGCTTCTCATTTTATAATAGCCTCAATCTTGTTGGGATCCACTTTAATTCCTTCTGAGGATACTACGTGACCTAAGAATTACACTTCCTTCAATCAGAACTCACATTTCTTGAATTTGGCATAAAGTTTTTCTTTTCTCAATCATTGTAAGGCTGCTCTAAGATCTGTCTCATGAGTCGCTTCATCTTTGAAATATATTAAGATATCATCTATGAAAACTATGACTGAAGTGTCTAGCATGATGTGAAACACTCGATTCATAAGTTCCATAAAAGATGTTGGTGCATTGGTTAGTCCAAAAGACATTACCAAAAACTCATAGTATCCATATCTAGTTCTAAACGCTATCTTTGAAATGTCACCGTCCTTGATCTTCAATTGATAATACCCTGATCGGAGATTGATCTTGAAAAACACCTTCGCTCCTTATAGCTAATCAAATAAATTATCAATCCGAAGTAGGGGATATCGATTCTTGATCATGAGCTTGTTCAATTCTTGGTAGTCTATATATAGTCTGACACTACCATCCTTATAAGACTTGCACGCCACGAACCCGGTCTAACCTTTTGGGTCATTTTAGTACCTGGTTTTGCCATTTCCTTCACGCACTTGGTTCATTTGGCTCGACCATGATGGGTAGACCTGGTACAAGGTGGTAAGACCGATTAGTTCGACACGGGTCTTACAACTGTAGGTTGAGGAATTCTTTCTCCATCTGATCTTTAAAGCTCTTCGGAAAATATTTATCGAAGAAGGCTCCCTTGAACACTGCCCAATCAATCTGAGTGTGCTTTGTCTCCAAATATGCCCGTGTAGAATTTCACCAGGCATTGGCATCTTCTGACTATTTACTCATTACATATCCCAAGTCTATCTATAAGCATTAGAGTATATGCTTATAAATTCATTAATTCAGCCAAACTCTTTTGGTCTTTACTTAATCATCTCACTTGACATTGGGCATAACTCCGTATTACTTGTACTAATCTGAATACTATCAATGCCATAATTTTTTACTTCATCCTTGTATCCACTCTTAGATCTGCCTTTAGAAACCTTCTGTCTTGTCAAAATTCATATCGATATAGTCATCTTTAACTCTACTTGAGTGCTATCTATTTCTTTACTGGCTACTCTTGATAGTTCTCACTTCCTTCTTATACACTCTTTTACAGATCATGACACAAATCCATCCATTCAGTAATCTCGAAACAGATCCTCCATTACTTCATCTGAGGTTTCTTGGCTATAGAATCTAATCTGAATTTAATCATCTCCCTTCCAATAATTTCCTTATTAACTAAGTATCTCTATCAACGGATGTCAAGGAATATAAGAATCAGAATGTTTATTCAAAAGTGATTCATTTCCTTCTTTCAAATTCAGTATGATGAAGAACACTTGTTTTATCTAGTGAACTTAGGTTTAAAGGATCAGGAGTAAATCTATGGTAATCCAACCAGCATCCAAAGGTCGTTAAGTTGCACGGTGGTCCAAATATATGGAAATAGAGGTTTTACAGTTCTTCACCTCATGGTTACAGGTTCTATAGAGTATATAGTGCCATTGGTAAAGGCACTACAAGAGTAAATCTGGAGAAGTTTTGGTACATCAGTAAATCAAGTATAAAATCAAAAAGATGTACATTCAACATGATTAAACATTTAACTGTTCATTCAGTTCATATCTCTGTTCATGATGTCGATCATGAGAGTAGCTTAGATTGGTATAATCAGGACTAATTCTAAGAAAATAACATCTATAACTCCAATTGACAGGTTGAATCTAAAAGGTATTCTATCAAGGTACGAGAATTAGAATCAGGTATGTGCATCCTCTATAATCATAAGAGTAAGTCAATAATGCACCGCATCCTATATAAATCTATCTAGCTCTTTGGATGTTTTATATTATACTCTTGATACAGTTTCCTTTTCAATTTAGTGAAAGTTTATGATTTTTCTCACCTGTCATTCAGGTTCCTATCTAAAGCATGACTGTTTATTAATTCACCTTTAGTATAGTACATTATGATCTTTCGTGTTTAGTCTCAAGCATCAAACAAGTGCTTAAGGTGATTTTTTATTAAAGCTTTTAAATTTTTTCTATCTCAGTTCATCGACTCAGTTAAGTGCAATATGGTTTGTTGGACAGAGCCCAAGAGCTCTGATACCAAGTTGTCACACCCTAATTCTGAGCCAACCAGAATGGTGTGAGTGAACCGTCACTGAACCAACGGTTCACACCAGGATCTCTACAAGACCGTGCCCACTCATACAAACCATTGCACATAACCACAATCAGAATATAATAAATACAGCGAAAGTTTTTAAATAAATGAACTGAGTATTCTATTGATAAATTTAAATAAGTATTCAATTATCCAAATTTCAAACGTAATTAAATATTTTTACATCACTTTAAAAATAACTGAAACAAATAAAATAAAATCAAAGGTACACATAGAAAGGGCACTCGCATGAAGCGTCATGCTCGTCCTCTCCTGCCTGTACGTCCAGAGCAGCACCACCTCCATACGTGGAGCGTTCATATAATCGTCCACCGTGTAACCTTCATCAACATCTAAAAATAGTGTATACACAAGGGTGAGCTCACAACTTAGCTCAGCAAGACAATCAGACAGTGAATCAATATTATATGCATGAGTAACAATCATTTTATGCTGTGGTCTGATTTAAGTTTGTAATGTGCTATAGAAAGGGTTGGCGGCCATCGCACCTCTATACACGAGTGTATAGCATCACACAGTAGATCACACCGCTGCCGACCCACATGCACCCATCATGGAATAGAGATAGAGCTAAGGCATCCACTACCTCCCTTGATGCTCTACCCATACCAATACATAAGCCCCTACTAGCTAGGGTTTGTAAACTGGGCTCGCAACTAACCAATCCTATATGTCATCACTGTAGGCTCTATCCCAATATAACTCCCTACGGCATAGAGATAGAGCTAGAGCATGGTGGCCAGGCCGGAGACCACAGTGCCATGACTTCCCCCTGATGCCCTACCTGCACCAAGCATGCCAAGATAGAACTACGAAAAGGTGCAAGTGTGAAGAATGATCCCAGGCCCCAGGCCCTTCCCATTCCACACACTAACGAAAACAATCACATGTCTAACAATCACATCCTAGCATATGGAATATGCATGAAAAAATATAATAACTGAAAATAACAGATGACATGTGAGAATGCGCAAACATCATACCAAATATTCATTGTTATTAACAATAGTTTACTATCCATTAATTATTAGGGTTTAGGTCTGATTCCCTTACCTGACGCTCGTTTGATATCTTGCTCCACGACGCAAGATCCAAACGTGCTATCACAAAGTCCTATAAAATATTAGGGTTATAGTTAGAATAGGTTTACATTGGTCGAAAAACCAATGATGTTACAAAAATTACACTCACAGAGCTGACCGATTGCATGTACCGGTCGTAGCACTATGGGAAAAACTACGACCGATATGGTCAGTCGGTCCCCACAGGCAGCCCCCAGGAGGTACCGGTCGCGGTACCGGTCGCATATGGTGTGACCGGTATGGTCGATCGGTATGTCTCTGGAAGACCATAACTTGGTTTTTCGACTGCCGTCGATCATCCCCTATTGATTCTAGGGTTTCTCCTACACATTCTAAGTCTGAGCTTTGAGTTAGAGTTGTTTCCAGCTCCATTCAAGTCTAGTTTTGATGATATTCATCCTAAAACTCGAATCTAGGGTTTAACGACTAAATTAGGGTTTGACGGCAAAGTTAGATTTAGGTCAATACCTGCTTTGCATGGTATTGATCCAAGCAACCCAACCATTCTAGAGTCATAATGTGAGAGGAAGGGTTTAAACACTTACCGTCGATCGGCGTAGGGTGTGCGTCGTCGAACGGCAACGACGGCTCTTCCTTCTTCTTCCTAGCTCCTTCTCCTTCTCCAATTTCCTTCTCCTCTCTAGGGTTTGTGAGGATCAATGGAAGGGATTCTAGGAGGCTTAAAGGGGTTTAAATAGGCTAGGAATTAGGTTTAGGAAGCCTCTTAGGATTCGGAATTAGGAAAGTGGGACCCACAGAAATCCAATTCCGGATCTTGGTAGTCTACTGCGCAGACCATACCGATCGACCGGTACCATAGACCGGTACCATCGACCGGTATGAATAAAATTCATACTTAAGTTGGTCTGTTTGGTCCGATTTCGTACCTGATTGTCATCTGCTCATCCCGTCTGGCCCGGTAATGATCGGAAGACCTATTACGACATGAAATCAAGATTTAAATCAGGTTTATGGAGTGCGGGTCTTACATGTTGTACCTTTCGGCTTGTGTGCATCACAGGTACCACTTCAAATGTCAAGTCCTCTGTTAAGTCTCGTGGGACTACTGTCAAGATGTGTGATGGATCCCTGACATACTTCTTCAATAAAGAAACATGGAACACATCATGAGCGCTTGACATGGATGGTGGTAGAGCCAGTTGATATGCCACATTACCACGTCTGGTTAAAATCTCGTATGGTCCCACATTCCTAGGGCATAGCTTTCCCTTCTTACCAAACCGTTTCAGACCTCGCATAGGTGATATCTTCAAGAACACCTTATCACCCACTACAAACTCCAGATCTCGACGTCGGTTATCTGCATAGTGCTTTTGTCAAACTTGAGCTGTCTTCACTCTTTTCTTAATTTGATCAATCGCTAGACAAGTTTCTTTGGTGAACTCCGATCCTACAATCCTTCTCTCTCCCACCTCATTCCATAACAGAGGTGTACGACATTTCTTCCCATAGAGAGAGTGCCTCATATGGAGCCATTTGGATCGTAGCCTGGTAACTATTGTTATATACAAACTCGATGAACAATAACTTTTCGTCCCATGCTCCTTTGAAATCTAGGGCACACGCTCGGAGCATATCTTCTAAGATTTTAATAGTTCTCTCTAACTGCCCGTCTGTCTGAGGATGAAAAGTTGTACTAAACTTCAACTTGGTTCCCATGGTTTTCTGTAATCCTTCCCAGAACTTTGATGTAAAACAGGGATCTCTATCAGTTACTATACTTTCTGGGACGCCATGAAGTATGACTATATTATCCACATATAGCTTGGCCAGCTTGTCCATGGTATACTGAGGTCTGACAGCGATGAAGCGAGCTGTCTTGGTAAGTCGATCAACTATAACCCACACGGCATCCACTGACCTTGGTGTCAAGGGTAGGCCAGTGATGAAATCCATTGTGATACAATCCCACTTCCATGCTGGCTCCGATAGTGGTTGTAGCAAACCTACGGGTCTCTGTCTTTCTACTTTAACTTGTTGGCAATTCAGACATTGAAACACGAATCAAGCTACATCCGCTTTCATACCGCTCCACCAATATATTCTTCTTAAATCATGGTACATCTTGGTGTTTCCTGGATGTACCGAATATGGGGTGTAATGAGCTTCTGTCATAATTCTATCTCTAATATTTGAGTTCTCACTCTCAGGTATACATAATCATCCATGATACCTGAGTACCTTGTCTGAATCCAAGGTAAAATCAGGGTTGTTTTTACCCTTCTCTAAATCTCTTACACAGTCTTGAGGTGTGGATTCTGTAGGATTGCTACTTTGACCTCATCTATTAGATCCGATGAGATCTTCAAAGCTGCGAACATCAATGTGAACTTATGAATTAAGCCCTGTTCCACTGGATCTCCTGCAGTCTCTAATATATACTCTTTATCATTCTCTATTGAGCCTAAGGCTGCAGCACACAGTGCAGCATTTGTACTAGGTCCTGCCTCAGGTTTCAATGCCCACTTTCTGCTTAAGGCATCAGCCACAACGTTTGCCTTACCCGGATGGTACTGCATGTCACAATCATAATCTTTTAATGGCTCCATCCATCTCCTCTGTCTCATATTCAGGTCCTTTTGAGTAAAAAGGTAAGTTAAACTCTTGTAATCTGACTTAATCTAAAACTTTTCACCATAAAAGTAGTGCCTCCAAGTCTTGATTGCGTGAATGACCGCTGCTAACTCCAGATCATGCGTAGGATAGTTCTTATCATGCTCTTTCAAATGTCTTGATGCGTAGGCAATCACCTGTTCTCCTTGCATCAACACACATCCAAGACCCAACCCTGAGGCATCCGTATATAGGGTAAACGGCAAGTCTAGTGCTGGGATGTTCAAGATAGGTGCAGAGACTAGTCTTGACTTCAAAGTCTGAAAGCACTTCTCACACTCATCTGTCCATATGAACTTGGTTAGTCTGGTAAGTGAAACGGCAATTCTTAAGTAGTCTTCCATGAATCTTCTATAGTAACCAGCCAATCCAAGGAAACTACGAATCTCTGCAACTGATTTTGGTGCATCCCATCCTACTATAGCTGCGATCTTGCTTGGATCTACCTTGATACCGTCTGCAGATACTACGTGACCCAAGAAGGCCACTTCCTTTAGCCAAAATTTGCATTTCTTGAGCTTGGCGTAAAGCTTCTCCCTTCTCAGCCGTTGTAGGGCTGCTCTCAAAAATGTTGCATAAGTCTCCTTGTCCCTTGAGTAAACCAAGATGTCGTCAATGAATACGATGATCGAAGTGTCCAACATGTCATGAAACACTTGGTTCATCAGTTCCATGAACGACGCTGGAGCGTTAGTCAACCCGAATGACATTACCAAGAACTAATAATGCCCATACTGTTGCCTTGATCTTCAATTGGTGATACCCTAATCTAAGATCAATCTTCGAGAAAACCTTTGCACCCTGTAACTGATTGAACAGATCATCGATCCTAGGCAAAGGATATTGATTCTTGATGGTTAACTTGTTTAACTCTCGATAGTCGATACATAGTCGTACACTACCGTCCTTCTTCTTTATGAACAATACAGGTGCTCCCCATTGTGATATGTTTGGTCGTATGAAACCCTTATATAGTAGCTCTTGTAACTAGGTCTTCAACTCTTTTAATTCTGTAGGGGCCATCCTGTATGGTGCCTTAGACACTGACGCCGACCCTGGCATGAGGTCTATCACGAACTTCGTAGCCCTGTCTGGAGGTAGACCTGGTAAATCCTTTGGAAATACATCTGAAAACTCTCGTACCACATCTAGATCTTCCATATTTGGCACCTCTGCAGTGATGTCAACCACAGACACTAAGTACTCCACTCCTCCCTTTTCTAAGCATCTCTTATCTTTTAGGGCAAAAAAAAATCAGCTTTCGCTTCCTAGGTAATTTGGTTCCAGTGAAGCTAAACTCCTTTCCCTTATCATCTTTAAAAAAAGTTTTCTTTTACTACATAATAAGCTAGATGAATGATGGCCTAGCCAATCCATTCCCAAAATGACATCGAAGTTTGCCATCTCGAGTTGAACCAGATTTGCTTCTAGGTTTCGCCCCTCAGTACTAACTGAACACGGCCCATAGCATTCATCCAACGCCACTTCTATCCCAACGGAGAGCAAACTATCAAGCTTGGGTTAAGGACTTGACAGGTAATTCCATTCGCTTCCCAAAAGACATAGAAACAAAGGAGTATGTAGCCCTAGAGTCGAAGAGTACTCTGGAAGGTACACCAGCTATATCTACAGTTCTTAAAATTTACTTCTCCCTTAGTTCTACATGCTCATACATAACAAAACAGTAAGCAAAATAGTAAGGGATGGAATCATACCAGTAACCACATCAGGTGATGCGGCTGCCTCTTCAATAGTGACTGCAAATATCTTCCCTGCTGTGGCAGTTGCTTTCCAAGTAGAGTACAGGTCTTTGCATAATGGCTCAATTGCTGGCAGTTGAAACATTTGACGTTTGGGTTTTGTCCAGCTACTTGTGATTGTGGTAGTGCAGTAGTATTCCTTGCTAGCACCATAGCAGACTGAGCCCTGTATAGGCCGAATGGTCTAGTGTTCCCTCTACCTGAAGTCTTACTAGCAGGCCTCTTCAGTCCCCTGTTTTGAGCAAAGAAGCTGTCTCTTTGGCTTGATTCAATCACCCTAACAATCTGCACAACCTCGTTATACACCTTCTTCTTCAAATCCAAGACGTGCTCTCGGATACTTCCTCGCAATCTCATGGTGAACCTACGGGTCTTGGATTCCTCCTCTTGCATGCTTGCTGAAGCGAAGAAAAATAGCTATTCATACCTCTGCTGGTACGCATCAATAGTCAATTGGGATTGTTACAGGTTAGGAAATTCCTTCTCCATTTGATCACGAAAGCTCTTAGGAAAGTACTTATCAAAGAAGGCTCCCTTGAATATTTCCCAGGTGATCTGGGTGTGCTTCGTCTCCAAGTATGTCCGGGTAGAATTCTACTAGGCATTAGCATCTTCCTTGAGCATGTGCATAGAAAATAGCACCTTCTTATCCTCCGTGCAAGTCATCAGACGGAAGTTCTTCTCCATCTCAGCAACCCACTGTGTAAGCCATAGTGGTTTTCCTGGTTTTCCCTATGAAGGTTGGGGGTTTCAATTTCAAAAACCTATCCACCGCTCGGCTTAGGTCATTCTGCCCCTGTGCATTCGTTCCATACCATGGTGGTGGGTACGGATAGATCCCTTGATAGACAGACAATGTCAAAAATTGGTGTAGTAGTTTTTGGGTCCTGTCCTTGGCTCATCGGCCCATTGCTACCATCTACTGGCAGTGTGGTATTATTTCCCCCAGACTCAGGCATACCTTCTGTAGGGATATATCCCGGTGGCCTGAACATCTTCAGCATCTCGTTCAAGAACACCTTCTGCTGAGCTTCCATCTGATAAACCAGATTCGTCACAATAGTCTAGAGTTAGTGTGAGGAGGGCCTGGCAGATTTGTTGGTGCTCTGTTACTCTGTCTTTCTCCACCATTTTTCATTGGTGTCCTATCCCTATCATCCCTCATTGGGGTTCCACCGTCTGGGTTCAGGTTTTGCTCACCAATGTTTCCTGCTTCCACATTGTCCTCGGCTTGACGTGCCCTTGAGTGGAGACGTTTCCGTAAACCTCTGTGACCGTTTCCGCCTGCCATCTCAAATTACTCTTCATGTTTGGATCTGAGAAGAAGACATAACACCTGAGGTACATTTGAATATTCATAATAGTGTTAGTCTTTAACAAGTGCAAGGCGAAAATCGTAAAGAAAGCTTTAAATCAAAATTTAAAAAAAAAATCTCAAAATTTTCCGAGCTCAGAATACTTGTCCGGTCGCAACATACTGGTCGCGGCACTATAGAGTGTGGTGCGACCGGTATGGTCAGGAGGACCAACCTCTCAGAGTTCTCGAGAGGTACCGATCGATGTACCAGTCGCACCTCTGTATGGTATGGTGCGACCGGTATGGTCGACCGGTCAACACCACGCTTGTGGCCGAGAGGTACCGGTCGCAGGTACCAATGGGTACATGTAAGACCCGCATGCCACGAACCCGGTCTAACCTTACATTTCATGTCATGACCGGTCTACATATCATGGTCGAGCCAAGTGGACCAAGTGTGTGAAGAAAACCAAGACCTAATATGAAATTTTACTCAAAAAACAGTCAAAATGAGGGTAGGGTCGCATGCTTAAACAGGCAGGGTCGACCCCCTGTCCGACCCATGACTTTTTGGTCTGGGGGACGCAGGGGTCTCGAATTGTCCGACCCCCCCCCCCATCGACCCCCTACCATCGACCCCGGAAAACAGTAAAAACAGTACAAATCGAAAATTAGGAAACTTTCCTAATTTCAACGGGAAACTTTCCTAAACTCAATGGGACTTATTTTGGGAGGTTTTACTCTATAAATAGGACGTCCCTAAGCCTCTTTCACTCCTTTTAAAATCCTAATTGGATTGGGAGAAAGAGAAGAGAAGGAAGAGAAGGAGAATTGAAGAAGAAGACCAATGAGGAGGAAATTCAGAGGAAACTCTGAATCTCAGCAAACCTAAGGTATGAATACATTCTCCATGATTTATTTAGGAGCCTAGAATGGTTCATGAAGAGGGTATGACTTAGGAGAAACCCAAATCATTCATCCATGGAAGGATTTCAATGAAATCCATGGAGGAAATCATGGTAGGCCAAGTAAGGAAGAAACCTAGAGTTTTAAGCCATAGAACAAGCATAGAATGGATTATGGAAGTAAGCCATTAGACCCAAACATGAAAGAATGGACTGTAGGATAAAATTTTTGACTCAAACCACGGGGGGTCGCACCTAGGGTCGATAGAACATCCGACCCTACCATCGACCCCCAGCATTCGGGAAGCCCAGAAAAGGGGTGGTCGCACCCAGGGTCGATGGAACATCCGACCCTGGCATTTACCCTACCATGGGGATCGCAGAAAACTACTACCCGTCCTGCTACCCCCACTTAACTGCAAGTCTAAAATTGTCGAAATGAATTCTAACTAAAATCTATCGACTTGTTAGGTTTCCTATTGATATAAAAGTGATTCTTAAAGCTTGAAAGAGGATCTACAATCAAGCAAAGGTGAGGGAACAAGACCTAAACTAATTGGTTAATAATAAACTATTTTTATTTCTTGAGTCCAATGCCATGATTGATTCTATGCGTGTATGTTTGTCATGTGTATTTAACATGTCATCCAATATTTCTATTATTACTGTTCATGCATATTTAAATTTATTGTTTATAACATGATGATGATGATGATGATGATGATTGGAATAGGCATGTGAATGTATGTGTGTGGTTAGTGTGCTTGATGCGAGCGAGTATCAGGGGGTGTCATAGGCCGGGCCTCAGCACTCTAGCTCTATCTCTAACTCAAGTCTTGTCCATTGACATCGTCGTATCGCCATTACCTTAGCAGAACTATTACGTCGTAGAGTATTAGGAGAGGTGGTCTCGGACCGTGTAGTCTCTGACTCTGCCGGGGGGCCTTAGCTCTATCTCTATGGACGTATTGAGGGATGCTGGGGTGAGGCCTTGGATACACTGTTTGACATTAGGATTGGTTAGTTGCGAGCCCAGTTTGCAAGCCCTCGCCAACAGGGGCTTACGTGTTGATATGGGTAGAGTATCAGGGGAAGTGTCATAGGCCGGGCCTCAGCACTTTAGCTCTATCTCTATTCCATGGTAGGGTGGATGGGGACGACAATAAACGTTAACCTTTAGGCGGACCTTCACACCCTGTGCATAGAGGCGAGGCGGCCACCGAACATTTCTATAGCGCATTGCAAACTTATATACCAGACCAAAGATATGAATGAATGCATGCATATGTTTGTTGCATTGTTTTGTTTTCTCACTGAGCTCAAGTTGGAGAGCTGACCCTCGCACGTGCAATTCTTTTTAGTTTCTGATGTTGCAGGTATTACGATTGAAGATTATGTCAACACGCCAACATATGAACGGGTGGAGGCTATGAATGAGCTGTGGAGAAAGAACATGGTTCGTTAAGAGAGCGTTTCAACTGTGGATAGGTTTAGTGTTTAGACTTTGTATTTGGATATTGTAATATGTATTAAGTTATGTTTTTGTTATTTGAAAATAAATGAAATATTAATTATTTATCATGACTAGACCTCAGTTCATTATCTGTAAGACTTCCGCTATTTACTTTATTATCTCTAATTAATGTGGAATGTGTTTTGGTTTATCATATGTGGGATAGCCTATTCGAGATCCTGGTTGAACCGTTGGTTTATTGATGGTTCATCACACCATTTCGAATGGTGCGAAATTGGGGTGTGACAGTACCGGTCGACCGGTATAGGGCAAAACCATCGACCGGTATGCCCAAAAAGGCTTTAAAATCGCAAAAAGTAAGTCTTTTCTCACTTTTCTTCTTTCCATTCTCTCCGGTGGCGATTCCTCTCTGACTTGGTGAGTTGCTACAGTCCGACTGGTGACTTTAGGAGCGATTTTCTTCCGATCAAGACCTTGAACATCATCTCCAAGTAAGGTTCTTCATTCCTCTCTTCCTTTTACATCGTTTTTTCATGGTTTCTTGCCCGAAAAACTAGATTTTTCTTGGTTTAGAAGATTCTAACCATAGAAACTCTTTTCCTTCAGCTTAGAAAGAGTTTAGGGACCTCTATGAACAAAAGCCCTCAAATTATTTGAGGTTCCACCGTATGGTTCTCTCAAAATAGAAATTTTGGGATTTTTTACCTAGGTTTTGGCCAAAAATCGATTTTTCTCTTGTAATTGTTAAATCTCTTGCTTGTTTGATGATTGTTTGGTTTCCATATGATGTTAAATTGTTAGGTAAGTCCTCCTCTCCAGATTTTGGGTAAATTCGAGGCTTTTGCTTCAATTACTGTTGTTATGCTGTCGAAATTTCAGAAATTCTAATCAAATTCTCATTGTTTTGTTTTTGTTTTGTAGTTCACAATGTCTCAACGTCGGGGTGCTGGTAAACATGCATATGCTTCTGGCATGAACCGTCCGCACCCACCAGTTCCTTCGTTTGATGAGAGGTGGTTTTGTTCTGCTGCGACACAAGCCCGTTTTCCCTAGTTTGAAGAGAAAAACATAAAATCTGGGCGATGTGTAAACCTGGAGTAGCTACAATGATTTGATGTTGAAGCAGCCTTGGGTGCACTTGGGTGGCTACCCATTATTACTTACACAGTGACTACCCGTCCCAACCTAGTCAAGCACTTCTACGCTAACTTAGAGGTCGAGGGGAATGTTAACGACTTCAGCCAAGATGGGGAGCTCCGCCTAACCAGCTTTGTCAAAGGTATCCTCATATCCTTCGACACTCACCAGCTCGCTGATCTCTTGGGGATTCCTAATAATGGTGACTTGGTTTACTACGCTCCCAAAATGAAGGGCTTCTTTACTGAAGATCTATGCCAGGAGGTTTCAGAGCAGATCCTTAACCCAGGGGCGCCCATGAAAACTGCCAGTTTGAGACCTGTTCCTCGAGTATATTGCCGCATTATCCAGCATGACATTATTCCTAAGAGCGGCCTCTATAATGAGTTATCTCAGCTCACCCAGTACCTGACTTACTGTGCCTGCACTAGGGAGTGGGTCTGTCTTCCTTACATTATCATCAGGACCATGCGTCAGGCTACCATGCCCGATCAGATAAGCAACCTTCCTTATGGCCGGCTTATCACTATACTCCTGCAGCGCCTTCAAGTAGACATGAGGGATGAGATTGCGGTTGAGGACACCATGACATCAGACATTGACTAGGATGCCATTGTCCGGATGAGGATGGACAATCTGCCAATCAGTGATGAGGAACTAGAGGCTCGTCCTCGTCCGCTTAGGAGGGTAGCAGCAGCTGCAGCAGCCAATGCGGCTCATGTAGAAGAGGCAGGGGGTGATGGTAATGATGATCAGATGGAGGACATTCCAGCACTGGAACCACAGCCCATACCTGCAGCAGGACCATCCCAGCCTCCTCCCGATACCATGATGGGTATGTTTATGGAGATTCAGGATGCCCAGCGCGAGATGAGCCGTAACCTAGGGTGCCTTTCTCGCAGCCTCAGAGTCATGCAGGAGCAGGTATACTGGCTCAGGGTAGCATATGAGCGTGACTATGACATTGCTGACCCTATTCCTCCTATGCCCCCAACCCCATGATAGATCACTTTATTTTTCTCTCCACTCAGTATGATTTTTATTATAATAGGGTAACTGTCCGGCTTGTGGACTGTACCTTGTGATACAATTAACTTTTACTCTTTGGATGTTTCATGTTTATACAATTTTCTTCTTACTTGTTATGGAAATTTATGATCATTCTGCTTGTCACTATGGTTTCCTCACTAGAGCATGCCTATTTATTAATTCCACCTTTAGTATAGTACATTATGCTATTTAGTAATTAGTCTCAGGGATCAAACAAGTGCTTAAGGTGCGTTTTTATTAAGGCTTTTAAATTTTTCCTATCTCAGTTCATTGATTCAGTCAAGTGCATGTATGGTCTGTTGGACAGAGCCTAAGAGTTATGATACCAAGTTATCACACCCCAATTCTAGCTAAACTAGAAGTGTGAGTAAACCGTCACTGAATCAATGGTTCACACTAAGATCTCAATAAGACCGTATCCACTCATACAAACCATTGCACATAGCCATAATCCGAATATAATAAAATACAGCAGAAGTCTTAAATTAAATGAACTGAGTACTTCTATAGATAAATAAATTATCCAATTATTCAAAACACTAGAACGTAAATAATTATCCTTACATCAATTGTAAATCCAATTGAAAATAAATAAATAAAATAAATAAGTCCAATATCTTAAAGGTACACGCAGAAAGGGCACTCGCATGAAGCGTCATACTCGTCCTCCCATGCTTGCACTTCCAAGGCAGCAACACCTCCATATGCTGGAGCGTCCATGTAATCCTCCACAGTGTAACCTGCATCAACATTTAAAAATAATGTGTACACAAGGGTGAGCTCACAACTTGGCTCAGTAAGAAAATCAGACAATGCAGCACACATCATGCATGAGTAACATTCACATTATGGTCTGCTTTTAAGTTTACAATGTGTTATAGAAATGATTGGTGGTCACCGCACCTCTATACACGAGTGTGTGAATCTGCCCAATGGATCAAATACCACTGTTGTCCCACATGCACCCACCATGGGATAGAGATAGAGCTAAAGCATCCAGATCAAACACCGCCAATACTTCTCCTGATGCCCTACCCATACCAACACGTAAGCCCCTATTGGCGAGGGCTTGCAAACTGGACTCGTAACTAACCAATCCTATATGTCATCATAGTAGGCCCTATCCCAGCACAGCTCCCTACGGCATAGAGATATAGTTAGAGTCTAGTGGCCAGGTCGGAGACCACAGTGCCACTTCCTCCCCCTGATACCCTACCCGCACCAAGTATGCTAAGATAAAAACGATACGAAAAGGTGCTAGTGTAAGGAATGATCCCAGACCCCAGGCCCTTTCCATTCCACACACCAACAAAAATAATACATGCTTAACAATCACTTCCTAGCATAGCGAGTATGCATGAACAATATAATAACTGAAAGTAAAGATGACATGCTAGTATGCACAAACACCATTTCATAGAATCATAATTATTAACAACGTTTTACTGTTATTAAATTATTAGGGTTTAGGTCTGATTCCCTTACCTGACGCTTGATTGATAGCTTGCTCCGTGTCACAGAATCCAAACTCACTATCACAAGGTCCTACACGATGTTAGGGTTGAATTAGAATAGTTTTTCTTAGGGGGTGTTTAGTAACACTCCAGAAGTTGGATTCAGACTTATGGAGTATAAATGGAGTAGAAGCCTGTTTGGTAACCCGGTTCGGACTTCTGGAGAATCCATGAGTGAACCGGCTCCAAATGAGCTTTAGATTCTAATTTTTTGAAGCATCAAATAGATGCTTTTCGACTTCAGAGCACAATTTTGGAGTAAAAATTACCCCACACCACTACTACCACCACCACAACCCACCAGCCACCAACCACCACCACCACCCACTGTCGCCACCACCACCACACTGCCACCACCCACCGCCACCACTACCCACTACCACCACCACCACCATCCTCAATCACAACCCACCACCACCTACCATTGCCACCACCACCAGCCACCGGTCACCAACCACCGCCACCTACCATCACCACCACCACTAGCCACTAACCACCCCCACCACCACCTACCACCACCACCAACCGCCACCACCACCACCACCACCACCAACTATCACCCACCACCACCACCCCCCGTCGCCATCACCACCAACCACCCACCACCGCCACCACCATCTACTACCACCCACTGCCACCTACTATCGCCACCACTACCAGCCACCAACCACCACCACCACCACCACCACCACCAACCACCCACCACCGCCACCACCATCAACCACCAACCACCTCCACCTACCATCGTCACCACCACCAGCCACCAACCACGCCACTACCACCCACCACCTCCACCAACTATCACCCACCACCACCGCCGCCACCATCCATTACCGCCCACCACCACCACCACCACCACCCCCTCCACCACCACCCACCCACCTACCACCACCCTTCACCACCACCTTCCACCCACCACCACCGTCATCAACCATCACCATTCACCACTAGTGCCACCATCCACCACCGACCAACACCATTTTGGAGTTCATGACTAAATTACATTAACAAACATGTTTCTACTCCCATATACTCCTGAATCCTTTTGAAGTTGGAGTAGAAATTTAAACCAGAAATAAGAATCCCAGAATTGAAGTTTTAACAAACAGCCCCTTAGGGTTTACGTTGATCAGAAAACCAACTGGGTCAAAACACTCCCACAGAGCATACCGATCGCAATATCGATCGCAGGTACCGATCGCGGCACTGTGGGAAAAGGTGTGACCGGTATGGTCGACCGGTCCCCCACAGACCAGTCCCCGAGAGGTACCGGTCGCTGTATTGGTCGCATATGGTGCGATCGGTATGGTCGATCGGTATGCCTCCGGAAGACCATAAGCTTGGTTCTCGCCTTCCGTCGGTCACCCCCTATTGATTCTAGGATTTCTCCTATACATTCTAGGTCTGAGCAACGAGTTAGAGTTGTTTCATGTTCCATTCAAGTCCTAGTTTCGATGATCCTCAACCTAGTACTCGATTCTAGGGTTTATCGACTGTATTAGGGTTTGACGAAAAATTTGAAGGTTTAGATCAATACCTCGCCTTGCATGGTATTGATCCATTCATGACTAACCTTCTATAACACTTAACTTAGAGGAAGGTTCAAGCACTTACCGTTGGTTCGCAAGTAGGGTGTTCTTCATCCAACAGCAACGGCGGCTCCTCTCCCTCCTTCTTTAGCTCTTTCTCCTTTTTCGATCTTTTTCTCCTCTCTAGGGTTTGTGAGGATCAATGAAAGAGATTTAAGGAGGTTTAAGGGTCCTTAAATAGACTAGGATTGAGTTTAGGAAGTCCCCTTACGTTAGGAAAGTCCTAGGGTTCGATATTTGGAAAGTGAGACCCGCAGAGATCCGTTTCAGGATCTAAGTAGTCTACCTGCGCAGACATACCGGTCGACCGGTACCATCGACTAGTAAGAAATATTTATCATACATTAGGGTCCGTTTCGTACCTGGTTGTCATCCATTCTTCCCGTCTGGCCTGGTGATGATTGGAAGACCTGTTACGACATGAATTAAAGGTTTAGATCGGGTTCATGGAGTGTGGATCTTACAGTACCAGTCGAGGTCATACATAGATCATTCTGAATAGCAAATTTTGATGAGGAGACAAATTAAAAAAACATGTTATTAGGCCTTGACATCTTCAAAGAAGTACGTGAAGCTGCCCATCTAAAAAATGCTTCATATCAGGCTCGTGTGGCAAACCATTATAACAAAAAGTGAAAAAGAAAGTGTTCCAAGTAGGAGAGCTAGTTTTAAGAAAGGCCTCGGCTTCAGATCCTACAAAACAAAAAAGTTGCCTCTGAATTGGGAAGGACCACACAAAGTGGTCAAGACAACAAGAATAGGGGCATACCATCTTCAGAGGATGGATGGCGAGGCTATCCCAAGGACATGGAATGCGTTGAACCTATGAAAATTTTATTCGTAGAATATTGTAAATCAAGTAAAAATCAATAAAGATGCTTGGTTGCAAGAAACAGTCTATTAGTTATTGCAAAGATCTCAACCCGTCAAAATGAAAGAATAATCTTCGACACCCTCGACTGCCCCAAGGGCCTCGAAGCTCGGAGGGTAAATAATTACAATTTCAGCACCGAAAACAAGGTCGAAGGTACTGAAGCTCGGAGGGTTGAGTCCATTGATGAGAACCACAGTTACGAAATGTAATTTTTGACACCCTCGGTTGCCCAATGGCCTCAAAGCTTGGAAGGCGAATAATTTTCCTAACGAACAAGTAAAACTTTAGCACCGAAGACAAGGTCAAAGGTACTAAATCTTAGAGGGTCGAGTCCATCGACGAGAACCTCAGTTACAAAGTGTAATCTTCGACACCCTCGGCTACCCCAAGGGCCTTGAAGCTCGGAGGGTAGATAATTATCCTAATGGACAAGTACAACTTCAGCACCGAAGAAAAGGTCGAAGGTACTAAAGCTTAATAAGTCGAGTCCATCAACGAAAACCTCAGTTACGAAGTGCAATCTTCGACACCCTCGACTGCCCCAAGGGCCTCGAAGCTCAGAAGGTGGATAATTATCCTAACGGATAAATATAACTTCAGCACCGAAGACAAGGTCAAAGGTACTGAAGCTCGGAGGGTTGAGTCCATCGATGAGAACCTCAGTTACGAAGTGTAATCTTTGACACCCTCGGCTGACCCAAGGGCTTCAAAGCTCGGAGAGTATATAATTATCCTAACACCAAGGATGAAGTTGAAGGTACTAAAACTTAGCGTTATCACATCGATGAAAATATATGAATACGGGAATGAAAAATGAAAAACATTGCCATTCATTGTCATTCATTTACAAGAAAAATGTACAAGTGTATACAAAAAAAATCATCATTTATTCATCATTCGTTCATCCACTTGTGGCTCGGCCGAGGGGACATTGTCCCGCAAAGGAAGGAGCATCTTCATTATCACCAGTTTGAGAGGTGGGAGCAGTAGGAACAAGAGTACGCTGGTCCTCTGACTCAACTTGTATAGGTTCTGAGGAGGGTTGTCCGGTAGGTGAGGGTAGGGCTAGTGGAGCAGACGTCCTCTGAGATGCAGCAGGACCGAGGAGCTTTCTGAGGCACTAACCGAGGATAAATCAAACTGGGAGAGTGAGCCCAAACAAAGCCTCGGGTTTCGATCAGAATGGGCATCACTAACTTCAGCAAGGACTCGGTCATTGTCTTCCTATATTCAGCACCCGATTTAAAGTCCTTCACTACCTTCCTAGTCCAAACCTCGATGGAAGCCATGAGCTCGTCATTCTTCCGCCGAAGCTTAGTTAGGACAACCTCATGAGTGACTCACTCGTCTTCGCGAACCTTTAACACGGCAGAAATAGTATTCTTGGTGCTCCAAAGCTCCTCCTCAAGGCAACATTGGTCATCCCTCAGTTTTTGGTATGCCCTCCTATCTTTGTCCGTCTACTCCTGTGTTTCATCTCGTTCCTTCTCCAGCTCAGCCTTCTTAGTCTCGGCCCTCACCAGATCCTCCTTAAGCTTCCTAGCTCCCCCTCGAGGTCCATCACATTGCCCTTGGTCTGTAGCATCTCCTCCTGACACTTTTGGTAAGAGCATCGGATTCATCACGATGATGTTTAACATCAGTTGCCCGCTGGAGGGTTGCAGTGAGCCTGGTGACATAGTCCTCTATGACAGCTCGAGAACGAATCAGAAAGTGACCACCCTGCACTCAAAGAATGAGTTAAAAATTGATTGAAAATGGGGAAAATCAGCAGAGTGGGACATGAGAGATACCTCGATCATATGGCAAGCCTGTCGATCGTAGGCTTGGGCATACGACATCACTACAAAGTCCTCCATGTCGACTGAAAGTCTCATGCCTCAAATTAACTCCTCTACTACGACAAGGACTCGCAGTGCTGACTGTCGAGTGGAGAGGTTGATCCCCAGCACAAATGGAATGACATCCTCCTCGATGTTCTCGGGATCGTTAGACTCCCCACAGGGGTCATCGCGAGGCGCGGCATCTAAACAGATGATGGGGCATCAACAAAACAAAGTGATAGAATACAACAACGTCAAACTGCGAAAAAACAGGAATTAAGATATACCTTGGATCTCCTCTACAACCTTGGAAGATCTCTTCTTCTTCTTCTTCTTCTTCTTCTTCTTCTCGAACCTGTCTCCGTGGCAGCGTTTCTTCTTTTCACGAGGCCAAAGTTCGGTGCCATCCTCACCTTCAACTTCAAGGACCTCGACATCATCATCCTTGCAACAGTGTGCTGGTCAGGGAGGCGAGAGTCAGTGGGGACTGAGGCGCCGGCTGCCTCAGAGACCTTAATAGAAAATCCAACCACTTGGACCTCGGCAATTCTTTCTTCCTCATGAGCTTCAGCCAGTCTCGCAAATGGTTCCTTGTGAGCGGAAGCCTCGGGGACATCCATCATCGGCGGGTTTTCAGCCATGAGGGCTATGGCGAGGTCATCCAAGCCAATTTCCACTGCAAAAAAGGGAAATAATAAAGGAAATAGGTGAGTCCCTGAATACAAAAGGAGTAAGTTAGTTAGATAAAGCAGGGCTTACCCAGCCCAGTGTTTTTAAGGAATTCGGGGTCAGACAACTGTTCTAGAGTCGGGGGAGGGACAGCGCAAATCATTTTTACGTACTCATTAAAGTCTTTGTCAATTATCGGAACAGTGTTGACTACAAAAATGATGACCTTGGACCAGCGATTGCATGGCCAGGTGTCCTTGGGAAGCAGAGACAAGAAGCGAAGAAGAAACTCTACTTCCAGTAGTGATGAGAGGTAATGGTGTCTTTGGCCGAGGCATAAGACGAGTTATTGCGACACTGGAAGTAATACCAGCCTTCCCCCGTAGTTTGCTCGCCAAAAACCAAGCGAATAAATTTCTTGAAGATAGCAACCTCGGCAAGTAGCCCTCTAAGCTTCAAATGAACTAGTGAGCTGGTGATTTTGCACCACCCGTTGGGAGTAATCTGAGAAGGAGTCATCCCATAGCTGTCCAGCAACTCAAAGTAAAAAGTAAGGGCTGAGAGGCGAAACCCTAATTGGAGCATCTCTTCATATACCACTATGACATCGTTACTAGGCATACACATCCTGTCCTCATATTCGGGTAGCAAGAAAGAGACGCTCTCAGGGACATTGTAAAGTTCTCTGATCGCGTCTAATCGGGATTGGGGGGTCATTCGACTCTCAAGCCTACTAGAGGCATATCGGAATCAGGAAGAACTCTTGAAGACGGCGGGGGTTCAAGATTCGCAGCCCATATGCGGGCAGCCTGAATAGCCTTGGCCCTTCTAACTTCGTTTCTCTAACCTATACCAGTTTCGAGGATGACTAGGGGAATAGAAGCAGAAGTGGAAACCTGGCCACGTCGCCAAGCGGAGCTTGAGCCTGAGGCCTCATCGTCGGGGTTAGTGTCTACTCTACTACTGGGGTTCTTAGACCTAGCCATTACTTACTTAAGAAACGACGAAGCTCGGCGATGAATTGTGCTGAAGGTGTACGAGTAAGAAAGGGTAGAAAGATTGAACCAGGAAGAGAAATAGAAGAAATAGGAAGAAAGAGTTTGGAAGAGACGAAGGGTTTATAAAGCCCACAAGTCGGCTGTAATCGTCGTGTTGAAAAGGCAAAGGTACATGTGATCGCTCCTTGTTCGCTCCCATTTAAACACATTTATGGCAGAACGGTACAACTAGCAGAGAACAAGGCAAGTGGCGGGACCCACTAAATCTTTGAAAAGATTTAACATTTGAAGTTCCCACACAAAAAGCGGCAGTTACAATTCCTTAAGCCGTCACCCCGTCACCTCGCATGCGTCGACCAAAGAGCGAAAGTCCCTATTGCTCACCAGCCTTCAAGAAACCAGCAAGAGCAAGGGGCATCTGATAGGGGGATAGTCACCCCAACCAATGGTAGTCTAAAACGTGTGTATCAAGCCCCAGGTCTTCACAAGGCAACACCTGATATATTGTCTAACCTAGGAAAGAGGGAAAGGCAGAAAGGGCCACCCTGGAATCATCAGGCGATAGGCTGAGTCTAGCCTCGTATGATGGAACGTTGTCAGAACCTTGGAACTTCGTAAAACACTGAACAAGTAAAGGCCTCGGAGGCCCTAGGCATTGTGACCTCGGACAAGTAAAGCCTCGGAGCCTCGGACAACCAATTCTTCAGAGCCTCAGACAAGTAAAGCCTCGAAGCCTCGGATTGCGAAGGCCTCGGGTCCTTGGATAGTAAATGCCTCGGAAACTTACAGCATCAAGGACCTCGACGCTTGGCTACAAGTGGGTTCTCATAAACAGATCAACACCAGCTGTACATTAACGCATGATTAAGGGCCCCACCCGAAGGATCCTCCTCTCAAATAACAAGATTCTCCACAAGTGGGCCCTGGAATAATCAACGGAATCTTACAGGGGAGAGTCAACTATTGAGTGACTCATCGCGGGTATACGTGATTCCCACATTAGTGGGCGTGGATCACTTTCACAGAGAGGACACTGCGCTGCATCAGAAGAAATGCCAAACATTCCTTGCTTGGGTCAACTTCAACCTATATATTCGAAGGCGGACAAAGGTAAAGACATACTGAATTTTAGCCTCTAAACTCTGATTGAGCTAGCTACCCAAATCTCCTTTGATTAAAGAGATAGTTCATTCTGCCTATCCCATACTGCTTGTCCGTCGAACTTACATAGGCATCGGAGTGGCCAGAGGGTGTAACCACCTGGCCATCACTACAATTTCATTGCTTCCTTGTGCAGGAATTCCGATCGAGCTAAGGACCAATCCCGTTTGATGCGACAACAAAAGGCTTGGAAACTGACTTCTTTCCAGAAGCTGGTTTTCAAAGTCGACAATGTGATCAAATTGAAAGAATGAAACATCATCGGCAAAAGTAATGTTGGGATAGTTTATTGGGAATCACTACCAAATGCATAGATGTTGCGATGAAGTGATTGGACGGACATAGCAGCAGGAGGAGCGATTACGGCTTCTCGACTGAGATTCAGACTTTGGGGAATACATTTGGGGGTAAATATATTAAGGATAAAAAAGACATTTTAATTTACATAAAAGGCAATATTGTCCATAAATCTTTTAGTTTTAGCTAACATCATCGAACGAATATCTGTTAATGGACTGGGCCTCTATGTTACACGTTTTAGATATTAGGGATGGTATATGATATTGTCAGAAACTAATGGATAGAAGGTATAATTAGTCCAAACTACAGAGATAATACATATATTTTTCCCCTTTTTTTCCTGTGAGAATAAATTAAATCGGTCATAGTTCTCAATTATGTGATTTTTTTTTAACCAAAGTTCTTGACTATGTGATTTATGCATTCTCTATGTTGGAGCTTTTTGAAGACTCTAACAGAAGTCCTTTTTGGCTGTCAAAGAACAAAAAAAATAGTGAAATTTGCACTTTTGACTCATAAATGATGAATCAGACTGGTGTGTGGAATTTGGACATTCAGAAATCAAACTGCAATGTAATACCGATTTACATTCGAGTGGGCATTCCAGGGATAATCTTTGCATGTCACATTCAAATTCAAGAGAAAATCACCATAGGAGCGTTTCAGCTAATTTGAGGTTATGAAAACAAAATCAGTTGATTCTTTTTCCTTCACTTTGAATGTGGCATGCAGAACTATCACTAGAACCCTGTTGTTCAATGCCCCATACAAAAATAGAAGACATGATCTAGACATAGGAAATCCCAAAAATAGAGAGTAGTTGGGCTTTAAGGAGTATGAGGTAAGCATTTTCAGTTTGGAAGTTCAATCACCAGTGGATTGAGTTGGTAGAGTAAGAATTTCAGGTTAGGTTTACAAGAGCTGTCAAAATAGATCTTAGATCCAACTATCCAAAGTACAAATTTCACAATGGAAGTCCTTATGTGCCAGATTTAGATTTTAGAAGTTCTAATTTGGAAGGTTAACATTCTTTGGCATACAAGTAAATATAGAACACAGACATCTGGTTTTTTCACATAGAATTCCCCTTGATCTAAAAGGTCCAAGAAACATTTCTGACAAAAAAAAAAAAAGGAGAGCAGTTGCAGGATAGGGCGAAGAAAGAATGCATTGGACTACCTCTAAAGACAGAATATTATTACTTTAAGTACATTTTATTTAGAGAATTCAGTCACAATAACAATAATAATGTGACAGCATAGGCACTCAGTACAAAATATGCTGGCGACACCTCTCATATAAGATACATCATATGCAATGTGCTAAGTAACACCTGCAAAAAGATAGACAAAAGCATAATAAACATTAAATTGTAATAAACCAATTTAATAAGAATGTGACTAAGAGATCTATATATTTTTCCTTTTTTTTTTTTTTTTTGTTGATAGTCACAACTTCCTCAATTTCTCAGAATTTTATTTTATTGACAGGAAATTATAATACTAGGTGGTTGACATTTAACTAACAGTGTAGTTGAAAAAACCAAAAATCAGTTAAGCAAATGAAAAAAAATATATATTAATCAAATCTAAGAAAGACATTGGTTCTGAGCAGAAATCTGAGAATTTTCATATTAATCTTGGAAGATCTATATATATGCCGACATACAATCCCTCCAAAACTTGTACTCTCCGTTAAAATATAAGATCCATCATCCTCCTAATCTCCAATAACTATGATGAGTATAACACAGTAATAAGGGAAAAATTAATTAAAGGTTTCAGAGTACTTGATGAATGTGTTACCTCTCTATCCATAATATGTAACACTGTCGGTGCAGTAGTACCACTACGCAGCCTGCAGACACCACAACCATGTTGTCTAAGAACAAGTGAAGCTATATAACTGTGCTGCCACGGGCATCACCCAACTTGTGACGATATATTCACATCATAAATTTATTCCTGTTTACAAAGGTTCCCTGGTTACCATGGCTTACTTCTGGACCTTGCTTGGTTTCTGTGGTCCCCAACACAAAGGACTGCAGTATACTTCTGTGGGAGCCTAAGCTAATTAGACAAAGGTGACCTGAAAGCAATTTATTGTATAACAGTAACTCCTGATGTCAAGACCTAGGTCACTGTGAATCAATTTATCAGCCACCGAAACACAGTTATTGCTGTGTCAGTATTGACACGTTATCAGGCAATAGGCTTGCTGCATGGGTATCTTACCTCTGCATCAATTGAAGAAAAAACAGTTTTGACAGCCTCAAAGACCTCTTCAACAGGTTTTCCAGCATCAATCTGAGCAAAACATAAATGGTTTAAATGGCACATCAGAAATTTTTATAATTCTCTGATCTGTGATAAAGGAAAGGAAACCAGAAATTACCTTCCGAACCTTCCCCTTAGACTCATAATACTCGACAACAGGGAGACTGGATTCTATGAAAACTTTGAACCGCTTCCGTATTGTATCAATGTTATCATCTTCTCTTCCCTTCATAACCCATTAGGAAAATATTAAGTGACAAAAAACGCTCATAGGAAAAAGCAAGAAGGGAAGAGATATCCAAAAGATGAAGTGACCAAAGAACTTGTAAGAAGCTATCTTAACCTGGTTCCTATTTAAAATACGCCGCTCCATCTCCTCCTCCGAGCAATCAAAAAACAATACAAATTCTGGAATAATTCCTGTCTGCAAGATAATGCCAAAAAATAGTCACAAATAATAAATGAAAAACGTGCACCAGCAATTGGGAGAACCTCTGAGAATTGAACATTCCAATTAGATCAATGTAAAAAACATGGCTAACGGAGTTGAATTGTATTGTTGAACTGATGGTCTTACAACTTTCTCAAATGCAGCACGGTTTTCTTCATTACGAGGAAACCCATCAATAAGGAATTTGTCATTATCCCTCTCCTGAATTGCCTTTTGGAGAAGCTTAATTGTTACCTCAGAAGGAACAATCTTTCCTTCCTTTATCATGTCCTGGATCATTGTCCTGCCACAATAAAGACAATTATTAGAAGCATAGTTTCAAGATCAAGATGATGTATGAGTATCATTTAATTGAAAAGAACCTTAAATTATATTAACAACAAAAACACAATCAATTTTAAGTTGTTGAAAAAAAAATGCCCGGGTCTGAATGTCTACTCATCGCTATCTGTCCACTATCCATGTATCAAAAATGCATGCATTGGGTGGCAGCCACTTGATCAGGGCACCCTAGAAGGTTCAAGTTAAAAGTTTGACGATATGTCACATTTATAATTTTTAATAGCACAAGAAAAGAATTTTTTTTCTTAATTTTTTCAGAATAAATAAATTAGTTTAAAAGGCAGTATACTTGGATCCAATTTTTAGGATCATCTAAACAGGTCCATGCTTTGTCAATGAGATTTCCTTTGGTGGACCAACCAAATTGAACTGGTCTGGGATCCTTACCCAAACATTTCTCCAAATCAAGACAAGTATCGACAACAGACAGAAAATGGAGGAAAACTTTAGGCAATAGACAGACTCATTTAAAAGAAAACATGAAATGGAGAAAAAATATTCTCTCAGGAAGTATAAATTTCCACAAGATCAAAATAAGGGCCTAAAATGATATTATTAGAGCATGTTGTGCATGCCCATTATTTAATGGAACTAACCAAGAGATAGCCTTGCTAGAAATAGCCTAACCACTACATCTTTGGATTAGTTAGGAATCAACCAAAAATTCAAACTTTTTAGATTCTTTTTCATTGCAAATAGCAAATTAGATGCAGGAATCAAACTCCATGCCAATCTAGTTAGAAAATTAGGATCTTTATTCTAGCCAGATTTTATCTAAGATCTTTAACATGGCAACCATCATATAAACGCCAACGAACTTCACATTGAGTTTCACATAAAGCTGATTTAATGGAACATCCAAATAGTCTATCCACTGGTGCCCCATCAATTTCTATTCTTCTTAAGTTCTGCATTGCACCCACTATGTATTTCAAGTGGTCGTGATTTTTTAAGCCAATAAAGAATTTGTTGATTTGATCATTCTCTGTGTAACATGGAATACTTGTATATCAGGAGTAATTTACATCATACCCATTTTCAGAACCAGATTTAATTTCTGCTCGAAGAAGATCACCAGCGCTGAGATGGGTGAACCCAAAGTGGTCGACAATATATGCACACTG
The DNA here is from genome assembly GCA_028583415.1 of Protea cynaroides. Lineage (NCBI taxonomy): Eukaryota > Viridiplantae > Streptophyta > Magnoliopsida > Proteales > Proteaceae > Protea > Protea cynaroides. The sequence goes on from CM053274.1 coordinate 66,097,669, forward strand.
GGTGCCCTTTCCACTACCAGGACCACCTGTTCAATCATTTAATCACCACAAAACTTATCAGATCAGAAATATGCACGACTTGCATACTCCAAGCAGGAAAGGGAAACTCCAACAGACAATATGACAACATCACATTGGCTTGGTCATTCATACAGAAAGCAAAAGAGAAGGGCAGGAAAAAGAGTACATAGATATGTGCATGTTTGCATACGTGCACATTACTCCTATTATCTGTATCCATTGTTAAATGGCATTAATCATGGAACTTCTGATTATATAAAGACACTTTTGAAAACCAATTACTAGAGAAAGAGTATGTGATGGAGTGCATTTGAAGGGCATGAGAAATTGGTTTTAATATAGATGTCAACGATATGAAGCAGTTGCATGAAATCTTCTTGCAGTTTTGGAGCCTTGTTTTTTCTCCCCTTCTTTTTTGATATATAATTTTTTTTTCTCCCTTTCCATTGACATCACTAGAAGGCATAGAAATTTGTTAAATTTGACAACTCAGTTCAGCTGTTTTTTCAGGTACAGATTTACAAATAAAGCATGTTTGAGGGAAGTATCTGAGAATTGGAGGTTGCTGGGAGCATCCTTTGCCAATTAGAAACTGTAATAAAAATTGATATTTAAATGGAAGTAGATAATACCATAAATTCAGTTTTAATTTTGGGTTCAAAGGCAAAGATTGTACTACAGACAATAATTGCAACATTAGCCATAACTACAGATTCAATACTACTGAATACTAACCCAAAACGAAGACAACTTTGACCTTCTTTCCATTTAGCAAGCTTCCATTTGCTTTCTGCATCAAAAGGAACAATTATTATATGACAAAATCAAGACTCAGTTCTCCAATATGGCATTTGATTGAAGTTTGTGTACTTAATACCACCATTGCAGACCTTGATGCAATGGTAAGTTTGTTCCTTAGTGACCTGATGGTCATGAGTTCGAATCTAGAAACAGTCTCCGCAAAACGGAAGTAAGATTGTCAACATTAGGGTAGGATATCCTCCCTTGTTGTCCAGTCATCCAGTCATCCAGCCGTCCATCGTACAGTGTGGGCTGCATCGGCATGTGTGACCTCCCACCCCAGCCCATCCGATGGACAAGTAGAGTGACTGGACAAGAGGAGATTATCCCGGTCCATACATTAGCCCCTCCCTAGACCCGCAGTGGCTGGAGCCTCCCCTTTTTTTTTATTCCAGTACTTAATACCATACTGGTCCTCTAACTTTGTCAGGAACGAGGTGCGCCAGCATACCTAGGCACCGTCTCATACAGAACATGAACGTCCATTTTCCTTACTATTTGGATTCTAATAAGCATGATAGGGAAGCTACGAGTGATTAAACAAAGACAATAAATTTCAAAAGAGCAGAAATTACCTGTTTGGCAGCATCAACCTCGGATCCCATGAGCGGCGACTATTCTGCGTTGATATATGTTACCTGCATAATACAGAACCAGTCAATATGGAAAAACATCCATTGATCTTCAAAGAAACCTGTCTATCAAAACATTCCTCGGGGCCTACCTATTAAAAATTAATTTAATTTTAAAAAAAAAAAAAAAAAAACTTGTTTATCAGTTTCTGCAAAATTCAGAATTGAACTAAATATCTCAGGGTTGAGTAGATCCAGATCTTAAGTCTATAACAGTTATCAGAACTCCTTTTCTTTGCCACTTCCATATGCAAATTTAATATTTCAAACTAAAGGCAACAAAAGAAATAACTTCGATGTCCATCCATCGAGAAGCTTGGTTGGACCTTCAAATTCATCAGAAATCCACATATCATGCTATATTTCATGACAAATAACAGAATAAAAAAATCAAATCACTTGATCTAGAGCATTGTTCAGTCAAATAAAATCAGATCTGACAGAGAGCAGCCAAAAAAAAAAAGATAAATTTGGAGGAAGATCAATCTCCACAAACTCCATTACGGTGATCCAAGTACGACTTAGGACAAAAATAAAAAATATAAGCTTGAATTGGAATATGAAAACCTTAGAACCTACCACTCTGAAAACAAAATCTTAACAGTTATAGCTCCAAAAACAAATAAAACATTGTCGAATTCAACAGGCGTTGAGTAGTACCTGATTCAAAATCTCGGTGGACGTAGCTTTAAGAAGAGGGAGAGAAGGAAGGTAGAAGTAGAAGCTTCGATTTCGAAGTTACAGAGAGGCGAGAGAAGAAGTTCTCGAAAGGAAATGGAGATCAACGATTTGTTAAATTGGGGTTTATATAGCCTATGGAGGCGCTAAAAGCCTAAACAAACGGTTTTAAGTCTTATAATATATAAATAATCCCTAAATAATAATTACACGCGCTCAGCCGATTACGCTGCATGACTGGCACGAAGCCGATTAGCCGATGACTTCCTTTTTATACCTTACACAGACTCTAGACTCTGATTGGTTGGATAAAGATCCTCTCCTCCCATACGTTTGGGAGGAAGGGACGCTCCCTTTTGATGGCCAATACGTGAGACTCGGTTGAATCCGAGTTGACATCCCCTATAGGCTCAGCTTGTCCGCTCAATATCAACTGGGATGAAAGAACCCGAACCCCACTTGTTGGCCATCCAATGGGGGCGTCCCCCCTCCTCCCAAACCTCTAGGAGGAGAAGATGTGAATCCCTAATTGGTTGGGATTTACATCGTCTCCTCCCAATGGTGTTGGGAGGACAGTGGCAACCTATCCCGAATGGTTGCCACGTGGCTCTCGGTAAATCCGAGACTCACGTCCGAGCCGACATTCTTTGTCGGCTTGGCTTGTCGGCTAGGTGTCGACTCGGACGTGGGTCTCGGATTCACCGAGAGTCATGTGGCAACCATCTGGGATAGGTTGCTATTGTCCTCCCAGACCACTGGGAGGAGACAATACGGATCCAATTGGTTGTAAGAGAATTAAAAGGAAAGAAAATAAAAATTTTAAATTTAAAAAAGAAATTTATGTAATCATTCATTATAAAGAATGTGATATCCGATTCACATAGTCTCCTCCAAGAGCTTTTGGGAGGACGCGGCAACCCTACCCAGATGGTTGACACGTGATTCTCGGGTGACTTCGAGACCCACGTTTGAACCGACACCTCCTATCAGTTTGGCTTGTCGGCTGGGTGTCAGCTCGAACATGAGTCTCGGATTCACCAAGAGCCACGTGTCGGCCATTGGAATAGGATTGCCGCTGTCCTCCCAAAAGCACTGGGAGGAGAGGATGTGGATCCATGTGATATCATGTATCCAAATCCTCTCCTAGAGGTAGAGGTTCGGGAGGAGAGGTGGCGGCCCCGTTAGATGGCCGACACTTAGGGCTCGGGTGAATCCGAGCTCTCCATCCGAACAAACAAGTTGAGCCGACAAGGGGGTGTCGACTTTGATGAAGGGCTCGGATTCACCCCAACCCTAGGTTTCGGCCATCTAACGGAACCGTCCCCTCTCCTCCCTAACCTCTGGGAGGAGAGGATGTGGATCCATGATATCATATGGCTATATAAGTAATGCTAAATTATTCTATATTTAGTTATTAATTAATGTTATTTTTCATGGCCTATATCATCTCAAGTCGTATCCGAGCAATTAAAGTGTATTGGGGGCACGTGAAGATGCACTCTCAATGGCCGAGATGCGATTGTAGGAACTGTACAACCGTAGAAAATCCAAGTCTTATTTAAAAATTTTTGCTTCCTTTCTTTTTTTTTTTTTTTTTTTTTTCAACCAAACTGAGCCACAATGTAGTGGACAATGGAGTAATGGAGTACAATGGCACGGATAGGATCAGGACAATAAAGTTCACCCCCTACTATACTTCAACTGTCGGATAGGTCAGAAGGGAGGGGGATTCACATCCTCCTCCCAGAGGTTCGGGAGGAGGGGGGATGCCCCTGTTGGATGGTCAACACGTGAAGCTCGGGTGAATCTGAGCCCTCCATCGGAGCCGACACCGAACCTACAAACTGAGCCTACAGAGGGTGTCGGCTCAGATAGAGGGCTCGGATTCACCCGAACCTCACTTGTTGGCCATCCAACAAGGGCGTCCCTCTCTTCCCAAACCTGTGGGAGGAGAAGATGTGAATCCACAGGGAGGGATTGTAATCTCAAAAATGCTCCTGCCTACTAGATGAAGGGTTGATGCATCGACCATGCACAAGCATGATTCGTGTATGAAAACCATTTCATAAAGAAGCCCGCATATTTTCTTCCATCCCATTGAGGACATGGAAGGGAGAGGGAGTTGGGACCACAAGGACATCTAGGATGGTGAAATGACCAATGCCCATGTAAGTCCAATGCCCATGTGAGACAGCACTGGAGACACTGCTGGGCAGCAATCTTTTTTCCATCTGTTTTTCGATGCATGGGGTTGCACGCCTAGTGAATCTCTTTGTTGGATCCACTCACTGGGCAGCCAGCACTGGAGAGAATCCGAATGCCAGTTACGGTAGAAAAAAGATCAATAATGGTGCAGATTACATGCAATACAGTTTTTAAAATCTACACTCACTCTCCATCTATTTTTATTCGGGTCTTTTTACTTGACATCAGTTTTTATCAGTGGTCCTTTGACATTGATTCCCTTTCACTCAAGATGTCATTGAGTTATCAAAGAAAACCTCAAAATAAAAAAGATGTTTCCAAATATGGAAAGGATAAGAAGCTTTTTGCACGATCCAACGGACACTGATCAATGGTGTCAACTATCGTTTGAAAACGGATCAGTAAGAATATCGTTCCAGTACACAAAGTTTTCGTTACTGCAGGATTTGGGTAGAGCAGAAAAATACACATGGTGGAAAGAAAATAAAAATTTTAAATTTAAATAAGAAATTTGTGTAATTATTCATTATAAAGCATATGATATCAAATGGTTATATAACTAATTCTAAATCATTCTATATTTAGTTATTGGTTGATTTTTTTTTTTTTTGACCTGAATTATCTATAGTCGTGCAGTTCCTGCAGTTATATCCAGCAGTTGGAGTGTATTGGGGCACGTGTAGATGTACTCTTAATGGCCCGGATGCAATTGTAGGAGCTACATGGCCGTAGGAAATCCAAATCTTACTTAAAATTTTTTGCTTCCTTTCTTTTTAATTTCTTTTACAACCAAAGTAAACCACAATGTAGTGGACAATGGAGTAATAGACTACAATGGCACGGATAGGATCAGATCGGATCGGATCACCTCAGCTGATTCGGCCCAAAACGGATCGGGATAAACTGGATGATCTGAGTCAGTACATCGAGTCAGTTCATCTGCTCAGGATTTCCACGCATGTAAAGCAATTCTGAGATTTTCTTGCCAAGTCATGCCCGATTCCAAGATCAGATCACAATCGTCGAGAGCCTATTTGAACCTTGAGTCCATGGACTTGAACCTTATATGGGATTACACCTCACTGAGAGATCCCTATTAATTTTCTATATTTTCTCAAGTTTTAAGTTTTTTTTTTTTTTTTCATGGGAGGGGGCCTAGGTGAGACTAAAGAGTTACAGATTCATTAACCTCTGAGGCACAATGATCAATAAAGAATAACAACTGGATTTTTTAAGGCAGGAGTTTCTCACAGTGCCAGTGGAAAATTAGACCAGCGAGAAGGAAGGAAACAAAATCATTCAAAAGGGATCCACATTTTGTTGGAAGAAAGAAAATGTTAATTATGGTAACATGGCTCATTATGTGAGAAGACGTGAGAAGATGGAAAAAGATCATTCAATTCTTGTTATCTAATCCCTCCAGTCGTGATCCAACAGTTAGAATTCACTCAACGCGCATACTCATATATTGGTATGCATAATGAGTGAACTCCGACTACTGGATCATAACTAAAGTCTCTTTAGCAACATAAAAAGATCCAAACCTTGATAAGATATCCCACCCTAACATTGCATAGACCTTTTTTCCCAATGATTTATCATGGAAAACATATTGAATGAAAGGTTGTATGAATATGGTAATTTGATTAATCATGAGTGTAGGTAAAGATGGTGTTTACCCAGGAACAACGGCTTCTGGTTCCGTTTGTTCTAGGATTTTCAAAAAACGCCACATCTGCTTTCGTTCAATGGTACCCTTCTCTCACAAATCATACTGTACAAGTGGTTGTAACGTATGATCCTAGAAGAAAGGACCTTCCCTCACAGGACGAAAAGTTTATATTTCTATCCCCACTCATTACCTTGGCTATTCTAGTTTCAGTTCAAAATATAACTCTTTCCCTCTATCCATCCCTTTATTAGATAAAACGGCAGCTAACATTCTTCAAAAAAAATTGTGTTCTTTAAGCTAACTAGGCTCACTATGGAGTATGGAATGCTTGAACTGGGTCCACCTAGCAAAAATCTTATTTTTCCATAGTTATGGGTATGTGTCCCATCGCGCCTTCTTAGGGGTTGTTTGATAAAACTTCAACTCTAAGATTCTTACTTCTGGTTCAAATTTCTACTCGAACTTCAAAAAGATCAAGAGTATGAGGGAGTAGAAACATGTTTGTTAACCTAATTTAGTCATAGATTCCAGAGTAGTAGTGGGGGGTGGCAAATGGTGGCACTAGTGGTGAGTGGTGATGGTTGGTGACGGTGGTGGTGGGTGGGAGGTGGTGGTGAAGGGTGGCGGTGGGTGGGTGGTGGTGGTGGTGGTGGGTGGTAGTGGATGGTGGTGGCGGTGGTGGTGGGTGATAGTTGGTGGTGGTGGTGGGTGGTGGTGGCGGTGGTTAGTGGCTGGTGGTGGTGGCGATGGTAGGTGGCAATGGGTGGTAGTGGATGGTGGTGGCGGTGGTGGGTGGTTGGTGGTAGTGGCGACGGGGGGGGTGGTGGGTGATAGTTGGTGGTGGTGGTGGGTGGTGGTGGTGGTGGTGGTTGGTGGCTGGTGGTGGTGGCGATAGTAGGTGGCGGTGGGGGTGATTGAGGATGGTGGTGGTGGCGGTGGCGGTGGTGGGTGGTTGGTGGTGGCGACGAGGGGTGGTGGTAGGTGCTGGTTAGTGGTTGGTGGTGGTGGCGATGGTAGGTGGCGGTGGGTGGTGGTGGCGGTGGGTGGTGGGCGGTGGTTGGTGGTGGTGGTGGTGGTGACGGCAGTGGGTGGTGGAGGGTGGTGGCGGTGGTGGGTGGTGGCTGGTGGGTTGTGGTGTTGGTGGTGGTAGTTGGTGGTAGTAGTGGTGTGGGGTGATTTTTACTCCAAAATTATGCTTTAAAGTTGAAAAGCATCTATTTGATGCTCCAAAAAATTGGATTCTAGAGCTCATTTGGATCCGGTTCACTCATGGATTCTCCAGAAGTCTGAACCGGATTACCAAACAGACTTCTACTCCATTTATACTCCAGAAGTCGGAATCCAACTTCTGGAGTGTTAGGGGGTGTTTGGTAACACTCCAGAAGTTGGATTCCGAATTCTGGAGTATAAATGGAGTAGAAGCCTGTTTGGTAACCCAGTTCAGACTTCTGGAGAATCCATGAGTGAACCGGCTCCAAATGAGCTCTAGAATCTAATTTTTTGGAGCATCAAATAGATGTTTTTCGACTTTAGAGCATAATTTTGGAGTAAAAATCACCCCACACCACTACTACCACCACCAACACCACAACCCACCAGCCACCACCCACCACCACCACCAACCACCGGCCACCAACCACCGCCACCACCACCCACCGCCACCTACCATCGCCACCACCACCACCACCACCCCTCGTCGCCACCACCACCAACCACCCACCACCGCCACCACCGCCACCACCGCCACCACCACCCACCGCCACCTACTATCGCCACCACCACCAGCCACCAACCACCACCACCACCACCAACTATCACCCACCACCACCGCCACCACCACCACCCCCCGTCGCCGCCACCACCAACCACCCACCACCGCCACCACCATCCACTACCACCCACTGCCACCTACCATCGCCACCACCACCAGCCATTAACCACCGCCACCACCACCAGCCGCCACCCTTCACCACCACCATCACCAACCATAACCACTCACCACTAGTGCCACCATTTGCCACTTCCCACCACTAGTGTAGAGTCCATGATTAAATTAGGTTAACAAACATGTTTCTACTCCCTCATACAAGGATATGCTCCATGTGTATGACAGGTATGGTTGGAGGAAGAAGTTCTCCTAGTCAAGCTTGTTTTAAAAGCAAAAAGAATATAGAATTAACTGTAAGATTGGCAGGAGTACCCTCCTCTAAGACCGTTGGATGGGAATATGATTGTACAAAAATTGCTACAAATAAGGTGGGGTCCACTTTAGTTTTTTATGTTCGCCCGATTCCTAACCGTGAATAGAGCGACCGTCAGTGTGTCTCCAACGGTCGTTACTTAACGTTGGAACTTGGAAAATCCTTTTCACCAGAATTTTAACGGTTAAAAGTGGACGTTACTTGTCCATTGTCGCTGTATCCTTATTTGGGAGGTTGAAGTCTGATCAAATTCCTCCCCGGCTCCCCAGCTGCCGGATTCAAATCGTCTCATCCCTGTAATTTGGGAGGCGTGGCGACGATCCCACTGGATGGTCGCCATGTGGGGTCGGATGAATCCGACCCCTCCGTTCGAGCCGACAAGAGAGTGTCGGCTCAAACGGAGGGGTTGGATTCATCCGACCCCCACATGGCGACCTTCTAGTGGGGTCGTCGCCACGCCTCCCGAATTTCAAGGATGAGACGATTTGGATCCCCAGCTGCCATCTCATTCAATCATGTTAGGATACGTTGGAATTTGAGCTGGTTCATACTCCAACGGTTGAATGAGATGATAGTCGAGAGCCGGGAAGGAGAAGATTCGGACTCCTTACATCTTCGTGACTTCATATAAGCGGGCAACTTTGGGATCTATTTTCTTTAGTTTAAAAATAAGGAAAAAAAATTATAATCATAATTATGTGGTGATTCCAGGTATCATATGCTCACTCAAATAACAAATTTTTATTTTTTTCAAGGAGAAAATTTTATAAATAAAAAATCTTTAGGAGAAGGCACATGACACTTTTTGTAAGATTCACATCGTCTTCTCTCAATGGTTCTGAGAGGACGTGGCAATCTTACCCAGGTGTTGGCTCGAACGTGAGTCTCGGATTCACCTGAGAGCCTTGTATCCATCATCCGAGTAAAGCTGCCGCTGTCCTCCCAGTGGTTCTGGTGGGAGAAGAGGATGCGGATCCCTTTTTGCATAATTATGTACTATTATATTCTTTCTATGAACATTGTACTTTTAAAATTGAATCTTTATTTATTTTTTAATCTCTTTTGGTTAGTAAGAGAAATTAAATTAAAATATTTTTTTTTGTAATTATTATCTAACATGATCGTAATTAATATCATATCATTCTAAATATACTTTGTAACTAAATCCCTTGGATTTAAAAAAAAATAAACAAAATTAATTTTAAAATATAATAAAATTTATAAGTAGTTACACAATCTTGATTAAAAATTTGTTTGTTTACAAAATTAATTTCACTTTCCTTCCCATTATTTTACTTGCAATGAAATGAAGCATTTTTGAAACCATAATTTCGAATGCAAAATCTAGTAAAAAATTAATAATCAGATTGAACATATTTTGGAATTAGTTTTACAATCATTTTAAATTAAAAATTAAAAAATAAATTCATTTTAGTTTTGATTTGATTTTACTTTTCTTCTCAATTCCCTTTGCAGAGAGCCATGTCCTAATTTTATTTTTCCTCATTCTCTCACAATACATAAGGTAGGAAAAAATGTCATAATTTTAAAAGTATCCACTTATTTTACGGAAAAAAAATTCTTAATAAATTAAGGCAAAGGTTTTGTGTACGGGCGTATAAGTGCATGGTCATGCCTTCCACTGTCGGATGGGTCAGAAGGGAGAGATTGTAATCTCAAAAATGCTACTCCCTACTAGATTAAGGGTTGATGCACTGACCGCACAAGCACGAATCGTGCATGAAAATCATTCCATAAACAAGCCCACATATTTTCTTCCATCTGGTCAAAGACATGATTAGTGAACTCAAGAATAACAAAAGGGGAGAGGGAGTTGGGAGCACAAGGGTATCTAGGACGGATAAAAATACATGGAGAGGTGGGCCGGCTGAAATCCCACCCTTGGCTGACGGCAAATTAGTGGGAGGACAGTGAAACTACCAATGCCCATTTGAGACGGCACAGGGAACACTGCAGGGCAGCAATCTTTTTTTCCATCTTTTTCCCGATGCATTGGGCTGTTTGCCTAATGAATCTCATTCGTCGGATCCACTCACTGGGCAGCCAGCACCGGAGAGAATCTGAATGCCAGTTACAGTAGAAAAAAGATCAATAATAGTGCAAATTACAAGCCATACAGTTTTTAATATCTACACTTCATCTATTTTCATTTGGGTTTTTTTACTTGACACTGGTTTTGTATCAATGACCCTTTGATGTTGATTTCTTTTCATGAGATGTCATTGGATCATCCACGAAAAACCTAAAATAAGAAAAGGTGTTTTGGTATTTAAGACAGGAAGGATAAGGAGTTTTTTTTTGCGTGATAGGACGAACACTGATTAATGGTGTCAACTGTGGTCTGAGACCGGATCAGTACGATTATCCCTTTTCATTTCATAATAAGGACTCAACTTGATCAATGCCACAGATACCATTTTCTGCCATGTGATTTGATAATACTTCGCCAGAAAAGTACACATGGTGGAAACGATGTGGAGAAAATCTTCTTAACCGACAGTGGGCCCCAAGATTTTTTTTTTTTTTTTTTGGGGTCCACTTAAACTAGTATTAGCATATCTAAACAAACAGGGTAAATTCTAAATGGGATTGTTACATTTAATCTTGTAACAAACCAATAAATGTACATTAAAAAAAATCATCATGAGTAATCTCAATATACAGTATTACAGGGGGGGAGTTTTGACCTGTCTTTCCAAGATGGATGCAAATGTCAAACCTTTACTACAAGTACTAATAACAAAGAGTAGAATCTCCCAAACATACATGAAAGAACGGTGAAGGTATTGTATGGGCCTCTCATGTCGATATGTACACACAGTATATTACAACCATTAGATTTTTCTCATGGTGACATGAGGACATGAGAGGATTAAAATCCATTTGTTTGATATATATTTATAGAGGGATGGGAACAGTTTTCAAAAAAGGGTTTTTATGAATAATTAAATAAAAATATATATTATGAGAACATTAAATACAAAAGTAGAAAACTTTGTACTTTTTGAATATGAAATACTCCAACTATCCTTCTATATTTTATGGGAAAAGAAAATATGTCACTCTCACAGTCTCCTTTCTCCACGGAATGGGTAAACCCCGATTCAACTACATCTCACCATTCTCACACCAGGTCAGTCCAAGGCACATGAGAACCGTATAGAAATCCTCTCCCGCCTAAGTTTGGGCGGAAGAGTTGACGGCCCAGATGGATGGCCGCTACCTGACTCTCGGGTGGATCCAAGCCCTCCATCCGAGCCAACAAACTGAGCCGACAGGGGTGTCAGCTCGGATGGAGGGCTCGGATCCACCCGAGAACCAAGTGGCGACCATCCATCCAGGCCGCCAACTCTCCTGCCCAAACTCAGGCGGTAGAAAATGTGGATCGCATGAAAACCATGTGTTGGGGCCCCAAGAGATGAAGAAGAATCGAACCCAAAGAACTCTGCTTCTTGATGAATGGTCACTTATCAAGTGAACTACCCCTTGGGCTTGGTTGCAGTATTTCCTTATTATGTCTAAATTAAACCAAAACAGCCTAGATAAAATGATGGTGCATATCCTTCCACGGATTAAAAAGATCAGTGCGGATCAGGTCTGTATCATCCAAAACACTAACTCTGATAAGACTCGGCCAAGTAATCCAGAAACAGCTCCTTCCACTCAAATCAATAAAAATTTAATAGCTTAAGTAATTTGAATTTACAGTACTAGAATGCTAGCATGTTCATGGTTTAAAGGGGAAAAAAAAGAGGTAGGGACGAGCTCCACATGGATTTACTCAACTAACTTGAAGTACTAGGACATCTCACGGAACCTGGCAAGCGCTTTCTTCTGTATGAGGGTTCGGTAACTGTCACCTGCCTGCACCTCCAAGCTCGGTTCCACCTTCCTCTGCTTACTCCCAAGCCCTGCTCTATGGTCCATGCCTTGCGCTTGCACTGGCTCTGTTATGCCACTCCCATCCTTCCCCAGTCCCTACACCCAACCAACCCAAGACACAATAAAAAAACCCCAACTAAAACTCATAATATTACCCGTCAGAAAATCAAAACTAACAAACATCATTTTTATACAAAAGGAATGTGTCATTAGTAGAAGGGAAAAAAAAAAAAAAAAAAAAAGGCAGATTAGAGGACTACTACTTGTACTTTTTGTATGTATCATATGACCAACATTGAGAACCCAAAAACCCTGGGTTAACGATAAGCACATCATGCATTTGCATTATCAGCCTGCCTCTTGAGACGGACATTCAGAAGATATTTTTATAAGCAAATTCAACATGCTAACAAGAGATATTTTTGTAAGCAAACTCAACATCAAACAAAAGATGAATGGAAGAAAATACCAAGCCTTCTTGCCAGCCCATGCTGCGGAGCATTCGGTTACCCACATTGCTCTCATCAATAGCTTTTTCAGCTGAGATCACCTCGTAACTCTGGATGTTGCTGGTAACATCTCCAGCCCCACGTCCTCCAACCCCTGGGGGGAAAGGCATTGCACCCGTCTCCAGTAGAGAACCTTTTCTGAATGCCAAATCTCGATCTTGACAAAGCATTGTAAACACAGCATTTCTCACAATGTTAATATGAATCTTCAGTGAGAAAAACCAAGCAATGAACCTGAGAACTCAGTCGATCGATATCTTTTCCAACTAAATTTTCACATCCTAGGGGGTTATTTAAATTGACACGTGTATACTCTGCCTCAAGCTCTAAGGACTCATAATAGGGTTTTGGGTTTATTCTGCAGCAACAAAGGACCCCTCACAGGATTTAGTACTCCAATCTAGAGCAAATGCAACATGTGAACCCACAAATGAAATTGTTAAACGTGCTTACTTGAATCAGCAAGCGCATAATCTGAGACATTATCCCCAATAGAAGATGACGATGATCCATAGAGACTCCTCCTCTCAGCTGCACGGTCCCTGTATGTAGTCTGAGGTTGTTCCCTATGAGTAGAAGCTGGCTGCTCAGAGAACCTTCGCTTGCCACTTCCAGTGGCCACAGGTGGTGTGTAGGAACCCAGTGCAGATGCATCCGTTCTGAAGGGAGTGGCCGATGTCTCTGGATTAACTGCCGATGTCCCTGCAGTGATTGTAATAGCTGTTACAGGTGAAGGGGTGGAAGGCCCACCAGACGAGCCTGAATGCATTGTATCTGACTTTGTGACTCCTCTTCCAGATCCTCTAATCACCCCCATTAATGTGCCTCCTGAACTGTTACCAACAGGTTGTGGTTTGATATCAGGAATTACAGCAGCAGTCTGTGCTGAAGTTGGGGTAGTGAAAGTGTTACTAGCACCATGACCTAAACCTGCAGAGGAAAATCCCAAGCTGCTTGTGGTATTTTCCTTTGCTGGCAAAGGATCACTTCTGAACTTGTTTTTAGTCAACAGTCCCACAGCATTAGGCCTATCATCCATTGAAGCTGATGGCTGACTGTCATCAAGAACAACCCGAGCTGCCTGACCCTCATTATTCCTTTGCTTCCACTTGCTTAAAACATTACTCATTTTCTTCTTGTTTGCAAGAATACTGCTCTTTGATGCCAACCTTATCTCTTTCATTTTCTCCTTCTCTTTCTTCTCCGCGGCAAGAGCTGCTGTTGCAGCAGCTTGGACAGCATCTGGTAATGACGCAGTCTTCTCATTTGATGTTATTGTAGCAGCAGGTGCAGATATCACAACTTTTCTGTTACTAGTACTATCAGATGCCTTTGGATCATTTGCTGTCTTTCCAGATGTCTTGTCATTCTGATCACCACAAGGGACATACTGCTGAGTTTGTTGATCATAAGAATACCAGGCTCCGTTATTACCATCATAGTAAAGACCTGCATAATTTACAATGTTGCAAAAAGATATAGCTATTTCAATGATATATCATTCAGATAAAGAGTAAAACATACCATTCTACCCCATATGATCAAGATATAGCAGTCAATATTAGATTGACGATTAAACATATTATATCATGAGAGTGAATTGAGGAGATATCAGGAACAACTAATAAAATACCTTCTTTAGTATTTCAATCCAGCACACTGAGCAGAGAGAGAAAGAGAGAGAGAGAATCCAGCAAACCATATTTTGAAAACTAAGAAAACCCCCAAGATACACAAGAAGACACAAGCATTTCAAATATAAATTAACTCATCAAACCAAAGTTGTTACTGTTCGGCGCAAGTATTAACATAGTTATCATGGTGCCAAAGGAAGCCACATTGATAGCCAGCCACCTTAACACCTAGGCAATGCCTTGGACTTGGCCCAAGATGAATAAGATATGTATATCTCAGCCATATTTTCTAGTATATATCATCCTTTAAATGTAAATATCAGCATATAAAGTCAAAACATAGAAGATAAGGAGGTTAAAAGTGAGACTATAGTAACACATAAGGGTAGAGTTGTAGAGATGAGAAATGCCGGAACTTTATAACACATGGAGGGCAAGACCATCAGATCTTCGTCTGGCAGCCTAGGCGCATAGAATGACTGGTTGCCTTGGACGTAAAGGGAGCCCTGATACCTAGGTGACACTTGACAACTACAAACATCAATGCCCATAATCTACTGATGAAGCAAAATTTCAATCTCCTAGTGACATCATCTTGATACAAGCCAGAGAGTTCATCCAAACCAAAGGCATTTCTTCTAGCCTTTCATAACTAGGTACATGGGCCATTATTTTGTTTCTTTAATTATTATTGGGTAAATCGCAATTAAGGTACCCAACGTTTACAAAAACCAAGTTTAGGGTTCCTTTTTTGTTTGACTTATATTTCCAATTTTCCCACGTAGCCTGTTGGATACATCTCTCTCAACCGTCCATCCTCTCCTCCCCTCCCCTGCACCTCTTCTCCCTCCCGTAACCCCCCCCCCCTCTCTGTGCCCACCTCCCTCATGACTCCGCAGCCCCCCCCCCCTCCCGCAGTCTTTCTTTCCCCCTTCCTGCTCTCTCCCCGACTCCCAGATTGGTGTATCTACCCGTCTTCACCTAGACAAATTGAGCACTCACTCCCTGTGACCAAGCCCTCACCAAGGGGCAGCTTATGTCATTCGATCATGACTGGATGACACCTGCTCCAACAGTCCTGCCACCTTCTCTAACGGCAAACCACATCCCTTGCTCATAGGCCATGAGAACAATTATCTCAACAACCATCTTAACACGGTCCCCTAGCATTCACCATCTTGGACCCCTCATCTTTGTCATTCATGATGGAGGAAATCTTGGCAGTGACGT
Source organism: Protea cynaroides (assembly GCA_028583415.1). Lineage (NCBI taxonomy): Eukaryota > Viridiplantae > Streptophyta > Magnoliopsida > Proteales > Proteaceae > Protea > Protea cynaroides. The sequence continues at coordinate 66,113,155 of CM053274.1, forward strand.
TGGTGGGAATCATGTAGAACTGAGGTTTGTAACCAGTAAAGAAAGGGAAGTGCTTGCTACCTTCCTCCTTTTTGAGCACATAGACTATGGAAGGGACTTGGAGTAGAGAAAAGAGGGGGGGGGAGGGGAGGGGGGGGTGCTTGGCTTGGCAGGACTCATACCTATCTGTATCTCATGACTGTCATCCTTTTACGCACCAAGGAGGAGACCAACATTCAGGCAAAGGCTTCGTCAAGGGTTTTCTGAAACATCTCGATAACAGTGATAATGGTGTTGCGGGTGTTCTCAAGGCCCACAAGGTCAAAAATATCCCCAACCTTGATGGTGCCCCTCTCAATACGACCCGTAGCCCAGACCCACAGCAACTGATGGAGAAGACATCTTCGACGATGAGAAGGAAGGGCAGCACAGTCAGGCACTACGAGATGGGAATGTAGTTATCGACAACATCCATCAGCTCATAGATTGTGTCCACCCGCTGGTTCTCCCTTCACTTGAAGGATTGGCATGATAGTTTCTAGGCCTAGAAGCACCAAACCGAACCTAACGGGAAAACGTCACCAAGGAACTCATAGGTGGAGAGAAGCTCACAGACCTCCAATTCAATGATCTTGAGTAGCTATTCATCACCGACCTAGACCTGCTTGGCGAGGAGGATGTGCTCCTTGGTCAAGGGATAGGGCCATCCGCGTCAGAGACGACAAGGATGGCACCATCCATATGAGTGGCATTGGTGATCATGTTCTTGCCGTAATGATGAAGTGGGGAGTAGTAGCAGTTCTCAATCTCATACTCAATGTGGGTGGTGTTAATGGTGATGCTTCTAGCATCACCATTGTTAATGGTGATGCCTCAAGAGTGGCATTAATCTCAAGGCACTTCTTGGGGCGTTGTTACCGATGGCGGCCATGGTCGTGGTGAGGGCTTGGTTCGAACTTCAAAAGGTTGGGGTAGATAGGCCTATCTGGGAGCATGAGAGAGATAAAGAGAGTACAAGGGAGGGGGATGTAGGGGCACAGATGCAAGTGAGGATTGCAAAGGAGAGAGAGGCAAGGGAGGGGAGGGGCATGGGAGGAAGAGGGAGGTTTGGGAGAGATGTATCCAAATAGGCTACAATGGTAAAATTGGAAATATAAAAGTCAAAACAAAAAATTTAAAACGTGAGGTACCCTAAACATAGTTTTTGTAAACGTCGGGTACCTTAACTACAATTTATCCATTATTAATTTCTGTCATTAAGTAATTGGTCATTTATTTGGTATGGTAATTGGAAGTGTTTCAGTTGCAATCCCAACTACAATAGGACTTCAATTAAGAGTCAATAGAATTTGATTTTGTGTTGTTTTTAGTTAGTATCAGTAGGAGCAATCCTCTAGGTAGGAATTCTAAGCCTAGAAAAACACAAAGTTCAAGACTTACAGTTTGGTCTATGGTTCAATATTACTGTTCTCATCTATAATGGTTTGACAGTTAAGCCCTAACAATCATGGTGAACAATACCTCTCCCTCTCTCATATTTTCTATTTCTGTTACTAAACAAATTCAAAGAAAAGAGAAAAACATAGCAATACCAACTTTTTGCTATAATTAGCAACTTTTTAGTTCTAGAAACATTATGAAAAAATAGACAATAAAGACACGATCCAACCTTACCATGGCTCCTCACAACCTTCAACAAAACCAAAACGACTCCACCTAAATCCCACACACACCAAAGAGGCTAGTGCTAGCAGCACAAACCCCCTCCCCACCAGCCCAAAAACTTCAACACTCCCAGTTAAGAAGACATGATCCCACCTACACATGGCTGGCTCCTCATGACCTTCAACAAAAAAATGGCTAAAACCCCAACAAAAACTAAAGAGGCTAATGGTAGGAACAATACAACCCACTCCTCAAAAAACCAGCTCAGCAACTTCCACACTCATTGCCAGCTAAAATTGAAGAGAGTGAGCCACGGGAGACTAATTGATCAAATACAAAAGGCAAACCACATCCTTTTTCTGATCTTATCCTTAGCTCAACTCTGTTTTTTTTTCCCGTGTGATGGCCACACAAGCCCAGTCAACATCATCTTCAATTGACAACCACAAGTTATTGAAGTTTGAACAGTTTCAAAGAATAAATTCATGGACCAGCAATGCAATCTTGGTTGCAATTGATTTATATTTTATTCCAACCATTACAAGGTCGTCTATTATGTAATTTCTAGTACTAAGATTCTCATTAAAAAAAAAAAAAAAGGAAGCTTCAGCCACTTAATTGTAGCTACAACTATTTTATCTACGAAACAGAAAAGTCGTAAGTTCAGCAGACACCATAAATGAAGCAGATAATGGTTTGAGCCCCCATCAATGCAATTAAACAAGACACTGACCTGTATTCCCATCATAGTAGAACCCTGAAGCAGCATCATAATAATAACCTGATGCTTCATCCCATACAAATCCAGATTGGGGGGCTGAGACATCCTTTTGACCTGCATCACCACTTCCTTGCTCTTGGCCGCCAGTGGATTGTTTATCATCTGGATTATATTCTTTTGGTGCCCATCCAACAGCATCATACTGGGGAGGGGGGGGGAAGAAAAACAAGATTATTTTGGGACCTTTGTATTCATACTTAAGCACATTCCACAAAGTACAACCATCTAACCATTCTGAATACCTCCTGCCAGGGGGTGCTTATAGAATAATGTGATTGAATCAATCTTAAAAACCAAGCTATGAAAACAAAATCTAGGATACATGTTTTTTATCTATTTGAAAAACACAGCACTCTGAATAAAACAAGGCATTGATAAAGACGAAGTTGCAAGGCATGAGTCTCAAGCACATTTCCGGTGATCTACTTATCATTGGGGAATATATTTTTTCTACAGTTGTCAGGAAAAATAAGTCAAAGCACAACTACAAATTCATGGCAGCTTTGTTCCCTCAGTTTGCTGAAGCTTGCAGCAAAGGACACAAACTTTGAAAAATCCCAGGCATACAGAATAACCATACAATCATATAGGATTTTCTACAAAGAAAATGACTCCCACCAATAAGGAAAGAGCAAGTAAGCCTAGTAAAATTTGAAATCAATGTACTGAAAGAACATTGGATGCCTTATGAATAAATGAAATATAAAGAATTAAAAAAAAAGAGGTGGAACCTGTTGAGCAAATGTTGCTGCCTCAATTGCAGCAGTAGCAAGGCTGCTGGACTGTGAAGACCCAGATGCACCCAACCCTGGTCCATGTATGCTTTTTGCATATGCCACACGTAAGATTTGACCATTCTTTTCAAGGGTTGTTCCATTTGTTGCTTCTAAAGCCTTGGTAGCATCCTCCACCTAACAGACAAGAAACTAAGGACATGAACGGATGCAACTCAACTGCAATGAACAATGAATTATCCCTATTACTTGGGCCTTGGGGTCAGCTACCTCGCTTAAGTGTACAAAAGCAGACAGCGACAGTTAGATACCTACCGAATGGAAATGGACAAATGCAAAGCCCCGAGAAACATGAGTAAATTTGTCTCTAACAAGACGAAGATCCTGTACATAAAAAATGGATAACGTAAGACCCCATAATAAGCAAGATATATCAGTCAAACAACAAACAAGCATTCATTACCTTGATCGGAGCGTGTTTGGAGAACTCATACCGAAGCATTCCTTCATCAGCATTTTCATCCAGACCACGAACAACTAAAACATGAGTTGGCCCTGCTGGAGTATCAAAATAGTTACTTTTAGTCAAACATTTAAGCAGCAAGGTCTTTCCTAGACTGGCACCTCTGGACCATCCCAATCTTCGGATATCCGTTGCCTATTTTGATTTTCACTGTACTTCTGGTATTTGGGTTTTTAACTACACTAAACTATTTCAATGCCTCCTCAAGATAAATTTAATCAGACTACACTAGACGACATATTGGATTCCAGTTGGAACAACAGAGTACCTGCCTCCGATCCTTTTCTTCCCAATAGTGTGGGATTAGATGACGCTACATCAGCTGCCGGAGCATCATCAGTCCTTGGTTCATTACACTGCATTTGCCAGACGTCAGCAGAACATTAATGTAACAACATAGAATACTTGGCAAGCGTAAATTCCATTCGTGTATACTACAATATCAGATAACTTTACATCCATATGAAATACTCGACAAAATTTACAAGAAAGTACAGACCCAACAAAAACAATCTGGAATGAGAAAATAAAACTTTAAAAAAATGCATGCATAAGCTATATACTACAATTCACTTTGAGCATACAGCAAATTCCCACATCAAAAGATCCATCAACAAAACCAGGACAAAAGCAAAATTTAAACTGTCTAGCTACAACTAATGATATAAAATAGTTCAATGTCAAATCAAAGCTCACTACAATCAATTCTGTCATAACAACAGAAGTCTGTTGACTCCATTCACTATGGCAATTACTAATAAGCTCATGTTTGTTTTCTTTATTTCTCTAATCACTCCCTCAATGCTTCCTAGTCAAAAAATGAACAATAAAGCTAAATAACTAAGCACCGACACAAGAACATGAAAAGGATGGCTGGAATTTTAATCATTGATATAAAATAATTTAGCCAATTCCAGCTTCTTCTTTTTTATCTCAGATGTACAAGAGAAATGGGATACGACACTGCAAAAGGATCCTGGGTATTAAAAGAATAAAAATAAAAAAAAAAAAAAAAGAAGAAGAAAATTTAGTATAGTATTATGAAGATGGAAATAAACCTGGAAACAGGAAGTTCGGCGTGCAAAATTTACACAGCCACAAATAGTGCACATCCAATCAGATGGTGGTGGAATTCTGTGATGAGATTTCACTGCATTATCCTGCCCATAAGGAGGTCCACCTGCTCCACCGGTTGGCTTGCTACTGTAGCACAAAACAATTAATCAATGGCAAAAAAAAAAAAAAAGATAATTGCAGGTGAAAATACTGCATAGGATGTGATATACACACAAAAAGTATTCCAGTAACCACATTTGTAGCCAAGCAGAAAAATAAAATGGTACCAATTATTGCCAACAAAATCCCAAAACAGAAGTAACAAAATGCAAAGTGCATTAGCATGCTGGTTACTTGAGTTATAGGCCAGTTCTTTGAAAATATAGAGATCTACAACAGACCACACACACAATTTTTTTTTTTTTTTTTGTGTGTGTTGGGGGGGGGAGGGGAGAAAAGAGCAAGAAGCAGAGTTCCCTGAGTGTAACACAAACAAGTTGAACTCCAAATCTGATAAATGAACATATCTATGGTTGAGTGAAGCAAAAAATGCATATGCCCGCAGGGTCAATAATAAACATAAAGAACCCAACATCAAACCAGTAAAACACAGTGTTAACTATTTAAGTAAGCTAATCAACTATCACATAACCTAAATCCTAACTAAAGTTATGGTAACATCAGAACAAAAATTGTGCTTATATAGTTCTCTTCAAATCCATGTACCTATACTCAAAAAAAAGCTTCCTGCCATCCATGACCAGACCATCATCTCCGACTCCATCCATCATCTTACGTGCAGCTCCCTGTGCCAGAAGAATTAGCTTCTTAATACAACTTAAAGAACAACATCTAATAATATGGTTACCCAAGTATTCATTTATGTTTTCTTAAAAGGGGATTCATAGATATCAGTACCACAGAAGGAAAATCAATAAAAGCAAATCCACGAGAGATGCCAGAATTCCGTTCTTTAATTACACGCACATGACGAAGAGGTCCCCACTCAGCCTGATAATAATAAAAATTGAGCATAAATGGAAAAAAAATTCAAATAAGAAACAAAATAAAGTAATGCAATATGGAACACTAAATTTATGTAGAAGCATACAAGAATCTGATATAAATCCTCCTCAGATGTCTTCTGTGACAGACCCTTCACAACAACTGTAGCTGATGGAGCCTACAAGAAAAGACAAAAATGAACAATCCAGCACAAACCCTTTAAGCTAGAAGGGATCCAAAGTACAACAAACCAGGCATACAAGATAACATTTTATGCATACCACTGATGAATAATCATGTTGTCGCTTGTCATCACGATCCCTTCGTTTCTCACCCCTTTCATACCGACTGTCATCATAGCTGTCCTCCCGATAACTTCGACCATGGCTGCGACTTCGAGGTGACCTTGATCTAAGTCGATCATCATGCCCACGAGAATGAGATCGAGATTGCGATCGTGAACGGTCATGCCTCCTATGCGGACTCTGATCTCTTTCCCGACTCCTCCTATCACGGTCACGGTCACGGTCACGGTCACGATCATGGTCACGCTCGCGCTCGCGTTCACGAGACTCCCGCTTCCTCCAACTACCGTCCCTCCTACTACCTCTGTCATAATCAGAATCATAACTATATCGACCATAATCATAATCTCTCTCACGGCTATCCTCCCTGCTCTGGTGGGAAATACGGTGTCTGTAATCATAATCATCAGCTGCAAATTCATCACGAAACCTAGCAGGTCTATCAAACCCATAATCACGGTAAGTAGCTACATCACGGTAGCTGTCAACGCCACGATAACCATCCCGAAACTTGTCAACTTCCTGAAACCTGTCAATCTCACGATACTTATCAGCTTCACGAAAACCATCCATCTCATGGAAACCATCAATGTATGGTTTGTCATGTCGCCTAGGTTCCCTAACAAGGGCATATTCTTCATCAAAACTTCTTCTTGGCTGAGGCCAAGCACCAACAACAGATGCTGAAGGTGGACAATTATCCCTCTCAAGAATGTCCCGATGAAAGGTGCCCCTCGGATAGATGCTGTCCCTAGAGAATCCCTCATCCAGAAACCTCCTACCATCATATGAACCACCAACCCTGCCAACAGCACATAAGTAGGACGGAAAAGAAAAGCACCGTGATATAATAAATGTATAGCATATAAACATTAAACAAAGAGACTCAAAACACTCATCAACGATCAAAATATTTATCGGTAAAAGCATTATAGTTTTCTCAACTATCAACAGGTAGTACAGCAATTACAGAAAGGGAGTAGGGGGAGGGAGCTGAGACCAAAAAAAAAAAAAAAAAAAAAAAAGAAACCATCATCATACAAGAGATCTAAGGAAAAGAATTACCTCATACACAGCATACCAACATGCCTAATAGTAATATAGATTATCCTAACATTTGAAATATATCCATTACCAAAAACCAACAACAATACCAGCGTCATAACAAACATCAGCCAGCACTCACCGGTAGTCTGGCTCATGCAATGGACCATACCCCTCCAAAGCCTGTGATTCAAGAGAATAAGTGAAGTCAGCAACTAATAATCATGGTAGGGGGTAGGCAAATCCATTCCATAACCTCACTGGCCCAAATCTTTCTGTCATTGTCCTTTTAGGATGAGATGCCAACAAAAATTGAGGACAAACACATGAGCCCTAATTTCTTGTATATGATCCCGGTATAGGTGATTAAAGGAGGAAACCACAATTACGCTGTTATTATCCCATCCTTGCTGCAGTACATATCGTCCAGGTTCCATTTCTTGTAAGCCCCAATGGAGTTACCCCTGCAAGGCCCTTGGTGATCTCTCAGAAGTTTCGAGAACAGTATTTGAAAAGCTTTCCTGCAACGGATGCAGAAACAGACCGAGTTACGCCAACATGAACCAAGAATCATATCTCATGACTTGGCCACCTTTTTTTACTGGAGTCCTCAAAAATCAAATCCCTCCCACAAATATCCATCTTCAAGCTCTCACAACATAAAATTTAAAAAAGGTGCTGATAGTTGAAGCCATCATGTAAGTTGTAACCAAAAAAAAGAGTGCCACCCAAATACATCAATACAAAAAGCGTAATAACCAGAGAATAGCCAGCTACAAAAACGGATGGTTTGTGTGAGATACCTTGTCACACAAAGTGGATGCAATCACACGTTTGTCAGTAAGCATATAAATTGCCACCGCCAGATGGTAATATGAAGATTGATCTCCCTATTCTTGGTTAATAAGTTTAAGAGTTGACTATTTCAATTGCTCATACAAAAATAAAATACTTTTCAGATTCTAATAGAAAACAATATACCCAAGCCAATTAAAGTGGTGTTTGACAAAGGAATGGTCATGACCATGAGACGAAAAGGATTTAGCAAGAGCAACAAAGAGCCAGTGACCTGTAGCGAATCAGCACATCTAATACAGAAGCACCATACTGTACACAATTTCTACTCTGTCCTCAGTAAACATGTTAATTAATTTATGGGTAGATGGGGGCAAGAAAGAAAAAAAGAAGAATTCCGACCAACTAAAGAAGAAAAAGAAGTAATTCCCACTAACCAACATCCATACACATTGTGGAACTGTTAACTAAGTACAGAAGCTTTAAACGGGCCAAAATTTGAAAGCACGTCCAGTGAATAGGTGAAGATAATCCAGGACAAGAGAGATGTGGGGCATTCATCCCAGCAAGGAGGATTATTCTATACCTACTCATCTACAGTCAATTGATAGAAGACTTAAGGTATAGTTCCTTACATCCATTTGGTCCGAGCTCAACTGTTCCAAGGGGAAATCATGGACACTATAAGGAGTCGAAAAATACATAGCCGAACCAAACGAACATGGCTACAAATTGGTGGCCAATTGAGAGATCCTGGAATAACCTAAAAAACAAACCTTTTCCAGGATTTCTACCACTGCTTGCAGATGGACCAGATGGGGCATCATGAAGTTCACAATAAGCAGGCAACAGACGCATTCTTTGTGGTATTTCAATTCCACGGACTACATAAGTGGACCTGGCCCCAATGCTGCCCCATCACAATCTTCTTCTCCTGCATAAGTCCACATCTGGATCCCCACATATGAAATCCATCAAATTCAATTTGATGGATTCCTACACATGAAATCCATCTGCATTATTGCCTCTTTCATTAACATCTTATTAAGTGGAAACTTAGATTTACATCTTCAAGCAGTAAGCACATTCTTTTGTCATGTGGTTACATATCTCTTCGGGAATGGGCAAATTTTATTTGAACTCCAGCTTATGTAGTGATCCACTTGATGGCAGTAGTTATAGTTTTCTCTAAGTTTCATTTTAATACAATAAAGTCTTCGTAGGCACACAATAATTTTGGGAGGGGGTGGGGGAGACCAATTATAGCATCCATTCAGCTACCTTATCCTACAATAACAGCCCAAAAAGGAGGAAAATAAAGGAAACTTTAGGAAGGTGATTCATAAAAAATAGCATCAGAATTGACTAGACAAGTAAAGCTTCACTATCCAAATCTAGTGCACAACATGAACACCATATCAAGAATAAATTCCAACATGCTAATTACATGCCAACTTTCTTGATAATAACAAAGCAATCACTACATACTCAATACAGAGAAAATAATTTCAACAAAGCAAGCTTATTGAAGTCCTCCTTCCAAACTTGAAACGGAATCAGACAAGATAACTCTCCCCTTCCCCTACAAATAGTCAACAAACCAGTACAGTAGAGAAAGCAGTAACCAGAATCATCATAGTATGCTGCCTTTTTTCTTTGGGAGGGGGTGAGAACCCTCGTGCCTAGTAACTGTTATCACTTTCGGTGCAATAGGTAGAGAAAATGCCTGTTTGATTCACCTAATATTAGTTCGATTACAGCTTATTCATTACAGAAAGAGCAAGAAAGAAAGGTGGTCAAGGGAATTTTTGGAAACGTTTCAGAATAATAATTTTGAAGTATCATTCAGAGAATACGCCAAAAGAACAACCCAAAAACAGGAAAGAAGGACAAGAAAAAAAATAAGGAAGATAGAAAATAACTCGTATCAAACAACACCCTTCATTTTTTTTATTTTTTTTTATTTTTTTTGGGTAATTACACCCTTCAATTTTGATACATACGAATAACCTCACTCACATCAATTCATCTTCTCTCTCAATTGAGACAATAAGCCGTTGGTGCTAAGCAATCTTCAACCTCATTATATCGAGGCAACCTAACGGAGAGAGAAGAAGAATCCGCCGTGTATGCGAAAAAGAGAAACCCAAAAAAAAAATTATTTTTTATAATGCAACATTCGGTGAAAGAAACGATGAGTTCACAAAGTCGGCGAATATCACCGTGAACGTGGTAATCATATCCCCAAGTTCATAGTTAAGCTAACTGAATCCAGCCCGAAAGGTAAGAAAATGATGAATATAATTAATTAACAGAAGGATGTAACTCACAGATTCAACCGTGAATGCTTCCGAGCTACGGAACCGCTACAGAATCCTCCATCGCTTCCGTCGACGATAGATCTGCGGCAAACAAAAATTAGGGCAAAAGCATAGAGGGAGAGATGCAGGGGATGATAAAAATTGCGTACCTTTCCCCGTATGGTTGATTTCAGAGCGCACCTCTTCTGTGAGCAAAACTAACCCTAGGTGCACAAAATATAACGAATAAGGGAATTACCGACCTATTTGCAAGTCGAAGGGTCCCTTTTATACCCATTAAAATTATTTACCCTTCAGAGCTTTCGTTACGCATTCTTGACTTCTGGAGTTCCCCAGTTCCACCACGGCACTACTCCTGGAATTTGCGTCTGCGTTTGGTTTGAGGGAAATTGTATGAGGGAAAATCTAGTAAAATCATGGTTTGAAGACTTGGCTCGAATGGAAATCGACCATGATCAATCCTGATCCAATCTAAATCGGAATGGTATAGATGGTCTATTTTATTTTCATGAATGTGAAGGCGAGTCTAAGGTTTTGGGCCCGATTCATGTCTGATCCCCTCCATCTTCAATTCTTGAGTTTCAATAACCGGGTCAGTCAGTCAGTTCGGCCAATTTGAATTAGAATTGGCCAAGCCCAATTCCCAATTTGAACCATCATTTTTTACGACTTTTGGTTAATTACAATCACTCTAGTAAGATTGGCATTGGTTTTCTCAAAAACTAATCCTTAAACTAAATATTAATACCTTGAGTAAATGGGATCCAAATCGTCTCCTCCCTGAGATTCGGGAGGAGGGGCAGCAACCCCACTGGATGGTCGTCATGTGTCTCCTCCCTGAAGTATAGGGAGGAGACAATTTGAATCTTGAGTAAATGGAATCATTATTCCCGTGACAGAGAAGACCTCGTGTAAATAACTTTCGAGACTGAAAGAAAAAGGCAATCAAAAAAGGGTTTTTCTTATTGACTCCATTTAGAGTCGTTGACACCAGTGTCAACCCTTACCTTATGTTGTATTTAATAATCAAATATTATATATATAATATAAGTTTCTAATAAAAGTAAATTTTCATTTTTTTATCTCTTTTGGTTTGATGTTCGTGTTCCTCCAAGGTTTTGATTTTTAAACTTGTTTTTGGTAGAATTGTGAATCTCAAAGTTAATACATTTTCAATTAGTACATATTCTAGTAAAGGTACCTATGCATAATAGACACATATTCACATATAGACATGCGAAGAGACACTTCTTTCAAAAAAAAAAAGATATGTCTTCACAAAAAGAAGTGATGAAGAGGTATTTGCATTCTATACACTCTACCCATTTCAATTCTACATTAATGTTTTTTTAAAAAGAGAAAACTCTCTACTTTTCATTCTATTTTTAGACTTTGTGAGCATTGTTTTCTTAATCTATTTGTAATCACATTTAGGTGTGCAACCTTATATGATTTGAGAGTTGTTTTATCTTGGAGGTATAAACATATGAAAACCCAGATTGCACTTATAAGGGGCATTTAAAAACCTTAAGGAGAGTATTCCGATACGACTCAACTCTACACTTGTTCTCGTTACTTCATCAACTTGTTCTTGTTGCTTCATCAAGTGGACAGATTTCTAATTTATGATTCAAAAGAAGATAAGTCTTGACTCATTAAGTTAATTCGTTTTAATTAGTTACAACACCTTCCGTCTCAAATACTTATTCATTTTGTATTTCTAATTTTATGAATTTCTTTATTTTAAAAAGAAAACTTTTTAAATTTTATACTTATTTATTTATTTTACCATATGGTGATAAATGTTTTTAACTTGAAAGTACATTGTGTTAAGAAGGAAAAAATATCATTTTTTTTTTGGTAAAACAGACTTTCATTGATGAATAGAAGATACAGCCAACACTTCAGCAAAACACAAAGCCTGAAGCCAAAGAGTGGAATTCGGCCAATGATGTATACCCACTGACACCACCGCCTTCCAAACTAGGGTATGAGCCACGGTATTGACTTCCCTACGAATGTTTACAAAAGTAGTATTACATAACGAAGCCAAGTGCCTAATGTCATTCCGCACTGGCTGAATATCCAAAGGGCAGTTAACATTAGGATCATTAATACATAAAATAAGAGCAAGACAGTCTGATTCCACATGAACTGGATGGAAACCAAGGTCCACAGTAGCTTGTAGTGTCATCCGCAAGGCTAAGGCCTCCCCTAAGAAAGCCAATGAAGCAAAAAACCTTTGAGTGGCAGCAAACAGAGAATGCCCTTCGCAGTATCGAAAGATAAAACCCCCACCTCCAAACGCAGTCGTCTCAGAAAAGTAAGCACCAACGTTAAGTTTAGTAATACCCGACTGAGGTGGAATCCACTTAGGAACTGAAATGGAAGGTGGCTCCCAAAACATTTGCTTTGCAAGACGTAGGGAAGAGAAAAAAGATCATTGTTTAGTTGCTATGAGATAGTGAAGTAACCTTGCGGTCTCTAAAACAAACAAATGCTATATCCTAGATCCCGATGCACTCCCTAAGGCCTCCACATTAGTGCAGGGACCACATAGTTGGGTAGTGATCCCCTATCCTATTAATGAACTATCCTATTAATGAAGTTATCATATTTTTTTCTTTTGTAATAAGTGAATACATTGACCATGTGTCCAAAAAATTTGAATGCCACACTACTACATTAGAACCATGATCCACATGGTTGTATACTTTTTTTTTTTTTTTTTTTTTTTGTAATTCTACCCATCCGTCTACCCAAATAGGATTTTGACTATGGTACTTAAAGTTGCAAGGGAGGGAGAGTGAGGAAGAGGGTGCCTTGAGGTGTCATGTGAGATAAGAGCGTTGGTCCTATGACTTCCTTAGTACGTACACTCAATTGGTAGGACACCAATCAACAATGCTAAGCAAATGTTCACAATTGTAAACCTAATTTACATGCCAACACAAACATTTAATGCCTTCTAGACAAAAGAAAAGAAAATAATATTCAACCATGGCAGTAATTGATTAGTCAAAATAAATTAATATACAAATGGAGTACATGAATGACACTTCTACAGGTGTATTTAAAATATGTCACCATCTTTTAATTGCCGCTATTATATTCCTAGAACTTTACTTTTTAAGTCAGGGATAAAAGGGTTTTTCATAAACTTTTGTAAAGTAACCTAATAGTATATCATTGTCAATAGTTGTCATTGTTGTGTAGGTTTGTTTTCTAATAATCAAGAGATACGACAAAATTGCCCTAAAAGAAAAACACGTGTGTGATGCTAAGTGCCTGTTTGGTAACACTCTGGCTCCGACTCCTTGACTCTTGCTCTAGAGTCATTTTTGAGCTCCCATTTTTTCTCAGAGCTCATTGAGAGCAGGAGTTTGTTTGGTAACGTTGCTTTGGAATCGATTCCATAACTCATTGAGAGCAAAAGCCTATTTTTGGTAAAAATGAATCTGGAATGGATTTCATGTCACACCCCAATTCCGGCTGAACCAGAAATGTGAGTGAATCGGCTTTAAACCACGGTTCACACTAGGATCTCAATAGACCGTGTCAACCAATCATTCCCAAGCAGTCTAACATAATCAGAGATTAATACATAGCAGTGGAATAAAAATAAATGAACTGAGATCTATGTGGTAATTTAAAATAAATATTCAACTTATTCCATCGTTCACCAACTTAAATAATAAAAGTATTACAATGTATTGTTTAAAATAAAATCTCATCTAAAGGAAAACACAAAAGGAGCACTCGTATGATGCGTCATGCTCGTCCTCTACTGCCTGAGTATCAATGACAGCAACTGTACCATACGCTAGGGCAGTCATGAAGTCATCAACTGTGTACCCTGCATCAAAATCTGAAAGGAAGAATATATATTCGGGTGAGCTCACAACTTAACTCAGTAAGTACAAAACCGATACAACATACAAAATGCATGAGATAACATTACAATTTGGGTCAGGTATAACTTGCAAAAATGCTATGGTAAGGTTTGGTGGCCTCCGCACCTCCATGCACGAGAGTGTGAGCACACCCAACAGTCAGGAAACAATCCACACTACTGCTGTTGCCCCACATCACTCACTCCAGTATAGAGATAGAGCTAGAGTCTGGCGGTCAGACAACAATCCACACTACCGCATCCTCCCCCTGATACCCTACATTGTACCAATACCTAAACCCCTATTGGCAAGGGCTTGCAAGTGGGTTCCATTTCTAACCAGTCATATATGTCAATACAATATCTATGGCTTTACCCCAACACGACTCCTACGACATAGAGATAGGGCTCGAGTTTGGCGGGCAGGAGGAACTACAATCCCACGTCCTCCCCCTGATACCCTATTCATACCAAGTCTGCTAAGGTAGATGGCGATACGAAAAGGTGTTAGCTGTGGATATATCCAGGGCTCCACTCCCCTTCACATTCCACACACTAACAAAATCATACACATGCCTAACATCCAATAATCCTAGCATATGAAATGCATGAACAGATAATATTAATAAAAGAAGCAACTACATGGCATATGAAATGCACAGACAACAAACAATGAATTCATATACAATTTAGTCACAAAGGTTTACTGTTAATTAGTTATTTAGAGTTTGGGGTCTTGTCCCTTACCTGACGGGTGATAACGATCCCGCTCTACGTCACAGGGTTTACTCACGCTGTCTATAGGTCCTACACAATCATATTCATAGGTTAGAATTCATTTATTAAGGTTACAGGTGGTCTGCACCATGTTCGACAAGCAAAACAGGTTCGGAGAACATACCGGTCGCGGTACCGGTCTCAGGGGAGTGAGACCGGTATGGTGCCACCGGTATATATTGGTTGCGATACATATCGGTTTCAGTCAGTGAAACCGGTATATGCCTGCGGTATATACCGCAGGCCCATACCGCTGGACCTTACGTCCAACCGGTATAGTCCGTGGTTTGGATCGAGAGCAAGGTCTCGGATCTCCCTTCCTTGTCGGTTATCGGCTAGGTTTCTACGGTTTCTCCTAACCCACACTAAGGTCTAAGTATCCTAATGGCCTTCTGATTTCAACTAGAACGTCGTATCAAACCAGATTAGATCTGAAAGAAGACTAGGTCCATTGAAAGATCTAGGGTTTTGGATTGTCGCGCCGCTTCGCGGCTCCGATCCGACATCCTAGTATTACTAATAGTATAGAGCACTTACCGGCGGTGTTCGTCGGTTGGCGGCGAGCTCCTCCAACGAAAATCTCCTTCCTGGCAGCCTCTTCCTCCTTGCTCCTTCTCAACTCTCCTCCAGACGGCTAGGGTTTGAGAAGGATTAATGGAGTGTCATAATCTCTATTAATAGAGGAAAACCGTTCTTGGGAAGGTTTTCCATGATTGGAAACTTTCCAAGTTTCCATTAGAAGTGAGGGACCCACTGGAGTCTGTCTCCCGCAGAAACGAAGCATACCGGTCACACATACCGGTATGACTGACTCAGACCGGTATAGTCAGACCGGTATACCATACCGGTCTGACTAACTCAGACCGGTATACCATACCGGTCTGACTAACTCAGACCGGTATACCATACCGGTCTGACTAACTCAGACCGGTATAGTCAGACCGGTATGAGATTGTTACCATTTTTGAGTGGCTCTCATACCTGAAATTTGCATGGTTCGTCACCCGGCTTCGCATTCTGGTCCAGTTATGATTGGAACACCTGTCACCATATAAAATCACGGGTTATACCCGGTTTTTAGAACACGGTTCTTACATTTCAAATCTGGTGGTGGTGGTTGGTGATGGGTGGCGATGGTGATGGGTGGTGGGTGGTAGTGGTTGTAGTGGTGGCGGTAGTGGTGGGTGATGGATGCGGTGGTGGTGATGGCGACGGTGGTGGCCTCTGTGGCAGCGGAGGGGGGAGGTGGGTGGTGGGTGGTGGTGGCGGTGGCGGTGGCGATGGTGGCGTGGTGGTGGAGGTGGTGGTGGTGGGTGGTGGGTGGTGGGTGGTGGGTGGTTGGTGGTGGTGGTTGCAGCAGTAGCAACGGTGGTGGTGGCTGCAGCAGTGACAACGGTGGTGGTGGTGGTTGTGGTGGCAGTGGCAGTGGTGGTGGTGGAGGTGGTGGCAACGGCGGTGGTGGTGGTAGATGGTGGGGGTGGTGGCATTAGTGGGCTATGACTTTCGATTTTTTAATCTCTCTTTCGGCTCCAGCTCTGGAAAAGCAAGTATTTTTTACTCTCAAATTTTGGTTCTAAGAGTAATTTTTTGAACCGGTTCACTCCATAGGAGCGGGAATCAACATGGGTTTATCAAACACATTTTGGATCCCAAATGGCTCCCTAGGAGTCTGAATCAAAAGCAGAGTGGGAGCAGAGTGTTACCAGACAAGGCTTAAGAGGACAAAAAATAAGATTACCCATTATTTAACCCTATGAGGTACTAATAAGAAAATCATAAATGTGAGCTATGGAGTGGAATTGCTTCCATAGTTGTTACTTACACCTTCTTGACATTCATTATATAGCTAGGGTTAGGGGTGTCAAAATTGGGTTAAAACAAAAACCAAAACCAAAACCAACCAACCTGATTCGACTTAGACCAAACTAAAACCAAACTTTGGTGTATTGTAATTGGGTTTTGATATTAGAGACCAGTGAAAAATCGAAAATTAGATCGAACTAATTGATAAGCCTAACTCAAACTGGACCAATAAGATCGAAACCAAACCAATCAGATAATGGAGAGATAATAACCTATAAGCCAATATTTTATTAAATATACATTTAAGAAACCAAAACCAAATCAGGCCGATTTTGGCTCGATAGAGCCATTAAACCAACTTGTTACTACTTTTACATATAGAAAAATGAAACCGAACTGATAGTGAAGTTATAAGAGCTTGATAAAAGCCCGAAACCGAATTGGACTGAAACCAATTTTTTTTATTGGGTTATAATTGGGTTGAGGTGTATAGGACCGAAACCAAACCGAATCAAACCGTTGACAACCCTAGCTAGGGCTTTCTAAAATCTAAATTTGGTGGTAAAAAATGTACTTTCACCCAAGAAATAAAATACATCAGGATTTCCTCTCAAATTACAAATACATTTGAATGTTGAACAACATCTTAAACTTTCCTTTAGATTTGGGATATTCTCTCTCTCTCTCTCTCTCTCTCTCTCTCTCTCTCTCTCTCTCTCCTCTCTCTCTAATTCACAAATGAAATGGTCTTGCACTAAATTAAATACGTGATAAAAAAATGTGGTAGAATGACTATGTTACTAGGCTTGGCAAAACGGGCCCATGTGATCTATTCTACATGGCACATGGTTTAGAAAGTTCTATATATGGATAAGTAGGATCATTTTGAAGTATTCATGTGTCAAATTTGATTCTCTAACTCCATCGAATGATCCATTTGTATTGGATCATTTCGTGTATTTTTATTTTTTATTAACCAACCTATTTTGTGTAAGAGTTTATCATCCCTACACTGAAGATTAATGCGAAAGATAAATACCTCCAGTGTGACTTGTTCCAACCATTGTCCGTCCAACCGATGTCCTCTTGTTGATCTACCCTGATATGCCCTGCTGCACAGAGAAAAGAAAAGAGAGAGGGGAAGGAGGTAGGGTTTCTATGTACTCCTTAATCTCAGACAAAAGAGAATGTAATGGAAATTCTCTGATTGCTTAAGTGTACACAGGACCCCACCTTTTGGATTATTTATAGACCAACCGTCTCCTTCCATCAAGGATGGACGGTGATCTGGGTGCCACATGTCCCAGGATCCTAATGTTAATCAATCAACTTAGGTGGGGCCAGGTGGCATGTGGGCCACCCAACTTACATTCTCCCACTTGGCCCATATTGCCACAAGGCAAGCCACTTTATGATTATTAACATAATGTATGCCATACAGTAATTTTTAGATCCTTCTTTATGGACTTGTTCTTTATGTTCATAATAAAACTCTCAACCCATGAATCATGGCGATGCATGTCCCAGTATTGAAGTACAATGGAAACACTCCCTTCCATGTATTACAATAGATTGTTTATTTTACGATGAACCTCAATTGTGACTACCCTACTTTATAGAATCAATTCAATAATCGATTCAAGGGTCAAACTTTATTGCTTAGAAAACTTTATAGGCATCTGTCATTCCAAAACTTTATGTATACAACCAAATAAATGACAGGAAAAGAAATAACTTTATTTCGAAATCATCAACTTTACATTGCAATGTCATAATTATAAATAAAGCATTTTAGTCACTAAATGATTTACATAGCCCCATATGTCCCACGTGTGCCACAAACACATTGGCCGGAAGGCCTTTGGTGAAGGGATCTGCTACCATATCATCAGTGTTGACATACTCTATTTGAACATGATGATCTCGAACGTCTTCTTTAACAACAAAGTACTTTATCTCAATGTGTCGGCAGCGACTCACTGAGCATGTGTTGTTAGAGAAGCTTACTGCTGAAGTGTTGTCACAGTAGATCTTTATAGGTCTTTCATTAGAACTTATGACTTTCAAATCTATGACAAACTGCTACAACCATGATGCCTGAGAAACTGCTTCATAGCACGCCACTACTTCAGCTTACATAGTAGAAGAGGCTGTCTTAGGTTGCTTTACGCTGCGCCAAGACACTGCTCCTCCAGCTAACAGAAAAATAAAACCTGAAGTAGACTTCCACGTATCTTCACATCCAGCATAATCTGAATCTGAGTAACCAATCAGCTCCAAAACATCAACATGCCTATATGTGAGCATGTAATCCTTGGTGCCCTGTAGGTACCTCAGTACTTTCTTTGCTGCTTTCTAATGTGGTAAACCAGGGTTCACCACCTTGCAAGGATTTCTGGAGACAAGACTTCCGAAGGAAAATGAGAGACACATCCATTCAGGAAACTGGATGCAATCTCAAGTGGAAGCTGTTGGAGTCTACAGATTAGTGCTGCAATCCGGTTTTGTGTTGGATTTAGGAGATACTTTTTATATTCCATCTTTTTCAAAGAACCTGGTTTCTGTTTCCAGATTGACACCTTTGGATTATGTGTTTATCTTTTCTGGTACAGTTTTAAAGATTTTAAAAAATAATGTAATAATTGGTACAGCTTCTTTAATAGATGGTTTATTTCTCCTAAATCTAGATCCAACATATGAAAGTAGTCTATTCTCTGTAAACAATATTGGTCAAAAGAGAATGAATGTGAATGAGAAATCCTCTCAATTGTGGCATCTTAGATTATGTCACATATCTAGTGACAAAATCAAAAGATTAGTGAATGATGGAATCCTTGAGACTCTTGATTTCATTGATCTAGGGTTATGTGTGGACTGCATCAAGGGAAAGCAGACTAACAAAAATAAGAAAGGTGCCAGAAGGTCAACCGAACTACTAGAAATCATACATACAGATATCTGTGACCCTTTTTCCACTCCTTGTCTGAATGGTCAGAGATACTTTATCTCATTCATTGATGACCATTCTAGATTCATGTATCTCTATCTTTTAGTTCATAAAGATGAGGCATTAGAAGCTTTTAAGAACTTCAAGACAGAAGTAGAGAAACAGACTGGAAAAGTGATCAAGATCGTGAGATCAGATAGATGAGGGGAATACTACAGTAGAACCATAGAATATGGTCAAAGACCTGGCCCTTTTGCACGGTATCTTCAAGAGCAAGGTATTGTACCATAATATACCATGCCTGGATCTCCGGATCAAAATGGTGTTGCTGAAAGAAGGAACCGTACACTTATGGATATGGTCAGGAGTATGATTAGTAACTCTAATCTACCTCTGAAATTGTGGAGTGAAGCTCTTAAAACAGCGGTATATATCTTGAATAGGATACCATCCAAGTCGGTTCCCAAAACTCCTTTTGAGTTATGGAATGTTGATCCAGAATCAATCCACCAATTATTTGAATGAGAATGAATAAAATTGGACTCATGATATACAAAAGAATATAAGGAATTACCTTTCTTTTCCATCCAGTTTATGTACTTAGGGCAATCTTTCTTCATATGTCCTTTCTTCCTATAGAAAAAACACTTGGGAAGAACTTTGGTACCATCATTCTTTATTGGTACATTTCCCTTATTCTTTTTCTTGAAGGACTTCTTTTTCCCTTTGTAACTAGAACTGATGGCTAGATGTGCACTTTCCATATTGTTTGCCTTAAGTCTCCCCTCTTCTTGTACACACATGTTCAGTAACTCATTTACTGTCTACTTTGCCTTTTGTGTATTATAGGATACCTTAAAGATATCATATTGCTTTGGGAGATAATTAAATATGAATGTCACTAATAAATTTTCTTGTATGTCATTATCCAAAATTTTCAGCTTAGAAGTCAAATCCCTCATGTGCATGATATGCTCACGCACGTTTTTCTTACCACTGTACTTTATGGTGCTTAACTGCTCTAATCGGGTGCAGCCTAAAGCCTTGTCAGCACTTTTGAACTGAGCTTCAATTGCCTTCATGTATTCTTGAACAGTTTTACATTCAGGAATTGATCCTCTAATGCTCTTATCAATATTATTCATGACAATCATTAAGCTTAATCTGTTAGACCGTTCCCACTTTTCATGGTGAGTAATTTGGGTTGGCGTACTAAAGTCCGTAAGAGCAGCAGGTTGTTCCTCACGAAGCGCCAAATCAAAATCCATGCACCCTAGAGTTATATACACCTTTTCTTTCCAATCTGGATAGTTTTCCCCAGTAAGCATTGGGAGAGTGTTCTGGTTATAAACTGCAAACAACAATAAGGAAGTTTAGATTTATTGGCGTACAACCTTATATTAATATTAACCCACGTCAATAATCAATAACACACTAAAATTAATTATAATCTACCTGTGGGTTAAACTTATAATCAATTTTAGTATGTAAAACTTTACACTAAGTTGATTTACATCAAACTTAAGTGACAGACAGATGTATTCTACAAAATTACCTGTGGGCTAAGATTATAGTCTATATCTGTCAAGGTCTGTATTAATAAGACTAGAATGCTACAGTACAATTCAGAAGGTTGTTCCACACCTGTAGGCAGAAGAAGGCTCTCACTGTCTTGTAGTTTCACATTCTACCTTATTCCATCTTCTCACATAAGAAAAGAATATTTCCCTGTGGGGATGATATCCAGTCCCAATGCAAAAGATGTAATTTTCTGATGCCTACCACTAGAAGGGTATTTCAATCTTTTATGACATCCTTAAATAGACACTTATATGTGTTAAAATATAAAACTAATTATTTCCTTGATTTTAACACAAAACTTTATTATAAAGGCATATTTGTCATCTATGGCATCCTTTAAACAAACATTCATAAGTGTTAATATAAGCCTAATAATCTTAAAAGAGTTTCTAATGGCTTATTCTTTTATTTAATACTGACTTTTAATGATGTTTGTTACTGTCACTAAAACAGTGACATAAACAACTTACTTTATTCATATAATTAGTGGCGTTTATTCTGTAATGTCACTAAACAGTAAGATTAAAACATTCTGTTATGTATATCTATTAGGGGTGCAAGTTTTACCCTGACAACCCGAATCCGCCCAAGCCCGCCCTGAACCCTGGCAGGGTTGAAGCCGGCCCGAACCCTGACAGGGCTGGGTTAGGGTTCAATTTTATATAAACCCTGACAGGGTTGGGCTGGGTTAGGGTTGACCCCCTGGGTTGAACCTGGCCTAACCTGACCCTGTATATATTTGAATATATTTATAAATATATGTATGATTTGTTTTTTTTCCTTGTTAAACACTTAAATTGATTTAGTTTGTATTTGTTATGTTCTTAAAAGAATATCATAGGTTGCTTGTATTTGTCATATGTTTTAAGTTGTAATTGTTATTTGATAATTTGTTGTATGTTTAGGGCCAATCAGGGTCAATATCAGGGTCAATCTAACCCTGAATCAGGGTTAATCAGGGTTGACCCGGCCCAACCTGGCCCTATCAGGGTCAATCAGGGCAGGTTAGGGTTAGGCCCAACCCTGACAGGGTCAGGGTTAGGGTTGTACATTTTCTGACCCTGGTAGGGTTGGGCTGGGTTAGGGTTAAGTTTCAATAGTCAGGGTTGGGGTTAGGGTTTTGAAAAACCCGGCCCTGTTGCAGCCCTAATATCTATATACAGTGGCGTTTTGTCTTTAAAAATCACTAAAACCGTGTTTAATACATTATGTTATGTTTATAGATACAGTGACGTTCTGTCTGTAAATGTCACTACAAGAAAACTAGATTTTTTTAGCGACGTTCAGAACACCCTGTCATAACAATATAGTCACTGTTCTTTAACTTTTAGCGACCTTCAGAACAAACTGTCATAAAAAGTGCAGTCACTTATACAGTGACGT
Organism: Protea cynaroides; assembly: GCA_028583415.1. NCBI lineage: Eukaryota > Viridiplantae > Streptophyta > Magnoliopsida > Proteales > Proteaceae > Protea > Protea cynaroides. The sequence continues at coordinate 66,135,746 of CM053274.1, forward strand.
TCGGTTCATAACTATATTATGGTGATATATAATAAAGATAGTCCAAAATCATTAAACGTCACCATCTGTATAACAGAATCACCCGGTTTAAAGTCATGGGTCAGACCGAAAATGAACCGAAACATAATGGTTCTAACAGGTCCAACCAAAACAGAACCAATCTGGGTCCATCCCGGGTCAAAAAGTGGGTCTTCGGGTCAACCCGAAAGGGGATTGGTTTGGGTCATGGGTTGAGCTCGGTTCGGTTCAAACTGTGATCGGGTTTTCTTTATCCGGTTCATATTATTGAACCGGGTTGAACCGAGATCACTTAAAACCCTAATTCCTTTTAGATCTAACCAAACATTCCTTTTAATTTACAATTCATGCCATCCTTATCATTTCTTTCTTCTTCTCTATTCAGATCACCGAAACTAGCAGCTGCGCATATGGGGGCTGGCCGGAGACACCTCCGTGCCAGAACACCTCCAAATGGCCGGAGAGATAGAGAGAGAAAAGAGGGATTAAATCCCATGGCAAAACGCTGCTGCGCATATGGGGGCTGGCCTGCTGCTCCTTGCGCGGTGGGCTGGCCCTTGCGGGCTGGCCTCGACAGCCTGCTGGCTGCTTGGTTGCCCCTTATGGCCGCGGCCAGCAGATCTGAAAATGGCTGGCTGCCGCAAGGAGCAGCGGCGGCTGGGCAGATTCTGCAATGCCCTGCTGCTCCTTGCGCGGCCGGCCAAACATATAATTTTTTTTTTATTCATTAAAACCGATTCTAAAATCAGATCGGTGGATGGGTGGCTGAAACCCTGCTCTGATACCAAATGTAAGAGTTTATCATCCCTACATTGAAGATTAATGCGGAAGATAAATACTTCCAGTGTGACTTGTTCCAACCATTGTCCGTCCAACCGATGTCCTCTTGTTGATCTACCCTGATATGCCCTGCTGTACAGAGAAAAGAAAAGAGAGAGGGGAAGGAGGTAGGGTTTCTATGTACTCCTTAATCTCAGACAAAAGAGAATGTAATGGAAATTCTCTGATTGCCTAAGTGTACACAGGACCCCACCTTTTGGATTATTTATAGACCAACCGTCTCCTTCCATCAAGGATGGACGGTGATCTGGGTGCCACATGTCCCAGGATCCTAATGTTAATCAATCAACTTAGGTGGGGCCAGGTGGCATGTGGGCCACCCAACTTACATTTTGTTCATACCATTGATTTTTTTAACTAACTTTAATTCTCTTTTTTTCTTCATGTCTAATATTCGGATTGAGTTAAAATTTTATAGGTAGATAAAAAACGGTTGGATCTAACCAATTTGAGCACTATGCAGCAGATATAACTGTTCCGTTTTGCCAAACTACTCCACTCAATCATTAGTGTTTATTCAAGAAGTTTTGAAATGGAATAGCCTACTGTGCTTCACTCTCAAAATAGTTGGAATATAAACTACCCATACAAACAGAGAACAAGAGAGAATAAGAGATTAAAAAAGATTCAAAATTCCCTGAGGCTCTTTTTGGTATAATTTATATTTATGTTTATGAGTTATTTATGACAAATCATTTATGAGGATAAATTATAAGTTAAAAATTTCTATATATACACCTAAAGAAGTATTGTAACATCATCTACTACTCACAAGTTTGGAAAATCATCAACTACCATCCATAATCTTTGCACCGTTAATCAAAGAGGCCCACCCTGTTAACAGAGTCTTGTTAGATGTTGATGTTAGCTCAAATGGAACTTTTCATGGACAATAGTGTCATTAGAGTAAGAGTGAAAGATCATTTTACCATGGATAGGAAAGGGAACCACTCCCTCATTAGGCTAGAACAAAGCTTGCAAAATTGGACTCCAAATATCCCCTGTGCATCAGAATCCTCCTTCTTCTTCTCCCATTAATTTGTAAATGGAGAATTTTTTTTAGAAAATATGATACAGGATGTATCGGTAGTGACTACTTCGAGGGTAGTCGACCTCCAGGGAAGAAGAGAATAGAGGGAAGAAGATAGAAGATTGGTTGTAATTGCTTGCTTGACATTCTATTTTCATCCTATTGTATAGTCTATAACAATTCTAGAATGTGCTATTCAATTACAATCCTACGGATATAACACTCCTAATCCAATGGTTGTAACATTGCCGTCCCCATATACGAGAACCTTGTCCTCAAGGTTCTGCTGAGGTTGTTGTCGATCAAAGTATCGTTTCAGCTGCCAAATATGGGATAATAATTCGAATACAAATATCAGAGGAGGATCCAAAATTTCAATAGGCACGACCAACCCCGAAACGTGGTCGTTATCTTCGTCCTCATCCACGTTGCTACCCATGATGCCAAAACACTGTTTAACCTCATTCGGTTTCAATCCATCAACAGAAGCAAGGAATGTAAGTGGAGCCTCCGGGGAATGATTCAAGAAGTTTGCGTCGTTACAAATCCATTGAAAAGGACGTCGAGAACCCACCATATTAGATAATACTTTTCTATTATTTTATCCCATGCTGAGTTCTGATTTCCACGAGAACCAACTGCTGTTTCCAAGCTGCCCATGCTTTTGTCACCAGCAACTGAACTTAAATTTCTCTCCCAAGCTTCATCTCCTTTGTCTTTTTTTTGAATCACTTGCTATGGACTCAAAAGGATTAACAAAAGAGAACTTAATCGAACAAGAGTCAAATACATTAGGCCAAGAATTCCTTCTAGTAGACAATCCCAAATAATTCCATTTATTACTTTCTCTAAATATTGCTCATTTTCCATCCATAAGATCTATAGACCACTATTGAATTGTAAATTTTACATTGGAACCCGGAGTTTGCATCTCATCATTTGAGGGATAATATTTCTTGAAAACCTCACTTCCATTCAAAATATTCTCCAAACGATCTGATTGCAATAGTTTCTCATTCCTCCGTAGCTTTAAAAGATATTGGAAATGTAGGCATCGGCGATGCTGGTTCTTGCCCTGGTAACTGAGTCGCTCAAGGATACCTGATTCGTCGTAAATGGAAATAGGAGGTCCATTGAAGGGTTGGTGGAATGACCAAGCACTTTGGCCAGGGCATTGAGTCTCTAATTTGCCGACCCAAATGTATGCGAACAACATCGCATTCCATGATTCCTTAATTACCTCCAACCCATCATTCACCAGGGTAGAATAATTTTTGAAAGAGCAATAAAATTCCTAGGTCTCATGAATAAACTTGCTTCTTGGTGGAAAGTGACAATCTTGGTGGTTGAATCTTGATAAACTTGCTTCTTGACTTCTCAGTATTTCTTGGTAGCTCTTTCCTTGTTCGATAATAAATAAATCCAGAAGAAAATAAGCACTGCAATAAGTACAAGAAAACCCATTATAGACAGTGCAACAATCAGAACTCCATTAATGTAATGAGAAGATCATTTACTAGTGGCTTGTGGTCCATCCACTTCCTCATGTGGCAGTACAGTTCGGAATCCCAAGAAACTCCAGCATAGCCTTTATATTTGCTGGCCATACCAATCTAAATTACCAATAAACAACCTATTCCCAAAATTGTTGAGTAATCCAATATTTGGAGTTTCACAAGAAAATAAATTAGTGGATAAGTCTAGAAGTTTTAACCGTTCTAGATGGCCAATAGTGGAAGGTACTGATCTCCTCAGTGAATTGCTCGACAAATCTCTATCAAATACCTCTGCTGCAATGATGAAACCAAAGAAAGACAAATGATGGAAAACACCAGCATTCGAACGAGAAAGCAGGAAAGATCTTGGATCGACGCTCTCCGTATTCCTCGCCAAATCCAATGGTAGACGCACCTCTCCTTGATTATAAGCCGCCGATATCTTACGCATCACAGTCTCCGTTACCCAAGTGAGCCAGTGCAAAGACAAAATAGAGTAGAACACATCAAAGTATCTAGTCGGAAAGAGACGCTTGTGAAAGGAACCAAGAACAAGATCCGGAAGGAGTCTTGCATTATTCATCATTTTCTTCTTCGTAGCCTCCGATTCCTCTACGCAGAACTGTGATGGACTATGACTATTCTCATCATATGGCTTTAGGTGTGAAGCAGAGTCTGTCTCTACAACTGAGTCCCTTTGTTCCTTGAGTGTCTTGACGATCAATGTCTTGAGGAGGTTCATCACTTGCACTGCAGATATCAATGCAATCGAAGGATCTATCATTTGAGTCATGTTTGGGGCAAAGACCATTGCACCACATTTTGTGCATTCATCTTGTTTAGATGCAGCTTGGACAATATCAGCCATTAGGTTGATGGCCCAATCCCTCCGAAGTATTGTTGGCCTACCATTCCCTTTAGAGTAAATACACATCTGCATAGATTCCCTGGGAACTCCAAAGATAGTTTGACCTTGAGGAAAGAGGGCCATTTCCGTAGGTGGTCGATCACTGAAGTTCGACCTTGATTTAAACGACGAATACGCCGAATCACCACCTAAGCAGGGTAGAACGAATCGAATAGTGTTCAACCGGATCACACCAGAAGCCACTACTCAAGTAGAGTGGGAGAGATCGAAGTCAGAGAGCACAATGTTCTTCTCTTCTCTAATCAGAACATTTTCTGGTTTAAGGTCTCTGTAAGCAACACCTATCATATGCAGATACTCTAGAGCCCAAAGAGTCTTAGCTCCATAGAACTTGGCTGATGAACTGCTGAACTCCTTCCCTGGCTCGCGTTGCTGGGCTGCGTGGAGGTCACCGCCTAGGCAGAGTTCCATAATGAGATGAGAGTAGTGCGAAGCATCGAACTCGGTGTAGAGAGTAGGGAGAAAAGGGTGGTCAAGGCTACCCAATATCTCTTTATCCATATCTACTCTCTGAAGTTTCTTCCTGCAAGTTAGTGCTTCTCTGTCCATTACTTTCATGGCGTACAAGCATTCAGGCTTATACGGACTGTGATGGAATGAAGGAACTAGGGATTGGGTTTGGGTTTTAATTAAGGCTTGGAGCGGTGGAAATGAAGAAGAAGATTTAAGGGCTATGGATTGGAGTTGTGGTTGAGTTCGGGAAACAGGGGATCCTAGAGGTTCGGTCGCTGGCTTGGGGTGTGTAAAAGGATGGGTTTATGGGAGGCAGGGGATATGTTGTAAGACCCGCACGCCATGAACCCAATCTAATCTTACATTCTCATGTCGTGACCGGTCATCTCATCATAATTGGCTCAAGTAAACCAATTGTATGAAGAAACCACAAGATAAAGTAAGCAACGAGTCAAATTTAGTTGGTGTGGTTGACTGTTTAAGATGGTGTGGAAGCAACTAGTCAAAAACTAAAAATCAAAAAATTTTGGTCGTGTGGTAGTAATTTTGAGGGGTGTGGTCGACCACACATGAGACCACACGACGTGTGGTCACATATTTTGGATGTGTGGTCGACAGATTCTATGACCCCACGTGCGACCACACGATACTGAACAAACTCCGTGTTTAGGAAACTTTCCTAATTTGAGGGGGGACACTTTCCTAATTAAACCGGGACTCTATATGGAGGTTTTCCTCTATAAAAGGTACGTTCCTTAGCCTCTCTCACTCTTTTAGAACTCAAATTGAAACCCTAAACCTAAAAGAGAAAGAGAAAGGAAGAGAAGGGGAAGAAGGAGATTTGGAGAAGAAGCTTGAAGAGGAAGGTTTTGTAGAAAAAAGTTCTATCTCTCTACAACAAGCTTAAGGTATGGACTTGACTCTATGGAGTAGATCAGATAAAATAGGTTCTTTTCAAGATTGATGTGTTAAATCTAATGTAATGATTTCGATTATGGAATTTCTAAGAAAAACCATGAGAAAATAGGTTAGGAATAATTGATAATGGGAAACTGTACATAATGGCCATAGGATAACCATAGGATGAGCCAAAGTGATGAGCTGAGGAATCGACTCAAGAAGAATTCAGATTGAGATGAAAAAATTGACCAAACATCATGTGGTCGCAGCCTGTGGTCGACCACAGGTGGTCGACCACAGGGTTACCAGAGGGTCGACCACAGCTATTCGGGAAGTTCCCAGAAAAGGTGTGGTAGCGTAAAATGCGACCACAGGGTTCGACCACACAGTGTGTGGTCTATATATTGCGACCATAGGTTCGACCACACGTGTGACCACACAATAACAACAAGTATATTTTGAGACCAAACAAGATTTTTGACTACTATAACTTGGTAAACTTGAACCCTAACTTAAATACATTAATTGTTTAGGTTCCTAATAGATTCAAAGTGACTTCCAAAGCTTGAAAGAGGAGCAAACATCGATCAAAGGTGAATGAAAAAGACCTAAACTAATTGGATAATAACAAACTACTTTATTTTTTATTGAGTCCAATGCCATGATTGATTCTATGCTTGAATGCTTGTAATGTGCATCTCATATGTCATCCACTATTCATGCTATTACTGTTCATGCATATTTAATTTCATTTATTTATAACATGATGATGATGATGATGTTAGGAATAGACATGTGAATGTATGTGTGTGATTGGTGTGTTTGATACGAGTGGAGCATCAGGGGGAGGATGTGGCATGGTGGTCTTTGACCTCGTCACCAGACTATAGCTCTATCTCTACTCAAGTCTTGCCCACTGACATCGTTGTATCGCCATTACCTTAGCAGAACTATTACATCATAGGGCATCAGGGGAGGTGGTCTCGGACCGTGTGGTCTTTGACTCTGTCGGGGGGCCTCAGCTCTATCTCTATGGACGTATTGAGGGATGCTGAGGTGAGGCCTTAGATACACTGTTTGACATTAGGATTGATTAGTTGCGAGTCTAATTTGCAATCCCTCACCAATAGGGGCTTACGTGTTGGTATGGGTAGGCAATCAGGAGAAGTGTGGGCGGTGTTTGATCCGGACACTTTAACTCTATCTCTATTCCATGGTGGGTGCATGTGGGACGACTGTAAACACCCCATTTTTTGCTTTCCTTAAATAGGGCAGCCATATTGGTGTGTAAATAGCAAGAGAGAGAAGGCGAGTGAAACTCTCTCAAACTAGCAACCAATTAGTCCCTGTGTGCTGGCTGATTTTTGTGGGCTCCACAACAAGGTCATGGACTATAATTTGCATGGATGCGTAGGACACATAATCATCTCCAAAATGAGACCAGAATCCCTTAATTCTGACGTCAGATGGAGAAGAGATAGCAATTTTAGTTGATTTGAAAGTGCAGAGGGTTTTTTTGTGCGGATTATCATAAATTAAGGACTTTTGGGTGAATTATCATAAATTTGATTTGATTGGACTTCATTCGGCCATATCTTGATCGTCTGAAGTCGAATCAGGTGATTCAAGTGCCAGTGTGCTCCATTGCCTGTCCTCTTCATAATGGACGTAAAGAATTTTGGGCAGAAGCCGCCAGCGGGTCCCATGTAAAGTTACCAGTAGGATTATCGTCGAAACTCCAATTCTTCATATCATGATCATCCGAAGTCCGAATCAGGCGATTCAAGTGCCAGTGTGCTCTATTGTCTGTCCTCTTCAAAGTGGATGTAAAGAATTTTGGGCAGAAGCTGCCAGCGGGTCCCATGCAAAGTTGTCAGTAAGATTATCGTCGAAACTCCAATTCTTCATATCTTGATCATCTGAAGTCCGAATCAGGCGATTCAAGTGCCAGTGTGCACCATTGTCTGTCCTCTTCAAAGTGGACATAAATAATTTTGGGCAGAAGCCGTCAGCGGGTCCCATGCAAAGTTGCTAGTAGGATTATCGTCAAAGCTTCAATTCTTCATATTTTGATCATCTGACATCCAAATCAGGTGATTCGAGCACCAGTGTGCTCCTTTGTCCGTCCTCTTCAAAGTAGACGTGGAAAATCTGAGACAGAGGCCGTCGAAATTTTTCATGCGGAATTGCAAGCTGAGAGGATCCATAATAGAGAGAGAAATCAATCCAGTCCAGCCTTACCCAGCCCAGACCAGTCCAGACCAAGTCGGTTTAACCCATGTGCTTGTATTTTTTGTATGTTCGTATTTTGTTATACCTATATGTTCATATGATATATATTATATATTTATATATTATATAATATTTCTAAGTATTATATATATATATATATATATATATATATATATAGATTCGGTCATGAACCCTATAAGAGAGAGAGAGGAAGAGAGAGAGAATGGGAAGAGAGAAGAAGAAGACGAATATATATATATGTTGGGTTAAGAAGAAAAAGAGAGAAAGAGAGAGAGAGAGAGAGAGAGAGAGAGAGAGAGAGAGAGGAAGAGAGAGAGAGAGAATGGGAAGAGAGAATAAGAAGCCGAATATATATATATATATATATATATATATATATATAAAAAAAAAAATATAATATATATATATATATATATATGTTCGGTTAGAAGAAAGAGAGAGAGAGATAGAGGAGAGAGAGAGAGGAAGAGAGAGAGAGAGAATGGGAAGAGAGAAGAAGAAGCCGAATATATATATATGTTCGGTCAAGAAGAAAAGAGAGAAAGAGAGAGGGAGGGAGAGAGAGAGAGGAAGAGAGAGAGAGAAAGGAAGAGAGAAGAAGAACCCGATAAGAGAGAGAGAGAGAGGGAGGAAGAAGAGCCGAAGAATGGGAGAGTTCTGTGGAGGGAAAGATGGAGGTGTTGCCACCTCCACCTTTCCCATGCCCACACTCCCTTACCGCCACCTCCTTCCATGCCCTTACTCCCCTCCACTTCTTGAACTTCCATGCCCACACTCCCTCACCGCCATCTCCTTCCATGCCCTTACTCCCCTCCACTTCTTGAACCTCCATGCCCTTACTCCCCTCCACTTCTTGAACCTCCATGCCCCTACTCCCTTCCACCTCTTGAGCCACTCACTCCCTCCCTTCCACATCTTGAGTCATAAATGTCACATCCCAATTTCGTACTATTCAGAATAGTGTGATGAACCGCTAATAAATCAACGGTTCAACCAGGATCTCTAATAGGCTGTGTCCTGGTAAACTAAACCATACATATCCACAACCATAATCAGAATAAATTCATAATAGCGAAAGTCTTAATATTAAATGAACTGAGGAATCTAACTGTGATAATCATAAATAAAATATCAAATTATGTTGTATCAACCGAGACATAAGTAAATAAAATATCAAATTACATTTCCTTAATAGTTCAAAAAAAATCTAATCGAAAATGCATGAGTTGCACTCGCATGAGGAGTTATGCGTCTCCACTATGTCTTCAGCCTCCATTGCAGCAACGTGTCCATACACAAAAACATTCATATAGTCTTCCACAGTGGTACCTGCAACATCAACTAAAAATATTTGACGTCAAAAGGGTGTGCACACATCACGGCTCAGTGAGCAAACAAAACAATGCAACAAACATATGCATGCATTCAATTCATATATGTGGTCTGGTATATAAGTTTGCAATGTGCTATAGAACGGTTCAGTGGCCGCCTCACCTCTATACATAGGGTGTGTAAGCCCACCCAACGGATCAAACACCATTGTCGTCCACATCCACCCCAACATGGAATAGAGATAGAGCTAAAGTGTCTGGATCAAACACCGCATAACACTTCCCCTAATGCCCTACCCATACCAACATGTAAGCCCCTGCTGGCGAGGGCTTGCAAACTGGGCTCGCAATTAACCAATCCTAATGTCAAACAGTGTATCCAAGGCCTCACCCCAACATCCCTCAATACGTCCATATAGATAGAGCTAAGGCCCCCCGGCAGAGTCGAAGACTACACGGTCCGAGACCACCTCCCCTAACGCCCTACGACGTAATAGTTCTGCTAAGGTAATGGCAATGCGATGATGTCAGTGGACAAGACTTGAGTAGAGATAGAGCTAAAGTGTCCGGATCAAACACCGCATAACACCTCCCCTGATGCCCCACTCGCATCAAGTACACTAACCACACACAAACATTCACATGTCTATTCCTAGCATCATCATCATCATCATGTTATAAATAAAATAGAATTAAATATGCATGAACATTAATAGCAGGAATATTGGATGACATGTTGAATGCACATTACAAGCATACACGCATAGGATCAGTCATGGCATTGGACTCAAGAAAATATGAACAATTTATTATTAGCCAATTAGTTTAGGTCTTGTTCCCTCACCTTTGCTTGAGTGTAGATCCTCTTTCAAGCTTTAAGAATCACTTTTATATCAATAGGAAAACCTAACAAGTCGATAGATTTTAGTTAGAAGTCATTCTGACAATTTTAGGCTTGCTGTTAAGCGAGGGTCGTAGGGTGGGTCGCAGGTAGGGTAGCAGTTTACTGCGACCCCCAGGGTAGGGTCGATGCCAGGGTCGGATGTTCCATCGACCCTGGGTGCGACCACCGCATCCTTGGACTTCCCGAATGCTAGGGGTCAATCCTGTGGTCTGGTAGGGTCGATTCCCAATCGACCCCTCGTGCGACCCCCCGTGGTTTGAGTCAAGAATTTCATTCTACAGTCCATTCTTTCATGTTTGGGTTATGGCTTACTTCCACAATCCATTTTATGCTTGTTCTATGGCTTAAAACTCTAGATTTATTCCTTACTTTGCCTACCATGATTTTCTCCATGGATTTCATTAAAATCCTCCTATGGATGGATGATTTGGTTTTCTCCTAAGTCATACCCTCTTCATGAACTATTCTAAGGTCTTAAATCATTAATGGACACATACCCATACCTTAGGTTTGCTGAGATTCAGAGGTTTCTCTGAATTCTTCTCTTTATTCTTCTTCTCCAATTTTTCTTCTCTTCTCCTTCTCTTCTCTTTCTCTCACTTTCAATTAGGGTTTCAAAAGGAGTGAAAGAGGCTTAGGGACGTCCTATTCATAGAGGAGAACCTCCCAAAATAAGTCCCATTGAGATTATGAAAGAATCCCCTTGAAATTTGGAAAGTTTCCTATTTACGGTTTCTGTCGGGAAAGAGGGGGTCAATGATCCCGTCGACCCTCAGGTCTAAATTGTCCGACCCCCAGTTAAAATTTCAGGGGTCTGACTTCCCAATGAGGGGGGTCCGGCCCTGCCTATCTGGGTATGTGACCCTGCCCTCTATTTTACTATTTTTGGGTCAGTTTAATACCTGGTTTCACTATTTTCTTTACGCACTTAGTCCATTTGGCTCGACCATGATAGGTAGACCTGGTACAAGGTGGTAAGACCGGTTAGTTCGATACGGGTCTTACAATAAATCCATCACCTCATCTTCTTGAGCCCTCCACTTCTTGAACCCCCATGCCCCTACTCCCTTCCACATCTTGAGCCATAAATCCCTCCACCTCTTGAGTCATAAATCCATCACCTCACTTACTTAAGCCACTCACTCCCTCCCTTCCACATTTTGAGTCATAAATCCATCACCTCATCTTTTTGAACCCTCCACTTCTTGAACCTCCATGCCCCTACTCCCTTCCTCATCTTGAGCCATAAATCCATCACCTCACTTCCTTCAGCTACTCACTCCCTCCCTTCCACATCTTGAGTCATAAATCCATCACCTACTTCTTGAGTCTAACACCTTTCCCATCCCATCACCTCACTTCCTTAAGCCCAACTCCATCACACATCATCTTCTTGAGCCATGCTCAAGCAACTAAGGGCTATATATAAAAGGAGCACCCATCTAACTACTTGAAAAAGAGAAGAGGGAGAGGGGGGAAAGGCTAAAAAAAAAGGGGAGAATAGAAGTGAGTTTGAGAGAGAAAAAAAAAGAGGAGATAGAGAAGAGACATTGGGACCAAGAGGGGAGATTGAGGAAAAGAGAGAAAGGAAAGGAGGAAAGAAGGAGGGAAAGCTTGCTGCTCGTGCCATAGATCATCTCTAACCATCATCAAAGGCTCCACCCCATTGTTGGGAACAAGGTTGGTACCTTAAACTTTATTTTGATAGCTTCCATGAAGCTCAAATAATCGAAAATTGTATAAATATGCCTATTTCGATAATCATGATCTTCAAATGCTATATGGCATGTGTGTCAATACCATGATGTTCATGTTTGATGTGATTTAATATTGGCCATCAATCCTGAATAAGTTAAATCTAGCTCATTGATTATAATTTTGATATGATGAAATATTAGTAATTTTGAGTGATTTGGACCGTTAGATTGACATCATGGGTGATTTAAATGATCTAAACCATTAGAATATCATTTCAAATGATTTCAACCATTAGATCTTCACTATGAGCGATTTAAATGATCTAAATCATTAGATCATCATTTCAATTGATTTCAACTGTTAGATCTTCACTGTGAGTGATTTTGAATGATTTCAACATTGGATCTTTATTGTGAGTGATCTTGAATTATTTTAACATTGAATCCTCATTGTGGATGTTTTTAAAGGAATATGAATGGTTGGATTATGATCTTGAATGATTTGAACCATTGAATTTTCATTGTGAGTAATTTTGAGTGATTTGAACCATTGGATCTTGATCATGAGTGTTTTTGATGAACCTGAACGGTTGGATTATCATGATGAGTGATCTGAACCGCTAGATAATCTTTTGTGAGATCTAAGCCATAGATCTTAGCTATTTTAATGAGAAATGAGTCATTGATCACGATTATAACTTGATGTGAGATCTGAGCCGTTGATCTTGGCTGTTTTGATGAAATCTAAGTGTTGATCATGATCATCTTTTTTTGAAGAGATATTATAAGACCCGCACCAAACTAATCGGTCATACCACCTTGTACCAGGTCTACCTATCATGGTCGAGCCACATGGACCAAGTGCCTGAAGGAAATCACAAGACCAGGTATGAAATTGACCCAAAAATAGTAAAATGGAGGGTAGGGTCGCATGCCTAAATAGGTAGGGTCGACCCCACCTCAATAGGATCCAACCCATGGTTTTCAAGTCCTAGGGTCGGATGACTTGAGACCCTAGGGTCGACGGATTCTGCGACCCTAGCATCGACCCTTGGCAAACTGACAGAAACCAGAAATTAGGAAACTTTCCTATTTCAAAGGGAATCTTTTCTAAACTCGTTGGGACGGATTTTGGGAGGTTTTCCTCTATAAATAGGACGTCCCTTAGCCTCTTTCACTCCTTTTGAAACCCTAATTGATAGTGAGAGAAAGAGAAGAGAAGGAGGAGAAGAAGAAGATAAGGAGAATTTGAGAAGACAACTAAAGAGAAGGAATTCAGAGGAATCTCTGAATCTCAGTAACCCTAAGGTATGGATACATTCTCCATGAACTATGTAAGACCCTAAGAATAGTTTATGAAGAAGTTAGGGTTGGGAGAAACCCAAATCATCTACCCATGGATGAGTTTCAAAGGAATCCATGAGGGTAATCATCATAGGCGATGGAAAGTGTGTAAAAACATAGCTATGAGCTGTAGAACATTCTTAGGATGGACCTACAAAACTATAGGAACGACCCCATGCTCTCGGGAAGTCTAGGGGGGGCTGTGGTCGCACCTAGGGTCGATGGGTAACCGACCCTATGACCGACCCTATACCCTGGGGTCTCAGATACCTGCGACCCATCCTGCGACCCTAGCTTTACAGCAAGCTTAAAACTGTTGGAATTAATTCTAATTAAAATCTATCGACTTGTTAGATTTTCCTAGTGATATAAAGGTGATTCTTAAAGCTTGAAAGGGGATCTACACTCAAGCAAATGTGAGGGAACAAAACCTAAACTAATTGGCTAATAATAACCTATTTTCGCTTATTGAGTCCAATGTCATGTATGATTTTATGATTTTATGATTGTAATGTGCATTCAACATGTCATCTTCTATTCCTACTATTATTGTTCATGCATATTTAATTTCGTATGTTTATAACATGATGATGATGGTGATGTTAAAAATAGTCATGTGAATGTTTATGTATGGTTAGTGTATTTGATGCGAGTAGGGCATCAGGGGGAGGACGTGATATCGAGGTGTGTCCTGGTCACCAGACTCTAGTTCTATCTCTACTCAAGTCTTATCCACTAACATCGTCGTATCGCCATTACCTTACCAGAACTATTACATCGTAGGGCATCAGGGGGGGACGTGACATTGTGGTGTGTCCTGGTCACCAGACCCTAGCTCTATCTCTATGGATGTATTGAGGGATGCTGGGGTGAGGCCTTGGATACATTGTTTGACATTAGGATTGGTTAGTTGCGAACCTAGTTTGCAAGCCCTCGCCAATAGGGGCTTATGTGTTGGTATGGGCAGCCGGTACAACAATGCCGTTTTCATTGGGTGTATACTTGTCCATGATGGGTGCATGTGGGACGGCAATGCCGATATTCATTGGGCGGCTCCACACACTTGTGTATAGAGGTGAGGCGGCCTCTGAACCTTTCTATAGCACATTGCAAACTTATATACCAGACCATAGTTATGAATTGAATGCATGCATATGTTTGTTGCATTGTTTTGTTTGCTCACTGAGCCGTGATGTCTGCTCACCCTTTTCGAATTCGAATATTTTAGTTGATGATGCAAGTATGACTGTGGAAGATTATATGAGTACTCCGGCATACGGACATGTTGCAGCGATGGACGTAAAAGATATAGTGGAGACGCATGACTCGTCATGCGAGTGCAATTCATGCGTTTTCGATTAGATTTTTATTTGGATTATTGAGAAAATATAATTTGATATTTTATTTTATTTACTTATGTCTCAGTCAATACAAAATAATTGAATATTTTATTTATGATTATCACATTTAGATTCATTTAATATTAAAACTTTCGCTATTGTGTATTTACTCTAATTATGATTGTGAAAGTGTATGGTTTAAACCAAACGGACACAGCCTATTCGAGATCCTGGTTGAACCGTTAGTTATTTGCGGTTCATCACACCATTCTGAACAGTGCGGAATTTGGGTGTGACAACTTGGTATCAGAGCCCTCAGGCCTTTCCCATGAAACTTGAATACTTCGACTAGAGTCCATGAACTGAGTTAGGATAAATTAAAAGCTTTAATACAAACACACCATAAGCACCTGTGTTGGTTGAGACAGAACTTAAACAAGACAATAATGTACATATTAAAGGTGGAACCATATATATACACAAACCGAAAGAGAAAATTCAAAACTTATCCTGATAAACGAATAATGTAGGGTATGATCTATAAGTCGGACAGTTATCTAAGTATACAAAGGATATAGTACAATAAGAAAAAAGGAAGCATCTGTAAAGTAGAAAAAATTGGAATATCGAGTTGGTACTCACAAGATGTGAAACTCGATGTATGATTGGGAAAGGAGAAAAATGGCTAGTAATGCCTAAATTCCCTGCAAAGATAAAGGGAAGGAGCTTAGGCTAAATCCAACAGAGATAAGAGAACAATGGCTATAGACCAAAAGTGAGAGTAACTATAAAAGAAGATAAAGCTATACTCATGGGCGATGTGGAGACTCAGAGTGAGATCCACTACACGCTGATCCATTGCTCGCTGAGCATTACGAAGATGTTACAACTTGATCCCACCACTATCTGGGTCAAGAACGGGTAGTGAAAACTCATCTGAGCAAATGCTAAATAATGATAATCAGATTGGAGCAAATCAAAGGAGGTGAATAATCAGACCACTCCAGCCAATTTACCTGGACTACCCAAGTTGCCAATGTTACATCAACACCTCCGAGTCGGACCATATACAGTACTAATTGGTAGCAACACTATACCCCCAACATTTATTACCTATAACACAATGCCTATCATACAGCAAGTCCCAGTAACGCACACCCCAGTGCAGAAGCTTGGTGCACAACAAGCAGTGTATCAAGGTGGTTACCCTTATCAGCCACCGATGTATGGGATAGCTGCATCATGACAAAATGATCCGACAAGGATTGAAGAATGTTTCCTGAAGATGAAACCTCAAACATTTTCAGTAAAGGATCATGACACACCCCAATTTCATACTATTCAGAATGGTGTGATGAACCGCTAATAAGCCAACGGTTCAACCAAGATCTCAAATAGGCTGTATCCGTTTGATTTAAACCATACACTTCCACAACCATAATCAAAGTAAATACACAATAGCGGAAGTTTTAATATTAAATGAACTGAGAATTTAAATGTGATAATCATAAATAAAATATCCAATTATCTTGTATTGACTGAGACATAACTAAATAAAATAAAATATCAAATTATATTTCCTCAATAATCCAAATAAAATCTAATCGAAAACGCATGAGTTGCACTCGCATGATGAGTCATGCGTCTCTACTATATCTTCGGCATCCATCGCAGCAACATGCCCGTATGCGGGAGCATTCATATAATCTTTTACAGTCATACCTGCATCATCAACTAAAAATATTCTAATTCGAAAAAGGTGAGCACACATCATGGCTCAGTGAGCAAACAAAACAATGCAACAAACATATGCATGCATTCAATTCATATCTGTGGTCTGGTATATAAGTTTGCAATGTGCTATAAAAAGGTTTGGAAGCCGTCGCACCTCTATACAAGAGTGTGTGGAACCGCTCAATGGATCAAACACCATTGCCGCCCCCACATGCACCCACCATGGAATAGAGATAGAGCTAAAGTGCTTAGGACCGCACCGCATCACACTTCCTCTAATGCTCTACCCATACCAACACGTAAGCCCCTATTGATGAGGGCTTAAAAACTGGCTTCACAACTAACCAATCCTAATATCAAACAGTGTATCCAAGACCTCACCCCAGCATCCCTCAATACATCCATAGAGATAGAGCTAAGGCCCCCCGACAGAGTCAGAGACTATACGGTCCGAGATCACCTCCCTTGATGCCCTACGACGTAATAGTTCTGCTAAGGTAATGGTGATACGACGATATTAATGGACAAGACTTGAATAGAGATAGGGCTAAAGTGCTTAGGACCGCACCGCATCACACTTCCCCTGATGCCCCACTCACATCAAATACACTAATCACACACAAACATTCACATGCCTATTCCTAGCATCATCATCCTCATCATGTTGTAAATAAACGAAATTAAATATGCATGAATAGTAATAACAAGAATAGTAGATGACATGTAATATGCACATTACAATCATACAATCAAATAATCATATATGGAATTGGACTCAATAAACAAAAACAGTTTATTATTAGCCAATTAGTTTAGGTCTTGTTCCCTCACCTTTGCTTGAGTGTAGATTCTCTTTCAAGTTTTAAGAATCACTTTTATATCACTAGGAAAACCTAATAAGTCAATAGATTTTAATTAAAAATAATTTCAACAGTTTTAAGCTTATTGTACTGCTAGGGTCGCAGGATGGGTCATAGGATGGGTCGCAGGTATCTGAAACCCCAGGGTATAGGGTCGGTCATAGGGTCGATTACCCATCGACCCTAGGTGCAACCATAGCTTCCCTGGACTTCCTGAGAGCTTGGGGTCAATCCTGTGGTGTGATAGGGTAGGTTACCAGTCGACCCTAAGTGCGACCATATGTAGTTTGAGTTGACTTTTCATCCTATAGTCCACTCTTTCATGTTTGGATCCTTTGGCTTACTTTCATGGTCCATTCTGTGATTGTTCTATGGCTCAAAACTCCAAGTTACTTCCTTTACTTTGTTTACAATGACTCCCTCTATGGATTCCATTGGAATTTTCTCATGGATGGATGATTTGGGTTTCTCCTAGATCCTACCCTCTTTATAAACTATTATAGGGTCTTACACAATTCATGGAGAATGTTTTCATACCTTAGACTTGCGAAATTCAGAGATTCCTTTGAAACTCTTCTCCTTAGCCTTCTTCTCCAACTTTTCTTCTCTTCCTTCTCTTCTCTTTCTCTCACTTTCAATTAGGGTTTCAAATGAGTGAAAGAGCCTAAGGGATGTCACACCCCAATTCTGCACACTTCAGAATGGTGTGATGAACCGCTAGCAAACCAACGGTTCAACCTGGATCTCGTACAGATGGTATCCGACTGATCTAAACCTCATACATCCACATTCATAATCAGAGTAAATACACAATAGCGAAAGTCTTATAGTAAAATGAACTGAGAATCTACTGTGATATTAATATTTAAGTAGCAAATTATTCTGTATCAACTGAGACATAAATAAATATCAAGTACATGTCTTTAATAAATCCAAATAAAGAAAACTAAAAATCTAATCGAATACACATGAGTTGCACTCGCAAGAGGAGTCATGTGTATCCACTTCATCTTCAACTTCCATCGTCGCCACGTGACCATACACTGGAGCATTTACATAATCTTCGACGGTAGTACCTGCATCATCAACTAAAAATATTCGACGTTGAAGGGTGAGCACACATCATGGCTCAGTGAGCAAAACAAAACAATGCAACAATACATATGCATGCAGTCAAATCATATCTTTGGTCTGGTTTATAGTTTGCAATGTGCTATAGAAAGGATAGGTGGCCGCCACACCTCTATACACGAATGTGTGAAAATACCCAGTGAAAACGGCACCGTCGCCCCATAAGCACCCAGAATGGCACAATATACATCCCATGAAGAACGGTCATGGCTGTACCGGTTGATACCATACCAACAAATAAACCCCTACTGGCTAGGATTGCAAACTGGGCTCAACTAACCAATCCTAATGCCAAACTGTGTATCCAAGGCCTCACCCCAGCATCCCTCAGAACATCCATAGAGATAGAGCTAAGGCCCCCCGGTAGAGTCAGAGACTACAAGGACCGAGACCACCTCCCCTGATACTCTACGACATAATAGTTCTGCTAAGGTAACGGTGATACGACGACGTTAGTGAACATGACTTGAATAGGCTATGGCACAATAAACCCCGATGAAAACGGCATCGAAGTACCGGTTGATACCATCCCTACCCTTACCATATACACTGGCCAAACACAAACATTCACATGCCTATTCCTATCATCATCATCATCATCATGTTATAAACAGTAAAGTAAATATGCATGAACAAATAATAGAAATATTGGATGACATGTTGAATGCACATACAAGCATACACGCATAGAATCAATATGGCATTGGACTCAAGAAAATAAAATAGTTTATTATTAACCAATTAGTTTAGGTCTTGTTCCCTCACCTTAGCTTGTTAATAGATCCTCTTCCAATCTTTAGAATCACCTTTATATTGTGATTATACTGCTAGAAGACCTAACAAAGTCGATAGAATTTAATTAGAATTAATTCTGATTTTTAAAACCTTGTTGTTAACTGGGGGTAGCAAGACGGGTAGCAGGACGGGTAGGAGTTTTCTGCGACCCCCAGGTAGGGTCGATGCCTAGGGTCGGATGTTCCATCGACCCTAGATGCTACCCCTCCTTTCCTGAACTTCCCGAATGCTGGGGGTTGATGCTAGGGTCGGAGGTTCCATCGACCCTAGGTCCGACCCCCCATGGTTTGAGTCGAAAACATCAAATTTTGTCCATTCATTCATGTTTGGGGTCCTATGGCTTGCTTCTATAGTCCATTCCATACATGTTCTATGGTTTAGAACTATTCTTTATTCACCTACATGGTTTCAATGATCTCCTCCATGGTTTCCATTGAAACCTAACCATGGATGGGTGATTTGGGTTTCTTCTAAGTCATACCCTCTTCATAAACCATTCTAAGGTCTTAAATAAATCATGGGGAATGTATTCATACCTTAGGTTTGCTGAGATTCAGAGTTTCCTCTGAATTTCCTCCTCCTTGGTCTTCTTCTTCAATTCTCTTTCTCTTCTCCTTCTCTTCCTTCTCTTCTCTTTATTTCAATCCAATTAGGGTTGTAAAAAGAGTGAAAGAGGCTTAGGGACGTCCTATTTATAGAGTAAAACCTCCCAAAATAAGTCTCATTGAGTTTAGGAAAGGTTCCAATTGAAATTAGGAAAGAATCCTAATTTTCGGTTCGTGCTGTTTTTCTCGAATACCGGGGGTCGATGGGGGGTCGGACAATTCGAGACCCCTGTGACCCCTGGTCACGGGTCGATGGGGGGTCGGACCTGCCTATTAAAACCTGCGTCCCTACCCTCATTTTGACTATTTTTGAGTAAATTTTTATATTGGGTCTTGGTTTTTCTTCACACACTTGGTCCACTTGGCTCGACCATGATATGTAGACGGGTCCCGACACAAAATATAAGGTTAGGCCGGATTCGTGGCGTGTGGGTCTTACATAAGGGACATCCTATTTATAGAGGAAAACCTCCCAAAATCCGTCCCAACGAGTTTAGGAAAGGTTCCCTTTGAATTAGAAAAGTGTCCTAATTTCTGGTTTCTGTCAGTTTGCCTAGGGTCGATGCTAGGGTCACAGAATCCGTCGACCCTAGGGTCTCAAGTCATCCGACCCTAGGACTCAAAAGTCAAGGGTTGGACCCTGCTGAGGTGGGGTCGACCCTACTTGTTTAGGCATGCTACCCTACCCTCCATTTTACTGTTTTTGGGTCAATTTTGTACCTGGTTTTGTGATTTCCTTTACGCACTTGGTCCATGTGGCTCGACCATGATAGGTAGATCTGGTACAAGGTGGTAAGACCGGTTAGTTCGGTACGGCTCTTACAACTTCCCCCTGCTTATAAAAATTTTGTTCTCGAAATTTGTATATACCTTCCGAGTCGAAAAGATGAGGGTATTGCTTTCGCATAACATTCTCTTCTTCCCATGTGATTTCTTCTATATTTCGGCTTCTCTAGGTGACTTTAACATAATAAATGTCACGATTGCGTAGTCGTTGAACCTTTCGGCTGGTGATTTCAGTTGGTGCTACTTCAAATGTCAAATCAAGTGGATCTACTATCAAAACGTGCGTTGGATCTCTGACGTACTTCTTTAATAAAGAGATATGAAATACATCATGCACACTTGACATAGATGGTGGTAGTGCTAACTGGTAAGCCACTTTTCCAAGTTTAGCTAGAATCTCATATGGTCCGACATATCTTGGACTTAGTTTCCCTTTTTGTCCGAACCGTTTCAAACCTCGCATAGGTGACACTTTGAGGAATACCTTATCACCTACGACAAATTCAAGGTCTCGGCGTCTAGTATCTGCATATTGCTTCTGACGATTCTGAGCCGTTCTTACTCTTTCCTTGATAATGTTGACTACTCGACAAGTCTCTTCAACAAATTTTGGTCCAACAATACTACGTTCTCCAACTTCATTCCAAAACAAAGGAGTTCGACACTTCCTGCCATACAGTGCTTCACAGGGTGACATCTGTATAGTAGCATGATAGATATTGTTATAAGCGAACTCAGTCAGTGGTAACTTTTCATCCCATGATCCTTTAAAATCAATTATCCAAGCTCGGAGCATGTCTTCTAGAATCTGAATGGTGTGCTCCGATTGTCCGTCTGTTTGAGGATGGAATGCAGTACTGAACTTCAATGTTGTACCCATAGTCTTCTGCAATCTTTCCCAAAACTTTGAAGTAAATCGTGGATCTCTGTCGGACACAATGCTTTCAGGTACACTGTGTAACCTGACAATGTTATCCACATACAACTTAACTAACCTCTCCAGTGTATACTGAGGTCGTATAGCTATAAATCGAGCCGTTTTAGTCTGGCGGTCTACAATCACCCAAACCGCGTCAACTACTCGGGGAGTCAACGGTAACCCAGTGACGAAGCCCATAGTGATGCAGTCCCATTTCCATGCTGGTTCCAGTAACAGCTGTAACAGTCCTGCAGGTCTTTGTCGTTTAGCCTTCGTCCTCTGACAGTTTAGGCATTGAGACATGAACTTAGCTACATCTGCTTTCATTCCTCTCCACCAGAATAGTTTCTTTAGATCATGATACATTTTTGTACTTCCAGGATGTATCGAATAGACGGTGGTATGAACTTCCTTCGTTAGTCGGTGTCTAATGTCCACATTTTCTATTTCAGGAACACATATTCTTTCTTTGTACTTCAGTACCTTTTCATCGTCCAAGGCGAACTCAGGGATAGTCCTACCTTTTTTGATGTCTTCTTGTATCGTTCTTAGATAAGGGTCTGATCTAATAGCTGTTTTCACTTCATCAAGTATATCAGGTACAATCTTCAATGTGGCGAATATATTTGAAAATCGATGGATAAACCCTTGATTGTTGATTCACCCGGTGCATTTATCACGAACTGCTCATTATCGTAGTTGAACACATTTCCAGTAGTACACATTGTGGCAGTTGTGTTAACCTCTCCTTGAGATTTTATCATCGCTTTTCTACTCAACGCGTCAGCAACCACATTAGCTTTCCCTGGATGATACTGGATATCACAATCATAGTCTTTCAATAGTTCCAGCCACCTTCTTTGTCTCATATTCAGCTCCTTCTGATTAAAGAGGTAAGTGAGACTCTTACGATCTGATTTAATCTGAAATTTCTCTTCGTACAAATAATGTCTCTATATCTTGACAGCATGTACCACTGCCGCTAATTCCAAGTCATGAGTGGGATAGTTCTTCTCATGTGTCTTCAGTTGCCTTGAGGCATAAGCAATTACTTGTTCTCCTTGCATAAGTACACATCCTAAACCCAATCCTGATGCATCGGTGTACAAAATAAATGGCTGTCCTGGTATAGGAATAGTCAAAACCGGGGCTGATATCAATCTAGTCTTCAATGTTTGAAAACTCTGCTCACATTTATCAGTCCAAACAAACTTTTCACCCTTCTTAGTCAAACTGGTGAGAGGTACGAAAATTCGGGAATAATCTTCCATAAATCGTCGATAATACCTAGCTAGACCTAAGAAACTAAACGTAGGTAGTTTGGAAAAGATTCCTAAATACGGACCCACATACCTTAGCCTTGTGACGCTCTATCTTAAAGTCGTGCTTGCGGGTACGCACCGTAATCTTGAGAGATTACTCCACCCTTAACCTTGCGAGGCTTTATCTTGAAGTCGTACTTGCGAGTGCACACCCTTGGCTTTGCGAGGCTCTATCCTGAAGTTGTGCTTGCGAGCACGCACCACCCTTAGCCTTGCAAGGATCTACCTTGAAGTCGTGCTTGCGAGCACGCACCTCCTTGTATAAGACCCGCATGCCACGAACCCGGTCTAACCTTACATTTCATGTCGTGACCAGTCTATCTATCGTGGTCGAACCAAATGGACCAAGTGCGTGAAGGAAATAGCGAGACCAGGTATGAAACTGACCCAAAAACAGTAAAATAGGGGGTAGGGTCGCATACCCAAACAGGCAGGGTCGACCCCACCTCATCAGGAAGTCAGACCCCTGATTTTTCTACCTAGGGTCAGACAACTGAGACCCTAGGGTCGATGGGATCTCCGACCCCCTCATCAACCCTAGGATCACCGACATAAACCGTAAATAGGAAACTTTCCAAATTTCAAGGGGATTCTTTCCTAATCTTAATGGGACTTATTTTAGGAGGTTTGTCTCTATAAATAGGACATCCCTAAGCCTCTTTCACTCCTTTTGAAACCCTAATTGAAAGAAAAGAGAAGGAGAAGAGAAGGAAAGTTGGAGAAGAAAACTAAGAGAAGAAATTCAGAGAAACCTCTGAATCTTAGCAAACCTAAGGTATGGATATGCTTTCCATGAATTGGTTAAGACCTTAGAATAGTTCATGAAGAAGGTATGGTCTAAGAGAAACCCAAATCATCTATCCATGGGAAGATTTCAATGAAATCCATGGAGGGATTCATGGTAGACAAAGTAAGGAAGTGACTGGAGTTTTAAGCCATAGAACAAGCATAGAATGGACTGTGGAAGTAAGCCATAGGACCCAAACTTGAAAGATTAGACTGTAGAATGAAATGGTCGACTCAAACCACGTGTGGTCGCATGTAGGGTCGATTGAGAATCGACCCTACCAGACCACATGATCGACCCCTAGCTTTTGGGAAGTCCAGGGAAGCTGCGGTCGCACCTAAGGTCGATGGAACATCCGACCCTAGCATCGACACTATACCCTGGGGTCACAGAAAACTGCTACCCTACCTGCGACCCATCCTGCGACCCTAGCTTAACAGCAAGCCTAAAATTGTCGGAATAAATTCTAATTAAAATCTATCGACTTGTTAGGTTTTTCTATTTATATAAAGGTGATTCTTAGAGCTTGAAAGAGGATTTACACTCAAGCAAAGGTGAGGGAACAAGACCTAAACTAATTGGCTAATAATAAACTATTTTTGTTTATTGAGTCTAATACCGTGAATGATTCTATGTTTGTATGATTGTAATGTGCATATCACATGTCATCCACTATTCCTGTTATTACTGTTCATGCATATTTAATTTCCGCTTACTTTTAATATGATGATGATAATAATGCTAGGAATAGGCATGTGAATGTTTGTGTGTGGTTAGTGTACTTGATGCGAGTGGGGCATCAGGGGAGGACGTGACATTGTGGTTCAGCCTGGTCACCTGACTCTAACTCTATCTCTACTCAAGTCTTGTCCACTAACATCGTCGTATCGCCATTACTTTAGTGGAACTAATACGTCGTAGGGCATCAGGGGGGGACGTGACATTGTGGTTCAGTCTGGTCACCAGACCCTAGTTCTATCTCTATGGATGTATTGAGGGATGTTGGGGTGAGACCTTGGATACACTATTTGACATTAGAATTGGTTATTTGCGAACCCAGTTTGCAAGCCCTCGCCAGCAGGGGCTTACGTGTTGGTATGGGCAATCGGTACAGCAATGTCGTTTTCATTGGGTGTATATTGTCCATGGTGGGTGCATGTGGGACGACAATAAACAATATCGTTGAGCTGCTTCACACACTCGTGTATAGAGGTGAGGCGGCCACCGAACCTTTTTATAGCACATTGTAAACTTAAAAATGAAATCAAAGATATGAATTGAATGCATGCATATGTTTGTTGCATTGTTTTGTTTGCTCACTGAGCCGTGATGTATGCTCATCCTTTTTGAATTTGAATATTTTTAGTTGATGATGTAGGTACCACTGTGGAAGATTATATTAATGCTTCTATGTACGGGCACGTGGCTGTGATGGAGGCTGAAGATATAATAGAGACGCATGACTCCTCATGCGAGTGCAACTCATGTGTTTTCGATTAGATTTTTATTTGAACTATTAAGGAAAATGTAATTTGATATTCTATTTACTTATGTCTCGGTTGATACAACATAATTTGATATTTTATTTATGATTATCACAGTTAGATTCTCAGTTCCTTTAATATTAAGACTTCTGCTATTGTGTATTTATTCTGATTATGGTTGTGGATGTGTATGGTTTAAATTAAAGGACACAGCCTATTAGAGATCCTGGTTGAACCATTGGTTTATTAACAGTTCATCACACCATTCTGAAAGTTGCAGAATTGGGATGTGACAACTTGGTATCAGAGCTCTCAGGCCCTGTCTCTTAAACCAGAATACTACCACAAAAGTAGTGAACTGAGATAGGATAAAATTTAAAAGTTGTAATAATAACACATTATAAGCACCTGTGTTGTTTGAGACAAAAAAATTGAAAGAGAATGATGCATCTATTAAATGAGAAACAAATTCATATACACTCGAAAGAAGAACAAACGTATATACACATATCTAAAGTAGAGTACAGTCCACAATCCAGACAGTTACTCTGAAGTACAAAAGAAAAATAAAAGAAAAAATACATCAGGAAGCTGGAGGTGATGGGGGAGGCGGTGCCTCGCAGTCTTTATCATAATCCTCAGCATAGACTCTAGTCAACCAGGCTATCTGAGTCTGTGTCGTCTAAAGACTAGCTGTGAGATCAGTCACCCGCCGATCAGTCACGTGCTGAGCATCTAGAAGCTCTCCCACCCTCAGATCAGACATGCGCTGAGCCTCTCTAATCTCTCGTAGTATCCCCATCATGTAATCAGAAGGTGGGTGTGAAGGACCAGCTGCATGTGAAGGACCAGCTCCCGTAGTATGAGTAGGTGATGGAGGAGGTATGGAGTCCACATCCATGTACAAACGATCATCATCCCCAGCATCAACCCCATGAACCCCTGCTCCAGCGGCTCCTGCTGCTGCCTCAGCGTCAGCCATCTCCACCCGAGTACGCGGACGCACCAGAGCGTTCCTCTCATCGTCGCTGACCTGAGCATCCCGCATGCCCATCTTACAGATGGCCTCCCAATCCAGAGGTGATGAGAAGGATTTCTTCTGAATCCTCTCATCCACCAAGTCAACACTGAGACGGGTAAGCAATGTAGTGATCATGGGTCCATAAGGCAGGTTGCCAACATAATCGGGCAGTGTGGCACTGATCATCGTCCACATAATAATATAAGGGAGGCAGACAGGCTGCCTAGTGCAGATACAGTAGAGTAATAACTGGGTCAACTGGGAGATCCTCTTGTAGTGCCCACTCTGAGATATCAGGTTGTGCTGAATGATCTTACAGTACACCCGAGGCTCTAGAAGTAGGTAGATCGCTTTCATCTCCCAGTGATCCTCTCTGATAAGCTGACGATCTATCTTATCCCTCATCGCCAAGGAAAAGAGCTGGGGCTCTCCAGGAGCACAGTACACCAAGGGGCCGTCGTATGAAATGCCCAAGAGGTCTACTATCTGCCGATAGTCAAAGGAAACCTCTACTCCCTTGACGTAGCTCGTGATCCTGAGCTCTCTACCCTTCTCAGTATCATTGTGATCTCCCACCACCTAGAGATTACAATAAAACTATCTCATCAAATCTGGACGGTACAGGCATCGTAGGTGATCACAGGAAGCTAGCCCATGTCACCAAAAGCTCTCTCTACATCAAACAAGGCCAGACTAGCCAAGTCCACCCGACGACCTCCCTCTACCTTCTTACGAGCATAGCGGGCATACTGTGCCTCAATCTCATTAGAACGGAAATGGACTAGGTCATGAACCCTGGGTACTTTGGTACGAGCCATATTATCTGCAAAAACAAAGAAAAACAGATAATAGCTTAGTAAAGGTGAAAAACCTAATTTTTTTTACATTATAACGACATAAATTGGTCAAAAGCATTACTTTTCACCCATACACGTGGGCAGGAGGACTTATATAGATTCTAAACTATCCTGTAAGACTCATACAGTTGAAAATTTTATCTAAGAAGATTGAATTTGAAGAAATTTTAAGAAATTCAAAAATCTCGACAAATTAGGGCAAAAAGGGGAAATTTCAAGTTTCTCGATAACCAACCAATGAAACTCAAATATTTTTGAGGGCTTTCATCCATTGAGTCACCAACAACAAAATCCCCCAATAAAAAATGAATTTTTACGATTGGAAAAAGTTTAATTTGAAGAAAACGATATGAACGAGCAAAAACCTAGTTAAGAAACCCTAAAAACATGAAACCGTAGAGAACATACCTATAGAGGAGGAGTAGACGTCGAAAAGAGAAGCAAAAATCACCAATGGGTCTGAGTTGTCATTGTAGCAACTTAGAGGAACGAGCCGAGTCGGAAAGGAGGAGAAAGAATGAGAAATGGATTCAAAAATCGGGATTAAAAACCTGGTTTTCAGTCTTAGGGTCGGATAATTCGACCAAAACATCCGACCCTACCTCCGACCCCCTCATTGACCCTAGCCTCTCTGTAATCTGATAGAAACTAGGGGTCGATCCTAGGGTCGGACACCCATCGACCCTAGGCTCTCTGTAAGTAACAATGATTCTCAGGGTCGCATACCCTAGGGTCGGACATCCATCAACCCCACCATCGACCCTACGATGGAAAATACAATATTTTGGCAGAATGATCTGAAAAATTTGAAAATTTCATTGACTAGTGGATTTAAATATGAGAATGAAGTATATGATGATTGCCTCACGTGTTCTATGACTTTTCAGACACTACCACCACTAGAACAAGAAATGGCTGGGCGAAGAGGGAACAAACGAGGACGTAACCCAATTCCACCACCACCACCTGTGGAGGAAACTAGTCATGAAATTCCTGAAGTACAAGAGAATCCAAACGTGGCACTGCCAGGAGCTAATGGTCAGACAAATCCTACAAACTTGCCAGCCCCACCTACATATTTAGCTACAGCCGTAATGAACTTTGCACAACAGCTGCAGCAAATACAACAGGTGCAAGCTAATATGCAAGCTGCCATAGGCATGGCTTTTCCAGCTGCACATATGACACCGATGCCAGCAGGACAGGCAAGCATAGTACCAGGGGGAAGTAACACAGTACCCCATGCACCTCAAACACCAGTCATGCAGGCTTAAGTGTAGAACCCTGAGGTAGCTCAAGGTGGTTATCAGTATCAACCACCTATGTATGGGGCCTATTGTCACACCCCAATTCCGCACATTTTAGAATGGTGTGATGAACCGCTAAATAACCAACGGTTCAACCAGGATCTCTAATAGGCTATTCCCGCGTTACCTGAACCTTCATATACTCA
This sequence comes from Protea cynaroides, assembly GCA_028583415.1. Lineage (NCBI taxonomy): Eukaryota > Viridiplantae > Streptophyta > Magnoliopsida > Proteales > Proteaceae > Protea > Protea cynaroides. The sequence goes on from CM053274.1 coordinate 66,164,034, forward strand.
CCATCATAATCAGAGTAAATACACAATAGCGGAAGTCTTATAAATAAATGAACTAAGAACTAAAATGGTATTCATAAATAATAGTAAATTATTCTGTATTCAAACTGAGACATAAATAATTAAATACCAAATACATGTCTATAAATCCAACAAAGAAACCTATAAGAATATCTAATCGAATACACACGAGTTACACTCGCAAGAGGAGTCGTGTGTATCGTCTTCAGCTCCAACTTCTATAGCTGCCACATTTCCGTACGCTGACGCGTTCATATAATCTTCGACTGTATAACCTACATCATCAACTAAAAATATTCGACGTCGAGGGGTGAGCACACAACACGGCTCAGTGAGTAGCCAAAACAATGGAACAATACATATGCATGCAAAAAGTCAATTTATATCTTTGGTCTTGGTTTATAGTTTGCAATGTGCAATAGAAAGGTTGGGTGGTCAAAGGTCAACGTTTATTGACACCGCCTCTATACACAGGGTGTGGAAGCCCGCCTGAAGGTTAACGTTTATCGTCGTCCCCATCCATCCTACCATAACATTATATAACAAAGGTTAACGTTTATTGCTATATAATGCTATACCAACACGTAAGCCCCTGTTAGCGAGGGCTTGCAAACTGGGCTCGTTGCTAACCAATCCTAATGCCAAACAATGTATCCAAGGCCTCACCCCAAAGATCCCTCGGAACATCCATAGAGATAGAGCTAAGGCCCCCGATAGAGTCGAGACTACAAGGACCGAGACCACCTCCCCTGATACTCTACGACATAATAGTTCTGCTAAGGTAATGGCGATACGACGATGCCAATGCACAAGACTTGAGTTAGAGAAAGAGCTAAAGTGCTGAGACCCGCCAAAGGTTAACATTTATTGACGTTCTCATCACACCTCCCCTGATACTCGCTCGCATCAAGCACATCAACCACACACATACAAGCACATGCCTATTCCTATCATCATCCTCATCATCATGTTATAAACAATAAAGTAAATATGCATGAACAAGTAATAGAAATATTGGATGGCATGCTGTATGCACATTACAAACATATTCGCATAGAATCAAACATGGCATAGGACTCAAGAAATAGAAAACAGTTTATTATTAACCAATTTAGTTTGGGGTTAAGGTTCCTCACCTTAGCTTGCTAATAGATATTTCCCAAGCTTTAAAATCACCGTTACAATGTTATTAGATTGCTAGAAGACCTAACAAAGCCGATAAAATTTAATTCGAATTTATTCAGAATTTAAAACCATTCTGTCAACTGAGGGTCGATGCTAGGGTCGATGCTAGGGTCGATGGGTCTATCGACCCTCCCTCCATTCTGAACTTCCCGAATGCTGAGGGTCGATGGTCAGAAACACCTAGGGTCGGATGGTCTATCGACCCTCGGTGCGACCCTTGGTGCACTCTGGTCCAATTTCCACTTTTAATCCATTCTTCGTGTTTGGGGTCCTATGGCTTGCTTCCTACATTCATTCAACAGTCATTCCATGGTCTAGAACCATGTATAATCCATCTAGATAGTTTTCGTGCATCCTCCTATGGTTTTCCATGAAAACCTAACCATGGATGGATGGTTTGGGTTTCTCCGAAATCCTACAATCACTCATATCTAACCTAAGGTCTACAGAAACTCATGGAATTAGTATCCATACCTGATAAGATTATTTTTCTCTGCAAATTCTTCTCCTTTTTGCTAAGCCTTCTTCCTAGCCTCCTTTCTTCCTCTTTTCCTTCTTCTCTCTTTCTCTCAATTCAATTAGGGTTGTGAAAGGAGTGAATGTGGCTTAGGGACGTCCTTTAAATAGACTAGGAATGTCCTATAATAATCCCATTGAGATTTGGAAAGAATCCCAACCGAAAATTAGGAAATTTCCTAATTTCAGTTTTGTCAGAAACCGAGGGTCGATGGGAGGGTCGATGATCTCGTCGACCCTAGGGTCTTAAGCTGTCCGACCCTCCCTTCAAAACTGAGGGTCTGACTTTCTGTTTTGGGAGGTCCGACCCTGCTTAGCTGGGTGTGCGACCCTCCCCTAAAATTAAGTGTTTTTGGGTCGATTTTATACCTGGGATCTCGATCTCCTTCATGCCCTTGGTCCATTTGACTCGACCATGATGGGTAAACCTGGTTCAAGGTGGTAAGACCGGGTTAGTTTGACAAGGGTCTTACAACTCCCCCCAACTTATAAAAATTTCGTCCTCGAAATTGTACGTACCTTCTGAATCAAACAAGTCAGGGTATTGCTTTCTCATGGCACTTTCTTCTTCCCATGTAACCTCTTCCATGTCTCTACTTTTCCATGTGACCTTAACATAATAAATATCTCTGTTACGTAGACGTTGAACCTTTTGACTAGTGATTTCCGTTGGTATTACTTCAAATGTCAAATCATCAGTCAATTCTGGCAAATCCACTGTCAACACATGTGTTGGGTCTTTGACATACTTCTTCAATAAGGATATGTGAAATACGTCGTGCACACTTGACATAGATGGTGGTAATGCCAACTGATAAGCTACTTTTCCACGCTTAGCCAGAATCTCATATGGCCCGACGTATCTTGGACTTAGTTTTCCTTTCTGTCCGAACCTCTTCAATCCTCGCATTGACGATACTTTCAAAAATACTTTATCACCTACGACGAACTCTAGCTCTCTTCGTCGAGTATCTACGTATTGCTTCTGACGGTTCTAAGCTACTCTTACTCTTTCCTTGATGATGTCGACCACTCGACAAGTCTCTTCAACAAATTCCGGTCCAACAATACTACGTTCTCCAACTTCATTCCAAAACAAGGGAGTTCGACACTTCCTGCCATACAGTGCTTCATAAGGTGACATCTGTATAGTAGCCTGATAGTTGTTATTGTAAGCGAACTCGATCAATGGTAACTTTTCGTCCCATGATCCTTTGAAATCATTCACACATGCTCATAGCATATCTTCTAGAATCTGGATTGTACGCTCCGACTGTCCGTCTGTCTGTGGGTGGAATGCAGTACTGAACTTCAATGTTGTACCCATAGCCTTTTGCAGTCCTTCCCAAAATTTGGAAGTAAATCGTGGATCTCTATCGGACACAATGCTTTCTGGAACACCATGTAGCCGAACAATATTATCCACATACAGCTTTGCTAACCTTTTCAGCGTATACTGGGGTCGTATCGGTATGAAGCAAGCTGTTTTAGTCAGACGGTCTACAATCACCCAAACTGCGTCAACTACTCGAGGAGTCAATGGTAGTCCTGTGACGAAGTCCATAGTGATGCAGTCCCATTTCCATGCTGGTTCTGGTAATGGTTGTAACAGTCATGCGGGTCTTTGTCGTTCTGCCTGTACCTTCTGACAATTTAAGCATTGAGACACGAACTTGGCCACATCTGCCTTCATTCCCCTCCACCAATACAGTTTCTTTAGATCATGATACATTTTTGTGCTTCCAGGATGTATCGAGTAGATGGTGGTATGGGCTTCCTTCATCGATCGGTGTCTAATGTTCATACTTTCGTTTCAGGTACACATATTCTCCCTTTATATTTCAGTACCTTCTCGGTATCTAAGGTGAACTCAGGGTTGGTCCTACCTTTCTCAATATCTTTTTGTACTGTTCTTAGATAAGGATCTGCTTTGATAGCTGTCTTCACTTCGTCCACTATATCCGGTATAATCTTCAATGCCGCGAACATATTCGAAAACCGATGAATAAACCCTTGGCTAGCTGATTCATCCGTTGTATCTATCACATATTGTTCGTTGCCGTGATTGAACACCATTCCATTGGTATACATTGCTGCAGTCGTGCTAGTTTCTCCTTGAGACTTTATCATTGCTTTTCTGCTCAATGCATCTGCTACTACGTTCGCTTTTTCCGGATGATACTGGATATCACAATCATAGTCTTTCAATAGTTCCAGCCATCTTCTTTGTCTCATATTCAACTCCTTCTGATTAAATAAATAAGTAAGACTTTTATGGTCTGACTTAATCGGAAATTTCTCTCCGTATAGGTAGTGTCTCCATATCTTGACAGCATGTACTACTGCCGCTAACTCCAAATCATGAGTGGGGTAATTCTTCTCATGTACCTTCAACTGTCTCGATGCATACGCAACCACTTGCTCTCCTTGCATAAGCACACATCCTAATCCCAATCCCGATGCATCAGTGTATAAGGTAAATGTCTGTCCTGGAACGGGAATTGTCAAAATTGGAGCGGATATCAATCTGGTCTTCAATTTTTGAAAACTCTTTTCACATTTATCCGTCCATACGAACTTTTCTCCTTTCTTGGTCAAACTGGTGAGAGGTACGGCAATCCAAGAATAGTCTTCTACGAATCTCCGATAATATCCAGCTAGACCTAGAAAACTTCTAATTTCTGAAACACTCTTTAGTGCTTCCCACTTTACTATAGCATCGATCTTACTAGGGTCCACTTTGATTCCTTCTGCGGATACTACATGTCCTAGAAAGGCGACTTCACTTAGCCAAAACTCACACTTCGAAAATTTGGCGTATAACTTCTCTTTCCTTAAACGCTGTAGGGCTGCGTTTAGGTTCTTCACATGGGTTTCCTTGTCTTTGGAATATACCAATATGTCATCAATAAATACTATGACCGACGTATCCAACATATCGTGGAAGACCCGGTTCATAAGTTCCATGAATGTTGCCGGTGCATTAGTTAGTTCGAAGGACATCACTAGGAACTCATAATGTCCGTATCTTGTCCTGAAAGCTGTCTTCGCGGAATGTCACCTTCTTTAATCTTCAGTTGATGATAGCCTGATCGAAGATCGATCTTTGAAAATACCTTCGCTCCTTGTAACTGATCGAACAAGTCATCGATCCTGGGTAGTGGATATCGATTCTTGATTGTCAGCTTATTCAACTCTCGATAGTCGATGCATAATCGAACGCTACCATCCTTCTTCTTTACGAACAACACCGGTGCTCCCCATGGAGATATACTGGGTCTAATATAACCCTTATCCAGCAGTTCTTGTAATTGCACTTTTAATTCCTTCAGTTCAGTAGGAGCCATTCTATAAGGTGCTTTTGATACTGGTGCGGCTCCGGGTAACAGGTCTATTACAAACTCTGTGGCTCGGTCGGGTGGTAATCCGGGTAGTTCCTCCGGAAATACATCAGGAAAATCTCGCACGACATCAATATCTTCCATTCGTGGCACGTCCTTGGTTAGGTCGACCACTGATACTAAATATCCGACCGCTCTTTTCTCAAGGCACTTCTTAGCCTTTAATGCTGAGAGTATGAGCGTGCGTCTTTTGGGAAGTTTGGTTCCCGAGAAACTGAATTCTGCTCCTTCTTTGTCTTTGAACGTTAGCTTCTTCTCGACGTATAACAGATTTGCAGAATGCCGAGCTAACCAGTACATTCCCAAGATGATGTCAAAGTTTGCCATCTCAAGTTGTATTAAGGTTGCATCCAAGGTCTGCTTTCCAATGAGAACTGGACATGGTCCATAACCCTTCTCTAATTCCACTTCTAATCCCATCGGTGACCGTACCAGTAGTTTGTAGTCTAATGTTTTGATTGGCAGATTGGTCTTCTTTCCAAACGACACAGATATAAATGAATGAGTAGCTCCTGAATCAAAGAGTACTCTGGCGGATACGCCATTGATAGGTACGATACCTGTGATTCGTTTTTACTTAGTTTACATGTTCAATCAATTCTAATTATAGCCTTACAAGTTTCGTTCATACCTGTGACCACATCGGGCGATGCGGCAGCATCCTCTGATGTAACGGCATATACCCGTCCTTGATGTAGTTGCTTCTTGGGTTTTGGGCACTCTCTTGCCATATGCCTTGGTTGGTTGCAGTTATAGCACTTCGGGGCTTCAAAATTTGACTTTGGCTGTGGTTGAGCTGCTGCAGTAGACTTTGGTGCAGTTGCAAAATTCTGAGGACAGAAAGGTTTATACGTCCTATTATTGCCTCCGTTGTAGGAGTTTCCGGCTGGTCTCTTAATTCCTCTGCTCTGGGAGAAATAGCTCTCCTTCTGGCTCGATTCAATTATTCGAGCAATTTGGACAGCTTCATTGTAAATCTTCTTTTCTAAACCCAGAACATTTTCCCTTATGCTTCCTCTTAGTCCCGCGACGAATCTAAGGGTTTTTGTATCTTCTTCTTGCATACTAGCCGGTGCAAAGAAAAACAGTTCTTCGTAGCGCTGTTGATATGCGTCTACGGTCATCTGTCCCTGGTATAAACTCAGGAACTCTTTCTACATTGAATCTCTGAAGCTTCCGGGGAAATACTTCTCGAAGAATGCTTCTTTATATATAGCCCATGTCAGTAGGGCATGCTTGGTCAATAAATACGTCTTTGTAGATTTCCACCAATGGTGTGCGTCACCTTTGAGCATGAAGGTGGCGCATAACACTTTTTATTCCTCAGTGATAGTCATCATAAGGAAGTTCCTTTCCATCTCGTCTATCCAGTGTGCTGGCCACAGTGGATCAGACGGCTTGCCGTTGAATTCCTTAGGCTTCATCTTCAAAAATCTCTCCACTAATCGGGAGTGATCCAGTTGATTTTGGTATGCCCCAAACATAGGGGGTGGATACTGATAGTTCCCTTGGGCTGCTTCTGGGACTTGCACTAGAATTGGTGCAGCCGGTTGTTGAGGTGTCTGTTGAGCTGGGTGGTTACCCACTGGTGCTGCACTAGCTTGCCCAGTGTGCATGGCTGCAGCCTGAGTGGCTTGAAACATAACTCCCATCGCAACCTGCATTTGAGCTTGTGCATGTTGCATTTGTTGCAGCTGTTGTGCCAGATTCATCACCACTGTTGTTAGCTCTGGTGGTGGTGGTGGCAAATTTGTAGGGTTTGCCGGCTCTGGATTACACTGTGCATGGTTATTCTCCTGACTAGTCTCCTCCACTGGTGGTGGTGGTGGGACTGTATTTCGGGTCTGTCGGGTAACTCTACGGCCAGACATATTTACTTTCGAGATGGATGGTGCCTGAAAATCATCAAAATCAGTGAGAAATCATTTATACTTCATGTAGGCACGCTAACCGATATAAAATTCAAAATCTCCAATTCATTCTGAAATAAATACTGTCTTTTCTATGTAGGGTCCATGGTGAGGGTCGCTGGTGTGTCCGACCCTTGGTATCCGACCCTGGGAATGACCTGTTCTTCCCGAGAGCTGAGGGTCGATGCGAGGGTCGATGGGTGTCCGACCCTCAGTCCGACTCGATTTTCTGTCAGATTCCCGAGAGCCGAGGGTCGATTGGAGGGTCGATCCGAGGGTCGATGCTGTCAGTCGAATTGTCCGACCCTCGGACCAAAAATTAGATTTTTAAGATCTGATCCTGGGTCAATTCTCACTATTCCTCTTCCGTTTCGACTCGTCTCTACTCTCCGAGTTGCTACAGTGCTACTTCACTATTGTGGATCATCCTTAGTCCAAGTTTTGACATCCACCTCACCTCTACAGGTAAAATTTCCCAACTTTCCCTGTTTTTAGGTTTTTATTTCTAGGTTTTTGCTCATTTAGCTCGTATTTTCCAAATTAAACTTTTTCCAACCGTAAAAATTCGATTTTTATTGGGGGATTTTGTTATTGGGGTCTTGAGGAACGAAAGCCCTCAAAATTTTTTGAGTTTCATCGGTTGGTTATCGGGAAACTTAAATTTTTCTCTTTTTACCCTAATTTATCGAAATTTTTGATTTTTCTTCAATTTCTTCAAATTGGACCTTATCCGTTAAAATGTTCTACTGCATGTAGATTGTAGGATATGTTTTAACCTACGTAAGTTCTTACGCCCACTTGTATGGTGAGAAATGGGACTTTTTGGTCAACTTACGTCGTTATTAAGTCAAATTTTGGATTTTTATCCTACTAACTCCTTGTTTATTTTCTCTTTCTTATTGTTGCAGATTCTATGGCCCGTACTAAAGTACCAAGATTGCGTGATCCACTTCGCTTCCGTTCAAACGAAGTCGAGGCACAGTATGCTGACTATGCTCGTAAGAAAGTGGAAGGGGGTCGCATGGTGAACTTGGCTGAGCTAGCCTTGTTCAATGTAGAGGGAGCATTCGGTGATATGGGGTGGCTCCCTGTCATCACATACGACGCGTGCACCTGTCCAGACTTGGTGCGCCAGTTTTATTGTAATCTCCAGGTGGTGGGGAATTACAATGATGTTGAGCACGGCCAGGAGTTGCGCATCACCAGCTACGTCAAGGGGGTGCACCATCTCCTTTGATTTTCGACAGCTGGCCGATCTGTTGGGCATTGCCTATGATGGCCCTATGGTGTACTGTGCTCCGGGAGAGCCACAGTTTGTTGAGATGGAGATGAGAGCTGAGATCGACAACCAGTTGCTCCATCCCGATAGATGGCAGATGAGAGCTTGCTACTTGCGTCCATCTCCACGGGTCTTCTGTAAGATTATCCAGCATAATCTGATCCCGCAGAGTGGGCACTATGAGAGGGTCTCTCAGCTGACTCAGTTCTTGATCTACTGCATCTGCACTCGTCAGCCGGTCTGCCTTCCCTACATCATCATGCGAACGATGATTAGTGTTACATTGTCCGGTCATAGGGGAAACCTACCCTATGGACGCATGATTACAGTGCTACTTGACCCGTGCCCGGGGGGTGGATCTAGTAGATGAGAAGATCCAGGAGAAGACCTTCTCGTCGCCTCTAGATTGGGAGGCTATCTGCAAGATGGGGCTGCGAGATGCGAAGGTTAGTGATGAGGAGAGAAACGAGATGGTGCGCCCTCACACTCGGGTTGAGATGGCTGCTGTTGGCTGCTCGCACACATCCGACGCGTAGATAGGTGAGCTCATGGCGATCCAACAGACGACCGACGGGAGAGTAGCCGATCTCACGGCCGGTCCTGAGACGACCCGGACTCGAATAGCCTTGTTGACTAGAGTCTATGCTGAGGACTATGACAGAGATCGTGAGGCTTCACCTCCTCCTTCGCCTCCAGCTTCCTGATTGTACTTTACTTTTCCTTGTACTACGAGTAACCGTGTCGGTTGTGGACTGTACTGCTATTTTAGATATACATTTACTCTTTGTTTCGTTCTCATTGTATGTCAACTTGTTTCTCCTTTTAATAGATGTATTATTCTCTTTTTAAATTTGGTCTCAACGTCACTTGTGCTTATAATGTGTTAATATTACTGTTTTTATTTTTATCCTATCTCAGTTCACTATTGCTGTGAATGTATGATAGTTCAGCGGGCAAGGCCTGAGATGCTCTGATACCAAGTTGTCACACCCCAATTCTGTACCATTTCAGAATGGTGTGATGAACCGCTAAATAACCAACGGTTCAACCAGGATCTCAAATAGGCTATCCCCGCGTTACCTGAACCTTCATATACTCACCATCATAATCAGAGTAAATACACAATAGCGGAAGTCTTATAAATAAATGAACTAAGAACTAAAATGGTATTCATAAATAATAGTAAATTATTCTGTATTCAAACTGAGACAAATAATTAAGTACCAAATACATGTCTATAAATCCAAGAAAGAAACCTATAAAAATATCTAATCGAATACACACGAGTTACACTCGCAAGAGGAGTCGTGTGTATCGTCTTCAGCTCCAACTTCCATAGCTGCCACATTTCCATATGCTGACGCGTTCATATAATCTTCGACTGTATAACTTGCATCATCAACTAAAAATATTCGACGTCGAGGGGTGAGCACACAACACGGCTCAGTGAGTAGCCAAAACAATGCAACAATACATATGCATGCAAAAAGTCAATTTATATCTTTGGTCTTGGTTTATAGTTTGCAATGTGCAATAGAAATGTTGGGTGGTCAAAGGTTAACGTTTATTGACACCGCCTCTATACACAGGGTGTGGAAGCCCGCCCGAAGGTTAACGTTTATCGTCGTCCCCATCAACCCTACCATAACATTATACAACAAAGATTAACGTTTATTGCTATATAATGCTATACCAACACGTAAGCCCCTGTTAGCGAGGGCTTGCAACCGGGCTCTTGCTAATCAATCCTAATGCCAAACAAGTGTATCCAAGGCCTCACCCCAAAGCATCCCCTCAGAACATCCATAGAGATAGAGCTAAGGCCCCCCGGTAGAGTCAGAGACTACAAGGACCGAGACCACCTCCCCTGATACTCTACGACATAATAGTTCTGCTAAGGTAATGGCGATACGACGATGCCAATGCACAAGACTTGAGTTAGAGATAGAGCTAAAGTGCTGAGACCCGCCAAAGGTTAACATTTATTGACGTTCTCATCACACCTCCCCTGATACTCGCTCGCATCAAGCACATCAACCACACACATACAAGCACATGCCTATTCCTATCATCATCCTCATCATCATGTTATAAACAATAAAGTAAATATACATGAACAAGTAATAGAAATATTGGATGGCATGCTGTATGCACATTACAAACATATTCGCATAGAATCAAACATGGCATAGGACTCAAGAAATAGAAAACAGTTTATTATTAACCAATTTAGTTTGGGGTTAAGGTTCCTCACCTTAGCTTGCTAATAGATATTTCCCAAGCTTTAAAATCACCGTTACAATGTTATTAGATTGCTAGAAGACCTAACAAAGCCGATAAAATTTAATTCGAATTTATTCAGAATTTAAAACCATTCTGTCAACTGAGGGTCGATGCTAGGGTCGATGCTAGGGTCGATGGGTCTATCGACCCTCCCTCCATTCCCCGAACTTCCCGAATGCCGAGGGTCGATGGTCGAAACACCTAGGGTCGGATGGTCTATCGACCCTCGGTGCGACCCTTGGTGCACTCTGGTCCAATTTCCACTTTTAATCCATTCTTCGTGTTTGGGGTCCTATGGCTTGCTTCCTACATTCATTCAACAGTCATTCCATGGTCTAGAACCATGTATAATCCATCTAGATAGTTTTCGTGCATCCTCCTATGGTTTTCCATGAAAACCTAACCATGGATGGATGGTTTGGGTTTCTCCGAAATCCTACACTCACCCATATCTAACCTAAGGTCTGCAGAAACTCATGGAATTAGTATCCATACCTGAGAAGATTATTTTTCTCTGCAAATTCTTCTCCTTTTTGCTAAGCCTTCTTCCTAGCCTCCTTTCTTCCTCTTTTCCTTCTTCTCTCTTTCTCTCAATTCAATTAGGGTTGTGAAAGGAGTGAAGGTGGCTTAGGGACGTCCTTTAAATAGACTAGGAATCTCCTATAATAATCCCATTGAGATTTGGAAAGAATCCCAACCGAAAATTAAGAAATTTTCTAATTTCAGTTTCGTCAGAAACCGAGGGTCGATGGGAGGGTCGATGATCCCGTCGACCCTAGTTTTAAGCTGTCCGACCCTCCCTTCAAAATTGAGGGTCTGATTTTCTGTTTTGGGAGGTCCGACCCTGCTTAGTTGGGTGTATGACCCTCCCCTAAAATTAAGTGTTTTTGGGTCGATTTTATACCTGGGATCTCGATCTCCTTCATGCCCTTGGTCCATTTGACTCGACCATGATGGGTAAACCTGGTTCAAGGTGGTAAGACCGGGTTAGTTTGACACGGGTCTTACACCTATGCTCCATGTCAGCTGGACCACTCTAGACTGGTCGAGCGTTTTCTGAAGATGAAGCCCAAAGAATTTAATGGCAAGCCAGCAGATCCTTTGTGGCCCGCACACTGGGTTGATGAAATGGAAAGAAATTTTATGATGATGATAGTAAATGAGGAGGAGAAAGTGTTGTGCGTCACATTTATGCTAAAGGGCGATGTACACCATTGGTGGAAGTCTACCAGGACATATCTATTAACCAAGCACACCCACTTGACCTGGGGTATATACAAAGAGGCATTCTTTGAGAAGTACTTCCCTAGAAGTTTCCGAGATTCTATGGAGAGAGAATTCCTGAGTTTATATCAGGGACAGATGACTGTCGACGCATATCAACAACGTTATGAGGAGCTGTTTTTCTTTGCACCAGTTAGTATGCAAGAGGAGGATACGAAGACCCGAAGGTTCGTCATGGGACTTAGGGGAAGCATACGTGAACATGTTTTGGGACTTGAGAAGAAAATATACAATGAAGCTATACAAATTGCTCGAGTGATAGAGTCGAGCCAGAAAGAGAGCTATTTCGTTCAAAATAGGGGAATCAAAAGGCCCACTACAACAATTCCTATTTTTAGCTACGGGTTTTAGCTACGGTAATATATTAGCCGTAGCCTAAAATAATTTTTAGCTATCAACAATTGTCTCGTAGCTAATAATATTTTATTACCTACAGAATTATTATTATAGTAGCTATAAATATTATTACCCACCGCATTGTTATTTCCGTAGCTATAAATATATTATTACCCATCGCATTGTTATTTTCGTAGCTATAAATATTATTACCCACCGCATTGTTATTTCGTAGCTATAAATATATTATTACCCACCGCATTGTTACTTTCGTAGCTATAAATATATAATTACCCACAACACTATTATTCCCGTAGCTATAAATATTATTACCCATCGCATTGTTATTTCCGTAGCCATAAATATATTATTACCCACCGCATTGTTATTTCTGTAGCCACAAATATGTTATTACCCACCACATTGTTTTTTCCGTAGCCATAAATATATTATTACCCATGAGCTATAAATATTATTACCCATTGCATTGTTATTCCCGTAGCTATAAATATAGTAATGCACCCCACTGCCAAGGTCTCCTTCTCAAACCAGGATCTTCTATAGTCTGAGGCACTCAAAGTGCATTGGGATGCGTGATGATGCATTTTGAGCGACCAAGATCCTTACTGTCAATTAGCAATCACTATACATGAGGATATTTTTGCCCTCTTTCCCTTTACAATTCCAATGAATTATTCGTAGTTTTTATTGCATATGGCCTGAGGCTAGCTAATTGGTCGACATCGTGTGGTTGTGATTCTTGATTAGAAATTGGAACCGCTCAAATCCACTTTGCGATTTAAAAAACTGATTTTGACATACTTCGTTATGTTTGGATGCCAAGAATTGGAAATTTTTTTTTTTAAATAAAGACACATTCATTGTTTTGTTTATATATATATATATATATATATATATATATATATATATATATATATATATATATTTTTGACGTCCGAACATTACCGATTTAGTTTTAATGGTCATTAATGCGTTGGTGGTCTTGGTTTTTTAATTAGTCCATAACCAATTAGCATTATTTCGATCGATGACTGTCCCCCTTAAATTGCAAACAACTGATGTCCAACATAAGGGTTGAATCTGGCAAAAATGTTTGTAGCACAATGTTCCCGTATGTGCAATTAACCAATTAACCCAAGGAAAAAAATATTGTGAGGGGAGAGTGTTTGTATGTCGATGATAAATTTATAGCTACGGAAATTATAATATTGTGGGTAATAATATATTTATAGTTACAAGAGTTATTCTTCCCTAAAAACATTTATACCCACTGCAAACAAGGTAGGGTAGCTAAAAATGGGAATGGGCCACGGTATTCTAATACTCCTGTGGCGGAAAGGATTCTTTGGTGGTGAAATTTTCTCGTAACTCTTCGCGGGCTTTGTTCCTTATTGGCGGGATTGTATCAGTCTTTCCTATTCCTTCTGCATAACTGCATCACTTCATCTTTGATTCTTTCCATGAGTAGAAAATCCGACGAAACTCCACCGCCTAGATCTTTTCCTCTTTTTTCTGCATAACCGCCTTTAACTTCATCTTTGATTCTTTCCTTGAGAAGAAAATCCGACGCAACTCCACCGATTGTTAAAGCACTCCGATTCCCACCATTACAAGAAGTTTCGACGAACTCCAACACAGGTGATCTTCCTCTCTGATTGCCACCGATAGAAGAAGCTCCGACGAACTCCAAGGCAGGTGTTTTCCTCTCTGATTCTCACCAGGTACGATTCCTTTTCTCTCTGATTCTCATTATTTTTTGATGAACTTCATCAAATGCCAACACAGATGGTTTCTATTTTTCTAAATATCAGACCCTTTCTGAACCCCAATGCTGGCTTTGCATCCTTTCATCTTGGGTAACAGCCATCGCCATTAACGCTTTTTTTCCTAACGTCCTCTGCTTCAGATCCATCTTGGATAACCAGATCCTGTTAGTCCTTCTCCAAGATGCCAGTGACATTAGCAATAGGGATTAGGGATTTAGAGATTTAAATAGGGATTAGATGTGGCTAGATAATTTGGGGCTAGATAGTTTGAATACAGTGATTTTGTAGGAAGAAAGTTGTTGGATCTTTATGGGTCCTCCCACATTGGCCATGGACGCAAGACACTCTGTTCCAATCTCATCAGGTAATTAAACCCCAATTTCCAGTGATTCAGTGATACACAACAAGTTCTGAATGGTAATTTCTGGGCATGACTCAGGATAAGGAACTGTTATTTCGATTGCGGTTCAGTGAAGTGCTTCTTTGCATGGAAAACATAATAAAACCAATATAACATTTTCAATAATTTGTTTTGCCATTTCATTAGCTAAAGACACACTGAAACCACATCCGAGCATCACTTCAAAGTCTTTAGTATAATTTGGTTTTTTGTTGCCGATTATTAATAAATTATTGATGAAATAGATGTTTCTGCAGATCCTATCAGTAAACAGGGGAAAATTTAGGACTTTTGGGAGCAAACAACAAGACCATATGATGAGAGAGCTTTGGGGAACTATTCTATTTGGGCTTTTGGGGGAAAAATTTCCATTGCCTTGTGCCCTCAAGTATGAGTATCTTTAACTTAATATCATGTCTTCCTTCATAATGGATTCGATATTGAAAGTTGAAGAAATCCAATTTATATTCTGTAAACAAGAATTTGATGTATTCTATATTGCAGTATGTATACAACAACTGTTTCAACCAAAAAAAAAATGTATACAACAACTGTAAGTACGCTGAACTACAAAAGAATGGTATCATCCGTTCTAAAATAAAATAAAATCAAAGAACCCAACCCTAAGAAATCAGATCCTTAGTGAGAGATAACAATCTCAAAACAATGCAATCCATCAAACTCGGGAGCAAACCTCAGCAGCCACTTCTGTGGCTTTGATGCAGATTTGAAAATATGGGATGTACTTGTAAGAGTTTGAGTGCTCTTGCTTTAGCACTCTGGAGGGTTCTCTCGAGTCTATGGATAATCAGTGCATTTATAACATCATCGATCTACGAGTCATTTATCTGCATCATCTGTATGGTTTGGTGTAATATATGGTTGAAATTCTTGTAGGTTTTGTGAAAGAATAGCTTAAAGAGAACTCAATTCCTAGCTTATTTTGTAGCTTCTTCTTGTTTATCAATATAACATTTTTACATTGTAGTGTTTTAGAAATCTATTCTCTTGGCTTACAATGGAAAATAACAATTGAAGTTGCTCTGTTATGCTTAAAAACCTGTATGGTGTTTTATTTGTAGCAGATACATGTGAAAACTATGTCTAGGAATTAGATTGGATTTTCAAGGGATCCATTATTTAGGGTGTCTTCACAATACAAACTAGAGGTCAACAAATTCATTGAATATGCATTTTCTAGTTCATGCAGAGGGGATCGGATCCTATGCCCATGTGTAAAATGCATAAATCAACTATGGAGGACTGCAGATGAAGTCTTAGAACATCTGATATGTGATGGTTTTCAATGGAATTATACAAAATGGACTTTCAATGGAAAAGGCTCATCTTCATGTACACTTCCTCGGGATGACATCGTGGAGAGAATTGAAGGTGAAACATATGATGTTACACGCATCATGTTAAATGAGATGCGAGAAAGTTATATAAATGAAGAAGTTGAAGATGGTATCACAAATGACCATATAGGAGGAGTGAATATAGAGGCAGATAAATTTGTTCGACTGTTGGAAGACTCAAATAAGGAGTTGTATCCAGGAAGTGTAAAGTTTACTAAGCTGTCTCTAATTCTTCGACTTTATCATATAAAGTCCCTCTGCAATTGGACCGGTAAATTGTTCTCAATGTTGTTAGAGGTATTGCGAGAGGCCTTTCCCGAGCTGAATACTGTGCCAAAAAGTTTATACGAAACAAAGAAGATTATGAAGGATTTGGGGCTCAACTACAACAAGATTGATGCGTGCCCAAATGATTGTATGTTGTATTGGAAGGAAGAAGAGAACGCAACGATTTGTAAAGAATGTGGTGAATCTAGATATACACCAGGAGACAAGAAAATCCCAACCAAAACATTGCATCATTTCCCTTTGATCCCAAGGTTGCAAAGGTTATACATGTCGTCAAAAACCTCATTAAGCATGACATGGCACCATGAGAACCGTACAGAAGACCAAAGGTTATGACACCTAGCTGACGGAAAAGCTTGGAAGGAGTTTGACAAGCTTTATCCGTCTTTTGGTAATGAACCTCGTAATATCAGACTTGGGTTAGCATCTGACGAATTGAACCCGTTCAAGTCGAAGAGCAGTAAATATAGCACATGGCCAATTGTGGTAATGCCTTACAATTTGCCGCCATGGATGTGCATGAAGCCGGATTTCATCATCCTTACTTTGCTTATTCCTGGACCACGACAACCTGGGAATGATATAGATATATATTTGCAACCATTGATAGAAGAGTTGAAAGAATTATGGTACACTGGCATTATGACTTACGATGGTTACAGGAAGGAAAAATTTAAGCTACATGCATGTCTGTTGTGGACTATTTATGATTTTCCAGCATATGCAACTCTCTCGGGGTGGAGTACCAAAGGTACTTTAGCTTGTCCATGTTGCGCCCAAGATACTGATTCTCATCGACTGAAATATGGAAGGAAGAGCGTTTATTTGGGCCATCGTCGGTTTCTTCCACAAGATCATAGATTTCGACGAGATAAAAGAAATTTTGACGGCCATGAGGAACATAGACCTCAGCCTAAGCCATTATCAGGTTTTGACATATTGGAACAGCTGCAAGGTGTTAAATTTCCTTCATTTGGGAAAAGTAAAGTTGACAACAGTGGGAAGAGGAGGCCCCCAAGGCGGTTAAAAGATACACAACTCCCATTTAACTGGAAGAAGAAGAGCATATTCTTTGATTTGCCATATTGGAGATTTAATTTAATCCGTCACAATTTAGATGTAATGCACATTGAGAAAAACGTATGTGATAGTGGCATTGGCACATTGTTGGGTATAAAAGACAAGACAAAGGATAATGTGAACTCACGTTTAGATATGAAAGAAATGGATATTCGATTTGATCTTCATCTAAAGTTCATTGACGGGAAAAAAAATTGTTTATACCTCCAGCATGTTACACAATGTCTAACACTGACAAATAATTGTTTTGCACAATTTTACGGGGGGTGAAGGTGCCAGATGGGCTCAGCAATAATATATCAACGTATGTCCATCAACGAGAAATATCAGGAGTGAAGAGTCATGACTGCCATATTTTGATGCAACAACTTCTTCCAGTTGCAGTGCGTAGTATTTTGCCTAAAAATGTTATCATTGTGTTGACATAATTATGTTCATTTTATCAGGACTTATGTAGCAAAGTTGGTAAGACAGAGGACTACAAAAGGCTTGGTGAAACTGTTGCCTTAACACTTTGCAAGTTGGAAAGGCTTTCCCCACCTTCATTCTTTGATGTTATGGTGCACTTGAATATTCATCTAGCTCACGAAGCTAGCTTGGCTGGTCCAGTACAATACCGATGGATGACCCAATCGAAAGGTTAGTGTGAAAATTTTGCTTTTATTAAATAATACAATTATGCTACTAATATATTGAATAAAGATTAATCATATAATTGGTTTAGGTTCCTTAGGCGACTTAAGGACTATATGTACAACCTTAGTCGCCCAGAGGGATCAATCACAGAAGGATACATTGCGGATGAGTGTTTGACCTTCTGCTCCAGATACTTTGAAGGTGTAGAAACGAGGTCAAATAGACCGATTAGAAATGCTGGGTCAATGGAGAAGGAAGATCCATTATTTATATTATCAACAGCGGGTAGACCAGTAGGGAAGTGCGAAATGATACGATTAGGCTTTGATGAAAGGGAGCAGGCACATCGATACATCTTGAACAACTATGATGGAGTAAACGAATATCGAGAGTAAGTATTTCTTATAATATCACAAAATATTTTTATTTGATCAAATTTTACAAGTTATATGTTTGTCAAATAGTATTATCTGCAATCCATTCATCTGGGTAATTGGTTACTTTACAGGGTACACAAAAAACAAATCAGTAAAAAGTTGGGTAGTAAATCTCGCCCACATTTAGTTTCAGAAAAGCATGCTAAGGACTTTCCGACATGGTTCAATGAGCATGTAAGTGTAACACTTACAATCACAGTGAGTTTTGTTCTTAAGGATTTTATCTAATTGGAATCATGTAAATTTTGTACCATCAGATTTTGAATCTACGCATAAAAAATGTCGAGGTGCCTCATCATATCAGATGGCTTGCTCGTGGACCTAACGTCGATGCAAGAAGTTATAAAGAATACATCATTAATGGTATAAAGTTTCATACCAAGGCACATGAGAATAATAAAAAAACACAGAATTGTGGGGTCCTGGTATCGGCATTGACAGAAAGCTATGCTAGTCGAAAAGACAAAAATCCTGTCAGGGGGAATGTTTCATATTATGGTGTTTTGAAAAAAATCATTGAATTGGAATACTTAAAGGATATCAGGGTAATGTTATTTCAATGTGATTGGGCTGACACCACGAAAGGAGTAGATACAGATGACCTCGGATTCGTACTTGTCAATTTTAACCGTTTAATGTACAGTGGTCGAGGACAACTTGACGAGCCATTTGTATTACTGTCACAAGTAGAGCAAGTGTTTTACATTGCAGATCCCTATAAGCCTGATTGGCAAGTTATCTTAAGGACAAGGAGTAGGGATATTTTTGACATGGGAGAAGAGGATCATGGTGATTCAAGCGAAGCATATACACAGGATACATTACAATATTATAGGCAGATTATAGAATGTAGAGAGGGAGATAGTAATGCTAATCTCAATTGGGGAAGAACTGATGTGGAAGGTATTATAATTGACACCCCCATTGAATTGAACAATCCATTAGATAGTTTAGATGACAATATATCGGATTGATTGATCATTAAAATCAAGTAAGTCCCTTATTCTTTTATATTTGCCTAAAAAATTACTGACTTACATACAATGTACTTTTTTTATTTCATTCATTATGGATTAATTGTGGTTGTTTAGATTATGTGCCTTGAGTAGTAAAATTAATATTATTTAATATATGATTTAATTTGATTGAAAACAGGACTGAGTACAATGAGTAGTAGTGGGGAAAGTGAAGATATGAGCACAGGTACCTCTTTGGGTGAGTTAATTAGAGTTCTACTCTTTAAAGATGTAAAGAAATGATTGTTTTCTGCAATATATTATTTATCTTATTTTTCATTTTTTATAGCACGTAGAGGTAGGGGAAAAGGGGACCAACAATGGCCCATAACATTTCAAGGATGTCAAAAGGAAATAAAATTCTCATCATGTTAAATGAGCTCGGCCAACCATGTAATGGTACAAATACTTCGAAATTAGTTACATGGATCGGGACACTTGCAAGAAAAAACTACAATTTACCAGTAACTATTTAGAGTTGGCGTGATGTATCTCAACTAATGAAGGAAGATAGTTGGAAAGAAATAAAGGTATTGTATTTATTTCGTTATAATTAGTTGGGGTGTTAAATTAAAATGTTTAGTTATTTTGTGACTAAAAACACCTTTTATTTCGTTGTAGGCGAAATTTGACATAGTAGAATCTGGCAAGGATTGGGCCTTAGATAAACTTAAAGACAGATGGAAGGGTTATAAGCACTATTTAAAGATTGAATTTTATGAGAAGTATGATTCAGATGCAGAACGGAGGGCAAACATTGATCTCCAATGTATGTCGAAAGAACAATGGGATGAAATGTTTAAGTTTTGGGGTAAAGAAGAAATTCAGGTAAGTGTAACTAAAACCATACCATGTTTTCTAAATTCAGAAATCTAGGTGTTAATTTAACTGAATCTTTTTAGGCCATTGCTGAAAGGAACAGAAATAATAAGGAGAAACAAAAAATGCGCCATACGACTGGAACTACTTCCTTTCCAGTCATACGCGAGGATATGGTAAAGCCATTGGTTGATAATTCTACTTTTTACGTTAAGCATAAGTTTTTATTGCTCCCATTAGAGTTTTGATGCAATTGTTATTGTTTTATTTTCAAGCGTATTGCTGATCCAAATCAATTGTTATTTATGCATGGACTGAAAAAAAATTTTACATGCCCTCTTTTCTTTTATTGATATACTCAACAATACATTTCTTTTTTCTTTTTTCTTTTTTGGGTTGCTTACATTTTTATAGATTTTAATTATCACAATTATGTACCTTTTCCTTTTCTTTGATTTTAACATTCAAGGTCCAGTTATTCCTCCAGCTCCTTCAAATGTTCCTGTAGTTCCCCCAAAGAAGAGTAGAAAAAGGCATCATGGTCCACAGTCCTACACTCCAGGTATGAGTTTGCCAGATTGATGACTTGTTTTCGCATGGTTTTGCTAGTATAAAACTGGCTCTTGTTTTATCATTTCTAACTATTTTCCTGCATGGTAGGTCTTGGCTCAGTTTTTCTCCTGTATTTGTCATCTTCTTTCATATTCTGTTCATTCCTTGCTTGTCTAGCTAACTCTGCCAGATCTACTTGATAAATATCCTTCTCACACATGGTCACTTGTAGATTCATTTATGTTTATAGTAGACATGTCCCCTCCCCCTCCCCCTCCCACTCCCTCTCACAATATGTACAGGAACTTGCAATGTGTGTTGATAGTGACATTAAATTGATGTTGGAGCAAGCAACATCAATTGCCACATGTCACAGGCATGTTTGAATGACCATGATAATCTGCAAAGGGGTCCAATACATGAAAGTATGACTGGAAGCTTTAGTATTATTCCAGGCCTGTTAGAAGTCCTAATTAAGAGTATTAGTTAAGTTATAACTTCTCCTACAACTTGTGCATGGGAGGGATGTTTACCTATTTTGTTTTAGTTCTTTCTTTTCAGTTATGTACTTATGTGTGGGTTTTTTTCTTACTTGCTGTTAGTTATGTTGAAACCAATATGATCCAATATAATGATGTAACATGTAAGGACTAAACCCTTCCCCACAATTTCTGTGAGATTCAGAATTCTATTGTGAGATGCAGCAAGCCCTTGGTGAGATGCCATGGGAAGGCAGGTGGGATTCCAGTCAAGTTCCAGGTGAGAGGCTTGTTTCAGATCCTTTCTCTTTCTCCTTATTCTCTCTCTTTCCTTCTATCGAAATAAGTACAGTACAGAGACATCTTTTCTTACATTTGCATGCTTATTCTACTTGAATCTAGTTGTCTAAAATGAGATCCTTATTGGTTACTTTTCTTATTAAATTTCAGCCTGAAGTTCTGTTACAATTTTTTTATCTTAGAATTTCAATCTTTTGTGCTGTTTTCTGAGATAAAATGAATCTATATCTGTTTTGGTGGCCAGATTTTGAAGGTGTGCTTGCATTGTGGAAAGGATTGCTGCCTAGGCTTATGAGGATACCCCCAGGTCAAGCCATAGTGTGGGCAGTGGCTGACCAAGTGACAGGCTTCTATGAGAGGAGATACTTACACAATGCACCCTCCTTGTAGGCACAACATAGATAGTTCGTTTCCTCATTCTGGCTAATTCATTTCTCTAACAAAAATCCATGTATGTATTCTTCTTTTACCTAACTTGTATGTTCAGTGATTTAGCTCTTCCAAGTCAATATAGATTCCATTCATGATCAATATTCTAGGATGATCCCGAATTTATTATGGCTAAACGTGCTATTTGCAGGGATTGGAAGTTTTACTGTTGCGTGCTGAGTTGATATTGGCAGATTCTATTGGGTTCCTTTACATCATCTACTTGCATGGTGTGACCATGTATTGAGCCTTCCTCGAGTAACAATAGCTTTTCGATGTGGCAAATAGTGCCATCGCGCTGGAACCTACAATATGGAAAGACAAGAATCACTTGAGGAACAAGGACCCATCCTGGACTACAAAAGAAGCTGCCTCTAAACAGTATCATTGTCAAGTGTGAATGTAGCCTTCACTTTGGACTAATTCCCCAGAATTGAATTCAACGCAAGGAAAGTCTTCCAAGTTCAAAATCACATTTTTTTTGTTTTACCAGTTCAAAATTATTTCTCTTGTATTAATATAAATATACTGTATAGGGGACAGTAGAAACTAATCTCTCTTACTCCTCTCTCTTGATTCTCTCTGTCTTCCTTTCTATCTCTTACCTCTCATTCTTCCTATTTTTTTTATATGGTCAAGTTTTTTTTTCTGCAGTTTCATATCCGAATTTCCTCTTATCAATCCATACTTCTGGTCTTAGTTCTCCGATAAATCAGGTTCTGTTATCTCCCTTAATGATATGCTATGATTCTGCTGATGTTCAAAATTTGTAGGACTTTACCATTGACTGGAATCTGCTATTCTTTAGCTACTATCGGTTCAATATTCTATTGTTGTTATTGATCTGGACTATGATGTTAAATGTTTCTAGAATAAATTTGGATGGGCAAGTGAACTTCCCTAAAAGGGTATCATCTTCTGCTGGTATGTATACAAAAGTACCTACTTCGGGTTCATGTGGGTTGGAAGGATCTAATGTCCATTATCAGAATATAGATTTGCCAAGTACTGACTTTGCTGGCCATATGCCTCATGGACATTCTATCAACTAGATGCTGAGTTCGTCAATGATCGATCACCTTGATGCAGGTTATTCTTTTTATTCCTGAGCTTTTTTGTTGCTTCTTTCCATTTAAGAACCTTAGCTAGACCCTTTATTGCGCCGAAACACCCACACCAAGCCAAAAAGACCCAATTAGGTATTGCCTTTCCGGTCGTGGTCATTTAGCTGTTCGAGAAGAGACGGAAGGAAGGAACCCCAAACAGGGAGTGTAGAAAGCCAAAATCTGACTTCTGTAGTCTTGAGGCATTGCTTGCACAATAGGAGCAACAGTATGGCATGCCATTGCTAGGTAAAGCTGGTGTTTTGAATCATGGTTACTATGGGACTCCTGCATTTGATCTTGGCATGTCATATTGAGGAAACCCAATGGGAAGTCCTGTACTTTCTTCAGTACGAACTGGAAGTCCTATTAGGCAGAATGATCGAGTCTCGCGTTTCCCTTCTTGCTTATTTAATTCAATTTTACTTTGCAGGGACCATTTAAGATACACCTAACAATGCCAAAGGATAAAAGGAGCAGATTCAGAGACTCCAATGGTGAAGTGATCAACAATTAAACAATTCAGGGAACCGGATAGACACCAACTCAGGTTGCCATATAGACACCATGCAAAAAAGAAGAAAGATAACAAGAGAAACAATGAATTTTTGAAATGTACATTTAAATGTTTATATAATTTTGACATTGTATTATACTTTTTTAAAGTTAAATGAAAAGCAATGATCTTTTGTACATCAATATGTAATGATAATTAATTTTTCATATGAATAAATGTATTGGTGTAATTACAGGTTTAAAAATATTATTTATAAATTTTTTTTTATTAAACTATTTGGCGACGGTCATTATTTCTGTCGCTAATAACATTTAGTACAATTTCCATTCTGCTTTAATGGAAATTACAGATATTTTTAGTGACGGTCTTACAACAGTGGGTAATACTATTAGGAGACGGCAACGTTATTTCCGTCATTAAAACTAGATATTAGGCTACGGTATATTTCCGTAGTTAAAGATTGACATTTGGCTACGGTAATACATAAACCGTAGCTAAAAAGTTTATATTAGGCGATTGCAGTCAATATACCGTTGCTAAAGCTTTTCCCAGACGCCGCGAATTTTCCGTGGCTAAATGTTAGCCACGGCATTTATAGCAGCAGCATAGAGACGGTTATTGTTGCCGTTACTGTTTCTTTTAGCTACAAAAATACATCTTTAGCCACGGTAATATACTGTCGCTAAAAATAAGAATTGTTGTAGTGGCCAAATGGAAATTCTTACAATGGAGGGAACACCAAGGTATTCCAACCCTTCCGTACTCAAGGCTTCAATGCTGCAGCCAAGACCACTTCAGCAGCCCCACCGCAACCAAAGCAAAATGGTGAAGGAATAAGCTATTTTAACTGCAATCAAGTAGGACATGTTTCAAGAGAGTGTACTAAGCCCAGAAAAAAACTACAGCAAGGAAGAGTTTACGCTGTTTCATCCGAGGATGCTGCCGCATCGCCTGATGTGGTCACAGGTATGACCTGAACCTTTCATTTTATGTTACATTATATGAGCATGTGGACTAAGTTAAAACAAATCACATGTATCATACCTATTAATGGCATTCCTGCCAGAGTGCTCTTTGATTCTGGAGCTACTCATTCTTTTATATCTGTGTCATTGGAAAGAAGCTAAATATACCCCTCAAATCTTTAGACTACAAACTGCTTGTATGATCGTCGATGGGAATTATGAAGTCCAAGGAAGGACCCAGTATAAATGTTGCCTTATGTTTCGCAGCAATAGATTCAGATTTGGAAGGAGAGTAACATATAATAGAAACTCGTGATGATCCAATTGAGTGAAAATTTATGGATGAACTTATGGAGCAATAGTTCGTCGACTGCGCTTATGGCATTAAAGATCATTAAAGATCATCTCTGAATTGATGGATGAAGTAAAAGTAGCAATTTTGTTAGATCTGTATATAAGAACGGTGTAAGCAGATTTAGAAAAAAAAGAAAACCAAACCATGACTTACTCCGGATGCGAAAAAGGTCCTATGATACAGAGGATGATTATGTATACCTGAAATGAAAAATGCTGATCATAAGATATAAGATAATGTTAAAAGCCCATTCTATTCCGTATTGGATACATTCTAGAAGTATAATATATACCAAAACATGAAGAGATTATTTTGGTAGAAGGGAATGGAAGTAGTTGTGGCTAGATGCATGTTTCAGTGTCTGAATTATCAGCAAGTATAGACTGAAAGACAAAGACCAACGTGGCATACCATAACCACTATCGAAGCCAATCTGGAAGTGGAACTGTAGTATAATGAACTATGTCAATGATTTGCCACTAACTCCCAGATCGGTTGACATGGTTTGGGTGATTGTTGATCGCCTTATGAAGATAGCTCATTCCATTGCTATACGACCTCGGTATGCTTTGGAGCGGCTAACTAAGCGATATGTGGATTGAATTTGCTACCAAGCTACTATGTAGATGTCACCTATAAAGCATGGTACGGTAGAAATGTCAAATTCTTTTGTTTGGAATGAAGTTGATGAATGAAGAGTTTTAAGACCTGAGCCTATTAAAGAAACCTATCGAGTGACAGACAAGATCAAAGAAAAGGTCCAGGATAGCTCAAGTTGTCAGAAGGGACACCAAGACCTCGAGTTCGCCATAAGTGACAAAGTCTTCTTGAGGATATCACTTATGCATGGATTAAAAACAATTCAACGAGAAGGGAAAATTGTATTCGATATATGTTTTGGACCTCATAAAATTTAGAGAGATGTAGAAAAGTTGTATATCAACTAGCGTTACCGCTGTCCATGTCAAGTATGCATGACGTATTTCGCGTGTCTCTATTGAAGAAGTACATTGGAGATCCATATCAAAGGTATTGACCACTGATCCACTGGATTAGATAGAAGATTTAACTATTGAAGTGGTACCAGCCTAGTTCACTAGTTGGAAGGTACAAACATCTCAAAAACTGGAATAATTATTATATGAAGGTAACCTGGCGAAGACAAAACGTGGAGAAGATTGCATGGAAAGAAGAAGATGCAATTCGGAAATAGAATTCCCACCTAAATTTAAATTTTGAGGACAAAATTTATTTTTAAAGATGGGGGAGTTATAAGATCCGTACGTTTAAATTTCGAGGACGAAATTTCTTTTAAGGGTGGTGGAGTTGTAAGACCTACACGCCACGAACCCGGTCTAACCTTACATTTCATGTCATGACCAGTCTACCTATCATGGTCGAGCCAAATGGATCAAGTGCGTGAAAGAAATAGCGAGACCAAGTATGAAACTGACCCAAAAATAGTAAAATAGGGGGTAGGGTCGCATACCCAAACAGGCAGGGTCGACCCCACCTCATCAGGAAGTCAGACCCCTAATTTTTCTACCTAGGGTCGGACAACTGAGACCCTAGGGTCAACGGGATCTCCAACCCCCTCATCGACCCTAGGATCACCGACAAAAACCATAAATAGGAAACTTTCCAAATTTCAAGGGAATCTTTCCTAATCTTAATGAGACTTATTTTGAGAGGTTTTTCTCTATAAATAGGACGTCCCTAAGCCTCTTTCACTCCTTTTGAAACCCTAATTGAAAGATAAGAGAAGGAGAAGAGAAGGAAAGTTGGAGAAGAAGACTAAGAGAAGAAATTCAGAGAAACCTCTGAATCTTAGCAAACCTAAGGTATGGATATGTTTTTCATGAATTGTTTAAGACCTTAGAATAGTTCATGAAGAAGGTATGGTCTAGGAGAAACCCAAATCATCTATCCATGGGAAGATTTCAATGAAATCTATGGAGGGAATCTTGGTAGACAAAGTAAAGAAGTACCTGGAGTTTTAAGCCATAGAACAAGCATAGAATGGACTGCAGAAGTAAGCCATAGGACCCAAACTTGAAAGATTAGACTGTAGAATGAAAAGGTCGACTCAAACCACGTGTGATCGCACGTAGGGTCGATTGGGAATCGACCCTACCAGACCACAGGATTGACCCCTAGCTTTCGAGAAGTCCAGGGAAGTTGCGGTCGCACCTAGGGTCGATGGAACATCCGACCCTAGCATCGACCCTATACCCTGGGGTCGCAGAAAACTGCTACCCTACCTGCGACCCGTCCTACGACCCTAGCTTAACAGCAAGCCTAAAATTATCGAAATAAATTCTAATTAAAATCTATCGACTTGTTAGGTTTTTTCTATTGATATAAAGGTGATTCTTAGAGCTTGAAAGAGGATTTACACTCAAGGAAAGGTGAGGGAACAAGACCTAAACTAATTGGCTAATAATAAATTGTTTTTGTTTATTGAGTCCAATACCGTGAATGATTCTATGTTTGTATGATTGTAATGTGCATATCACATGTCATCCACTATTCCTGTTATTACTGTTCATGCATATTTAATTTCCACTTATTTTAATATGATGATGATAATAATGCTAGGAATAGGCATGTGAATGTTTGTGCGCGGTTAGTGTACTTGATGCGAGTGGGGCATCAGGGGGAGGACGTGACATTGTAGTTCAGCATGGTCACCAGACTCTAGCTCTATCTCTATTCAAGTCTTGTCCACTAACATCGTCGTATCGCCATTACTTTAGCAGAACTAATACGTCGTAGGGCATCAGGGGGGGATGTGACATTGTGGTTCATCCTGGTCACCAGACCCTTGCTCTATCTCTATGGATGTATTGAGGGATGCTGGGGTGAGGCCTTGGATACACTGTTTGACATTAAGATTGGTTATTTGCGAACCCAGTTTGCAAGCCCTCGCCATCAGGGGCTTACGTGTTGGTATGGGAAACTGGTACAACAATGCCGTTTTCATTGGGTGTATATTGTCCATGGTGGGTTCATGTGGGACTACAATAAATGATATCTTTGGGCAGATTCACACTCGTGTATAGAGGTGAGGCGGCCACCGAACCTTTCTATAGCACATTGCAAACTTAAAAATCAGACCAAATATATGAATTGAATGCATGCATATGTTTGTTGCATTGTTTCGTTTGCTCACTGAGCCGTGATGTGTGCTCACCTTTTTCGAATTCGAATATTTTTAGTTGATGATGTAGGTACCACTATGGAAGATTATATGAATGCTTCTGTGTACGGGCACGTGGCTGTGATGGAGGCTGAAGATATAGTGGAGACGCATGACTCTTTATGTGAGTTCAACTCATGCGTTTTCGATTAGATTTTTGTTTGAACTTTTGAGGAAAATGTAATTTGATATTCTATTTACTTATGTCTCGGTTGGTACAACATAATTTGATATTTTATTTATGATTATCACAGTTAGATTCTCAGTTCATTTAATATTAAGACTTTCGCTATTATGTATTTATTCTAATTATGATTGTGGATGTGTATGGTTTAAATTAAAGGACACATCCTATTAGAGATCTTGGTTGAACCGTTGGTTTATTAGCGGTTCATCACACCATTCTGAAAGGTGCGAAATTGGGGTGTGACACCTTGCCTTGCGGGGCTCTATCTTAAAGTCGTACTTGCGAGTACGTACCTTTCCTTTCGAGGCTCAATCCCGAAGTCATGCTTACGAGTACGCACCTTAGTCTTGAGAGACTATCTTACACTCTACTCCCTGAGAGACATACATACTCTACTCCCTGAGAGCCACACCCTACTCCCTGAGAGACATACATACTCTACTCCCTGAGAGCCACACCCTACTCCCTGAGAGCCACACCCTAATTCCTGAGAGACATACATACTCTACTCCCTGAGAGCCACACTCTACTCCCTGAGAGACATACCCTAGCCCCTGAGGTTACCTAATCCACCCAAAAACGAACTACATTGTACCTGATTTTCAGGACCTCTGGGATACGTAGGCAACTTGAAGGACTCTCCAAGTACAGTACCCCATCTTAGTATCCTTAGGTTCCCCATATCCATATCCTCGTTTATTTCGATCCATGTAAGCTATCTCTAAATTCAATCTCCATCAAGCATAAACTTCAACTTGAATAAATTGAATCTAAGAAAGCTTAATCATAATCCACATCCATAACTATAATCATTTTCCATTGCGAACTACGTTTTTGGACTTGATTTATAGGATTGGAATACGTAGGTAATTTGAGACGTTTTGAACATCTCAGATTCAGTCCATCACTGAACCATCTTTGGTTCGGTTCATTGTATACTATTTTGTTTGTTTTCTTAGTTCGAGAACATGTTTGGCTGAACTTAAGCTAGAAGAACTTAGTAACTTGGCATAGGATCCCCCATGAGTCTTAGTCATCATCCATTGACCATGAACAGTCAGAACCATAGAGTCTAAGAAAAGTTAGAATCATATAGGAGGCCGATTTTCGGATCGGGCAGCTTTGGGTGCCTAACAACTTCTCAAACTGTACTTTGAACGCTTACCCGTTCTCTGTTGGACCAAAGCCGATATGTTGGGTCATGAGTTAATAGAAGTCTTATCTCAAGATGAGGCTACATTTTAGGTCCTAGACCTTAATCTAGGTGGCGACTTTAAATCTTTCACAGTCCATTTCAGTGTGGAAGGACATTTTACGTCACTGTCCTCACAACGACAATGGTGTTTGATCCATTGGGCGGATTCACACACTAGTGTATAGAGGTGCGACGGCCACCAAATATTTTTATAGCATATTGTAAACTTATAAACCAGACCAAAGATATGAATTGAATGCATGCATATGTTTGTTGCATTGTTTTGTTTACTCACTGAGCTCAAGTTGGAGAGCTGACCCTCGCGCGCACAATTCTTTTTAGTTTCTGATGTTACAGGTGTTACTGTTGAAGACTGCATGGATATGACAATGTGTGGACATGCAGTGGTTATGGATGTGCAAGCTGTGGAGGACAAATATGGCTCGTCAAGCTAGTGTTTCCACTATGTTTACACTTAGTGGTTAACTTTTGTATTGTGATACTTGTAATCAGTATTAATTATGTTTTGGTTACTTGAAGATAACTTGTTAAATATTTAATTATCACTGTAGACACTCAATTCATTATTAATAAGACTTCTACTATTTATTTATTTATTTACTCCATTATTATTGTGGAATGTGTTTTGATTTAACATGATTGGTATAGCCTATACGAGATCCTGATTTGAACCGTTGGTTCTCATGATGGTTTATCACACCATTGGTTAGTCCATAATTAGGGTGTGACATATGTTCTAGCCAAAGGAAAGTAGAACGGTCGACTGGAGGGGCTAGAAAGGGGGTGTTGAAGACTGAGGGAATCTGTGATCCCGAATCAGAAGAAGGAGGTTGTGGAAGGTGAACAAGAAGTTGTAGAGGTTTAAGAGGAGATTGTGGAGGGTTGGTGACGACTATATTGGGTATTGATGTGGGTATTGGCACTGGTGAGAAACAATGAAGGATATCGAAGTGGACTGGAGTGAAGCAGGAAGGGTAACCAGTGGGTTGGGTGATGATAACAAAGTCGGCAATGGTCAGGAGGGGGCAGTGGAACGTTGAAGGAAACAATCGAGCTTTTATTCCATTGAGTCTAAGAGTCGAAAAAGCTCCGAGAAGGTTCGCCGCTATTCATCCATCATCGTCCGGTGAGAGTCCATGGGATAGCTCTCAGTGAAAGCACCAAATGATACAGGATGTATCGGTAGTGACTACTTCGAGGGTAGTCAGCCTCAAGGGAAGAAGAGAATAGAGGGAAGAAGATAGAAGATTGATTGTAATTGCTTGCTTGACATTTTATTTTCATCCTATTTTATAGTCTATAACAATTCTAGAATGTGCTATTCAGTTACAATCCTACGGATATAACTGTCACACCCCAATTCCGCACTATTCAGAATGGTGTGATGAACCGTCAATAAACCAACGGTTCAATTAGGATCTCGAATAGGCTGTGTCCATTTGCTTAAACCATACACATCCACAACTATAATCAGAGTAAATAAACAATACCGGAAGTCTTATATATTAAATAAACTGAGAGTTTAGCTGTGATAAAGTAAATAAATATCCAATTATCTTTCATTGACTAAGACATAAAGTAAATAAAATAATCAATTACATTTCCTTAATAATTCAAATAAAAATCTAATCGAAGACGCATGAGTTGCACTCGCATGACGAATCATGCGACTCCATCATAACGTCTACATCCATCGCCGCAGCATGTCCGTACACAGGAGCATTCATATAGTCTTCCATAGTAGTACCTGCATCATCAATTAAAAATATTCAATGTCAAAAGGGTGAGCACACATCATGGCTCAATGAGCAAACAAAATAATGCAACAAACATATGCATGCATTCAATTCATATATTTGGTCTGGTTCATAAGTTTGCAATGTGCAATAGAAAGGATAGGTGGCCGTTGCACTTCTATACAAGAATGTGTGGACCCGCCCAATGGATCAAACACCATTGTTGCCCCCACAAGCACCCACCATAGAATAGGGATAGAGCTAAAGTGCTTAGGACTGCACCGCATCACACTTCCCCTGATGCCCTACCCATACCAACACGTAAGCCCTTGCTGGCGAGGGCTTGCAAACTAGGCTCACAACTAACCAATCCTAATGTCAAACAGTGTATCCAAGGCCTCACCCCAGCATCCCTCAATACGTCCATAGAGATAGAGCTAAGGCCCCCCGGCAGAGTCAGAGACTACACGGTCCGAGACCACCTCCCTTGATGCCCTACAACATAATAGTTCTGCTAAGGTAATTGTCACACCCCAATTCCGGCTGAACCAGAAGTGTGAGTGAACCGGCTCTAAACCATGATTCACACCAGGATCTCAATAGATCATGTCAACCAATCATTCCCAAGCAGTCTAACATAATCAGAGATTGATACATAGCAGCGGAATATAATTATAAACTGAGACCTATGTGGTAATTTAAAATAAATATTCAACTTATTCTACTATTCACAAATTTAAATAATAAAACTATTACAATGTATTGTTCAAAAATAAAATCCCCTCTAAAGGAAAACACAAAAGGAGCACTCGCATGATGCGTCATGCTCGTCCTCCACTGCCTGGGTATCAATGGCAGCAACTGTACCGTACGCTGGGGCAGTCACGAAGTCATCAACTGTGTACCCTGCATCCAGATCTGAAAAGAAATATATATATTTTTGGGTGAGCTCACAACTTAGCTCAGTAAAGTACAAGACCAATGCAACATACAAAATGCATGAGATAACATTATAATTTGGGTCAGGTATAACTTGCAAATATGCTATGGTAAGGTTTGACAGCCACCGCACCTCCATGCACGAGAGTGTGAGCATACCCAACAGTCAGGCACCTACCACAATACTGTTGTTGCCCCACATCACTCACTCCGGTATGGAGATAGGGCTCGAGTCTGGCGGGCAGGAGAAACCACAATCCCACATCCTCCCCCTGATACCCCATACCTAACCAATACCTAAACCCCTACTGGCAAGGGCTTACAAGTGGGTTCCTTTTCTAACCAGTCCTAAATGTCAATACAGTATCAATGGCCCTACCCTAGCACGGCTCCCTGCGACATAGAGATAGGGCTCGAGTCTAGCGGGCAGGAGGAACCACAATCCCACGTCCTCCCCCTGATACCCTATTCGCACCAAGTCTGCTAAGGTAGATGGCGATACGAAAAGGGTGTTAGTTGTGGATATATCCAGAGCACACCCCCTTCACATTCCACACACTAACTAAATCATACACATGCCTAACATCCAACAATTCTAGCATATGAAATGCATGAATAGATAATAATAACAGAACCAACTACATGGCATGTGAAATGCACAAACATCAATCAATGAATTCATATACAATTTAGTCACAAAGGCTTACTCTTAATTAATTATTTAGGGTTTGGGGTCTTGTCCCTTACCTGACGCGTGATAACAATCTCGCTCTGCGTCACAGGGTTTTCTCACGTTGTCTATAGGTCCTACACAATCATATCCATAGGTTAGAATTCATTTATTAAGGTTACAGGTGGTCAGCACCATGTTCGGCAAGCAAAACAGGTTCGGAGAGCATACCGGTCGCGGTACCGGTCTCAGGGGAGTGAGACCGGTATGGTGCCACCGGTATATACCGGTTGCGGTACATACCGGTCTCAGTCAATGAAACCGGTATGTGTCTGCGGTATATACCACAAGCCCATACCGCTAGACCTTGCTTCCCACCGGTATAGTCCGTGGTTTGGATGCGAGAGCAAGGTCTCAGATTTCCCTTCCTTGTCGGTTATCGCCTAGGTTTCTAGGGTTTCTCTTAACCCACACTAAGGTCCAAGCATCCTAATGGCCTTCTGATTTCGGCTAGAACGCCGTATCAAACCAGATCAGATTTGAAAGAAGAAAGGTCTAGGGTTTTGGATTGTCGCGCCGCTTCGCGGCTCTGATCCGACATCCTAGTATTACTAACACTATAGAGCACTTACCGGCGGTATTTTTCGATTGGCGGCGAGCTCTTCCAATGGAAATCTCCTTCTTGGGCAGCCTCTTCCTCCTTGCTCCTTCTCAACTCTCCTCCAGACGGCTAGGGTTTGAGAAGGATCAATGGAGTGTGATAATCTCTATTAATAGAGGAGGGCCGTTCTTGGAAGGGTTTTCCATGATTGGAAACTTTCCAAGTTTTCATTCGGAGTGAGGGACCCGCTGGAGTCCGTCTCCCGTAGAAACGAAACATACGGGTCGCACATACCGATCTGACTGACTCAGACCGGTATACCATACCGATTGTACCGGTCTGACTAACTCAGACCTTTATAGTTAGACCGGTATGAGTTTTTTTTACCAATTTTGAGTGGTTCTCATACCTGAAATTTGCGTGGTTCGTCACCCGGCTTCGTCTTCCGGTCCGGTTATGATTGGAACACCTGTCACCATATAAAACCATGGGTTAGACCCAGTTTTTAGAACACAATTCTTACAGTAATGGCGATACGATGATGTTAGTGGACAAGACTTGAGTAGAGATAGAGCTAGAGTCTGGTGACTAGGATGAACCATAGTGTCACGTCCTCCCCCTGATGCTCCACTCGCAACAAGTACACTAACCACACACATACATTCGCATGCCTATTCCTAGCATCATCATCAACATCATATTATAAATAAACAAAAATTAAGTATACATGAACAGTAATAACAGGAATAGTGGATGACATGTGATATGCACATTATAATCATACAAACATAGAATCATTCGTGGTATTGGACCTAATAAACAAAAACAATTTATTATTAACCAATTAGTTTAGGTCTTGTTCCCTCACCTTTGGTTGCTAGGAGATCCTCGTTCAAGCTTTATAATTTACTTTTAAACCACTGAAAAGATCTAACAAGTCGATAAATTTTAATTAGAATTAATCCCCATATGTTTAGAATAACAGTAGCTGAGGGGTCGCAGGTAGGGTAGCACCTAGGGTTGCATTTTCTGCGACCACAGGGGTAGGGTCGCAGGGTAGGGTAGCACCTAGGGTAGCAGTTTCTGCGACCTTAGGGTGTAGGGTTGCAGGTGGGGACGGTTCCATTCAACCCTAAGTGCGACCACACCCTCCTTGGGACTTTTCGAGGGCATGTGGTCGATCATATGGTCTTGTAGGGTCGGATATCATTCGACCCTACGTGCGACCACACGTTTTCTGAGTCGACCTTTCACTCATGTTTGGATCCTTTGGCTTATTATCATGGTCCATTCTATGAATGTTCTATGCTCAAAATTATAATTTATACACCATTCATTGTCCATAATGATTTCCTCCATGAAATCTCTTGGAATCTATCAATGGATGGATGATTTAGGTTTCTCCTACTCCTATGTTCTTCATAAACTATTTTAAGCTCTCTTATTCAGGTAGGGAATTAGGTTCATACCTTAATTCAGAGGTTTCTCTAAACTTCCTCCTCTTCCTTAGTCTTCTTCTTCAAGTTTCCTTCTCTTATTCTCTTCCTTCTCTTTCTCTTTCTTTCACTTTCAATTAGGGTTCTAAAGGAGTGAAAGAGGCTAAGGCTATGTTTGGTATCATTTTTGTTTTTGTTTTTTTTATCTATTTAATAAAAATCATTTTTGTTCAAAAATAAAATGTTGTTTGGTAGTTGTAATAAAAATAGATGGTAGAATGAAAAACAGATTTGGCATACTATGTCTAAAAATGATTTTGAAAGTCTTCCTCTTCCTCTGTCATGGAGCGTCTATTCCTCTTCCTCTGTCAAGGGATTATGGAAAGAAATCAAACCAAGAACCATCTTTGGAGAAACGACGTCGCCTCCGTTGGAATGATTGTCGTTGTCGCAGTCAAAGCCGTCTCTAGGACGAAGTTGCAGGTATACGTCTTTGTGGTTTACTTTCGTTCGTCAACGAGAAGAGTGCTTGAGGGTTTGATTTGGAGTGGTTTTATAAAAGGAAACTAAATTACTTTTTTAACCCTTTATTTTAACACATGTTTTAAGTGTTTTGTGCAAAACACGACAAAAATAATTTTTAACCAAAAATCAAAAAGAGGTTGAGACCTCTTTTTGAATTTTGACTTGTTTTTATTTTTATTTTTCATAAATAGCACTCATAAATTATGCCAAACCCCTTCAAAACTATAAATTTGAACAAAAATTAAAAACAAAAATGATACCAAACACAGTCTAAGGGACGTCCTATTTATAGAGGAAAACCCTCCATAATAAGTCCCAATGAGTTTAGGAAAGACCCCTTTGAATTAGGAAGGTTTCCTAATTTTCGGATTCTGTCTGCTATCATAGGGTCGCAGAATCCGTCGACCCTACGTTTTTCTAGTCATGCGACCCCATGACTAAAAAAAGTCATGGGTTGGACTCCTTTGTGGTGGGGTCGGTCACACCTGTTTAGGCATGCGACCCTACCCTTATATTTGATTGTTTTTGAGTTATCATACCTGATCTTGTGGTTTCTTCACGCATTTGGTCCACTTGGCACGACCATGATAGGTAGACTTGGTACAATGTGGTAAGACCGGTTAGTTCAATATGGGTCTTACAATAACACTCATAATCCAATGGTCGTAACAAAATACATTTTCAAACTGCATCTATCTAGTCCAAATCGAGGGTGAACAGCATCAAGAACAAAGAGATAAACCGTTTTGCCTCATTCTTCATCCCCTCTCCATCTACAACATTGCAGCTACAACTCTCCCCTCCGCGGTCGACAGAATTATGGCTGCAACTCTCCCCTCTCAAATCCTACGCCGTCGTCTGGGTCGACCCCAAGGAGATGAGAAGTTTGCTTTGGTTTCCCCTTTCGGCCTCTGTTTAGGTGACTCTCGACTAGTATTGGCTGAAACTCAATTGGACGAGGAAATCACCAGAATTTAACTGTGGTTACTCTTATTGAGCCTCTGGGTCACAAACGGAGTCCAGATTCAAAGAATTCTCCGCAACAATTTAGCTAATGGCTCACCAAGTGGTGAAGGCATCCAGGAAAATGAAGCAATTACCTCAAGATCCATTTGGATCTGATCCCTTTCTTCGTTGGAGACATTCCCATAGGGTATCGACAAAGTAAGGGCTAACGGTGGCAGCTTCCCATCTGAACAAATGAAAAACATTTTGTTCTTCTGATTTGCAATTTTCTCTATGCCGATCAACATTTGTTCTTTTGATTTGCAATTTTCTCTGTACCAATTTATGTACCTTTAGAGTTTCGATCGTGATTTTGATTCCATTTATGAGAAATTCTTCAATTCAAGTTCAAAGTTAAAATTGATTCTCCAGTAGTTTAAATCTGAGTTTTCTTGATTTTCCATGCGATTTTATTTAAGTTTCTTTGCACCCTCCTCCCATCTGATTCCAGTCTGACCTTAAAAAGTAAGAGTTGATGTTGTCATCGCTATGTTTCTCGAGTCTTGTTCTAGATCTATCCAAGCAGCTCCAATCTCTTTGTCTTTTTTTTTGGGTAAGTTCCATTCTTGTCCCTGTCATTCCTTTCTCCGATCTGTTCCTTGTCATGCATGTTGCCTCCTTCCTTGAAATTCGAACCATTCAAAACAAGAGATCCTTCAAACACAATTTCCGAACTCTTCTCCTTGACAACTTCTGCTATCACCTTCGAATCCTCCTGGACCACCATAGTCAACGATGTTTTTCCCGTCGCAACAACCTTGTCCTCATCGGCAGTGGGAAACACCTCTTTTACTTCTTGAAGCATCGGCTCCAATACCTTCTCTTCTTCGTCGGAGTTTTGCACTTTGGCATGACTCTGATTCTCTCTCTCTCTATCTATCTGTTTTCTTCTCAAGCTCTCTCATGGTTAATCTGTTGCTGAAGCTTAGATGATGCCACTGGTAAGGATCGAGTTCCACAATTACATAGACGCTGAGGGACTCCAAAATTGGGGCTTGGCTGAGAGTGATAATGAAAGGGAAAAGGTAAATGTAATTTTTAATAGAAGGTCAACTGATACTTTTACTTAATTTTGAAAATTTTCAATTTTATAATATGAAGGATAAAATTGTCTATCAACATTTTAAGTGATTTCCATCGTTAAGTGGGTGCGGTTGATTTTCAAAACTTGTGGATGGTAGATGATGTTACCAATATTTTTTAGGATCTATGTGAAATTTTTCCTAATCGTTTAATACCACTGGACATAAATAAGTAATAGTACATCATCATAATAATGATAAACTTTTTTTTAACTATTATGGTTGGAAATCGCCTACCTGTCTGCGATCTGAGCAACCTACAATCACAGAAGTTAGACAAGGAGTTGGGCATTAAGCCCAGGGTACACTCCGATGCCTAAGTCAGATTCCCAATGTAAACAATCAAGAGATGGCAGAAAGCTATCTCCAGTTTAGAAAAGAGGAAAACGAAGAGAGAGTTTGAGCATAAGAGAGAGAATGCAGGCGAATAGTGAGATGAATTACCTGAGGGGATCACCCTCTACTTATAGAGATTGGGAAGAAACATGGAGGTACCAGCACTTTCGAAAGTAGATCGCCAATAGGACTACCAGGTGTTGCTCTGAGGGACGCCCAGGTCATGGACTCCGAGTTGGAGTGTGAAATCGTAGCCAAGGAAGCCAAGTCAGTCACTAATGAGAGTGACACGTGTCACCATAGGAGTGGTCGTATGGCCATTAAGGTCGGCATCGTATCGTACTAGGAGAGGGACTCCTATGACGTAAGCTAGTTGCTTTAGGACTCTGGACTTCAACCAGAAAACGTGTCCTAAGAAGACTGTGCCTCTGCCCAAGAGGCGTATTCGGATGAAACTATGACTCTGAGCGCGCAAGGCCTAGCATCACTCTATCATGCCTGGTCGGCCTATATGATTTTGGGTGCCACGTGTAAGATTTTCATTGGGTGATGTTTTTTCCCCCATAACACTAACGTATTTATAGATTTTAGATTATATCAATTTATTTTAAATATAAATAAGTACCATAAATCATATCAAACAACTACATATGTCATAATATATTATATAATTAATTCTATATTACATGCCAGAGAGAGCCTAAAGCTTGCAGTTAAACAATAACTTACTTGTGCTCGTAGGTCAAAGAATGTGCAGCTATTGATACGATGAACTGATTGACATGTTATCTTTGGTTGAAAATTTATGAGTTCCCATTGCATATCATCACCATATCTTAACCCTTCCCCCTCCCCTTCCCATGCAATTGACTACAATCCCAGCCTCTATTAACCTAATATAAAGTGACATTTACAGAAGTTCAATTTGGTAATGGCACAAACTCAACTCAATCTAATCTATACTAACAACATTATTATGCATTTACATCAACTTTTATCTTTGCATCAATTATCATTATATTCATTGATCCAATCTAACACCAAATTCAGGAAAATACAATTGATTGATTTTTTTTTTAAGTTATATATCTTTTTTTTTAAAGCTAGGTTTAACTGTAAGGCATCATAAATGTTTAATTTTGAGGGTGCATGCTGATAGAAGTCTACATCAAAGGAAAACTGATGCCTCATATTCTGATTTATTTATCAAAAAAGAAAAAAAAAAAAAAAGGACAATGAAAAAGGAAAAAAATTTATTGCAAGTTGCATGTAGAAAGAACTAAAGGCTCCATTTTGTTTTGATGTAAAATTTTACACGTTAACAATTTTTCTAAATCATAGGCACTATTAAATCAACGCACCACATGCGGCAAATGAACAATAGGGTTGAGTTATAGTCAAAACTATTCTCCTTAAATTTGTAGTCGTCCCCTACCCGTTGGTGCAAACAGGGTTCCCTGCAAATCGATTTCCAAGATTAAACAATTCTCAAAAACCAGAAATTGTTGCAATTACTCTCTTCTGTTTACTAAGATATTTAAAAGGGTATGCTCGATAGGTAAAAATCGAGGAAAAATTACGGGTACCTTCTCTGTAGTTTGTTCGTCACCTAGGTACATCTTAAACATTTCAAACAATTACAACTGTCCCATTTTATTAGATGGTGTTAAAATTTAGATTAAATGGACAGATTACCCTTGCATCCATTCAAGGCAAACTAGCACTTGTAAGTTTTTTAGATCCCTTTTGGATTTTTCTCATGGGATTTTCCATGAACCCTAACGAACACACCACACAGATTACTATAATATAATGGGTATTGAAAAGAGATGATAAGACATGTCCAAACCGTTTTCATCCCTACCATATCCAAACCGTTTTCATCTCAGCAAAAATAGAAGAGTTTGAAACAGAGAAGCGAATAGCATAATAGATTTCAGGATCATGGATTTCAATGTTAGAAAATTATAAGTTTAGGGTTTCAATGAAACCCATTCCAATCCCATACAGTAGCCCTAGAACACAATAGAGAAGCCATAAATAATGAGTATAAAGACATACCTGTCTGTGAAGAGATTAATTCCATACGCTCCACAACGCTCCAAGCTTTGATCGAAATCCCTCGGCTACAGTCTTCCACAGCCTCCAGAGGATATCCTGACGTCTCTTGCTAATGGGTGCAGAGAACTGATTAACCGTGGCTGTGGGGACTCTAACCCTGTATTTATAGAATATAGATGTAACCCTAAAACTCTTCCCACAATAAAATTAGGGTTACCAAACCTATCTCATACCATGTGACGAACCAAACCAAATCGGTTATACCGTGTCAATCAGATTCCCACTGAATTAACTAGTTTAGGTAATTAATTAAGCTCACATAAATCTAACAATCTCCCACTTGTGCTATATTAATTACAAAACTATCATCAACCAGTGTGGCCACGGAATCCAACACACTAAATCGTCACTAACTTTGAAACATCCATCAAGCTTTCCAATGCGAGCAACAACGAATAATACACCTTAACATATGGTGTATAAATTTCTGTCAGCCACAACAGAGGTCTACTCAATACATGAATCGTCTGAGATAATGCATGAAAGTAAACTCCCATGCCAGTCCAAACTTGATTAAAGAACCTTAATCAAAGTGTCCCAAAACCTTTATGGGCAACTTAACATGGTATTTAAATATTTCAGAATTATAATACCATACTTTGGTTAGACACCACCTTAAATCTTTGACTAAATACTGCCTTGAAACTTTGGCTAAATATTGCCTTGAAACTTTGGCTAAATACTGCCTTGAAACTTTGGCTAAATACTGCCTCATATCTGTGACATGTCAAACACATAACTATGTATGCAAAATAGCAATAACGCAAATGCTAATGTAAATAAAATCATAGTTACAAAAACTGTACCATCAAACCATGAGCAATACAATCAAGCACAATAAGCAATGTGAAAACACAAGTATAAACATAAAGAGTCTCCCACTGATTAAACATATCTAGAGACTCCCACTGATTCTCAGATCTTTGGTCACTTAAGCCTCTGATAAAATTAATTGTTTTCAACCATTCTTATATTGGACGTACCATCCCTCAAAGACTCCCACTGACAAAACCTTCGTCTGAGAATCTACAACGATATAAAATCTTTTGACATCTTTCTTACTTGAAAAGATTCGATCTCTATTATGCTGTGAAATACTATATTTCTTATTATTCTTTGAGAAGAACACAGCTGAACCGCTATCAGAACACATCTCAATAGGTTTAGAAGTGAAGTCTATAATCTCCAAATTAGAGAATAAATTTTCACACAAGATATCTTGCTTGTTATCTTTACTTAGAGTTACAAAACCCTATCACCATGACAATGAACCTTGAAGTTGATTTCTTGTCATCAATACAATCATTATAAATTACATCAAAATAGCATAGAGTGTCACTACTTCTATAAATGAACATATAATCTTTGGTCCTCTGCATATACCGCATTACCTTCCTTTTTCCCCGTTGTCCAGTAAGCTATACCAGCATCCAACTGAAAACATCCTATGACACTTAATGAAAGGGCTATATGAAATGATTACAACCTTAAACATATATCAAGCTCTCTACTGTATTGTAGATACTAATACTCAGTATCATTCTTTGTCTACAATTCTGTCAATTTATCTCCTTTACTGATCTTAGCATCCGCAACTTACTAGTTATACATGCATACTGAAACTTCGAAAACACGAACAATATTTATACTTTGAGATAAATCCATAATTTTATTTTTTCTGTCACGAGCAAACTCAATTTCAGGTATAAAGGTACTTGCTCATACAGTTTTACTTGTCGAAGTTATCAGACAGAAAAACATTGATTTCAACTAGTAAACCATGTCACTACAGGCCAATGAAAATCATCAACACACATGACAAGGAAATGTATCCACTCCCACTGACCTATAGATATATACAATGGTCAATGACAATCTCAACAAAGTTGAAAGAAGATACAACCCCGTCAAACTTTAAATACCATTATTCGGATATCCGTTTAACCCACAGATTGACTTTATAAGTCTTTAAAATATATCTTCTTTATCCTTACCATAAAATCTTGTGATTAAAATATATAAATATTTTCTTTGATCAAAACGATCTTTACATCTACCTGATGCAATTCCAAATAAAATGAGCAACTAAGATCTCAAAATTTGAAGTTCTCTTTCTCTTCCCTTTGTGTGATTCCACTTTGCTATAAATCTTACTTTGTAGCAATCAATTCTCCCACTGGAATCACACATTTTCTTTGTATATCTATTTTTAGCCTATGAGTACACCGCTCATTAACAAAAGCATAAAATTCTAAGTATCATATGTGATTGAATGAAATCACAGATCTACATAGTCCAGTATATCTCTTCATTGCCTCATCTGGCTCTGCTACTATGGCTGAACCATCGATCTTAATAAATATTTCTATAATCATTACATTATACTCTGGTAATATTTCTGGTTACTTCACATCCATTTCCATGTGGTCTCATCAAACTTCAAGTTTCTTGAGTCTATTTTGACATCCCATAATATAACAACTCAATGTCTTAAAATAATCACTCTCCTACGAGTGTTATGAAACCATGTCAGTTCTACAGTTTTAAACAAGAAGATAACTTAAACTGAACTGACTAACTATGCATTATATTAATAATATAGACTGCAATATCAATTCTT
The DNA here is from genome assembly GCA_028583415.1 of Protea cynaroides. Classification (NCBI taxonomy): domain Eukaryota; kingdom Viridiplantae; phylum Streptophyta; class Magnoliopsida; order Proteales; family Proteaceae; genus Protea; species Protea cynaroides. The sequence continues at coordinate 66,206,440 of CM053274.1, forward strand.
TCCTTACAGGATCAAATACATTCTTAGGCTTTTGCAAACACTTGCTTAAATTTATCAGGGAATAAACCAGTATCACATAGTCTCCCAAAACTCTCTCATTCAGATCCAATAGTTTCAATTCCTTTAATAAAAGTTTTTCCACCTTAATTTTTCATTATTTGAAAAAACAACCATAGACAAAACTGTGACAAGATGTCCTAGATGAAATCTCGATGTCCACCAATTCCAATAAATCCTTGTTGTGAATAACCTTTACTTACTTTAATCTTATCATCTTCTCTTTTAATTAATTCTCACATATATACATGTAATAAACCTTGGAAGGAGAATTTCAGAATATTATTCTTTCTAATCTTTCTTTGGACAACAGTCATAAACCCTTATGACCAGGGTGGAAGATTACAATATACAGTTTAACTTCTAAAGATATAATAAATTAAAGATTAATGCTTAAGTAGCCACTATACTGCACCTTCTTACTCAGAAGTTTCATAATCCTTGTTCTTTTTTCACTTAAGCTGTCCAACCATATAAATTTTTCCTTTACATGTCCCTTCTGGGTCACTCTACAAAAATTATATTCTACTTAGATCCATTTTATCTTGTAGTTTTCTTAATGTCTAATTCTTTATCATAAAGTTTCTGACTATTCCATAAAAAAATATTTTCTTTCTATGGGTTTTCCAACCCAACTTGCCTTTGTCTGGGTATATATTATGCACTATGACATTGGCATTCATATTTTTCTCTTTTCTTTGAACTTTTATCCTTAATTCTTTCACTTTAGGGTTCACTATATTTTTGAGTATTATATGTCACCAAGATCTGATTATACAATTCTTGTGAGGAAGTGAAAAGTCTAAAATATCATTTACATAAGTTTTAATGAACCTACAAATATTCACTTATCTTTGAGCTTATCATTAATAGTTAACAGCTCTACCTTATCCTCACAATTCAAATACCATCTCTTATCAACAAAAGCTGATACTGATGGACTTGAGAAATAAAACATCTCTCTACCCCTTCTTGAAAAATCAAATTTTTATTTGGATTCTCAAGAAATATCCTTTTTCAATGTTTCTCATCTGAACATTGCTTTACTTGATCTTAAGGACTGAACACCCTAAGGATCAGAATATAATTTTTCTGTTGAGTACATTTAGGTTAAACAATCCTAGACTAGTTTTCAGTTTCCATGTCAATTCATAAAACTGGCAGCCAGAGACAAACATCTTAAGGTATTTAATCATTACATGTCCACAACAATGTAAATAATTGTAAGTCTACGATTAATACCAAATAAAATTAGCTAGCAAAAATATATATACATAACATGTGCAAGCTAATTAATATCTTTGAAAAGTCAACCGACCTACACACACATCCTTTGGGACAATATGTGCACTGGTCCTCTCAATATCTGTGCAATAACTGTGAAGAGATAATGACTTTCGAAAATCTCACCACCTTTGGGTGGATGAAGACCCCTAAAGTCACAATTCTTCAACCATGTGCATGAGTTCTTTATTTTCTTTGACAACGCCACCTTTGGGTAGACAGTGTCATTCTTTGCTGCATCCATAAAAGTGAGAGTTTATGTTAGTGTCACTTTTGTGTGAACACTATATTTCCTTACAGTAGTTTGAAAATGCATAAATGCTAGATTTGAGCATATTATGATAAAACTAAGGTTGCCACTTTGGTGGTCATACCATAATCCTTACACAATAGCTATAAATCATAATTTGAATAAACTTGGACAATGTCACCTTTGGGTGAATATTATCAAAACTGAAGTATTTACAAACACATATTCTAGAATTTGAACACATCATAATAAAACAAGGTTGCCACGTCACACCAAGTTCCACCATGATATGAACAAATCCTAAACTGCAGCTTATGTGGGATATTTATTTAACCATGAATGCTTTAAAATATAATTTTACAAGTCTAAACATTCATATAAACATGCACATTAGCTCAATCAATCAATTTTGTACAATAACTTTAAGAAAAATCAGCAAAAACATTGCAAATCGAGTTCCCATAGGGTATTTTTCCATAATAATATATTTTTTCAATGCATCAAAATGTACCAAAATATATATCAGATTGAAGAGCATTAAAAATGGAGTCCAACGAAACAAATCGGAGGTCAATCCGACATTCCTAGCTCCCAGAATCACTATTTAATGTTCTTTTGTTAAAAAAATAGAAACCAAACAGGCCCTTATGAGCCTTACTGGGTCGGTCTGGGTCAATTTGGTTCGGTTCGGTTCGATCCGACTTGGCCAGGTCCAGCCTGACTTCGGTTCGGTTTGAACTAAACCGAGTATATATTAAATTTTTTTTTATTCCTTCAAATCGAACCGCTTTGGTCTGGCAGGGTTGAACCAGAGAGTTGGTTCACCGAGCCAACCACCGATTCAACTATGGTCCACCCCGGTCCAAATTTCCCGGGTAATCGGGTCAAAATTCCAGGTTTACGGGTCTAGTCAGTGGGTCAGAAAACCTGGTTTCGGATCAAACCATCGAGTCAGAAATCTGGGTTTTTGGGCCGGGTCTGGTTGGTCGGGGCTGGGTCAACTCTGACAGAGCCGGTCTGGGCTGGGTGGACTCGGCCCGAGTCTCCAGCTAACCCTAATGGGTTAGCGATTCGGCGCTGAGTACGATGACTCGGCGCCGTCGGGTTTTTTTTTTTTTTTCTCCCAGTGGATCTCACTCCCGGATTCCGCCAGCGATTGTCGACCCGTCCAGCGGCCGACGCAGACAGTTTTTATATCGCCGGGTCCGTCTCTTTGAGACCTTTCCAACGGTATATAGCTTGATTTATTTTGTTGATTGAAAAAAATTTCCATCTATAGAAATCTCCGATAGATCTGATCGAGATTCGATCCAAAACTTAAGAAAAATTCTCTTTTAATTTGACCATTCATTATCAGTCTTTATAATCGATCTCCATCGATTCTAGGTCTGTATGGTTGGCTCTGATACCAACTGTTAGAAAATTATAAGTTTAGGGTTTCAATGAAACCCATTCCAATCCCATACAGTAGCCCTAGGACACAATAGAGAAGCCATAAATAATGAGCATAAAGACATACATGTCTGTGAAGAGATTAATTCCATACGCTCCACAACGTCCAAGCTTTGATCGAAAATCCCTCGGCTACAGTCTTCCACAGCCTCCAGAGGATATCCTGACGTCTCTTGCTAATGGGTGCAGAGAACTGATTAACCGTGGCTGTGGGGACTCTAACCCTGTATTTATAGAATACAGATGTAACCCTAAAACCCTTCCCACAATAGAATTAGGGTTACCAAACCTATCTCATATCATGTGACGAATCAAACCAAACCGGTTATACCGTGTCAATCAGATTCCCACTGAATTAACTAATTTAGGTAATTAATTAAGCCCACATAAATTTAACATTCAATAGCCCTTTGTTCTCAACACTACAACACATGTTAGACGTCTTTGACGAAATAGAAAAATCCTTCAATGCTCCCACTTGGACTTAAGTTCAAAAGAAAAACTCTTGCCATTGATCTCAACTAGTCTGAAAAATGTTTGATCTTATCAAGATCTGTCAAGGAAACCCACATCTTTGCAAAACTATTTGTTGGGAACTATCATATGTCGAATCTTTCCATCCTAAGAGAGAGCCAAAGTTGCAATTCATGCATTGCATGTTTATTGTGTGTGTGTGTGTGTGTTTTCCTCTTTTCTAGATCATTGATTTAGGATTAGGGTTTTTAATTATGATGAGGGAAGTGAAACAAAGAAAACACAACTTAATATAGGGAAAAGGAAGTAAACGCTGCCAGTGTGTACTTTCCTCTCACATCCCTCCTTTCTCTTTCCTCCTTGAAGATCTGGCCCTCTCTCTCTCCTCCAAGTGACCCTACTGGTCCTCCCTGCACTCCCATTTTCCCCATTAGCTTATAAGATTTTAATTTGTCCCCTTAGCTTGTAGATCATTCTCCCCTTAGACTTATTTATGGGCTGTATGGGTAGAGACCCCCCATTCTCTCTTCTGCGAGGACAATGGAGAATCCAAAAAACTCGTCACTTGTAAACTAAAAAGAAAATGAATTCTTCATTTGAAGGGATACATGTGGATAAAGATCATATTTTGGTGTAAGTGGAACACTCCCTCGATGTCAAGAAAAGAAAAGAAAAAAAAAGAAAAAAAAAAACAATTTAAGGGAATGGGTTATGGGTTATGGGTAACCGGGTTATGGGTAACCCATTCCCTTGTCAGGAAAGCTTTTAACTTATTCGGAAAAGGTTAGTTGGACTAATTCTATTATTGGATCTTTGTTAGTCCCATTTTTGGCTATTCCCTCACTTTCTGATCAATAGAATGCTTTTTCACAAAAAAAAGAAAAGAAAAAAAAATAATAATAATAATAATGATGATGATAACCTATTAGGTCCTGAATCCAACCGAGAAGGGCGGAAACTGACATCAAATTTCTTCCGAAGTTATGCATCCAGAAGTAATTCCAAACGTGTGGAGAGCCATAGGCACACGATAAATGCCCAGAACGCGAACTGCACTCAAGATACTTAAGCTTACGGACCGCGCAATTTTCCTCTCTTCTGTCTCATCAGTCGGCACCGAAGTCTCTGTGGCAGTGGGACTGTGTAGTGTTTGCGTGTGTGGGTTGATCAGGTCATGGCGACGAGCTTGCCATGGCATCCTTTCCTGTCTCCTTCGAAGTCTCGCTTCCTGTCTAGCCAACGACGAGCCATATCGACCCGCCACAAGGCCACGATACAGGCGTTCCGGCGTAGCGACTTTGATGGGTTTGCGAAACGAGTGGCATCCGGCGAAGCCTGGAAGGGGGCCTGGAGGACCGCCAATGATGGATTCGAACTTCTTCTCTTCGACGCTAAGAAGACCGCAGAGCGTTTCGACCGCCAGTACTCTGTTTCTACGCGCCTCAACTCTGTTGCCCAGTCTGCCATTGACAAGGCTCGCGAGCTTGACCGTGAGCTTGAAATCGAACGCAGATGGCGCACTTTCACCCTTGATTTCTCCCGTAACTTTCCCAGGGTCTGCTCTCTCTCTCTCTCTCTCTCTCTCTCTCTCTGTTTCTATATCTTCCACCCTCCCCTCTTTTCTCGAATGTGGTGACTGATTTATTAGATAATTATGCATTTAGGTGAATTTGCATATGTCATGGCTATCTTATCTGGATGCATAGGAGTAATTAGATATCTTCACTAACCCTGATCTATTTTTTTATGGTATAAAAATGATTGCAAAATATACATTTAAACAATGCTTTAGGGCCTTTCAGTACTTGAATCCCTTTTTTTGTGGTTTGCTGTTTTTGACTCCTTGTGTTCATGTCTTTTCTTGCATTTATTGTTATGTCACCGTAATACAGGTCTGCATAAGGGGGAGAGGGGGGAATGCTCAAATTCATTTTGGATGGTAAGATGATTGAGAAAGTCATTTCCTCTTGGTCAGTAGGTTGAGGAGCCTTTTCCCCTTTTCCTGACTCAAGGAATTTGGAGACGATGGGTTACATCCCTATATTTTCATTGTTCAGAGGGTTGCGATGAAGTTGGAAATTTAATAGATGTGATGTAGGATGGATTGGGATTTCCTGCAAGGCATGGTGTTGTAGGCTGAATGAATGGTAATTATGCTAGGTATTTGACTCAGCATTGATGATCTTTTAAGGATCAATTTTTGTTTGACTGGAGAAAATAAGATAAAAAAAATTAGAGTTGAAAAATCGTTTGAGGGAGTATCTATGTTAGAAGTCAGAATCAAGCAACAATCGCAAGGATGAACATAGGACTGATTTGGGAAAGTTAGGTTTTGAGTCGGACTGAGGTCCAACGGCCTAAATATTCTCGGTGAAGCTAGCAAGCAACAGATTTATTTGATATTCAGGATATTTCAATGTTGTCTCTAACCATTGGAGATTTTTTTCCCCCTTTTACTCTGCTTACAAATTTTGTTTATTGATAATAAATTTTTTTCCCTTTTTCCTAAATATATGCATAGAAGATTTGGGTTATATTTTGTGCTAAAATTTTTAGCTGATTTTGTGTTAGATTATGTTAGAAAAATTTTCATCTAACCTCTAAAAAGGATGTCAAATTCTATCTACTATCCAATGGTTTCCAGAAACTCTAACCGGCCCCATTTAACTGACAGACTTGACTGAACATGTGAGTAGACATTCCTACCCTTTCTATTTGAAACTTTAAAACATTAAAATGAGATAAAGTTATTAATTTGCCCCTTCTCTATTGCTATTTGGTTCAATGGCAACTTCATGAATATCGGAACTCCCTTGCCTTTCCCTTTCACCACCTGCGTGTTTCCTCCTTCCTTATACTGAAATTCACTCACCTCCTCCTCCACTGCAACCGACTGCGGTGCCAACAACGCTTGGCATGCCATTGATAGAGGGCTTAACGGCGATGAGACCTGCATGGGCTTAGAGGACTTACAGGCTGTGAGATCGCGTCGGCCTCCATATCTTGCATCTTGATCCTGCATCGGAAACCGCTCCTTGAATCGCCATGACTACAACAATAGTTGCTTCAAACAACATAAGTTGCTACAAACAACATAACTTTCAATCTTCCCATCCCCAATCTCTCTCTGTTCTTCATTCTTCTTCTTCTTCTTCTTTCACCAAAACCTAATCACAATCAGCTCTCACAAATTTAATCTCCTCTCTCTGCTTCTTACAAGTCGATTCCAAGAACTTGGGACTAAGTTAAATAAGTTATTAGAATCCAGTCTGCCACCGCCCGATAGAACAATGGAAGGAAAAACAGATTTTCCTCTGTCGTTCTTTCTGAGGAGAAAGGAAAAGCTTGGAGAGAGAGAGAGAGAGAGAGAGAGAGAGAGAGAGAGAGAGAGAGAGGGAGAGAGAGAGAGTTGCAGAGAGAAAGGAAGAAGAAGATACGACAGAAAGTAAATGAATCTAAAAAAGCCTTAAAATGACTCCAAATAAATAAGTGGTGTATATTTTCAGATTTATTTGGGAGATCACCCAGTTTTCTCCCATCTGGATTTGCAAAGACCTACATCGAGAACTCTCTCTCATAATCGACTCACAAACAGATACTTGGTAGGCTCCCTCGGAAGCCTTCTAAATCGTCTGAAAATCGTGATTTAGGTGGATCCTCTAGTCCTTCTTCAAATTCTTTTGCCAGTTCAACAAGCAACGATCTAGTAAATAGCCGGCCTTTGAACCCAGACCATGCATCTCTTCCAACCATTAATTCTGCTTCAAATTCTGGGGTCAATCACGCGGATAAGTCTTCACTAGTCATAAACTCAAAGCTAAATGGAAATTCTGCAACTTCTTCCTATGAGGCATTGCCTAGTTGTAGGGATGTTTCAAGCTCTGAGAAGCAGAACTTGTTTATCAAATAGTTGATAGGGGGCTTCCGATCGTTGGCCCAAAATATCTAATGGCTTCCTTGCTATTTCATCTGAGAAGAAAGCACAGAGTGTGCGGATTTCTTCTCCTTTCTACAGAGCAGTGGCATCCATCTTCGGCGAAGCTGGCTGACTGTAGTTGTCGCCAAAAATATCTCATGGCTTCCCTGCTGGTTGATTGTCGCCGTCGCCGAACGAAAACGGCAGCACACTGTAGTCGACAAACAAGGGTTTCACTGTTGCAACTCATTGGGGAGGAAGGTATCGAAAGAGAGATTTTCTTTTTTACTTTTACTGTAGAAGATGAAAAATTGGTAAGTAAAGGTGTTTGTTTACTTTGGGGGGCATTATGGTCTTTTATTTTTGGAATAAGGGCAATATTGTCCTAATATTTGCAAGTAACGGGACTCTACTAACGGGTGGGGTCTATTTGATTAACGGTGGAAAAATTTTGGATGATAGATAAGACATTTGGAAAACTTTTAGGTGGTAGATGAGACTTTTGAAATTATTGGGGGTTAGATCGAATGTGACATAGTTTTTGGGGGTTAGATGAAAATTTTCCATTATGTTATTTTGTGGAAATCAACTAAATTATCTTTGTCCTTTAGCAAGTTCAGCAGCTAAACTCCTTATCTATAGAAAATTGCATGGGAAATTTCATTTGGTGTTTGTGGTCTAGTTAAAAACTTCCATATGGTTACTATTATAAGCGCTAATTAAAATATCCCATTACGTTCCTGGTGATTTGTTCTTTTGTTCCTTTTTGTATGCTTGCTCTAAAGTTAAAAAAAGGGCAATTTTTGTCTTCGAATTATTTGTTGTGTTATTGTTTATAGATGTAAACATAGTGAGTTAAATTCTTTTATGCCATTGTTTCTGCAGTATAGGAGGCAGCTGAATGATTTTCTGGGTACTCCATTGGGAAGAAGTTTTTCTGTGAGTACAGTCAGCTTGTTTACATTGTCTTTTATTGTTCCTCATACCCAAGAGCATAATTCTGTCGTTTGAGTATATTTTTTTTATAATCCTAATGGTCCTTTGTTATTAGTAGTAGTAGATAAAGGAGTGGAGCAGTTAAAACATGTTCCTCATTGTGGAGGTTGTGTACAATCTGATGGCAAAGGGGTTAAGACATCTCAAATTAACAAGCCCTCTTTACTACATGATCTTAATTCAGTCCAATACAAAATTCTACAAAGAAAAGTAATAGGAAAAATTACTTATCTTGAAATCTATCCGTCAGAAACTGATGAAACTTGGGTTGAATGGTCTTTATAACAATTATGAACAACCTTCCAAAGTTGAAGAAGATTGGAACAAAGCTGAGGAAGTTATGGGGCCCACAAGTAAGCTGGACCTGGTAGCGCCTAGCTCTGGACAGCTCCATTGTAATTGTGTGATTTGATTTTAATTCAGCCAAATAAATTGATGAGGCTTCTAGAAACAGTGTCACCAACCAAGGGATAGCAGATCTAGATCAAAGAAAACACATGAATTGCAAGGCAAAGAAGAACAAGAAGTTGAGTCTCACAACCAGGTGAGGCTCAACCAGAAATTAATTGATTCTCAATTTTTCTGGAAAAACTCTACTGCAGTCAGCTTGCATTCTCTTTATTTATAGCTTTAAAACATTACAAATAAAATAGGAAAGAACTAAACTTGGAAAAGCTAAACCTCCTTTATAACTTAGGAAGTTTCTAAAACATATAAATAGGAAAGTTTCTAAAAATTGGAATTAGGAAACTAGATTTTAGGCTAGTCTTAATCTCCAAGCAACTAAGACTTCTAAACTAACTAGCCTAATTTTTAGGAAACTAAACAAAGGAAATAAATAAACTAAAAATTAGGAAACTAACTAAAAGATTCTAACTACTGCTGTTGGTACTGTTCATGTGAACAGTACCGCGTGAACAGTGTTCACGTTAACAGTGTGGGTTGGGCCCATGTTGACAGATCCTTGGGCTGGTCCACTACTGGTTGGTCCTTGGACTGCATCACAATCATTGCTTCAAAGTTCAGAAATAAGTAGCAAGTTTCAAATTATTAACTTATTTATGATGGCGAACACCAAAAGCACTTCCAAAGTCCCATACTGTAAGCTATTTTCCATAACTTCCTATAGTAGTTACAAGTTGCATCGTCCACGTCACTTTCAAGCTTTGAGAAACTGGGGTTTCAGCTATGGTTTTGAGGATCAGTATCATTTGGTTAAATGGTCTAACACATATTGGTATTAAACAGGCGCAATTTGATCTGTCATACATAATGGATTGTCTGGTCTGGTAACAACGTGAAGCTTTGCTTGTTGAATTCACCTATCCTCTTTTTTGCATAATTTGATCCATACCAATCTAGGTTGGTATTTCCTGGAATGACCAAGGCTTTTATACCTATCTTTAGATCCTTAAGTCAACTCTTTAGTCTGGAGATAACCATTGGTAATTTCCCTAATAGGTATTGATTATTTTTGTTCCACAAAAAGCAAAGATTCAAGCTTTGTGATTATAACAAAATAGAGAGAGAGAGAGAGAGAGAGAGAGAGAGAGAGAGAGAGAGAGAGAGAGAGAGAGTGGTGTTGCTCTCCACCATGTAATTTATATTAATAGAAAATAGAAAAAAATTACCAGATAGGATCTAGGACTCTGTAAGTCAAAGTCCTAGTCACAAACTGAAGACAAAGTAAACTCAAAATAGAAAAAAGGAAACTATAAAGCGAACTAATAGACTAACTAGGTTTCCATCAGTCCTTATGATAAAATGCTTTTATTCAGCAATATCGTATTTTATATCATTACGCTAATACCCCCCCTCAAGCTAGAGCATGGGGGAATGCGAGTGATGGCAAAGAGGGTTAAGACATCTCAAATTAACAAATCCTCTTTGTTACAGGATCTTAATTCAGTCCAAACCCAAATTTAACCTTTAACAACAAACAAGTAATTGAGATTGAACAATAATTCCACAACTTTAGATCCGTCTGTAAGAATGCTTCAAAATTTGGGATCCTTGATCCTTAGGATATGAGGAGCAATATCCCAGAAGATGAGCTTGATCCGACGGGTAGGATCGAAACCAATCTTGCCCGTAGGTCTCAGACAGATATTTTAACAAACCAGAATTGTATCACAATAGTAAAATCAACTTATCTTATAATCCAACCGTTGGAATGGGCTCAAATTTGGAGGGAAAGGCCTTTGGGATATCCATGATAACATATCTAAATTTGAGAGCCATCTGACCAGTATAGAAAAAACCACAAGAGCTCGAAAATTAACTATCCTGTTGACTCTGCCCAAAGAGAAATCAGATCAAGAAAACCTGGTTGTATCTTCCTTCTAAATATGTTGTAAGTCTCAGAAACAGCAACAAGAATGTTGCAACAAAGTAGGGAAGAAGTAGAACTCAATCACAAGAACAATTTTTAGAAAATAAAAGCAAAAGTGTGTGGTTTGAGTCTCACAACCGTGTGAGACTCAACCAGAATTTTGAACACAAAATTTATGGTTTCTATTAAGTCTACGTCCCTTCTCCCATTCATCTTTTTTATAATGCTGAAAAGAAATTCAAAAGATAGAAATGACTAAAAACTGATTCAACTAAAACAATTTAGGAAACAAACTCTAAGATGACAGAACCAAATATATAGGAACTAAATAACGTATAAAATAGGAAAGAAATATGTTGGCACTGTTCACGTGAACAGTGTTTAGCTGGTTCTTTGGCCTTTGGGTTGGTCCATGGACCAATTCCGATTGGTTCTTTGGGCTGATCCATTACCAACTTAAGCTTGGGCCTTGGATCTTCTTGGACTACATCAGCGAGAGCTTCAGCTTGAAACTCAACAGCAGCAGTAGCAGTAGTAGTAATAGCAGCAACACATTATAAGTCACTGTGAACCAAGCAGCAACAACACAATATTGGTCACTGTGAACCAAGTAGTAGTAGCCACAACAGTAGAGCATACATCTAGCAGCAACAGTAGCAAAATATAGTTCACTATGAACCAAGTAGTAGCAGTAGTAGCAGAACTGCAATAGTGGTGATTCCAACACGATTGAATAGGTAGTAGAGGTTGCATCATGTGCAGGTAGTAGAAGTTTGGATTACGTGTTGGTGATAGAGGCTGCATCAGGTGCAGGTAGTTGATGTTGCATGATATGCAACTGTAGTGGCTGCATCTAGTGCAGGTAGTAGTGGTTGCATCAGATACAGTTAGTAGTAGTTGCATCACATGCATGTAGTTGAGGTTGCATCACATGCAACTGTAGTAGGCTGTAAGTGGTGGAGGTTGCATCAGATGCATTTAGTTGAGGTTGCATCACGTGCAGTTGTAGTGGCTACATCTAGTGGACTTCATCATGAACAATGTGGTAAGCCCCATCATGAGCAAGGCAGTAATTAAGCTCTCTTAAATGAGAACACACGAACTTGAGCATATATATATATATATATATATATATATATATATATATATATATATATATATATATATATATATATATATAATCTCCCCCTCATGTGGAACATTCCACGTGGACGAATTACAATGGGAGACAAACAACTACTAAATGAGATCTAGGATTCTACAAGTCAGAGTCCTAGTCACAAACTAAAGGCAAAGTAAACTCAAGATTGGAAACATTTACTAAATAGGATTTAGGACTTTACAAGTCAGACTCCTAGTTACAAACTAAAGGCAAAGTAAACTCAAAATAAGAAAAGGAAACTAATAAAACAAACTAACAAACTAATTAGGAGTCCATTAGTCCTCATGATTAACTGCTTTGACTCAGCAATAGCACATATATCATTATGCTAACAGTGATATTAATTGAAAGGATGACGTTTACCACTACGAACTTTTAAGTTACCTCATCCCTAAAATAGTCGACCAATCCAACATCTGGATCATCCATTAGACATGTCACCTCTTGTGATCCCTTAGATTGCTTCTTCCAGTTTTGTTTCTCTAATTACTGTGGTGTTATCCACTTATTTTTGGAGCAGCACATTGTTGCAGAGGTCCTATTACAGCTCCCTAATCAGCATGGCAGTACAATGGTTTTTTTTTTGTTTTGTTTTTGTGGTTGGTTTAAGAAGATTTTGAAAACCATTTGAGAACCATCTTGTTGACTGAAGAAAGAAACAAAAACCTAGGCTTTACCCTCTCCATTGACAATCAAAGGGTGGGATGAAACTCCCATTTAACAGGTGTGAAGAAATGGCAATGCTTTTGAGCATGTGTCTGGCAATTAATGTAATCTTGAGAACAAAAAATGAATGGAATAGTAGCGCTTATCTGAAATAACCGATTGTCTAGAGGGAAATTGATTGTTCAGCCATTGGGCAGGTGGCCTTCATTGTTGAAGAAGGGATATATTGCAGCTGCAATAATGTGTCATTTTACCTGTTCCAAGAATGACAGGATTATCAGGGACTGGTTTTCAAAAGGTGTTCAGTTTTCCTCTCTTATAAAAGTTAAATGTTTCACAACATGGAAAAAGATAAAAGACCGTTTGAGTTTGGGGAAAGAACAAGTAATTTGTCCTAAGGGTGAATGATCACACTAGGTTATCTCATTCACTCAACCCTGTATGTTAGAATGCAATCTCAACTAAACGTGTAAATTTCAACCATCTCTATCTTTAGCTTTTGCCCCAAGTAAGGAGTTCCTATCTGCAATCCTTAAACCCCTCTTCAAATCTTCTGGTTTTCACCTATACCTTGTGCAGGGGTACATGCTACTCAGTTCTTGGCTCCACACTCCACCCACAAACTAGCTATCACTATGCTGTTCTCCCCAGAGAAACTCCCATTTTAACTCTCCTGTTGAAACACCCTTCTGTTTTCAAAACCCTTGTTTTTGCTTTCCCTGACCATCATTTTATTCCTGCCAGCATGGAGAATGGAAATTATCTTCCCATCCAGAACCTCGTTGTTCTTTGTGGTGGATTTGCACCTTTACCTGTGAAGTTGGTAGCCACGTCTTATTTCCATTTAGAGAGTCGCCTCATCCTTAGTCAATGATATGTTGTGTGAGTTGCCAATGCAGGATATAAGAAGAAACCCTGATAGGTATATAAAGGAATCTTCAACCGGAGTTGTGTTTATTTCTCCAAGCGCAAAAGATTTGCAATATGCTTATGTGCTGATCCCTTGGTTGCAGTGGCTGACTTAGATTTTTTTTTTCAATACAATTCTTTTAGTATGCTTGGTTAACAAGATGGGTCCTATGCTTTTTATTCTGAATACTGGGCTGTCACAGTTGTTAGGGAGATGTAGTGGGTTACATTCTCTGCTTTATGTGGTTTGGATTCAGCTACGCAGCCTACACTTGTGTGCACCAAAAAGAGCAGCATAAGCAATCCAATGCACATGAATTTGGGAATAAATCTCGAGTTTTTATCATTTCAATTAACAGTTTATCCTATGGTTTAGATCGTCTGAAGAGTATGGTTACTATATACATTCTTTCTAGTAGGTGGCCAGTTATTTTAATGATCACTGGAGTGTGGTCTGCAGGTCAAACCTCCAATTTGTGTCATGGGGTACAAGATTTTTATTGGAGCACAAGAATGATTACTGTTGGTTACTCTTTTCGGGTGGTGGGGAGGGGTGGGGTGGGGAAGGGAACGAGGGGAAAAAGATACCTGAAATTTGTTAATTAGTAACTTATGACTGAAGTTCACAGTAAAAAACAATGTGAGCATTATGTTCTAACCAACATTTTCACTTTTAATTTTGTTGCTGGGCTTTGGAACTTCAATACCAATTCCTAAACATCACAAAAGGGTCATCGTCCATTACATGTTGGCTGTGTTAAACATCAGCTTACCGTTCCAGCTGTCCACCAACACAAGTGTGAGAGTAGTGATTATGAACTTCTCCTCCGATACCTCAATGAAAGGAAACTGGAAACAGCACGAGCCCTGCTTGAAAGAATGCAGACAGGCTGCTGTGGGGTTGTTGGCTGGACTTCAATGCTCTCTAAATATGCCAAAGAAGGTTTCATTGATGAAGCTGAAGCACTCTTTGAACTCATGCCAAAAAAGAACCTTGTCACCTATAATGCAATGCTCTCTGCCTATGTGCATTCTGGGAGGGTAGATGATGCTTGTCAGTTCTTTGAAGGAATGCCTGAAAGAAATGTAGTGTCTTGGACTTCCATGCTGTGTGGGCTGACACATGCTGGAAGAATTGCTTCTGCAAGAAAATTGTTTAATGTTATGCCTGATAGGAATGTAGTTACGTGGAATTCAATGGTCGCGGGTTTGATCAGGAATGGTGATCTAGTGGAAGCTCGAAGAATGTTTGACCTGATTCCGGTTAAGAATCAGGTCTCTTGGAATGTGATCATTGCAGGTTATGCAGAGAACTGTAGAATGGAAGAAGCAAGGATTCTGTTTGATGCAATGCCAGGTCGTAGCATTGTCACTTGGACTAGTTTAATTGCCGGTTATTGTAGAGCTGGTGATCTAGACGAGGGATATTACATGTTTCTGAGAATGCCTGACCGGAATGTTGTCTCTTGGACAGCGATGATAGGTGGGTTTGCTTGGAATGGTTTCTATGGGAAGGCATTGTTGCTTTTTCTTGAAATGAGAACTTCCCAAGATATGAAACCAAATGAAGAGACGTTCATTTCACTGGTCTATGCATGTTCTGGTGTGGGTTTTCCTCAGCTTGGTAAGCAGGTACATGCTCAAGTAATTTTGAATGGGTGGGACTGTGATGACTATGATGGACGGCTGTCAAAGAGCTTAATTTACATGTACTCTGGGTTTGGTATGATGGATTCTGCAGATTATATTTTCACCAAGAACTCAAACAACTGCACTATTAAGTCTTGTAATTCTATGATTAATGGTTACATTCGCATTGGAGAGTTGTGGAGAGCCCAATTATTGTTTGACACCATGCCTCTCCGAGATGAGATATCATGGACTTCTATGATCACAGGGTATTTTATTTCTGGCAATGTATCAACGGCATGTTGTCTATTTAGCAGAATGCCCAGGAAAGATGCCATTGCATGGACAGTAATGATATCAGGGCACATCCAGAATGAGCTCTTTGCTGAGGCTATCTTCATATTGTCAGAAATGCGTGTTAATGGGGTAACTCCTCTAGATTCTACATTTTCCTCCCTTCTTGGAGCTGCAGGTGCAATGGCTAATCTTGATCAGGGCAAGCAGTTCCATGGAATACTGATGAAAACACGATATAAGCTGGATACAATCCTTGAGAATTCTTTGATTTCAATGTATGCAAAATGTGGAGAGATTGATATTGCACATTATATATTCTCTGACATGACGTCCAGAGATATTGTTACTTGGAATACCATGATTGTGGGGTTTTCGCATCATGGGCTAGTGAATAAGGCTCTGAAGCTCTTTGAAGCAATGCGAGACTCAGGGACCTGCCCAAATTCTGTTACATTCTTGGGTATTCTATCAGCATGTAGCCATACTGGCATGGTTGATCAAGGTTGGGAGCTTTTTGATTCAATGAGCAAGAAGCACTCAATTCAGCCAGGGGTGGAACATTATGTATGTTTGATTGACCTTTTGGGTCGAGCAGGTAAAGTTGAGGAAGCAGAGGAGCTTGCCTTGAGTCTACCTTTTGAGCCAGGTCTTGAAATTTGGGGGGCACTGCTTGGCATATGTGGGCTTGGCAAGATGAACCCAACAGTTGCTAGACGTGCAGCTGAACGGGTCCTTCAGCTTGACCCATTTAATGCCCCGGCCCATTTATTGCTTTGCAACATATATGCAACTATTGGTTTGCAATGTGAAGAGGGAATGCTGAGAAAAGCAATGGGAACAACCGGGATAAGGAAAGTTCCTGGGTGCAGTTGGATAATGGTAAAGGGAGAAGTTCATATTTTCCTGTCTGGGGACATATCACACCCACAGTCTGATCAGATATGTTTTCTCTTGGTTGGTGATTGTTCAAGAAACAAATTTTAGTTGGAAGGAGAGCATTGGCATGTTAGGCAACGGTAATAGCTTTGTCCTTGGATGATTAAGTCCGGGATGATGGCTGTTTGCTCTTTGGATGATGCTGCTGTTTCTCAAGAGCACCCTTTTTTTTTTCCTAAAAGGGGTGCATATTCCCAATTTTCAGGGTTATAAATGCATTCCACTAAGAAGATGCATTGGCATCAAGACCAGGTAAATGCTAGAAATCATAGTAACCTTTCCGAGAGCCGCTTTTATTTTCATTTTTACCTCTTAGGGGGGGAGAGAGGAGAGGGGGGGGGAATGTATCAGGTACTATGTGACAAGGACAAGCATTTAAAAAAAAAAAAAAAGAATTCCTGGCTTTGCCTGGCACATGTTTTGACACTTCATGTATTGTTTTCCCTTAAAAGTGGGTGCGGAGGGAGGGAGGGAGGGAGAGCATTCATTATGCATTACAGCTCACTATTGAATAAAACCAGTTGTGTGCTGTTGAAGATTGGTGCTCTTTTCTGTTTCTCTAAAGTCCAATCGATTGGATGATTACAATATGTCTAAACTTCTTCGTGCCTCCTTAACTTAGATATTTTTTATTCAAATAATACATAAGATTTTATAGATTGGTTGATTTGGGCAAAAAAAATATCCTTTATATGATAAAGGCGTATTGTTGGACCATTGGCTAAATGTTTGACCTTCCTATAGTACACATGACAATATGTAGATTTGGTTGATTTAAGGGAAAAAAGATATTCTTGATAGGATAGGTGTCCTGCTATCCTATTTGGATGTTGTAAAAGCAATCTTCAGAACATTCTTACGTACGACCATGTTCCATTTTGTTCTGCATTGGGAAATCATTCTGCAGAAAACAAGTTTTTAATTGCTAATATTCAGGATTTCTAGTTTTCTACTACAAGAGAAGCATGTAAAACTATAATGTTTGGTGCTTCCATTTTATTTATTTTATTTTTTCACTGTAACGTTTATCGATTCAGATTGCATTATTCTGATTACCTGCAGGTGGTGATCTTTTCCTTTCGTTACGTTATCTAGGTCATTGTTTCGATTCTGAATTTTTTGTTATTATTTTAGTCTCAGCTATTGATTATAATTTGTATCTGCTCTTTTTTGCATTTTGATTATCTGTAGACGATCTTCTTCCTTTGGTTTGCATTATCGGGATGGTTATTTCGGGTCATGATTTTTGCAACATGGGTATTGCCCTTTGCTGCTCCTCTTCTAATTGGAACTGTTGCGAATAACTATGTAATCCAGGTATTTAGCACGCCGAACCTTGCATTATTTTAAGTTCGGACGAGATAGCTCATAGGAATAACTAATATATAAATAAGGCATATAATTTTACTCTTCTCATTGGGATTTTATGTGTTCTCCCAACTTACTCTAAATTGGAGTTGAGATCAACTTTGCAAGTTGGCTATTGAGGCTCTTATATCAGGTTGGAGATTGTATAATACTATAATTAGCTTTATTCATCTAGGAGGTGCCACAATGATTGATCCGTATCATCCAATTTATGGTTATTCAGATAGACCATGATGATTACTTACCTTAGTTGGTAACTGTTTGATTCCTCAGTTCTCTTGGATGATTCTTGAAAGTTATGGGTGGAAGTCCACAGAAAAGTTGCATTAGTTTGGTCTTACTGCTACAATTTTGAAAGCTGTAGACTGCAACCCCCCCCCCCAAACACACACACACACACACACACACACATCAAAAGAGGTTTCTGAAATGCATTTCTTGTTATATTCTTTGAACTTCTTTTGTTGTGGGCCTCATAAAACTGGGAAATTGCTCATGTCTGGAACAAGGTTCGAAATTTCAGAATTGAAATATTTTGGTGAAATTTCAAAATTTTAGGTAAATTTCTCATATAAATTTTGACAGTCATTTCGTTTCAGTGTTGTTATGAATCGAAATATTTTGGTAATTTTTGACAATTTCACCAAAAATTAGGACCTTGGTCTGGAAAACCTTTAATTGAGGCATTGCCCTCTCCCAATGTTCATATTTGCTCAATAGGTCTTGGCAAACATGTACATATTTATAGTGAAGTAGGAACTAGGCAACAAAACCCAGATATAAAATTTGTTGACCCTCATTGGCCCGAAAGGCCCAAACTATCCCACGAGAGGTAATGAAGAAATGCTTTTAAAGCTATGAACATGACTAGCTGGGGATCCTATGAATTTACAATTTTGTTAATTCAAATTATTAGGAAGAATAAAGGTGCTGAGCCCAGTAACACTTCTACTACTACTCTTGTCATCATGGTCAAATACTGAAATTTTCATATTTCCAAGATTTTTCATTGGTTGGATTATGAGATTGTCTTTTTTTTTTTTTTGGTAGGTAGAGCCCCAAGGGGAATTGAGCTCATGACCTCTTCATTTTGAGGTGTTGGTCTTTTGCCAACTAAGCTATCCCCTTGTCCAAAGCCTTTTAGGCTATTCCACATTAACCATGTTTATCACATTTTTACTTGTTGATAATTGTTCTTACTAACAAATGAAGTGAATAAATAATTTCCTTGTGCTTGTCATGTCTCTTTCCAATTCCTTGAGCAGGGAACTTGTCCAGAATGCAAACAACAGTTCATGGGCTACAAGAACCAGGTAATTCAATGTGTGAGCTGTGGAAACATTGTATGGCAGCCGAAAGATGACTCTTCCTCCAGAGGTGGTGGTAGAGACACCAAGTCATCAAGCTCAGTACCTGATATTATTGATGTGGAGTTTGAGGAGAAATGAAAGAGATCCGTAGGTAGCTGTGAGTAATTTCTTGATATCTAGTCCACAAAGAAAGGAAGAATAAAGAAAAGAGGGGAGCTGACAATCTTGTTTGCCTCCTTGTTTCAGGTTCATTATAGGTCTATTTCTTGTTTCTGCTTCTCCTGTAAATTATAAAATTAATTTAGGAATATATTAATTTGTATAATTGTGCTCTTTTGCTTAAGAATGAAAGGAAGATAGAACTTGTATAATTGGTTAGAGGCTCTTTTGTAGGCTTTAGTGCTTGTCTTACCATCAAAGGTTCTCTGCTATTATGTGTCCATGCCCCCCCTCTCATTTTTTCCCCTTCCCCTACCTCTACCTCCTTCAAGATGCTCTCTGTAACACACCATGAACCAATCTTAGAACCCATTTGTAAAATCAGTCTTCTGGGTTTCCTGAGGCCAGTACATGTTCTGATTCATCAGTGTTTTCAGTCAGGGTGAGGGTTTCTTTTCTCTTAGCCTCTATTTGTTTTGATGTAAAATTTTGTGTGTAACATTTTTAGATGTAAATTTTTTTTTTAGTGTTTCATTTCAAGAGGTAAAATATAGTGATCTTTAAGGGAGAGGGAAAAGGAAAATTTTTCTTTCTTTTACCTATGGGAAACAAACATGAAAATTTTTTTTACATATAAAATGTTAGACACCTAAAATTTAGGTCAATACAAACAGAGCCTCTGACAGAAGGTTCACCAATATTCTATATGAAGGTGATGGGAATAATGGTCATTTGAATGTGGTTATTAAGGCCAATATTAGATGGAATCATCGAACTTTCACCATCGGACAAAGAGGTGTATTTGGTTACCCTTACAAATCCTATTCGTTACATCATCTTTTGTTGACCTTGAACCTCTCCTTGAGTTGTTTAGCCAGGTAATCATATGAGTGGATGATATTGTGCTACTAATTGAGATCCCCTCTGTTGAGGAGATCCGCAATAAACACCAAGTATTGATGGCTATCCTTCTAGCTTTTACTAAAAGTATTGGAATCTAGTAGGCAATGCTGTCGTGTTAATTCATGATTTTTTCTGGTTTCAATTAATGGAATCTTATTTGCTTTGATCTTTAAATGTGATAACCCATCCACACCATTATATACCCATTAGTCCCTATAATGTCAAATATAACTTCATCTCTAAGATTTGGGCAATTCGTTTGAGACCTAACATAGAAGGAGTCACATCTCCTTGGCAAGCAGCCTTTGTTAAAGGTGGGCGGATTGGAGGTAGTTATAACCTTTCCAGCGAGGTGACTTAACTATATGAGAGAAAAAAAGGTAAAGGTGCTTACATGGGGATCAAATTTGATTTCAAAAGCGTACAACAGGCTGGAATGGGATATTATTAAAGCGGTGATGGAATTTCTAACTGCTGTTTTGACTTCGCTTCTGTGTTGTATATCTCTTGTGACCTTAAAGGTGAAGGTAAATAGCTCTGCTTTTGATCAAGCCATTTATTCTTAGCCATGGAGGGTTTCTCCAGATTCATATGCTTCTGCATTAACAAAGGGCGTACTCAGTGCCTAAGTCTCACACCACTGTGGGGTCTGGAGAGAGATAGAATTGTGCAGTCTTATCTTCTTCATTGAGAGGTTGTTTCTTGATTCAAATTGCCGCCACTAGGTCGCAATAAAGCAACATTCTCTGTCATCCGCTTTTTTGCGGATGACATCCTTCTATTCTTGAAGGCTCATCACTGATCGCTCCGATGTTGATCCTATATGGTTTGTGGATATGTCACGGCAGTTTATGAACACTAGCAATAATGAGATTTGGATACAGATCAAATACGGTTTGAATATAGATTGAATACTAATTGGATTTGGTTACTGTATTATTGGATACTATTCTCCCTAAACAGATTTGGATGCGAATTGAATCTAGATTTTCGACTAACCATTTACAGCACTAACTTGGATAATCTGAACCTTCCTTCTTCTAGTGGATACAACACACTCTCAATTCATGTCTCTCAATTGTTTTAGTTTCAGATACTATTTTCATCATTCTCTACAACCTATTAAGGCCTTCAAGAATCCTCAAGAAGATTTTTAGATATTTATTTTTTATTATTAACTAGATATATATTAGAATGAAAATTTCGGATTGTGAACCGGATACGGATATTATCTCTAATACGGATGCGAATAAAATCCATAATTTTGACTATTCGAAATACGTCTCTACTTAGATAAGTGCTTTGTCCTTCCCGCCAGGAATCAGAAGATGGCCGTTAACACTAAACGCTTAACATCCCTCTACCTTGAGAAAATTCTCAAAACCCAAAAAAACCTCTCAAAACCTTCTCCTTCAAGAATCTGGAAGGAATTTGGACCTGAATCACAAGGATTTGATTACGATGGTTCGTCCACCTTGAATCTGAGCCACCCCATTTTACGCATCCTCGAATCCTGCAATGGTACCATTGGAGTATTCAACCAAATCCTCTCCCTACTCCTCGTCTTCGGCCTCTTCCAGCAATCGCTTGCCGCCGGCCGAGTCATTCGGAAGCTTTGTTCCTCCCCCTCTTTGGTTCATGTCGTTTCTATCTTCTCTCACCTGGACGATCCCGATGCCTTCATTTGTAACACCATTCTCAGAACTTATGTGAACCTGAATGACACAGATAGTGCAATTGATTTCTATTATCGGCATATGATCAGAAAATGTGTTTTACCCAATCATTATACCTTCCCCCTTTTGGCTAAGATCTAGGCCGAGCTTGGTTCGATCCGAGAAGGGGCGAGAGCTCATTCCTAGATTGTGAAATTTGGTTCAGAATCAGATTTGTTTGTGCGAAACTCTTTGATTCATATGTACTCTATTTTTGGTAGAATTTCGGGTCCACGTTGGTTGTTTGATCGATGTTTTGAGTCGGATTTGGTTACTTGGAATTCTATGATTGATGGGTATGTGAAGAATGGAGATGTTGGTGTTGCTCGTTTGCTTTTCGATGAAATGTCTGAGAGAGATATGGTGAGTTGGAATTCAATGATTTCTTTTTACATGGGAGCTAAGGATATGAAAGCAGCGGAAGTGTTATTTGAGAGGATGCCGGTTAGAGATGTTATGTCTTGGAACTCTATGATTGATGGGTATGCTCGGATTGAAGATGTTTTGGCTGCTCAAAAGCTTTTTGATCAGATGCCATATCGGAATGTAGTTTCCTGGAATACCATGTTGGCACTTTATGTTAGAATCAAAGATTACAATGAGTGTCTCAGAGTTTTTGATAGGATGATCAGTGGAGGCGAGACAAGTCCAAATGAAACAACTCTTGTAAGCGTTTTAACTGCTTGTGCAGGTTTAGGTAAGTTTGATAGAGGCAAGTGGGTACATTCCTACATTAGAGAAAATGGGAGGATCAGACCTGAGGTGTTGCTCTCAACCTCTTTATTGACAATGTATGCAAAGTGTGGAGCCATGGACTCTGCGAGAGAGGTCTTTGATGAGATGCCAGAGAGGAGTGTTGTGTCATGGAATTCTTTGATCATGGGGGTATGGCATGCATGGTCAAGGAGAGAAGGCCCTTGAGATATTCTTAGAGATGGAAAAGAGAGGACCAACACCAAATGATGCTACCTTTGTATGCATACTGTCTGCATGCACCCATGCAGGGATGGTATTAGAGTGTTGGTGGTATTATGATGTGATGCATCGAGTTTACCAGATTGAACCCAAGGTTGAGCACTACGGTTGTATGGTTGATCTTCTTGGTCGTGCAAGGCTAATGAAAGACTCAGAAGAACTTAAAAGGAAAATGCCGATGAAGGCAGGTCCAGCTTTGTGGGGGGTTCTGTTGTCAGCATGTAGCACACATTCAAATCTGGAACTAGGAGAAATAGTTGGCAAGCGCTTGATTGAGTTGGAACCGCAAGATATTGGCACTTATATGATGTTATCAAATATTTATGCCACAGAAGGTAAGCTGGTCCAGAGTCTTTTGTAGATGATACTTCTGTCTACAAAAAGGGGATGGTGTACTCTATGTTAAGTGAGATGGGTACTCTGATGAAACAATCATGTAGAGATTATGGTGAGTGAGAGAATTATAAAGCTTTATAATGACTTTAACACTTAAAACTGTAACTGTAATTTATGGTCCCAATGTATAACCAAAAAAGGATTTTGTCGGTCACTAATTATTATTTTTATTGGTTAAAAATCTGTGATACCATTTTTTTAATGAAATGCTGTGATACCATTGCTGAAGGTAATTGTATGAAACCCTATACTTAGCAATTAGAAAATATTTGACAATCCCAAGTTAGTAGTTTCTTGTCTATTTCTGTTTAATTTCAATTGTACACAGTATGGACAACCATTTGCATACGACAGATTAACAGACTTTCACTATTCAGATGAATTGTTTTATCAATCATTTCTATTGACCTTCCAAAATTGCTTGATTCCATGGGGACAAACAGAACCTACAGTCAGGTTATATTACTGTCTTATTGAACTCTTACGAATATGATCTTCTTGACCTGTTGCCTTCCTAATGTAATCATGAATCCCATCTGTTCAAGTGGCCGTAGACTTAGAGGATAGACATGACACAAAATGTATCCATCATATTCAATGAACCTCTACCATTTCTTCTTTGCAATGCCGACAACCCCGCATTCCAGGCTTCTAACTAGTGGTCACATCACATATTCTAACGCAACTAAAAGTAAAACTTCCTTAAGGGAAAAAAACACTTGGTATTCAACAGGACATAAAAACATTATTTGGAGATTTGTGTGGGTTTCATTGCGTATGCTGGAATTTCAGGTCCATGATCATTTCTTGATATCATTATTGAAATGTGAATTAGCTCATATACCAGATCTCTTCATTGGGTCGCAACATTGTAATTTAAGGGGCATTGGAATGCATATGTGAATTATAGAATAAAATGCTAAAAGTATTTGGTTGTGGAGCTTGTGGACACTAGATTAAGAAGGCTAGGACCTTGCTATTGAATCCTCTTGTTTCCATGCTACAGCTGCCATCATGAATTCTCTTATATGAGAAATATTTATTCTTCCTGGGTATACCCTCCATCTTGCCTGGGCCTCAATCTATTCCCTGTAAGCTCCTTGAATGTTAAGCATACAAATATTTGTTCATTGACTGTCTCTGTTGTGCTAATCTTGGCTTCTTGAGCATTGCCAGTTAACCTCTTTATCCTCTTTATCCCTTTTCGCTAATGATGTTCCTATCACCATGCTGTTCCTGTTTCCATTTCCATATCCTTTTCATTAGTTCTACCAACCACTTCGTAATTCTAGCCATTAATGACTCTTGTTTTCCCTGCCTAAGACTTCCCTTCCTTTCTTCTTTGGTTTCTCTGGGAGGCACACCATTTTATTTTCTTTTTATATACTCGGCCATACACTAGGTTTTTTCGCTATTGCTCCTTCCTCGCACTCCTATTCAAGTATTCCAAAGAGGATGGTCTTCCAATAGCTTCAAGAATCTCTCTTTGCTGGATATTACAATATTCCGTACTTGAGTCTTGAGGTTTCTCAAATCACCTACTGAATTAGGTAATTGTACTTCATGACAAGGGAAGAACACGAAGCTCCATTAAAACTTCCAAGCAACCCCATTTTTCTTTATTGATTCTTATCCATCTGATGTCTAGTGTTTTGAGAGAATTCAACTCACAAATGTTGGTTGGGAGATACGTTAGACTCGTGCAGAACCACAAGTTCAATATGACTAACCTCTTAAGATGACCAATAGATTCGTCAATTGCAGCCAAACTTGAACAGTGTGAATCAATACCTCCAACTTTAGATTTGCTGAAAAGTCTAGAGTTCGGGATAACATATCACATCCACTCAAATTTGAACTTTCAGAGATTCTGCAACCTACACAACAGAACATCAACTAATCAAACATTCATTGAACATTCAACATATGGGGAGCAGGTCATATTCTAATCTTTCAAAATTCTATTGATTCACAAAAAATGAGTTGCAGGACATTCCACCTGATCGATTGCTAGGCATGGAGACCAAATTGATAATAAACAAATATGAGACTAATAAGACACCATTAAGAGAATCCAATAAGGAACCGAAATCAATTGGACTAAAAGTTTTCCATTGTGGGTTTTGATTTCGCAGACCAAATTTATTGCCATCCAGAAACTGGACCGACCGACCGTTGGTCGTCGTGGTATTCTTTTTGGTTCCAAATCGTATCCTTGTTGGAGAGACACCAGTCATGATCTCACAGCTGACCTTTACCGGGCTGTGTAATCATGGCTGGTGCTACTGACTGATAGGAGACAATTTTATCCATTCTTTTAATCACAAAGCCAACGAGTAAAGAAAATTATGTCAGTTAAAGAAATTTATCCGGTCTGGCTATTTCAGATCGATACCGTCTGATTACAATCGGAATCAATGGAGATTAATTGGAATCTATCGGTGTTTTAAAACTCTGGCTATTAAAGTAAAAGAACTATTGGACTTACCTATCATCAACCTTCTCTTGATCGCATCCTTTAAAGTTACAAATCACTTTCAAAGCCTTCTTCCATCCCTTTACAGTTTACCGGTCGAATTTCTTCTCATGGTTTTGAAAATCTCTCTCATAGCTACGAGTTTGGTTAAAGACATCCGATGGGTCTACATGGTAGAAAACAAGCATCACAGTTATTTGTTTTTGTTTCCAGTACTCCCCAATCTCTGCAAATTCATGGAGGCACCATTTGTTATAAGCATAGTTTGTTGAGAAGATGGGTATACGATTTTGGATTGATGGATAGGAGAGCGAAGTAAGGGTGTTAAACGGTTTATAATCGGTTTAACGGTCTGGTGCGGTGCGGTGCGATGTATAAGAGGGTAAAACCATAACCGAATCGATTAACTAAACAATGTCAAAATTGAAACCGAAATTGATTACTTTACCGGTTTTTAAACGGTTTTTCATTAATCGGTTTTGCTTGCGATTTATAAACGGTTTAACAATCGATTATTAATCGATTTTTCATAATTAAAAAAAAAAGTGTTCCGTATCCTTTGGAAATACTACGCTCCCCTTGTTGATGGAGATATTATTAACTACAAAGTACACTTGAATAACCGAACAGTATATCACTATCACTGTATTGTTAAAACTAAAAAGAGTAATAGATAAGTATACCATCCGACTTCCTCTGGTGTCCAGCACTAGCAGTGAGCAATCTGACTCGAGTAGCTCAAACGTCAAAGACTAAGTTGAAAGTTCAAACTTCAAATGGGAAGGAGAGACGAGAGAGTTCAGATTGGAGAGAATGAAACTGTTGTAATGTTGTTATGCCTAATGGAGTAATAGTTACCTATTGTGTTTTTCAGTTTTATCATTTTGGTTTTATTATTTAGGCCTTTGGGAATTGGGGTTGGATCTTGGGAAAATAGTATATTAATTGGAGTTGGGGTTGGGATTCACGTCTTCAATTTTGAAAATAATATATTAATAATATAGGGAATGAGAATATGTTTTATTAGTTTAGCTACTAGGGAATAAACGGTTCGATCTGATTTTAGTAAATGGTTCCGGGGCAAATGGTGCACCCTTTGAATGAAGTGCTGGACCCATTTTAATAAAGTTTAATGTCTGATACGTGGGTCATCGACTCACATGATATTAAATTAATTTTTCTCTGGGGGAGGGCCCCTCTCTGGGAGGAGAGGATTTGGATTCATTTACGATGGCATGCTATTGGGGTCCTCAAGCGTCGCCCATGCGTTGCACTACTGCATGGGCCTGGGGTTATTATCGTCTCCAATCGTTGGAGTCTCCAATCGAGGATCCAGCGATTGGAGTTAACCAGGCGTGCTTACCGATGTATTGATAGGCACACCAAGTTAACTCCAACCGTTGGATCCTCGATTGAAGATGAATATGACTCATGGGCCTGATGCACCCCACCAAATCTACTCCAAATTTTCTGAAGTATCTGTGAACGAGGACTGGTGAAAGTCAATGAGTTTGTCTCCAACAACCACTCCCATTGCTCTTGTTTTTTTTTTGCTCCTCCATACTCTATCCTGCTTTTTCCATTTACAGCCCATACTCGATCAATAAATTCAAACCACTGTTTCCTTCCACTCATCATCCTCTACCTTTTATTGAGGCTTCTGATGAGCAAATCTCAGTCCTTTTATTGAGGCTTTTGATGATCAAATCTTCCAAACAACATGATAAGCAATTATGAAAATTTAATTTGTAGCAGGAACCGTCAGGAGATTAGGAGACCCTTGACACAGAGTTCTCTCATTCACAATACCAGTTTGGTTAAACATGTCTGTGAAGATGCTGACTATCTACACGAAAAGGAGAATCCGGACAAAATAAAAGAGACACCTTATAAAAATAACCCAGCTTTTCAAATTCTGATCACAGACCATGGGTAGACCATGGGGTACCTTAGGATTTTTTTTTTGTGAAACAATAAATACAGGCACAACCTTGGTTTTTTTTTTTTTTTTTTTCTTTTTTAATCTCCATATTAGGTATATCTGGTTCCTCCACATTAGAGATATCTTGTTTGGAGCCCTTCCATTTGTGTTGGACTTCATGATTAAAGGAAAGGTTTTTGAATATATGGCGGTGGGATAAATTTCTTAATTTGTTACTATGTATGAATAAGGTCAACATGATATGATCTTGAAAAAACTCATCTCTAAAACCGACTCGTAAGAAGAGAGAATTCAAAACTGTATCAATCCACATCATATTTTTTACAGGATTAATGTAGGATTAACCTCCCATAAAATTAATATAGGATCGTAACACAACATCTCAATCAATCTATCGGTGAATTAAAATACCTTGAGTATTGGGACACCATGATAGCTGTTGGATATTCCTGCTTCCACTATGTTAATGTCGGATCGTTCATATCGGAGCTATGCTTTATTCTAGGTTTTTCTTGAAAGTACTTTACTAAAACTGATTAATAACTACCGATTCACAAGGAACTAACCATTCTTCAGTTTTTTTTTAATCCAAAAAAAAAAAAAAAAAAAACTTTTCTTCAGTTTTTCTGTTTTTTTTTGTTGGACCCGATGGGTCTGAGGGGGGTTTGGATGATAGTTGATACGCATTGGATATGGGAGAGTCCAAAAAACTGACTTCCTTGTCTGAGGGGGGTTTGGATGATGTCTGCCACCATCGTATTATGAGGTGCTATAAGCAGTTGATGATAAAGAGAGGAATTCTACAAATAGATCAAGAACTGGCATCAGATCCTCAGACTAAGACACCAGTGACGTCTCTAGCGACTGGTTATAAGTTGTCTGCCCAGTTTGGTCAAAGCTATGGTGAAAATGGGAGCTATTGAGGTCTGTCTTTACTGGAACACAAGGTGAGATAAGGAGATCTTGCAGGGCCATTAATTAATACTAATCAAAACAGAAAACAACAAAAATTCTGATTATATTGGAGTTTTGTTGGTGGTTGTTTTTTCAACTTTCACTAATTTTTTTTTAATTTTTTAATTTTTTTATTACTGAACGAGTTCTGGCATTTTGTTTTGACTAAAAACCCTAATCATCATTATGATCCTTTCCCAACCCAAGATTTTCTCTATCGACAGAAGATGGGTTCCAAACCACCTTAATCATCATTATGATCCTTTCCCAACTCAAGATTTTCTCTATCGACAGAAGATGGGTTCCAAACCTTTCCATATCTGATGACTGAACTGATTTAAGGAAGAATTCCTCTATTCTAAAGCATCTAATCATTACCCAATAATTTAAAATTGCAGTTTAGAAATATTTTTCAATTTCTGTTGCGTATTTCCTTTTTCAACTTTCCAAATTTCTGATCTCAAATTAGAAAGGGCCGAAGAGAGAATCTTGAATTGTATTTTACCTGCTAATCCTAAACGGTAACATTCTGCGACATTATTACAACTGGTATGTCTTAAACACGTTGATGAGTTTGGATTAGGAAACAAAAAAATATATATATACTCAGAGTTAATGGAAAAACCGATGTTCTCTCTTCAGTTTTGCGATGGGAAAAAAAGTGAACATGGAATTCATTGCTGATGAGAAAAGAAGAAGAACGATCTTCCATAATAGAGTGAAGGGTTTGAAGAAGAAGATTTATGAGTTATCTATCCTATCCGATGTTAAAGCTTGCTCAATCATCTACGGACCTGGAAGAGGAAAAAATACAGAGCATCCAGTTCAACCAGATATATGGCCTGAGAACCAGAACCATGTCTGTGAGATCTTGAATCAGTTTCTGAAGTATGATGTTAAAGAACGAGGAAAACGAGAAATGGGAATTCAAGAATTGTTCAAGAACCAAACCAAGAAGGTTCAAGCAGAACTGGCAGATACCAACCTTTTGAATCGGCCTACAAAGATAGTTGACTTAACACTTCTCGGCGACTCCCAGAACACCCCACCCAATGATGTGCACCAACAGTCTCTCTCTTATGGGAAACCCTTGAATCAATGTTTTCCCTCCAATCAACTGGATTCAAAACTTGAGCTTATGAAGCAGATACTTTTTGATGATGAGACAGAAGGTGAACAACTTGATTTCTTGGAGGAAGCAATAAGGGAACAACTTGTCTTCTTGGAAGAAGCAATAGGGTACTTCTCGACTCCATCCAATGATATGCACCAGAAGCCTCTCTCTTATGGAAAATCCTTGAATCAATGTTTTCCCATCGATGGCACTTCCGTTTTGGACAGTGTTGATTGTGCTAACTTCTGCACTGGGCCCATTGGCACTGATCTACCTTATACATATGCTCCATCAGTGGATAAATTTCATCACAACTCCTTTATGTTACCCACAATGAATCATGAATTTGGATTCAAAAATTCAGGCCAGGACAGTCCAGGTTACTTCATCCCTGCTAACAATCAGCAGATGCCATGGTTTTTCCAAAATCCTCCTCAATTCTATGATTCAATGGGTTCTTCCATTACAACTGCAGCAGATTCATCACATGACAATTCCTCTACGTTATCCAGTTGGGATCATGAGATTTTATTCAACAATTCAAGCTGCCAGGGTGGTGGATCATTTTTTCTGGATCCTTCTCAGTCCTATGATTCCACGGGTTTCATTGCACCTGAATCATCACATGACAATTCCTCTATGTTCCAACAGCAGGCTATTGATATAGATATAGAAGCACTATTTAAATTTTAAACTAGCTATAAATAGTGGAGTAGATCATTAAGAGTACTCTAGAAACTAGAAGGACCATACTGGCATGGTTGATCAAGGTTGGGAGCTTTTTGATTCAATGAGCAAGAAGCACTCAATTCAGCCAGGGGTGGAACATTATGTATGTTTGATTGACCTTTTGGGTCGAGCAGGTAAAGTTGAGGAAGCAGAGGAGCTTGCCTTGAGTCTACCTTTTGAGCCAGGTCTTGAAATTTGGGGGGCACTGCTTGGCATATGTGGACTTGGCAAGATGAACCCAACAGTTGCTAGACGTGCAGCTGAACGGGTCCTTCAGCTTGACCCATTTAATGCCCCGGCCCATCTATTGCTTTGCAACATATATGCAACTATTGGTTTGCAATGTGAAGAGGGAATGCTGAGAAAAACAATGGGAACAACCGGGATAAGGAAAGTTCCTGGGTGCAGTTGGATAATGGTAAAGGGAGAAGTTCATATTTTCCTGTCTGGGGACATATCACACCCACAGTCTGATCAGATATGTTTTCTCTTGGTTGGTGATTGTTCAAGAAACAAATTTTAGTTGGAAGGTGAGTATTGGCGTGTTAGGCAACGGTAATAGCTTTGTCCTTGGATGATTAAGTCCGGGATGATGGCTGTTTGCTCTTTGGATGATGCTGCTGTTTCTCAAGAGCACCCTTTTTTTTCCCCTAAAATGGGTGCATATTCCCAATTTTCAGGGTTATAAATGCATTCCACTAAGAAGATGCATTGGCATCAAGACCAGGTAAATGCTAGAAATCATAGTAACCTTTCCGAGAGCCGCTTTTATTTTCATTTTTACCTCTTAGGGGGAGAGAGAGGAGGGGGGGGGGATGTATCAGGTACTATGTGACAAGGACAAGCATTTAACAAAAAAAAAAAAAAAGAATTCCTGGCTTTGCCTGGCACATGTTTTGACACTTCATGTATTGTTTTTCCCTTAAAAGTGGGGAGGGAGGGAGGGAGGGAGGGAGGGAAAGAGAGCATTCATTATGCATTACAGCTTACTATTGAATAAAACCAGTTGTGTGCTGTTGAAGATTGGTGCTCTTTTCTGTTTCTCTAAAGTCCAATCGATTGGATGATTACAATATGTCTAAACTTCTTCGTGCCTCCTTAACTTAGATATTTTTTATTCAAATAATACATAAGATTTTATAGATTGGTTGATTTGGGCAAAAAAAATATCCTTTATATGATAATGGCGTATTGTTGGACCATTGGCTAAATGTTTGACCTTCCTATGGCACACATGACAATATGTAGATTTGGTTGATTTAAGGGAAAAAAGATATTCTTGATAGGATAGGTGTCCTGCTATCCTATTTGGATGTTGTAAAAGCAATCTTCAGAACATTCTTACGTACGACCATGTTCCATTTTGTTCTGCATTGGGAAATCATTCTGCAGAAAACAAGTTTTTAATTGCTAATATTCAGGATTTCTAGTTTTCTACTACAAGAGAAGCATGTAAAACTATAATGTTTGGTGCTTCCATTTTATTTATTTTATTTTTTCACTGTAACGTTTATCGATTCAGATTGCATTATTCTGATTACCTGCAGGTGGTGATCTTTTCCTTTCGTTACGTTGTCTAGGTCATTGTTTCGATTCTGAATTTTTTGTTATTATTTTAGTCTCATCTATTGATTATAATTTGTATCTGCTCTTTTTTGCATTTTGATTATCTTTAGACGATCTTCTTCCTTTGGTTTGCATTATCGGGATGGTTATTTCGGGTCATGATTTTTGCAACATGGGTATTGCCCTTTGCTGCTCCTCTTCTAATTGGAACTGTTGCGAATAACTATGTAATCCAGGTATTTAGCACGCCGAACCTTGCATTATTTTAAGTTCGGACGAGATAGCTCATAGGAATAACTAATATATAAATAAGGCATATAATTTTACTCTTCTCATTGGGATTTTATGTGTTCTCCCAACTTATTCTAAATTGGAGTTGAGATCAACTTTGCAAGTTGGCTATTGAGACTCTTATATCAGGTTGGAGATTGTATAATACTATAATTAGCTTTATTCATCTAGGAGGTGCCACAATGATTGATCCGTATCATCCAATTTATGGTTATTCAGATAGACCATGATGATTACTTACCTTAGTTGGTAACTGTTTGATTCCTCAGTTCTCTTGGATGATTCTTGAAAGTTATGGGTGGAAGTCCACAGAAAAGTTGCATTAGTTTGGTCTTACTGCTACCATTTTGAAAGCTGTAGACGCAACCCCCCCAAAACACACACACACACACACACACACACACAACAAAAAGAGGTTTCTGAAATGCATTTCTTGTTATATTCTTTGAACTTCTTTTGTTGTGGGCCTCATAAAACTGGGAAATTGCTCATGTCTGGAACAAGGTTCGAAATTTCGGAATTGAAATATTTTGGTTAAATTTCAAAATTTTAGGTAAATTTCTCATATAAATTTTGACAGTCATTTCGTTTCAGTGTTGTTATGAATCGAAATATTTTGGTAATTTTTGACAATTTCACCAAAAATTAGGACCTTGGTCTGGAAAACCTTTAATTGAGGCATTGCCCTCTCCCAATGTTCATATTTGCTCAATAGGTCTTGGCAAACATGTACATATTTATAGTGAAGTAGGAACTAGGCAACAAAACCCAGATATAAAATTTGTTGACCCTCATTGGCCCGAAAGGCCCAAACTATCCCACGAGAGGTAATGAAGAAATGCTTTTAAAGCTATGAACATGACTAGCTGGGGATCCTATGAATTTACAATTTTGTTAATTCAAATTATTAGGAAGAATAAAGGAGCTGAGCCCAGTAACACTTCTACTACCACTCTTGTCATCATATGGTCAAATACTGAAATTTTCATATTTCCAAGATTTTTCATTGGTTGGATTATGAGATTGTCTTTTTTTTTTTTTTTGGTAGGTAGAGCCCCAAGGGGAATTGAGCTCATGACCTCTTCATTTTGAGGTGTTGGTCTTTTGCCAACTAAGCTATCCCCTTGTCCAAAGCCTTTTAGGCTATTCCACATTAACCATGTTTATCACATTTTTACTTGTTGATAATTGTTCTTACTAACAAATGAAGTGAATAAATAATTTCCTTGTGCTTGTCATGTCTCTTTCCAATTCCTTGAGCAGGGAACTTGTCCAGAATGCAAACAACAGTTCATGGGCTACAAGAACCAGGTAATTCAATGTGTGAGCTGTGGAAACATTGTATGGCAGCCGAAAGATGACTCTTCCTCCAGAGGTGGTGGTAGAGACCCCAAGTCATCAAGCTCAGTACCTGATATTATTGATGTGGAGTTTGAGGAGAAATGAAAGAGATCCGTAGGTAGCTGTGAGTAATTTCTTGATATCTAGTCCACAAAGAAAGGAAGAATAAAGAAAAGAGGGGAGCTGACAATCTTGTTTGCCTCCTTGTTTCAGGTTCATTATAGGTCTATTTCTTGTTTCTGCTTCTCCTGTAAATTATAAAATTAATTTAGGAATATATTAATTTGTATAATTGTGCTCTTTTGCTTAAGAATGAAAGGAAGCTAGAACTTGTATAATTGGTTAGAGGCTCTTTTGTAGGATTTATTGCTTGTCTTACCATCAAAGGCTCTCTGCTATTATGTGTCCATGCCCCCCCCCCCCCTTCTCATTTTTTCCCCTTCCCCAACCTCTACCTCCTTCAAGATGCTATCTGTAACACACCATGAACCAATCTTAGAACCCATTTGTAAAATCAGTCTTCTGGGTTTCCTGAGGCCAGTACATGTTCTGATTCATCAGTGTTTTCAGTCAGGGTGAGGGTTTCTTTTCTCTTAGCCTCTATTTGTTTTGATGTAAAATTTTGTGTGTAACATTTTTAGATGTAAATTTTTTTTTTTTTTGTGTTTCATTCCAAGAGGTAAAATATAGTGATCTTTAAGGGAGAGGGAAAAGGGAAATTCTTCTTTCTTTAACCTATGGGAAACAAACATGGAAATTTTTTTTACATATAAAATGTTGACACCTAAAATTTAGGTCAATACAAACAGAGCCTTTGACAGAAGGTTCACCAATATTCTATAGGAAGGTGATGGGAATAATGGTCATTTGAATGTGGTTATTAAGGCCAATATTAGATGGAATCATCGAACTTTCACCATCGGACAAAGAGGTGTATTTGGTTACCCTTACAAATCCTATTCATTACATCATCTTTTGTTAAACTTGAACCTCTCCTTTAGTTGTTTAGCCAGGTAATCATATGAGTGGATGATATTGTGCTAATTGAGATCCCCTCTGTTGAGGAGATCCGCAATAAACACCAAGTATTGATGGCTATCCTTCTAGCTTTTACTAGAAGTATTGGAATCTAGTAGGCAATGATGTCCTGTTAATTCATGATTTTTTCTGGTTTCAATTAATGGAACCTTATTTGCTTTGATCTTTAAATGTGATAACCCATCCACACCATTATATACCCATTAGTCCCTATAATGTCAAATATAAGTTCTTCTCTAAGATTTGGGCAAATCGTTTGAGACCTAACATAGATGGAGTCACATCTCCTTGGCAAGCAGCCTTTGTTAAAGGTGGGCGGATTGGAGAGTTATATCCTTTGCAGTGAGGTGACTTAACTATATGAGAGAAAAAAAGGTAAAGGTGCTTACATGGGGATCAAATTTGATTTCAAAAGCGTACAACAGGTTGGAATGGGATATTATTGAAGCGGTGATGGAATTTCTAACTGCTGTTTTGACTTCGCTTCTGTGTTGTATATCTCTTGTGACCTTCAAGGTGAAGGTAAATAGCTCTGCTTTTGATCAAGCCATTTATTCTTAGCCATGGAGGGTCTCTCCAGATTCATATGCTTCTGTCATTAACAAAGGGCGTACTCAGTGCCTAAGTCTCACAACACTGTGGGGTTTGGAGAGAGACAGAATTGTGCAGTCTTATCTTCTTCATTGAGAGGTTGTCTCTTGATTCAAATTGCCACCACTAGGTCGCAATAAAGCAACATTCTCTGTCATCCGCTTTTTTGCGGATGACATCCTTTTATTCTTGAAGGCTCATCACTGATCGCTCCGATGTTGATCCTAGTATGGTTTGTGGATATGTCACGGCAGTTTATGAACACTAGCAATAATGAGATTTGGATACGGATCAAATACGGTTTGAATATAGATTGAATACTAATTGGATTTGGATACCGTATGATTGGATACTATTCTCCCTAAACAGATTTGGATACCGTATGATTGGATACTATTCTCCCTAAACAGATTTGGATGCGAATTGAATTTAGATTTTCGACTAACCATTTACAACACTAACTTGGATAATCTGAACCTTCCTTCTTCTAGTGGATACAACACACTCTCAATTCATATCTCTCAATTGTTTTAGTTTCAGATACTATTTTCATCATTCTCTACAGCCTATTAAGGCCTTCAAGAACCCTCAAGAAGATTATTAGATATTTATTTTTTATTATTAACTAGATATATATTAGAATGAAAATTTCAGATTGTGAACCAGATACGGATATTATCTCTAATACGTTTGCGAATAAAATCCATAATTTTGACTATCCGAAATACGTCTCTACTTAGATAAGCGCTTTATTCCCGTCAGGAATCCGAAGATGGCCGTTAACACTAAACGCTTAACATCCCTCTACCTTGAGAAAATTCTCAAAACCCAAAAAAACCTCTCAAAACCTTCTCCTTCAAAAATCTGGAAGGAATTTGGACCTGAATCACAAGGATTTGATTACGATGGTTCGTCCACCTTGAATCTGGGCCACCCCATTTTACGCATCCTTGAATCCTGCAATGGTACCATTGGAGTATTCAACCAAATCCTCTCCCAACTCCCCGTCTTCGGCCTCTTCCAGCAATCGCTTGCCGCCGGCCGAGTCATTCGGAAGCTTTATTCCTCCCCCTCTTTGGTTCATGCCGTCTCTATCTTCTCTCACCTGGACGAACCCGATGCCTTCATTTGTAACACCATTCTCAGAACTTATGTGAACCTGAATGACACAGATAGTGCAATTGATTTCTATTATCGGCATATGATCAGAAAATGTGTTTTTACCCAATCATTATACCTTCCCCCTTTTGGCTAAGATCTAGGCTGAGCTTGGTTCCATCCGAGAAGGGGAGAGAGCTCATTCCTAGATTGTGAAATTTGGTTTAGAGTCAGATTTGTTTGTGCGAAACTCTTTGATTCATATGTACTCTATTTTTGATAGAATTTCGGCTGCACGTTGGTTGTTTGATCGATGTTCTGAGTCGGATTTGGTTACTTGGAATTCTATGATTGATGGGTATGTGAAGAATGGAGATGTTGGTGTTGCTCGTTTGCTTTTCGATGAAATGTCTGAGAGAGATATGGTGAGTTGGAATTCAATGATTTCTTTTTACATGGGAGCTGAGGATATGAAAGCAGCGGAAGTGTTATTTGAGAGGATGCCGGTTAGAGATGTTATGTCTTAGTATGCTCGGATTGAAGATGTTTTGGCTGCTCAAAAGGTTTTTGATCAGATGCCATATTGGAATGTAGTTTCTTGGAATACCAGGTTGGCACTTTATGTTAGAATCAAAGATTACAAGGAGTGTTTGAGAGTTTTTGATAGGATGATCAGTGGAGGAGAGACAAGTCCAAATGAAACAACTCTTATAAGCGTTTTAACTGCTTGTGCAGGTTTAGGTAAGCTTGATAGAGGCAAGTGGGTACATTCCTACATTAGAGAAAATGGGAAGATCAGACCTGAGGTGTTGCTCTCAACCTCTTTATTGACAATGTATGCAAAGTGTGGAGCCATGGACTCTGCGAGAGAGGTCTTTGATGAGATGCCAGAGAGGAGTGTTGTGTCATGGAATTCTTTGATCATGGGGTATGGCATGCATGGTCAAGGAGAGAAGGCCCTTGAGATATTCTTAGAGATGGAAAAGAGAGGACCTACACCAAATGATGCTACCTTTGTATGTATACTGTCTGCATGCACCCATGCAGGGATGGTATTAGAGTGTTGGTGGTATTATGATGTGATGCATCGAGTTTACCAGATTGAACCCAAGGTTGAGCACTACGGTTGTATGGTTGATCTTCTTGGTCGTGCAGGGCTAATGAAAGACTCAGAAGAACTTAGAAGGAAAATGCCGATGAAGGTAGGTCCAGCTTTGTGGGGGGCTCTGTTGTCAACATGTAGCACACATTCAAATCTGGAACTAGGAGAAATAGTTGGCAAGCGCTTGATTGAGTTGGAACCACAGGATATTGGCCCTTATATGATGTTATCAAATATTTTTGCCACAGAAGGTAAATGGGATGAAGTTGAGACGGTGAGGAAGATGATGAGGGAGAAACGGTTACACAAAGCTGCAGGCCATAGCCTGGTTAATCTTGGTGGAGCTGGTCCAGAGTCTATTGTAGATGATACTTCTGTCCACAAAAAGGGGATGGTGTACTCCATGTTAAGTGAGATGGGTACTCAGATGAAGCAATCATGTAGAGATTATGGTGAGAGAGAGAATTATAAAGCTTTATAATGACTTTAACACTTAAAACTGTAACTGTAATTTATGGTCCCGATGTATAACAAAAAAAGGATTTTGTCGGTCACTAATTATTATTTTTTTGGTTAAAAATCTGTGATACCATTTTTTTAATGAAATGTTGTGATACCATTGCTGAAGGTAATTGTATGAAACCCTATACTTAGCAATTAGAAAATATTTGACAATCCCAAGTTAATAGTTTCTTGTTTATTTCTGTTTAATTTCAATTGTACACAATATGGACAACCATTTGCATACGATAGATTAAATAGACTTTCACTATTCAGATGAAATGTTTTATCAATCATTTCTATTGACCTTCTAAAATTGCTTGATTCCATGGGGACTAACAGAACCTACAGTCAGGTTATATTACTGTCTTATTGAGCTCTTACGAATATGATCTTCTTGACCTGTTGCCTTCCTAATGTAATCATGAATCCCATTTGTTCAAGTGACTGTAGACTAAGAGGATAGAATGACACAAAATGTATCCATCATCTTCAGTGAACCTCTACCATTTCTTCTTTGCAATGCCGACAACCCGCATTTCAGGCTTCTAACTGGTGGTCACATCACATATTCTAACGCAACTGAAAGTAAAACTTCCTTAAGTAAGGGAAAAAAACACTTGGTATTCAGCAG
Organism: Protea cynaroides; assembly: GCA_028583415.1. Lineage (NCBI taxonomy): Eukaryota > Viridiplantae > Streptophyta > Magnoliopsida > Proteales > Proteaceae > Protea > Protea cynaroides. The sequence goes on from CM053274.1 coordinate 66,245,003, forward strand.
GACATAAAAACATTGTTTGGAGATTTGTGTGGGTTTCATTGCGTATGCTGGAATTTCAAGTCCATGATCATTTCTTGATATCATCATTGAAATGTGAATTAGCTCAGATACCAGATCTCTTCATTGGGTTGCAACATTGTAATTTAAGGGGCATTGGAATGCATATGTGAATTACAGAATAGAATGCTAAAAGTATTTGGTTGTGGAGCTTGTGGACACTAGATTAAGAAGGCTAGGACCTTGCTATTGAATCCTCTTGTTTCCATGCTACCATCATGAATTCTCTTATATGAGAAATCTTTATTCTTCCTGGGTATACCCTCCATCTTGCCTGGGCCTCAATCTTTTCCCTGTAAGCTCCTTGAATGTTAAGCATACAAATATTTGTTCATTGACTGTCTCTGTTGTGCTAATCTTGCTTCTTGAGCATTGCCAGTTAACCTTTTTATCCTCTTTATCCCTTTTCGCTAATGATGTTCCTATCACCATGCTGTTCCTGTTTCCATTTCCATATCCTTTTCATTAGTTCTACCAACCACTTCGTAATTCTATCCATTAATGACTCTTGTTTTCCCTGCCTAAGACTTCCCTTCCTTTCTTCTTTGGTTTCTCTGGGAGGCACACCATTTTATTTTCTTTTTATATACTCGGCCATACACTAGGTTTTTTCGCTATTGCTCCTTCCTCGCACTCCTATTCAAGTATTCCAAAGAGGATGGTCTTCCAATAGCTTCAAGAATCTCTCTTTGCTGGATATTACAATATTCCGTACTTGAGTCTTGAGGTTTCTCAAATCACCTACTGAATTAGGTAATTGTACTTCATGACAAGGGAAGAACACGAAGCTCCATTAAAACTTCCAAGCAACCCCATTTTTCTTTACTGATTCTTATCCATCTGATGTCTAGTGTTTTGAGAGAATTCAACTCACAAATGTTGGTTGGGAGATACGTTAGACTCGTGCAGAACCACAAGTTCAATATGACTAACCTCTTAAGAAGACCAATAGATTCGTCAATTGCAGCCAAACTTGAACAGTGTGAATCAATACCTCCAACTTTCGATTTACTGAAAAGTCTAGAGTTCGGAATAACATATCACATCCACTCAAGTTTTGCACTTTCAGAGATTCTGCAACCTGCACAACAGAACATCAACTAATCAAACATTCATTGAACATTCAACATATGGGGAGCAGGTCATATTCTGATCTTTCAAAATTCTATTGATTCACAAAAAATGAGTTGCAGGACATCCCACCTGATCGATTGCTAGGCATGGAGACCAAATTGATAATAAACAAATATGAGACTAATAAGAGACCATTAAGAGAATCCAATAAGGAACCGAAATCAATCAGACTAAAAGTTTTCCATTGTGGGTTTTGATTTTGCAGACCAAATTTATTGCCATCCAGAAACTGGACCGACCGACCGTTGGTCGCCGTGGTATTCTTTTTGGTTCCAAATCGTATCCTTGTTGGAGAGACACTAGTCATGATCTCACAGCTGACCTTTACCGGATTGTGTAATCATGGCTGGTGCTACTGACTGATAGGAGACAATTTTATCCATTCTTTTAATCACAAAGCCAACGAGTAAAGAAAATTATGTCAGTTAAAGAAATTTATCCAGTCCGGCTATTTCAGATCGATACCATCTGATTACAATCGGAATCAATGGAGATTAATTGGAATCTATCGGTGTTTTAAAACTCTGGCTATTAAAGTAAAAGAACTGTTGGACTTACCTATCATCAACCTTCTCTTGATCGCATCCTTTCAAGTTACAAATCACTTTCAAAGCCTTCTTCCATCCCTTTATAGTTTACCGGTCGAATTTCTTCTCATGGTTTTGAAAATCTCTCTCATAGCTACCAGTTTGGTTGAAGACATCCGATGGGTCTACATGGTAGAAAACAGGCATCACAGTTATTTGTTTTTGTTTCCAGTACTCCCCAATCTCTGCAAATTCATGGAGGCACCATTTGTTGTAAGCATAGTTTGTTGAGAAGATGGGTATGATGATTTTGGACTGATGGATAGGAGAGCGAAGTAAGGGTGTTAAACGGTTTATAATCGGTTTATAATCGGTTTAACGGTCCGGTGCGGTGCGGTGCGATGTATAAGAAGGTAAAACCATAACCAAACCGATTAACAAAACGGTGTCAAAATTGAAACCGAAATCGATTACTTTACCGATTTTTAAACGGTTTTTCATTAATCAGTTTTGCTTGCGATTTATAAACGGTTTAACACATCGATTATTAATCGATTTTTCATAATTAAAAAAAAAGTGTTCCGTATCCTTTGGCAATACTACGCTCTCCTTGTTGATGGAGATATTATTGACCACAAAGTACACTTGAATAACCGAACAGTGTATCACTATTACTGTATTGAAACTAAAAAGAGTAATAGATAAGTATACCATCCGACTTCCTCTGGTGTCCAGCACTAGCAGTGAGCGATCTGACTCCAGTAGCTCAAACGTCAAAGACTAAGTTAAAAGTTCCAACTTCAAATGGAAAGGAGAGACGAGAGAGTTCAGATTGGAGAGAATGAAACTATTGTAATGTTGTTATGCTTAATGGAGTATTGGTTAATGCCTATTGTGTTTTCCAGTTTTATCATTTTGGTTTTATGGTTTAGGCCTTTGGGAATTGGGGTTGGATCTTGGGAAAATAGTATATTAATTGGAGTTGGGGTTGGGATTCACGTCTTCAATCTTGAAAATAATATATTAATAATATAGGGAATGAGATTATGTTTTATTAGTTTAGCTACTAGGGAATAAACGGTTTACATTCTACTCGGTTTAATTGGTGTCTAACCGATGTAACCCGACGGTTTAAATAGTTTAAACGGTTCGGTCCGATTTCAGTAAATGGTTCCGGGGCAAATGTTGCACCCTTAGAATGAAGTGCTGGACCCATTTTTTCTCCGGTTGGGAGTTCTTTGCTCTCTCTGAACTTGTGGATTCCAATATTGAGGAGGGAATGGTAAAGATGGTCAGTGAGGTCAGTGTGAGTATCTTCACCGCTAAAGCTCAAAGAACACTTCATATTTTTAGTTGGATTCAATTAAAAATTGCTTGTCAGTTCGAAGCTTTGGCGCAATCTTGTTTAGTAGAGAAGCCTGTAAGTTTGATTAATATTCTTTACTTTGGTAGAATTTCTCACACTTATGTTATAGGTGACCATGTAGCTTCTTTTTTTTTTTTTTTTTTTTGCCAGCATTTTTTTATTATATTTTAATAGTACATTTACCCTTGTGTTCTCCCCTCTCACAAAATGAATATTTTTTGAATTATTATTATTATTATTTTTGTATAGTTTATATTTATGTTTATCAGTTATTTATAATAAATCATCTATAAGAATAATTTATGAATCTTAAATAATAATGTTTGATACCACTAGACTAAACATAGAAAAGTTATAATAGATTATCACAATAAATGATAAACACCTTCTAATCTATTTTTAGATTTTAGATTATATCAATTTATTTTTAATATAAATAAATACCAAAAATTATACCAAACAACTACATATATCATAATGTATTATATTATTATAATACATACCAAAGAAAGCTTTAGCAATTTTGTTTCTAGAGATGTTTATTTTCTAATTATCATTTCAACGATTAATTACAAAGGACTCGCAAAATTTACTGACTCATCTAATTGCAATCATGAAATCCATCCGTGCTTTGGATAGACCATAGTTACTACAACTCCCACAGTCTTATGGGTTGGAATGATGAGCCATAGACCCTAGTCACTTTGTGATATGGTCCCTATCGATTTTTACCTGCCAAAACCAATGAATTGACCACACTTTAAATTTTGACCCCTCTCATTTTTATCGGGCACATTTTAAATCAAATTGTTCCTTCAAAATGTATTCCAAAATGCAAGAATGCATAAAAGATGTTCTGCAAAATGTGTTCTTGGTTGTTTTTTTTATTTGATTCATTCTCTAAAAATGGAAGAATAGATCAAATTTACCAAACGTCAAAACGTTGTATTAAATAGTTCTTTCGTTTTGCCTAAATAGAAGAACAAGAAAACTACTCTTCCCAAGTATTACCAAACACAGCCCTAAATTATATATTCTTTTCAATAAGAGGAAGTCCACAGAGATTTGTGTGATTTTTAATCCCACATCGATCACATAAGAAAAAAAATGAGAGAAAACGAGAATATAAATAAGGAAGAGCCATGGTATTAAATCATACTTACCTGGACGGGGTCAATGGCTGATCAAGAAGGATCATGGCCTAGGTTGGTGACCTCCATTGCACTTGGGAGGGGCGCCCACCTAACATCTCCCCAAGTGGGAGAGTGTACGTCATAATTTGTGCCAGCGGGGGTACGCGTTCGCGCGGCCCCTACCCGTGTCTAATTAAAAGTTTCTTTGTTTGATGCAATCCAGATCGGTTTTGTCAAGCGCGCTTACGCATGTCTCTGTAGCTGGTGAGCTAAGATGATGGGAATCGATAGCTGACGATTTTCTAAAAAGTCCTCTATAAGGGGGATTGGCGGTGAAGACACCAATTGAGGGGGATTCGTTCTTGAAGTTCCTTATGCAACAAAAACGGTTGGAAAAGCAGTTGGAAGCTGTGAATTTAGAATCGTCGGTTGGGTCGGATGGATAATGGTGAGGTTATGAAAGAAAACAGCCGTAGATCGAACTGAAAACATTTACGAAAGATGTTCCCATGAAGACAGGAGAAGATTGCAGCTGCAGTTCCCGGTAAATTTAATGCTTCTTTAATGAAAAAATTATCATAGGTATAACAAGGCCTTGAGAAAATTGGGTGATTCGCTCACAGTTTCTCCCTTTTATCCTTACGATATTAATGAGGGACCGCTGTATGTTCAAATATCAGACATCAATGTTACTGAGTGATTTTTGTTACAGATTCTGCTTTCTTCTCTCTTATTCTGCATTTGTTGTAGAATAACTTATGGGCCTGGATTGTGATTTCAAGTTCATAGACAATGTTCTTGTTAATTTCAGAAAAGGAAATAGTTCTAGTGGAACTGTTTTACATGAAAAGAAATTTTGAAGACACAGATGGACTTTTTCTTGAGAAAATTATAACAGAACTGATTTTGCATGAGTGATTGGTACCAAATTCAAGAAACAAAATGTGATTATTCCATTCCTGATCTATTGTTAAAGTGGTACGTTCATAAATCTAAACTAGTCATCATTTGAGAGGTGTCAATAAATCGGACTTCTGTGCCAATTTATCAAAAACAAAAAGAATCTGATTTCTAGACTAATCTATTTGGTGTTGTGTGGGTTCCTTTGTGTATGCTAGAATTTCAGGTCCATGATCAATGTTCATTTCTTGTCATCTTTATTGAAATGGGAATAGCTCAGATGCAATCTTCACTGGGTTGCAAAGTTGTAATATAAGAGGCATTTGATTAATGCATCTGTAAGTTTTGGTTGTATAGCTGGTGGACAGTTCATGAGAAGGCTAGGACCTTACTGTTGAATCCTCTTGTTTCCATTCAAGAGCTGCCATCTTGAATCTCTTATTTGAGAAATCTTTATTCTTCCTAAGTATACCCTACACCTTGCCTGGGCCTCAACGTATTTCCTGTAAGCTCCGTGAATGTTGAATACACTACAAATGTTCGTTCATCAAATGTCTCTGTTGTGCTAATCTTGCTTCTTGAGCATTGCCAGTTAACTGCTTTATCTCTTCTCCTTGATTATGTTCCTGTTCCAACTTTCATATCATTTTCATTAGTTCTACCACCCCCTTTGCAATTCTAGCCATTAAGGACTTGTTTTCCCTGCCTAAGACTTCCTTTCCTTTCTTCTTTGGTTTCTCTGGTAGGCACACCATTTTATTTTGTTCTTATATACTGCAGCCATACGCTGGTTTTTTCGCTATTCCTCCCTCCCTGGCCTCCTATTCTATACAACATGCATGCCAGACGTCTGGTTCCTTTTTTCATCCCCAACGACTATTTCCTTTTTATTATAATTCTCTTTGCTTGTACAACAGATTATTCAGCTTTGTGTATTCTGGTTTGGTGGTGGCAGGGGGTGTTTTTTTAACATTGTAATGAGAATGACACATCTGTGGTAAGTTTGTATTTTGTAAGGTAGTGCTGCAAACATAACAGCAGAATTATAAACATTCAACTACTTAATGGAACAGAGCATAGTGATTGTTCGATGAAGTTCAGAAAGGAAGAGGGGAGGGGTGCTTTTGGAAAGAAAAATTAAGGTATGGATTTGGTAAATATTGTTTGGTGGATTCCTGCTTTGACATTTTCCCTTGCAAAAATCACTTGAAGTGCATTTGTACTTAGCTGCCACATTCCTAAATTGTTTGTAGTCCTGATACTTTATCTGTAGCTTAGATGTAATTTCCTACTTATCAATGGACTTCAATACTTTCAGATGACAGAGATGATACAAAATGGGTCTATTATCTTCAGTAAACCTATGCAATTTTTTCTTTGCAGTGCTATCAACTCTACTTATTATCCACCCCCCATCCCACAAAAAAAAAAAAAAAAAAAAAAAAAAGAAGAGAAAATCCAACCACTCTTCATTCCATGCTTCTAACTGGTGGTCACATCATATATTCTTACAACTGAATGTAAAACTACCTGGAGAAGGGAAAAAAAACACTTGGCACGATATAAACAAATTGTTGAAGGTGTTGATAATCTTCTTTAACTGTTCCTCGGATGGACACATCTATTTTAACTTGAGTAATAGAGAGTAATGGAGGCCAAAGGGAGAGCATAGTTCTGGTTGAGAGAGCACCATGGCATTTTGGATTGGAAACGAAATCAACCGATAAGGGTTCGCATCTCCTTCCCCCTTGCTGCCACAACTCTATCCCCTCATCCCTTCAATATTCATGGATTGAACACTTGGTTTAAAATCTAGGTATCAATCGTGTCCAAAATCCGATTGATGTAATAGAAAACTTATATATGTTTGACTTTTATTAAAATAATATTAGAACATATTAAAATCAGTGGGTCAAGAAAATTACGGTTCGTGATGAACAAAAAATGTTGTACTGGGAAAGATCAAAAGTTGTGAAAGATAAAAAAAAAAAGAAAAAAAAATCAGTGGGTCCCAAAATGCTCTTTGTTTGGATTTTATTTTACGCCTAAGCAAAGGAAGTGAGATAATTTATAATCCCACATCGCTTGGGCAGGAGAAAAAGAGTATCTAAGATCTCCTATAAAAAGGAAGGCAAAGCACCTAACAAAATCGACTTTTCTTGGCCTCTCGGCTAAGATTAAGTGTAAAGTTTAATATCTGATACGTGGGTCATCGACTCACATGATATTAAATCAATTTTTCTCTGGGGGAGGGCCTCTCTGGGAGGGGAGGATTTGGATTCTGTTACGATGGTATGCTTTTGGGGTCCTCAAGCGTCGCCCATGCGTTGCACTACTGCATGGGCCTGACGTACCCCACCAATTCTAGTCCAAATTTTGTGAAGGATCTGTGTCAGAGGATTAGTGAAAGTTAGTGAGTTTGTCTCCAACAATCACGCCCATTGCTCTTGTTGCTTTTGCCTTTCATAGCCCATACTTGTTCAATAAATCCAAACCACTGTTTCCTTTCACTCATCATCCTCTACCTTTTATTGAGGCTTTCAGTTCTACCTTTTATTGAGGCTTTCAGTTCTACCTTTTATTGAGGCTTTGTTGATCAAATCTTCCAAACAACATGATAAGCAATTATGAAAATTTGTAACAGGAACCGTCAGGGGATTAGGAGACCTTAACACAGAGTTCTCTCATTCACAACACCAGCTTGGTGTGAGGATGCGGACTATCTACACGAAAAAGAGGATCCGGACAAAATAAAAGAGACACCTTATAAAAATAACCCAGCTAAAGAGGATCCCGACAAAATAAAAGACACCTTATAAAAATAACCCAGCTTTTCAAATTCTGATGACAGACCATGGGTAGACCATGGGGTACCTTAGGATTTTTTTTATTTTTTTATTTTTTTATTTTTTGAAACAATAAATATAGGCACAACCTTGGTTTTTATTTTTTATTTTTTTTAATCTCCATATTAGGTATATCTGGTTCCTCCTCCACATTAGAGATATCTTGTTTGGAGCCCTTCCAAGAGAACTCAAAACCGTATCAATTCTCATCATATTTTTTATAGGATTATTGTGGGATTAACCTCCCATAAAATTAATATAGGATCGTAACACAACATCTCAATCAATCCATCGACGAATCAAAATACCTTGACTATTGGGACACCATGATAGCCGTCGGATATTCCTACTTCCACTATGTTAATGTTGGGTCGTTCATATCGGAGCTGTGTTTTATTCTAGGTTTTTCTTGAAAGTACTTTACTAAAACTGATTAATAACTAGCGATTCACAAGGAACTAACCATTCTTCAGTTTTTGTTTTTTTGGTTGGACCCGATGGGTCTGTGGGGGTTTGGATGATAGTTGACACGCATTGGATATGGGAGAGTCCAAAAAACTGACTTCCTTGGACTTGGGCCAGCACTCTAGTATGATGTCTGCCACCATTGTGCTATGAGGTGCTATAAGCAGTTGATGATAAATAGAGGAATTCTACAAATAGATCAAGAACTGGCATTAGATCCTCAGACTAAGACAACAGTGATGTCTCTAGCGACTGGTTATAAGTTGTCTGCCAGTTTGGTCAAAGCTATGGTGAAGATGGGAGCTATTGAGGTCCGTCCTTACTGGAACACAAGGTGAGATAAGGAGATCATGCAGGGCCATTAATTTATACTGAAATTCTGATTACGTTGGAGTTTTGTTGGTGGTTGTTTTTTCAACTTTCACTAATTTTATTTTTTAATTTTTTAATTTTTTAATTTTTTTTTATTACTGAATGAGTTCTGGCATTTTGTTTTGATGCAGGAATCAATCCCCATACCTCTCGCATGCTATGCGAGCCCTCTACCATCTGAGCTACTTCCCCTTCAATGATTAAATTTATGAATCTTTGTATCAACACTTAAAAAATCATTTCTGTCATTTGTGAGTGTGTAAAAGACAAACTGAATTTGTTTATGGGAAACAAAACAAACCATGAAATGGGTTGATTATGGTTTCAAAATTGAAAACGTTTCATTTAATAGTACTGTTTTGAACCGATTAATTGACTAAAAACCCTTAATAAGATTTTCTCTGTCGACAGAAGATGGGTTCCAAACCTTTCCAGGAAGGAGATCGTCTCCAGCGGCAGGACGGTCCTGCGACCGATCCAAGGGTTTGGGGATCAGCCTGGCCACCTGCCAATACATTGGGGGGTGGGTCGGCTGAAATCCGGCCCTTAGCAGACGGCAGGACCGCAGGAGACGATTTCTATACACCTTTCCATATCTGATGACTGAACTGATTTAAGAAATAATTCCTCTACTCTAAAGCATCTGATCATTACCCAATAATTTAAAATTGCAGTTTAGAAATATTTTTCAATTTCTGTTTCATATTTCCTTTTTTAACTTTCCAAGTTTCTGATCTCAAATTAGAAAGGGTCGAGAGAGAATCTTGAGATGTATTCTGGTATGTCTTTTAGGGATGAAGATTTGAGTTCGGTTTAGGAAACAAAAAAAAAAAACTATATATACTCATAGAGTTAATGGAAAAACCGATATTCTCTTTTTAGTTTTGCGATGGGGAGAAAAATAGTGAACATGGAATTCATTGCTGATGAGAAAAGTAGAAGAACGATCTTCCATAATAGAGTGAAGGGTTTGAAGAAGAAGATTTATGAGTTATCTATCCTTTCCAATATTAAAGCTTGCTCAATCATCTACGGACCTGGAAGAGGAAGAAATACAGAGCATCCAGTTCAACCAGATATATGGCCTGAGAACCAGAACCATGTCTGTGAGATCTTGAATCAGTTTCTGAAGTATGATATTAAAGAACGAGGAAAACGAGAAATGGGAGTTGAAGAATTATTCAAGAACCAAACCAAGAAGGTTAAAACAGAACTGGATCGATTGCGAAGACAGAAAGAACAAATCAAGAACCCTACTTGGGACATCCAGTTGGATCACTTCTCCTTAGAACAACTCGGTAATCTCTCCAACCAACTGGATTTAAAGATTGAACTTGTGAAACAGAAATTTCTTAATCGGACAGACCAGCAGTCTCTCTCTGCTGTGAAACCCTTGAATCAATGTTTTCCCATCGAAGGAATTGTCTCGGATCAATTGGATTTAAAGCTTGATGAGCATGTGAAGCAGATACTTTTTGATCGGACAGAAGGGCACTTCTCGGCTCCACCCAATGATGTGCACCAGCAGCCTCTCTCTTATGAGAAACCCTTGAATCAATGTTTTCCCTCCAATCAACTGGATTCAAAACTCGAGCTTATGAAGCAGATACTTTTTGATGATGAAACAGAAGGGGAACAACTTGATTTCTTAGAGGAAGCAATAGGGGAACAACTTGTCTTCTTCCAGGAAGCAATGGGGTACTTCTCGATTCCATCTAATGATATGCACCCATCTAATGATATGCACCAGAACCCTCTCTCTTATGGAAAATCCTTGAATCAATGTTTTCCCATCGATGGCACATCCGTTTTGGACAGTGTTGATTGTGCTAACTTCTGCACTGGGCCCATTGGCACTGATCTACCTTATACATATGCTCCATCAGTGGATAAATTTCATCACAACTCCTTTATGTTACCCACAATGAATCATGAATTTGGATTCAAAAATTCAGGCCAGGACAGTCCAGGTTACTTCATCCCTGCTAACAATCAGCAGATGCCATGGTTTTTCCAAAATCCTCCTCAATTCTATGATTCAATGGGTTCTTCCATTACAGCTGCAGCAGAATCATCACATGAGATTTTATTCAACAATTCAAGCTGCCAGGGTGGTGGATCATTTTTTCTGGATCCTTCTCAGTCCTATGATTCCATGGGTTTCAATGCACCTGAATCATCACATGACAATTCCTCTATGTTCCAACAGCAGGCTACTGATATAGATATAGAAGCACTATTTAAATTTTAAACTAGTTATAAATAGTGGAGTAGATCAATAAGAGTACTCTAGAAACTAGAAAGACCATAAGAGGATGGATTATTTAGGATAGAATTTTGTAACAAAGCTATTTTTTTTGGGTAAGTTGTAACAAAACTATTGCTCCCTCCCTGGCCTCCTATTCTATGCAGCATGCCAAAGTCTGGCTTCCTTTTCTCATGCCCAAGGACTATTTTCTTTTTACTATAATCCTCTTTGCTTGTACAACAGATCATTTAGGTTTGTGTATTCTGGTCTGGTGGTGGCAGGGGGTGTTTTTTAACCTTGTAATGAGAATGGCACATCTGTGGCAAGTTTACATTTTGTAAGGTAGTGCCGTAAACATAACAGCAGAATTATAAACCCTCAACTTCTTTATTGGAACAGAGGGATCCATTCCTTTGATTGTGAGTCGAATTTACAAGCAAGCTTACCTTGTCCAGTAGGGAAACCATGGATTTGAATATTTTGCCCAACCCCCATTGATGCAGTCCAAGTCTACTCCAGAAGGGGCCGAAAGAAGAAAGAATCTTCCAAAATTGGGCGAGGCCCAATTGGCTGACCAATCACCCCCACTGTTCACGTGAACAATGTTCACGGTACTGTTCACGTGAACAGTACCAGCAGTAGATTTTTCACTTTTTTTTTATTTCTTTCCTAAAATATAGTGTTAGTTATTTAGTTTGAAAACTAAGAACTTTCTTAAATTTAGTTTCCTAAAAGTGTTTAGAAACTTTCCTATTTTCTATTTTGGAAACTTTCCTATTCTCTAAAAAGGAAGTTTCTGTTTTAGTTAGGATTTCCTATTATTTTGTAATCTTACAAATTATATAAGTAAGAAGTAAAAGAAGGCTGGGGCAGATTTATACCAGAAAAGAAAAGTTAAACTTTGATTTCTGGTTGAGTCTCCTTCGGTTGTGAGACTCAACCAACAATTTGTTTTCTTATTGTTTGTTCTTATTGTTTGTTCTCTGCTCATGTTATTGGCTGTTTTTCATACCCATTGGCGACAATTATTCTATTAGAAGACTACCAGATCTTTGCTGATTTGGTGCTAAACATCATCAAAATTTTCAGAAACTTCTCCAGATCTGGGTGGTAACCTGAACAACAACCTTGCAGAATCTATAGTTGTTTCAGTTCTCTTTCGATTGACTCCAAATTTCTGCTAGTGTTCATAATTGAAGTTAAGAGGGTCTCCTATCAATTTCAAGTGTTGTCAATGGTTGGATTTTTTAGATAAGTTGATTTCTCTATTGATTATTAAATCTGTTTTGGAGTTGGGCTGTGTAAAGATCCTGTAGCAAAGAAGGATCATTGATCTGAAGGTGTTAAACCCTCTTTGCCATCAATTGGTATCAGAGCCAGGTTATCAGTAACATTTTCAACGTTGCTGATTTGACTCTCTACACGGGTCATCATTCTGATGAGGGAAATACGGAACATACTTTACGTCTTCCACAGTTTGCTGTTCCATCCGCTGATCAAATTGAAGATGTTCTTGATTCCAAGTATACTATGACTCGCAATGGTGGAGGTTACCAGTCATTCTTAATCAAGTGAAAATGACACCTACGTAGTGACAGCACGTGGATACATGAAGATGACTTCAAGCGCATCGACCTTGATTTTCATGATCACTACATGTCTTTCCTCCATTCGTCGGAGACGAATGTTTCTAAGCCAGGGGGAGCTGATGCAGTCCAAGTCTAGTCCAGAAGGGACCGAAAGAAGAAAGAATCTCCTAAAATTGGGTCAGGCCCAATTGGCTGACCAATCACCCCATTGTTCACGTGAACAGTGTTCATGGTACTGTTCACGTGAACAGTACCAGCAGTAAATTTTTCACTCTTTTTTTATTTCTTTCCTAAAATATAGTGTTAGTTATTTAGTTTGAAAACTAAGAACTTTCTTAAATTTAGTTTCCTAAAAGTGTTTAGAAACTTTCCTATTTTCTATTTTGAAAATTTTCCTATTCTCTAAAAAGGAAGTTTCTGTTTTAGTTAGGATTTCCTATTATTTTGTAATCTTACAAATTATATAAGTAAGAAGTAAAAGAAGGCTGTGGCAGATTTAGACCAGAAAATAAAAGTTAAACTTTGATTTCTGGTTGAGTCTACTTCGGTTGTGAGACTCAACCAACAATTTATTTTCTTATTGTTTGTTCTCTGCTCATGTTATTGGCTGTTCTTCATATCCATTGGCGACAATTATTCTGTTAGAAGATTACTAGATCTTTGCTGATTTGGTGCTAAACATCATCAAAATTTTTAGAAACTTCTCCAGATCTGGGCGGTAACCTGAACAGCAACCTTGCAAAATCTGTAGTTGTTTCAGTTCTCTTTCGATGGACTCCAAATTTCTGCTAGTGTTCATAATTGAAGTTAAGAGGGTCTCCTATCAATTTCAAGTGTTGTCAATGGTTGAATTTTTTAGATAAGTTGATTTCTCTATTGATTATTAAATCTCTGTTAGAGTTGGGCTGTGTAAAGATCCTATAGCAAAGAGGGATCATTGATCTGAAGGTGTTGAATCCTTTTTGCCATCAATTGGTATCAGAGCAAGGTTATCAGTAATATTTTCAACGTTGCTGATTTGACTCTCTACACGGGTCATCATTCTGACGAGGGAGATATGGAACATACTTTACGTCTTCCACAGTTTGCTGTTCCATCCCTGACCAAATTGAAGATGTTCTTGATTCCAAGTATACTATGACTCGCAATGGTGGAGGTTACCAGTCATTCTTAATCAAGTGAAAATGACACCTACGTAGTGACAGCACGTGAATATATGAAGATGACTTCAAGCGCATCGACCCTGATTTTCATGATCACTACATGTCTTTCCTCCATTCGTCGGAGACGAATGTTTCTAAGCCGGGAGGAGCTGATGTAGTCCAAGTCTAGTCCAGAAGGGGCCGAAAGAAGAAAGAATCTCCTAAAATTGGGCCAGGCCCAATTGGCTGACCAATCACCCCCACTGTTCACGTGAACAGTGTTCACGGTACTGTTCACGTGAACAGTACCAGCCAAGAGATTTTTCACTCTTTTTTATTTCTTTCCTAAAATATAGTGTTAGTTATTTAGAATTTTAATTGTTTGAAAACTAAGAACTTTCATAAATTTAGTTTCCTAAAAGTGTTTGGAAACTTTCCTATTTTCTATTTTGGAAACTTTCTTATTCTCTAAAAAGGAAGTTTCTGTTTTAGTTAAGATTTCCTATTATTTTGTAATCTTACAAATTATATAAGTAAGAAGTAAAAGAAGGCTGGGGCAGATTTAGACCAGAAAATAAAAGTTAAACTTTGATTTCTGGTTGAGTCTACTTCGGTTGTGAGACTCAACCAACAATTTATTTTCTTATTGTTTGTTCTCTGCTCATGTTATTGGCTGTTCTTCATATCCATTGGCGACAATTATTCTGTTAGAAGATTACTAGATCTTTGCTGATTTGGTGCTAAACATCATCAAAATTTTTAGAAACTTCTCCAGATCTGGGCGGTAACCTGAACAGCAACCTTGCAAAATCTGTAGTTGTTTCAGTTCTCTTTCGATGGACTCCAAATTTCTGCTAGCGTTCATAATTGAAGTTAAGAGGGTCTCCTATCAATTTCAAGTGTTGTTAATGGTTGGATTTTTTAGATAAGTTGATTTCTCTATTGATTATTAAATCTGTTTTGGAGTTGGGCTGTGTAAAGATCCTGTAGCAAAGAGGGATCATTGATCTGAAGGTGTTGAACCCTCTTTTCCATCAATTGGTATCAGAGCCAGGTTATCAGTAACATTTTCAACGTTGCTGATTTGACTCTCTACACGGGTCATCATTCTGACGAGGGAGATACGGAACATACTTTACGTCTTCCACAGTTTGCTGTTCCATACGCTGACAAAATTGAAGATGTTCTTGATTCCAAGTATACTATGACTCGCAATGGTGGAGGTTACCAGTCATTCTTAATCAAGTGGAAAGGGCACCCACGTAGTGACAACACGTGGATACATGAAGATGACTTCAAGCGCATCGACCCTGATTTTCATGATCACTACATGTCTTTCCTCCATTCGTCGGAGATGAATGTTTCTAAGCCAGGGGGAGCTGATGCAGTCCAAGTCTAGTCCAGAAGGGGCTGAAAGAAGAAAGAATCTCCCAAAATTGGGCCAGGCCCAATTGGTTGACCAATCACCCCCACTGTTCACGTGAACAGTGTTCACGATACTGTTCACGTGAACAGTACCAGCAGCAAATTTTTCACTCTTTTTTTATTTCTTTCCTAAAATATAGTGTTAGTTATTTAAAGTTTTAATTGTTTGGAAACTAAGAACTTTCTTAAATTTAGTTTCCTAAAAGTGTTTAGAAACTTTCCTATTTTCTATTTTGGAAACTTTCCTATTCTCTAAAAAGAAAGTTTCTGTTTTAGTTAGGATTTCCTGTTATTTTGTAATCTTACAAATTATATATGTAAGAAGTAAAAGAAGGCTGGGGCAGATTTAGACCAGAAAAGAAAAGTTAAACTTTGATTTCTGGGTGAGTCTCCTTCGATTGTGAGACTAAATTAACAGTTTGTTTTCTTATTGTTTGTTCTTATTGTTTGTTCTCTGCTCATGTTATTGACTGTTCTTCATACCCATTGGCGACAATTATTCTGTTAGAAAACTACAAGATCTTTGCTGATTTGGTGGTAAACATCATCAAAATTCTCAGAAACTTCTCCAGATCTGGGCGGTAACCTAAACAACAACCTTGAAGAATCTGTAGTTGTTTCAGTTCTCCTTCAATCGACTCCAAATTTCTGCTAGTGTTCATAATTGAAGTTAAGAGGGTCTCCTATCAATTTCAAGTGTTGTCAATGGTTGGATTTTTTAGATAAGTTGATTTCTATATTGATTATTAAATCTGTTTTGGAGTTGGGCTGTGTAAAGATCCTGTAGCAAAGAGGGATCATTGATCTGAAGGTGTTGAACCCTCTTTGCCATCACCCATGTATCTTGGCAATTTGAGCTCTCTCTGATATGCTTGTAGACTTCCCTTTTTCTTTCCTTTATGTCTCTCAATGAGTCATTTTTTAACCTCCTCAGGGTTCATAATTTCATGATTCTCACTGACAAGTTCCTCTTATTTTCACTGAGCTATATCTCTGAGCTTCCAGATTTTGAGCCCACCTTTATATTGGAGCTTTGAAATGGTCTACGAGAATAGAGTTGTTAAGTCTTTTTCATGTTCACTGAGTTACCAAGTGCGTTTATACTTACTAGCTAGCACATTCCTTGATAGATGTGTTTCTAGTACTCTTTGTGTAATTTGAAGAGTAACTACCTAATATGATTGAAAATTTGATTTGAGAGGATGACTTAACTAGTTGATAAAGCGCAGGCTATTAACCCTTCTGCTTTTACTGCAAATGTTTTATCTCACCTTTTACCCCTGATTGAAAAATGCAATAATTTTTTAGATGATCATGATAAGAAAAGTAATGACAAGTTGGAAATATCCAACAAACTATTTACAGGCTTAATCTCCTCCTCACTTAAAGAATTATCAAATAGGTTGAACAGATTAGCAATAGTTGATTTTCTTACCCAATTTGCAGTTGTCTTTTATTCAACTGCCATTAAAGAGACCACTGATATCAAGCCTCTTCAACTGTATGAATGAAGGAATCATGGTGACCTCCATAGTATTATGCTTGTAGTTTATTGCTTTGTTTTTTGATAATTATATGTCTTGAATGTTAGATCTTCATGTGGCTTAAATGTTGGTTCTCATGTGGCTTAAATGTTTGTTCTTAATATAATATATACTAGATCAATGAATACGTATATAAAACAATAGGGTGGCACTTAGGGCGCTTATGCGACACCTAAGCGGGCGCTTGGTCGCCTAAGTGATAGGTGGCCTCCGATGCTTTGGGTCACTTTGACGTTTTAATAACAATGAAAATGAAACTCGAGAGTAAAAAACTGATTGAATGGAAGATAAAGAGAGCATTGAACAAATCATGGAATGGTGCTAACAGGTTAATAGCAGAAGTGCAGAACTGTTGGAAGAAACAAAATGCTAATCAACGGTCGGAAAGAGGAAGAGCGTGAGAAAACACATCTCTATCACAGAAGCAACTGATCGATGAAGTTCAGAAAGGAAGAGGAGAGGGGTACTTTTGAAAAGAAAAAAATAAGGTGGGGATTTGGTAAATTTTGTTTGCCGGGCTTGCTTTGACATTTTTTTTTCATTGAAGCAGATTGAGGCAATTTCCCCTTGAAAAAATCACTCCAAGTGCATTTGTACTAAGCTACTACATTCTTAGATTGTTTGTAGTCCTGGTACTACTTCATCTGTACCTCAAGTGATTTCCCACTCATCAATGAAGTTCACTAAGAAGACTTGGTGATTTTGATCGAGAAAATGAATTAGGGGGATACTTAATTAGTTGATAAAAGGTAGTGCTAGTGAGTCTCTGGCTTTTCCTCCAAACACTATCTCACATTTTACCCCAGTTTCTGATAAGGTAGATAGATGTAGAGCTCAGATCAAAACATGGAGTGCTGACATGGTTAGCATTTGTAGCCACCCTAGAAAACACATAAATTGACTGCAAACGTGTTTGTTTCTTTAACTAAGTTACCTGATGGAGTGCACAGTTTGGAGTGAGAGATTTGAACATGAAGGATCTTTCTTTTATGGGAGATGGATTTAACCAATTGAGAGGATTCATTCTTGCAGTTCCTGATGCAATGGAAACCATTGGACAATCAGTTGGAAGCTTTGAATTTTGAATCATCAGTTGGGTTTGTGACAAAATAAGGAAGAAAGAGATAGTACATAGTCATGTAATTAAAATTCACTCAGATCGAGTTTCCTCTTTTGTCTTCCCCCCCCCCCTGCGGTATTAATAAGGTGATTGTATCATTACCTCACTGATCAAATCTATCAGACCTTGACGTTACTTTATTTTTTTTGTTAGAGATTCTGTTTTTCTTCTAGGGAAAAAACACTTGATATTCAGTAGGATCTAAACAAATTGTTGAAGGGGTTGATAAATTTAAACTGGTTATCATATATGTAAAAGTGTCGACAAATCGGACTTCTGTGCGAATATATATATATATATATATATATATATATATATATATATATATATATATATATATATATATATATATATATAGATGCTAGAGAGAGAAATGTCTATAGCATGTCTGTAAGTCGGGTGGCCCACATGCCACCTGGTCCCACCTAATTTGGATGATTAACATTAGGATCCTGTGACATGTGGCACCCAGATCACCATTGATCCTTTATGGGAGGAGACGATTGATCTATATAATCCAATGGTGGGGTCCTGTGTACACTTATGCAATTGAAAACTTCCATTAGGTTTTCTTAGTCTGAGAATAAGGAGTACACAGAAACCCTATCCCCTTCTTCTCTATCTTCTTCATTTGCATACACAGGAGAAGAGGCAAAGAAGCTGTTGCAGGTTGGATCAGAGATGGCGGTGAACGGTCAAGTAATGGGAGGTACTTATGATTTTCCGCATTTAGCTTTACCTCTATTGGGACTTCTTGCATTTTGGTATCAGAGCCAGTATTCCCACCCTCTGTCCACCTTCAAAAGAATATGTGGTTTTCTTTTTTTTTTAATTTTTCCAACAGACCCAAGCAAGGAAAGCATATATATATATATATATATATATATATATATATATATATATATATATATATATATATATATATATATATATATATATATATATATTTTAATACTAAAGAATCGGCGCCAATGGTACCATGCCAGTGTGCACCCATTTGGCTGCCGACCCACAGGCCAGCAGGCCAGCGAGCACACACCTGCAAGCTACCGGCCAACCAGCAAACCAGCAACCCGCAAGCTGGCTGCCAGACCCTGCAGGCCCACAGATACCTAACCAGCAACAGTGACTGCTGCTGGTGGCGCTAGCTGCAGCAGGCCAGCCCGCAACGACCAGCCTACCGCAGCCTTGCGCGGCCAGCAACAACTTGCATATAATGTTGTGTTGCCGGTTGGTAATGGTGGCGGCGGTTTCTTGGTTACGGCGGCGCCGTGGTAGAAGCCGTTACGTTTTGGGTTGTAACGTATGTTTTTTGTTGTAACGCATATGTTGAATCGATTACGGTTAATGTGCGATGGCATGTTTTGAAAATTGAATATGCTTTTGATGGTTTGTTTGGAAAGTCAAAGTTTTATTTTTTTGTTTTTTTTTAAAAACATACGTTACTGGGGTTATGTATTTCTAATTGTTTAAAGCCCATAATTGATGAGCTTTATTATTCAGTTATGGGCTAAATGACTAGCCCATTTGTTATTTAAATAATAATCATAATAATAAAAAAAAGGAGGGGTTATTACATATATGGATTACCCAGATCCGACCCGGTCCAGATAGTTTCGTCGGGTCAGATCGGCTCAGATGTCCGACCCGAGGACCCACAGTTTAACCCGAATATGGACCCATTATGGTTGGACCGGATTGGTTGAGCTAGTACGAACCATTTTGGTTGGGTTTGTTTCCGTTTTGACCCAGACCTTTTGAACCAAGTGATTTTGTTATGCTTTTGGTGATAATTAATATTATTGAATGCTTTTTATTATTTTTCACCATTATATAGTTATGAACCGAACGTCACTATTTTAGTGACTGTACTTTTATGACAGTTTTTTCTGAACGTCGCAAAAAGTTAAAGAACAGTGACTATATTTGTTATGACAGTGTGTTCTGAACGTCGCTAAAAATCTAGTTTGCTTGTAGTGAGATTTACAGACAGAACGTCACTGTATCTATAAACATAACAGAATGTATGAAGCACTGTTTTAGTGACATTTAAAGACAGAAAGCCACTGTATATAGATGTACATAACATAATGCTTACTGTTTAGTGACATTATAGAATAAACGCCACTAAATATAGGAATACAGTAAGTTTGTTGTCACTGTTTTAGTGACAGTAACAAACGCCATTAAAAGTTAGTGTTACATAAAGTAAAGAATAATCACAAAATTGCATCTTTTACATTGGGATTGAATATTTTCCCCACAGGGAAATGCTCTTTTCTTTTGTCAAAAGATGGAATAAGATAGGGTGTGAAACTGCAAGATAGAGGGAACATTCTTCTGCCTATAGGTGTGGAACAACCTTCTGAATTGTAGTGTAGTATTCTAGTCTTATTAATAAAGTTTTGGACAGATGTACACTATATTCTTAGCCCACAGGTAGTTTTATAGCATACATCAGTCTATCACTTAAGTTGATGTCAATCAACTTAGTGTAAAGTTTCTCATACTAAATTGATTATAAGTTTAGCCCACAGGTAGATTATAATTAATTTAGTGTGTTACTGGTTATTGACGTGGGTTGATATTAGTATATAATAGTATGCCATAAATCTAAAGTTTTTTTTTTTGTGTGTGTTTATCTGCAACTTATAATAACCAGATCACTCTCCCAATGCTTACTGGGGAAAACTTTAAAGATTGGAAAGAAAAGGTGCACATAGCATTAGGGTGTATGGATTTGGACTTGGCGCTCCGTGTAGATAAGCCTACTGAACTTACGGACTCCAGTACGCCAACCCAAATTGCCCATTATGAAAAATGGGAGCGGTCTAACCGTTTAGGGCTAATGATTGTCATGAATAACATTGAAAGGAACATTAGAGGGTCCATTCCTGAATGTAAGCTTCTCTCTGAATACATGAAGGCAATAGATTCTCAATTTGTTAGTTCAGACAAGGCAATAGCATCATCCCTAATGGAACAATTAAGCACCATGCGACACAGTGGTAAGAAAGGAGTTCGTGATCATATCATGAAAATGAGGGACATTGCTTCTCACTTAAAGAATTTGGAATATGAGGTTCAAGAAAATTTCTTAGTCACTTTCATATTTAACTCCCTTCCAAAGGAGTATGACACCTTTAAAGTCTCTTATAACACACAGAAGGCAAAATGGTCAGTGAATGAACTACTGAATATGTGTGTGCAAGAGGAAGGCAGACTCAAGGGGAGCAATATGGAAGTTGCACATCTAGCAACCAATTCTAACAAAGGGCAAAGCAACAAGTTCTCAAAGAAGAAGAATAAGGGGAAAGTACCAATAAAGAATGATGGTATTAAAGCTTCTCCTAAATGCTTCTTCTGCAGGAAGAAAGGACATGTGAAGAAGGATTGCTCTAAGTACAAGAAATGGTTGGAAAAGAAAGGTATTTTCTTATCTTATGTTTGCTATGAATCCAATTTAATTAATTCTCATTCAAATAATTGGTGGATTGATTCTGGTTCTACAATCCATGTTGCCAATACCATGTAGGGCTTTCTGCAGACAAGACTTCCGAAGGAAAATGAGAGACACATCTATTCAGGAAACCGGATGCAATCTCAAGTGGAAGCTATATGAGTCTACAGATTAGTTTTGCAGTATGGTTTTGTGTTGGATTTGAAAGACACATGTTATGTACCTTCTTTTGCTAAGAACCTGGTTTCTGTTTCCAGATTAACACTTATGAATTATGTGTTTGAGCTTTCTGGTTCAGTCATAAAGTTAATAAAGGACGATGTAATAATCGGTTCAGGTTCTTTAATTGATGGTTTGTTTCTTTTAAATTTAGATCCAACATATGAAAGTAATTTACTTTCTGTTAATAATATTGGCATAAAAAGAATGAATGTGAATGATAAATCTTCTAAATTATGGCACCTTAGATTATGTCACATATCTAGTGACAGAATAAAAAGGTTAGTGAATGATGGAGTACTTGAGACTCTAGATTTCTCTGACTTGGGGGTTTGTGTGGACTGCATCAAGGGGAAGCAAACCAACAAAACCAATAAAGGTGCCAGAAGATCAACTGAGATTTTAGAAATCATACATACGGATATCTGTGGACCTTTTTCCACTCCCTGTTTGAATGGTCAGAGATACTTTATCTCCTTCATAGACGATCACTCACGATACATGTATCTCTATCTTCTAGTTCATAAAGATGAAGCATTAGATGCTTTTAAGAACTTCAAGATAGAAGTAGAGAAACAAACTGGAAAGGTGATCAAGATTGTGAGATCAGATAGAGGTGGTGAATATTATGGTAGAACCACAGAACAAGGTCAAAGACCTGGTCCGTTTGCACGATATCTTCAAGAGCAAGGTATTATAGCCCAATATACCATGCCTGGATCTCCGGATCAAAATGGCGTTGCTGAAAGAAGAAATCGTACATTATTGGACATGGTCAGAAGTATGATAAGCAATTCATGTTTGCCTCTGAAGTTGTGGAGTGAAGCTCTAAAGACTGCGGTATATATCTTGAACTGGGTACCATCCAAGTCGGTTCCTAAGACTCCTTTTGAGTTGTGGAATGGATGGAAACCCAGTTTGAAGCATACTCGCATATGGGGCTGTAAAGCTGAAATAAGAGTCTATAATCCACACCTTCAGAAGCTAGACCCTAGAACTGTCAGTGGATATTTCATTGGCTATTCTGAAAGATCTAAGGGTTACAAGTTTTACTGTCCCTCATATACCCTTACCATTGTAGAGTCGGAAGTTGCTAAATTTCTAGAGGATGGAGACAACAGTGGGAGTATACAAGGTCGAAACATTGAGTTCCATGAACAAGATGTCTCGATAATCCCTTCCACATCTAGTGGTCAGGGTTTTATCCCTTTACCAGTGGTACCTGTGGTTCATGAGAAACCACAAGCTCATAATGAATTACCACATCAAGATGTACCACATCACGATACACCACATCAAGAGCCAGTTGTCAATGAACCTATTGTTCCTGAACCACAAGTTTTGAGAAGGTCCTCTAGAGAAAGAAAGTCGGCAATTTCTTCAGATTATCAGGTATATCTCCTAGACTGTGGAAATGATATTGGAATAAATGAAGATCCAACATCATTTGCACAGGCTGTTCATAGCAAAGATTCCATTTTATGGTATGATGCCATGAAGGAAGAAATGAAATCCATGTCAAAGAATCAAGTGTGGGAACTTGTAGAATTACCTAAGGGCACCTCCCCTGTGGGGTGTAAGTGGGTCTTCAAGACCAAAACTGACTCACACGGTAAAATCGAAAGATACAAGGCCAGACTGGTGGCAAAAGGTTTTAATCAAAAGGCTTAAATTGATTATAAAGAAACCTTTTCTCCGGTATCTAGGAAAGATTCTTTGAGAATCATCATGGCACTGGTGGCTCACTATGATCTTGAGTTGCACCAAATGGATGTCAAGACGGTTTTTCTAAATGGTAATTTAGAGGAGGAGGTGTACATGAGTCAACCTGAAGGTTTTATTTCGGATAAAGGAGGTCATTTAGTATGCAAGCTTAAGAGGTCCATATATGGTTTGAAACAAACTTTCCGACAGTGGTATTTGAAGTTTGATAGCACGATCAATTCCTATGATTTTGTGGAGAATCGAGCTGATCAATGCATTTACATAAAGATCAAGGGAACTAGTTTCGCCATATTAGTGTTGTATGTGGATGACATTCTCTTAGCTAGCAATGATCTAGGGATGTTACATGGGACAAAGCATTTCTTGGCCCAAAACTTTGACATGAAGGATATGGGTGAAGCCTCCTATGTTTTAGGCATAGAGATACACAGGGAAAGGTCTCTTAAGACATTAGGGCTATCCCAAAAAGGTTACATTGACAAAGTTTTGGAAAGGTTCAAGATGAAGCAATGCTCATCAAGTGTAGCACCTGTAATTAAAGGTGACAAACTCAGTCTGGAGCAATGTCCGAAAACCAATCTGGAATAGCAGGCTATGCAAAATATTCCCTATGCATCAGTAGTAGGTAGTTTAATGTATGCTCAGGTCTGTACTAGGCCTGACATCGCTTTTGCAGTGGAAGTTTTAGGAAGGCTCCAAAAGAACCCTGGTTTACCACATTGGAAAGCAGCAAAGAAAGTACTGAGGTACCTATAGGGCACCAAGGATCACATGCTCACATATAGGCATGTTGATGATTTGGAGCTGATCGGCTACTCAGATTCGGATTATGCTGGATGTGGAGATACGAGGAAGTCTACTTCAGGCTTCATATTTTTGTTAGCTGGAGGAGCAGTGTCTTGGTGCAGCGTAAAGCAACCTAAGACAGCCTCTTCTACTATGGAAGCTGAAGTGGTGGCATGCTATGAAGTAGTTTCTCAGGCATCTTTGTTGAGAAAGTTTGTCATAGATTTAAAGGTCATAAGTTCAATTGAAAGACCTATAAAGATCTACTGTGACAATACTTCAGCAGTAAGTTTCTCTAACAACACATGCTCAGTGAGTCGCTGCCGACACATTGAGATAAAATATTTTGTTGTTAAAGAAGACGTTCGAGATCGTCGCGTTCAGATATAGCATATTGGCACTAATGATATGATAGTAGATCCTTTCACTAAAGGTTTTCCGGCTAATGTGTTTGTGGCACACGTGGATCGTATGGGACTATGTAGATCATTAAGTGGACGTTTTTACTGTGACATTGCAATGTAAAGTTTTGATGATTTCGAAATAAAGTTATTTTTTTTTCTGTCATTTTTTGGTTGTATACATAAAGTTTTTGTAATGACAGATGCCTATAAAGTTTCTAGGCAATAAAGTTTGACCCTTGAATCGATTGTTGAATTGATTCTATAAAGTAGGGTAGCCTCAATTGAGGTTCATTGTAAAATAAACAATCTATTGTAATACATGGAAGGAATAGTACTCTAATACTGGGACATGCACCGCCATGATTCATGTTTTGGGAGTTTCATTATGAACATAAAGAACAAGTCCATAAAGAAGGATCCGAAAATTATTGTATGGCCATACATCATGTTAATAACCATAAAGTGGCTTGCCATGTGGCAATATGGGCCAAGTGGGAGAATGTAAGTCGGGTGGCCCACATGCCACCTGGTCCCACCTAATTTGGATGATTAACATTAGGATCCTGTGACATGTGGCACCCAGATCACCGTTGATCCTTTATGGGAGGAGACGATTGATCTATATAATCCAAGGGTGGGGTCCTGTGTACACTTATGCAATTGAAAACTTCCATTAGGTTTTCTTGGTCTGAGAATAAGGAGTACACAGAAACCCTATCCCCTTCTTCTCTATCTTCTTCATTTGCATACAGGAGAAGAGGCAAAGAAGCTGTTGCAGGTTGGATCAGAAATGGCGGTGAACGATCAAGTAATGGGAGTACTTATCATTTTTTGCATTTAGCTTTACCTCTATTGGGATTTCTTGCAATGTCTATATAGAGAGAGGACTCTGATGTCTTGGTGTACTTTATTATTAGGATAATTATTCATATAATAATGAAATGTGGTTTTTTCAGAAATCAAAAGATAGATCTGATTCTGAGCCATCTTGGGAGAGTGCACAAAAATGTTTAGAATATTTGTAAACATGAATAGATATACATGAAATGCATATCAATACAAAAAGAGAGATTTAATTGAAATTGATCATGAAACTTGAAACTTGTCAAATCTAGAACTTGCTCTCTCTAACTAATGGTTGGAAAGGACAAATCATCGACCCACACATGGCAAAATAGATGCTTTGTGTGATGTTTGAAAAAATAATAACCATCTTCATATTAATAATTTATCATATTATTATCTTTGTAAATTGTTTGTATTGTAGAATTTTTTTGAAAACTTATTTTAGCACATGACAAACTCCATTTAAGTTAAAACTTGATATATATGCACATGATCTTGAGGTTGGAACTCTTCATATATAATTTGGGGGTGGGGGGGGGGGGGGGAGATTTGTGCGCTTTTAAGGATGGATGACTCCAGACCCCATAGCATGGGATACCTAACTGATCAACGGACTAGAAAGACTTTTCCTTAAAATTTAACAAACAAATAAGAATTGAGACAGTGTGTTGGACTTGACGATCGAAGGAAATATTTTTGACCATATGGTGGTGGGATTTATTTCTTAAGTGGTTAAGATATATGAACATGGTCAACATGATACTATTTTGGAAGAAGTTATCCCTAAAATTGACTTGTAAGAAAAGGGAACTCAAGACCATATCAATCCACATCAAGTTCTTTACGAAAACAATAAAATTAATACCCCATCAAAAAATTCAATTGTCGTGTATCTATTTGATGGCTGAAGTATTGACTATGTTTCATACATGACTGTGTATGAAAATTGATCAGACAATGACATTCAATGTGCCGCCCCAACCAAACTACATATATGGTGGGGTCATTCATGTAAGCTGTGTTTGATTGCAAGGGATATTGAAGGGAAGGGAAGGGATCGAAGGGAAATTTTTTTAACTTAAAAAAGAAACTTTTATAGTGGTAACACAAAATGATTGTATTAACTACCTAAATTTGTTAACATATTTAGTAATGATATTAATAAGATGTGAAATTTATTTTACTTTTTAAATGCAAGGATCAGAATGCAAAGTGAAGTATAAATTAATAATTAAATATAGAATGATTTGGAACCAGTTACATAGCAATATGATAGCATGTGTTGTAAAAACTCCTTGGATTTGGATTAGCACTCTATTATGATTGTCTGCCACCATTGCGCTGTGAGGTGTTTCCCAACTGTTATTCAGTTGACTAACAAAGTTTCTACTATAATCTTCTTTATCTATTATTTGGATGAACAAAGTTGAGTAATAGAGGCCAAGGGGATGAACCTAGTTTATGGATGTGTCAATCAAATGGTTAGTTTAGTTTCAAACCCTCCCCCCCCCCAAGAAAAAAAAACTAATAATAATAATAATAAAATAGAAAAAAGCCGAGTTGAGACAGAACCATATCATTTTGGGTTGAGAAAATGGGTTGTAGCCTTTGCCAATGAAACTAAAACTAATGGAAAATCAGTTTTGGTCTCTTACCAGGTTCTGGTTATTGGGTTTGTATCTCCCTCCTTCTTGCCACAATTTTGTCCCCTTGTCCTTTCGATTTTTATGGATTGACCACATGGTCTTAAATCTAGGTAAGGGTGTCAACGGGTCGGTCCGGGCCGGTTTCGGTTCAGGATGAATCGGTGTCGGGTTTTATAAGCTCAACCCAAAACATATCCATTAAGAGTTCGGGCTGGGTTGGGCTGCACTGGACACAATAACTATCGGGCTGGTCCGGTGTCGGTTTGTTGTCGGGCTAGGCTTATTAAGGTGATTTTGGGTTGGTTCGGTCCGGACCGGGCTTATCAAGCTTATTGGGCCTATTTTATATGTAAGATATATAGCCTATTTTATTATTTCTATCTATAAAATTAGCATCATTCCTTCTATATGCATGCAATTTAGTAAATTGTAACAATTAACATACTCTTTTCAACTATAGATTCATATAATCTTTCGGATCAAGAAGTGAACTATAACAGTGTAATATAATCCATCAAAATTTAAACCATTAAAATTAAGAAACTGGGTTCGAATGAACCTTACTTGTGTTCGAGTTAGGTATTATTGGTTCGGCCTAGTTCGGGCTTCTTAACGGGCTGGTCCTATCTGGTTTTGGTTTGGGCTAAAGCGGTGTCAGGCTTTACAAGCCGAGAACGAAACCTGTCCATTAAGGTTCTGTCACACCCTAATTTTCGTATGCGTCTTACAGGTTCGATCCGGGTTGGGTTCGGGTTATATCGGGCCGGCTCGGTCCGTGCTACCGGGTCGGGCCCATTTTTGACACCCTTAAATCTAGATATCGATCATGTCCAAAATTGATCTGATCCGAATTCAGTTGATGTACGAATCTCAATGGGAGACTGACATGTGTTTGATCCACACTAAAATAAAACAAATTGGGATTGAAGATTAGGAATCGGCCAGATCCAAAACTAAAACTAGCTATTTTAGTATTAGGAGCATCTTCAAGCTCATCCCTCCCCCAACCACAAATGGATGGCACTAGCATTGAGATACCGTATGATTGGATACTATTGTCCCTAAACAGATTTGGATGTGAATTGAATCTAGATTTTCGACTAACCATTTACACCACTAACTTGGATAATCCGAACCTTCCTTCTTCTAGTGAATACAACACACTCTCAATTCATGTCTCTCAATTGTTTTAGTTTCAGATACTATTTTCATCATTCTCTACAGCCTATTAAGGCCTTCAAGAACCCTCAAGAAGATTATTAGATATTTATTTTTTATTATTAACTAGATATATATTAGAATGAAAATTTTGGATTGTGAACCGGATACAGATATTATCTCTAATACGGATGCGAATAAAATCCATAATTTTGACTATCTGAAATACGTCTCTACTTAGATAAGCGCTTTGTCCTTCCCGCCAGGAATCCGAAGATGGCCGTTAACACTAAACGCTTAACATCCCTCTACTTTGAGAAAATCCTCAAAACCCAAAAAAACCTCTCAAAACCTTCTCCTTCAAGAATTTGGAAGGAATTTGGACCTGAATCACAAGGATTTGATTACGATGGTTCGTCCACCTTGAATATGAGCCACCCCATTTTACGCATCCTCGAATCCTGCAATGGTACCATTGGAGAATTCAACCAAATCCTCTCCCAACTCCTCGTCTTCGGCCTCTTCCAGCACTCGCTTGCCACCAACTGAGTCATTCAGAAGCTTTGTTCCTCCCCCTCTTTGGTTCCTCATGCCGTCTCTATCTTCTCTCACCTGGATGAACCCGATGCCTTCATCTGTAACACCATTCTCAGAACTTATGTGAACCTGAATGACACAGATAGTGCAGTTGATTTCTATTTTCGGCATATGATCAGAAAATGTGTTTTACCCAATCATTATACCTTCCCCCTTTTGGCTAAGATCTCGGCCGAGCTTGGTTCGATCCGAGAAGGGGAGAGAGCTCATTCCCAGATCATGAAATTTGGTTTAAAATCGTATTTGTTTGTGCGAAACTCTTTGATTCATATGTACTCTATTTTTGGTAGAATTTCGGTTGCACGTTGGTTGTTTGATCGATGTTTTGAGTCGGATTTGGTTACTTGGAATTCTATGATTGATGGGTATGTGAAGAATGGAGATGTTGGTGCTGCTCGTTTGCTTTTCGATGAAATGCCTGAGAGAGATATGGTGAATTGGAATTCAATGATTTCTTGTTACATGGGAGCTGAGGATATGAAGGCAGCGGAAGTGTTATTTGAGAGGATGCCGGTTAGAGATGTTGTGTCTTGGAACTCTATGATTGATGGGTATGCTCGGATTGAAGATGTTTTGGCTGCTCAAAAGCTTTTTGATCAGATGCCATATTGGAATGTAGTTTCCTGGAATACCATGTTGGCACTTTATGTTAGAATCAAAGATTACAATGAGTGTCTCAGAGTTTTTGATAGGATGATCAGTGGAGGAGAGACAAGTCCAAATGAAGCAACTCTTGTAAGCGTTTTAACTGCTTGTGCAGGTTTAGGTAAGCTTGATAGAGGCAAGTGGGTACATTCCTACATTAGAGAAAATGGGAAGATCAGACCTGATGTGTTGCTCTCAACCTCTTTATTGACAATGTATGCAAAGTGTGGAGCCATAGACTCTGCGAGAGAGGTCTTTGATGAGATGCCAGAGAGGAGTGTTATGTCATGGAATTCTTTGATCATGGGGTATGGCATGCATGGTCAAGGAGAGAAGGCTCTTGAGATATTCTTAGAGATGGAAAAGAGAGGACCAACACCAAATGATGCTACCTTTGTATGCATACTGTCTGCATACACCCATGCAAGGATGGTATTAGAGGGTTGGTGGTATTATGATGTGATGCATCGAGTTTACCAGATTGAACCCAAGGTTGAGCACTACGGTTGTATGGTTGATCTTCTTGGTCATGCAGGGCTTATGAAGGACTCAGAAAAACTTATAAGGAAAATGCCGATGAAGGCAGGTCCAGCTTTGTGGGGGGCTCTGTTGTCAGCATGTACCACACATTCAAATCTGGAACTAGGAGAAATAGTTGGAAAGCGCTTGATTGAGTTGGAACCGCAGGATATTGGCCCTTATATGATGTTATCAAATATTTATGCCACAGAAGGTAAATGAGATGAAGTTGAGATGGTGAGGAAGATGATGAGGGAGAAAGGGTTACACAAAGCTGCAGGCCATAGCCTGGTTAATCTTGGTGGAGCTGGTCCAGAGTCTATTGTAGATGATACTTCTGTCCACAAAAAGGGGATGGTGTACTCCATGTTAAGTGAGATGGATACTCAGATGAAGCAATCATGTAGAGATTATGGTGAGAGAGAGAATTATAAAGCTTTATAATGACTTTATCACTTAAAACTGTCACTGTAACTTATGGTCCCGATGTATAACCAAAAAAGGATTATGTTGGTCACTAATTATTATTTTTTATTGGTTAAAAATCTGTGATACCATTTTTTTAATGAAATGCTGTGATACCATTGCTGAAGGTAATTTTATAAAACCCTATACTTAGCAATTAGAAAATATTTGACAATCCCAAGTTAGTAGTTTTTTGTTTAATTCTGTTTAATTTCAATTGTACACAGTATCAACAATTTGCAAACGATAGATTAAACAAACTTTCACTATTCAGATGAATTGTTTTATCGATCACTTCTATTGACCTTCCAAAATTGATTGATTCCATGGGGACTAACAAAACCTACAGTCAGTTTATATTACTGCCTTATTGAGCACTTACGCAATATGATCATCTTGACCTGTTGCCTTCCTAATGTAATCATGAATCCCATCTGTTCAAGTGGCCGTATACTAAGAGGATAAACATGACACAAAATGTATCCATCATCTTCAGTGAACCTCTACCATTTCTTCTTTGCAATGCCAACACCCCTGCATTCCAGGCTTCTAACTAGTGGTCACATCACATATTCTTACGCAACTGAAAGTAAAACTTCCTGAAGTAAGGGAAAAAACACTTGGTATTAAGCAGGACATAAAAATATTGTTTGGAGATTTGTGTGGATTTCATTGTGTATGCTGGAATTTCAGGTCCATGATCATTTCTTGACATCATTATTGAAATGTGAATTAGCTCAGATACCAGAGCTCTTCATTGGGTTGCAACATTGTGTGAGGACAAAGATGGAAATCTTTAGAAGTCGCCACCTAGATTTAGGTCTAGGACCTTGAAAATGTGAAATTTCACCCTAAGGTAAGACTTCGATTGACTCATGACCCTTAGATTGAAATTCTGGTCCATCAGAGATTGGGTAAGCGTCAGGTTTCGATTATGGGAAGGGGTTAGACACCCAAACCGCCCGATCGAAATCGATCTCCTATACCTTTCCTATGCTAGACTCTATTTGTTAAGCCAAACCAAACCAAGTGGTTTGATATCATTGAACCGAATCTGTATCCATCAGATTGCCTACGTATCCCAGAATTATTCCAAAAATCAGGTTCACCATCGTAGTTCAGGTGTGATTAAAGTTTATGGATGTGGTTTATGCTTGTGCATGATTAAGTTTATTGTTCAAGTTGAAGTTTATGCTTGAAAGGCTGAGAAATCCTATGGGTTAGGATCTGGATAGTCCATGTGGACTGATAGATAGTCCTAGTGGATCTAAGGATAATCCTATTTGGGTTGAAATATGGATAACCCATTCTGGGTTGGAATGTGGATAACCCTATGTGGGTCAAAATGTGGATAAATATCCTAGTGGAGCTATGAATAGTCCAAGTGGGCTAAGGTTTGGATCCGAATTTGGGTTTCTCCCAAATAGACTACGTATCCTAGGGTTTGCCCTAGGAATCAGAATCTGCGTAGTTCGAAATATAATCTGTTCTAGGTTAGAAAGTGAGAACCTGTTTTAGGTTTAGGGTTTAGAACCTATTATAGGTTTAGGGTTTAGAACCTATTCTAGGTTTAGGGTTTACCGAGGAAAAAAATCATCCTAAATTATCCTTTTCATCCTGAATTCTAATTTTGGAAAGTTTGGCAAAACATTTTTCTTTCTTCATTAAGGCTTTTATTATTCTCATTATGCCCTTCCCAAGAATGTGGGTGCCTAAATGCACGTCCCCACACCTATATTGTCTTCTAAAAGTGTGCATATATGACAGTTCGACTAGGGTGTTGCATAAAATAAGTTTTTGCCAAAAAATATAATATTCTATCTAAATATGGCACATAAAACATTTATGGTAAGAAATTCACATACAGTAAGATTGTTTAAAAATCTTTCAAATATGATATGTATTGCAAATAAGGCAAGAGCTTATATGGCATGATCTAGTATGCTATCTTCTAAGCATGGCAAGACCTTAATTGCCATTTTCTTTCCATATTTAGGGTTTTCTACCCTAATTGCTATTTTCTTTCCATTTTAAGATTTTCTACCCTAATTGCTGCATTCTTTTCATTTTTTTAAGGTTTCCAACCCTAATTGTTATTTTCTTTCCATTTTTTAGGGTTTTCTACCCTAATTGCTATTTTCTTTCTATTTTTTTAGGGTTTTCTACCCTAATTGTTATTTTCTTTCCATTTTAGGGTTTTCTACCCTAATTGTTACTTTCTTTCCATTTTAGGGTTTTCTACCCTAATTGTTACTTTCTTTCCATTTTAGGGTTTTCTACCCTAATTGTTATTTTATTTCCATTTTTTAGGGTTTTTTACCCTAATTGTTATTTTCTTTCCATTTTAGGGTTTTCTACCCTAATTGTTATTTTCTTTCTATTTTAGGGTTTTCTACCCTAATTGTTATTTTATTTCTATTTTTTAAGGTTTTCTACCCTAATTGTTATTTCTTTTCATTTTAGGGTTTTCTACCCTATTTGTTACTTTATTTCCATTTTTTAGAGTTTTCCTACCCTAATTGTTACTTTCTTTCCATTTTAGGGTTTTCTACCCTAATTGTTATTTTATTTCCATTTTTTAGGGTTTTCTACTCTAATTGTTATTTTCTTTCCATTTTAGGGTTTTCTACCCTAATTGTTACTTTATTTTCATTTTTTAGGGTTTTCTACCCTAATTGTTATTTTCTTTCCATTTTAGGGTTTTTTTTACCCTAATTGTTACTTTATTTCCATTTTTTAGGGTTTTCTACCCTAATTGTTACTTTATTTCCATTTTAGGGTTTTCTACCCTAATTGTTATTTTATTTTCATTTTTTAGGGTTTTCTACCCTAATTGTTATTTTCTTTCCATTTTATGGTTTTCTACCCTAATTATTACTTTATTTTTATTTTTTAGGGTTTTCTACCCTAATTGTTATTTTCTTTTTATTTTAGGGTTTTCTACCCAAATTGTTATTTTATTTTCATTTTTTAGGGTTTTCTACCCTAATTGTTATTTTTTTCCATTTTAGGGTTTTCTACCCTAATTGTTACTTTATTTCTATTTTTTAGGGTTTTTACCCTAATTGTTATTTTCTTTTCATTTTAGGGTTTTCTACCCTAATTGTTATTTTATTTTCATTTTTTAGGATTTTCTACCCTAATTATGACAATAAGCATTTAATATAGCATGTGAGTATGATCATTTCAATCATGGCAGTGTGATTATTTCAATTGTGGCAGTGTGTGCATATAAGCATCCAAATATAGCATGTGAACAATATAGCATCAAAATATGGCATGTGATAAACAACCAAGGCATGTGAGTCAATTAATCAAAACGTATTTTCAGATCTACGGTCTAGATTCAATGCATCGATTATCAACAATGTGACCGAAATCACATTTGATTGATGATTGAAAGTAATTCAAGATCTTAAATCAACAGTTCAGATCATATAACATTAGTTAATCAGACTTTAATGGCTCAAATCAATTCATCATTAAATCATCATCAGATTAAAATCAATGTTTTAGATTAATTAACCATCCATTCACATGATTGGATCTTAAAGATCAACGATTCAGATTAAATTCACATCAATTAGTCAAATTCATTCATTCAAATATCAATGGATAAATTTTCATCACATGATCAAAACAAATTTCACATTCAATGGATCAGATTTTGAATGGGCATCATATGAACACGATAAAGAATCAAAATTCAGATTTTTATTCAAGCATATCATGATCATAGATTCAATCAATGACCCATATTTAATGGAAAGATCAAGGGTAAGATGAGGAATGTTGATCCAATGGTTGGATGAGGGGAATTGGTCTAGGATTTGATGGACAGGTTCGGGTATTGTAACATGGCTAGGTTTAGGTAAGTGGTGTGAGGTGTTGGTTGGTTTAGTAGGAGATGGAAGTGAGTGGGGTTACGGGTAGGTGGTAGCACAAGGCTGATGATTGAAGTATGAGATGAAATTGGTTAGAGTACTGGTTGTATAGGGATTGAAAGCCAAGTGTAGGCTAGATTGGAGATGGAAATTGGTTAATGGTGAGGTAGAGTGGTTTATGAGATGGAAATTTGTAGTTAAGTAAAATAATAGAAGAAAAATAGAAGTAGAGACAGTTTACCTAGATGGTCGTAGGTTCTACTTGCTCCTCCCTTCTTCTTCTTCTTTCTCCCTTTTTTTCTCCCAAAATCGAGAGCCCAAACTCTGTCAAACTCCCTTTTTCACGTTTTTTCCTTTTCTCTTTTTTCTGGTTTTTTCTTCCACTTTTCTCTCTCTTCTTCCTTCTTTTTCTCTCAAAAAATGTGAGCCTCTCCCCTTCTTCACGTTTTTTCCCTTTTCCCTTTTTTTTCTCATTTCTTCCCTTACTTTTCTCCCAAAACCTAGCCCCAAAAGCCTTTCACATTTTTTTCTCTTTCCCCCTTTTTTTTTCTTTGGAAAAATCCCCTCTTACCTCTCTCTCTCACGTCCCTTTTATCTTCCCCTTCTTTCCCTTTTGAAAAAAAATCTGGAAACCCGAAATCTTCTCTCTTTTCACGTCCTCTCTCTCCCTTTTTTTTTCCTTTTTCTTTTCTAGCTCTCCTAAAACCGTGAGCCTCCTTAAAACCCCCATGTTTTTTTTTTCTCTTTCTTCTTTCTTTTTTTTCTCCAACAAAATATTTTGGATTCTCTTAGAAAAGCTCACGTTTTTCCTTTTTCTTCATTCTTTTTTTTTCTCCAACAAAATCTTTTGGATTTCCCTTAGAAAAGCTCACGTTTTTTCCTCTTTCTTCTTCCCTTTTTTTTCTCCAACAAAATCTTTTGGAAATCATCTAGAAACCCTAAAAAAAGTCCCTTTTCATGTTTCCTCTCTCCCCTCTTTCCTTTTTCTTCTCAAAATCTTTTGGATTATCATTTACATATAATAATATATATTATATACATATATACACATATATTTAATAACATACATATATATATATATATATATATATATATATATATATATATATATATATATATATATATATATATATATATATATATATATATATATATATATATATATATATATATATATATATATATATATATATATACAATATATATATATATATAAATATATATGCACATAGTTGAATCGATAAATTCAAATGGGTTGAGATATATATATATATAATTTATATATATATATATATATATATATATATATATATATATATATATATATATATATATATATTACAATAATATGAGTTGAGCTAGGTTGAACCGACCAGTTGAGTTGAGCTAGGTTGAACCAAAACTAGCTTGAACTGAGTTGACTGGATTGATTGGAATTAACTGGGTTTTCTCTCCTTGTCATTTCCGCTGTTATCCTGCATGGAATTTTCCGATGGCCTCTATTCTAATTTTTTTTTGTGTTCATTTTGTAGAACATTAAAAATGAGGAATATAGGAACTTGAATCACCTCATTTGGAAGTAAAATGGTCAACTTATGAATTTTTAAAGTTTAAGCGGACCAATTATCGATAATTTGGCTGACCATTACGCATGAGATCCTTCGGAGGCTTCTACCAGAAATATTTTACGTCCACTTTGTAGAGCACTAAAAATGGAACATAATGAGACTAGAATCACTTGATTTGGATATGGAATGATCAAAATATGAATTTTTGAATATTAAATGACCATTTTCATATGAAATTTTGCATGGGACCCTCCGGAGACTTTTACCCGGGATTTTTTACGTCCACTTTGTAGAACATCATGAATGAAGAATAATGGTCTTGGAATCATCTGAATCCGATGTAGAACGGAAAAGATATGAAACTTTGAAGTTCTAACGATAATTTTGTATGCAAGCTTGCATGGGACCCACTGGTGACTTCTACCCGGTATTTTTTACGTCCACTTTGTAGAACATCATGAATGAAGAATAATGATCTTGGAATCATTTGAATCTGGAAAAGATACGAAGCTTTGAAGTTCTAACGATAATTTTGCATGAAAGCTTGCATGGGACCCACTGGTGACTTCTACCCGGGATTTGTTACGTCCATTTTGTAGAACATCATGAATGAAGAATAATGGTCTTGGAATCATCTGAATCCGATGTAGAACGGAAAAGATATGAAGCTTTGAAGTTCTAACGATAATTTTGCATGCAAGCTTGCATGGGACCCACTGGTGACTTCTACCCGGTTGATGTATTGAAGTCTTCCCAAGAAACCTCTTACTTCCCTTTCTGTTTGTGGAGCTGGCATTTTAGAGATGGCTTTTATCTTGGCTGGATCAATTTCAATTCCTCTTTGGCTGACCATAAAACCTAGCATTTTGCCGGCTATAACCCCGAATGCACATTTTTGGGGGTTAAGCCTTAGTTTGTAGTGCTTGATCCTTTCAAAGAACTTCCTTAACGCGGGGATGTGACATTCTCTGGTGAACGATTTTACAATCATATCATCTACATACACCTCTACCTCCTTATGGATTAGGTCATGCAAGATTGTAGTAGCCATTCTTTGATAAGTTGCCCCAGCATTCTTCAGCCCAAATGACATTACAGTGTAACAGTAGGTGCCCTAGTCTGTTATGAAGGCGGTCTTTTCCTTGTCTTCAGGTGCCATCTTTATCTGATTGTACCCTGAGAATCCATCCATGAAGGACAACAGAGCATGATTTGCAATGTTATCCACTAGATGTCTATCTTTGGTAATAGAAAGTCATCTTTGGGGCTGGCCTTATTTAGGTTTCTGTAATCAATGCACACCCTCAGTCTTCCATCCTTTTTGGGTACAATGACCACGTTTGCTAACCACTCTGGGTACTTCGTAACCTCAAGGAATCCTCCGTCGAACTGCTTCGTGATATCTTCTTTAACCTTAAGAGTCCATTCAGGCCTTAACTGCCTCAGCTTCTGCTTACATGGCCTTACATCTGAGACCAAAGGTATCTTATGTTGTACAACTTCAGGGTCTATGCCGGGCATATCTTCATAGGACCAGGCAAACACTTCTTGGAACTCCATCAGTAATTCCGTCATTTGTTTGGTTTCTTCTTCCGTCAAGGCAGCACCGATCTTTATTTCTCGAGGTTGCTCTACAGAACCGAGGCTAATTATCTTGAAGTCTTCGCCGACAGGTTGAGCCTTCTTCTCCTCCGAGGCTTGGATGGATGGTAATATTTCAGGAAATGGTTCATCATTCTCTTCATTTTCAAAGTTAGAGTTAGAAGGAGAAGGAAAGGAAGAAGTAGACGCAGAGTAATTCAAAATGTCATCTTTATTCATATTCAAAAGCAGAGGTACAGAGGAAATGGTTCCAAGTGGAATGAACTCAAAATTTGAAACAGACTCAATCTTATCTAAAGACCTCAGGACCCTACGCTCAGACATAGTCATTATATGTGGATTACATGGCAACCCCCTTGGGTAAACAAAATTATCATGACAACTCCAATTGGGGATTATTTCGTTGATGGGTAGGGTGAATTGTTGTATATCGGGACTCCTATCTTGGTCTTCACTGATGAGCGTCATCACCTGATCGTCGTCGAATAGTTTGCTGATGTTGATCACTTCTGTCTCAGATTTCTGCTCCTTGCTCTACTCTTGGATCTTGACTTGCTCGAGCTCTTCCCAATCAAGGCTACAATCATAGAATATTTTGAACCCGGGTACTTGCTTTTGAAGGTGAGTACTGAACCAAGGTTCTGAAAATCCACAATAGATGTTGTTCTCTCCTTCTTTGACAAAATACCCATTTAGGGTCTTTGAAAACTGGATATCCTGTACATTGTATAACCCCTCAAATATTGCTCGACAGACTGCTTCGTCCGTCGTTTGAGGTCGCCAGTCCCCATTAACTCTATCTGATGCTCTTATTTTGCTGCTACCATACTGACCACTATACTTGTATTTCATCCTCTCGAACTTCCGAAATCCTTCGTCAGCTCTACTCTGCTTTTGCTTGATTACTTTCAGATCCCCTTCGGTGGGGGTATATCCCAGCCCAAATCTATACTCATTGACCAATAGAGATAAGAAAGTGACACTACCATGTTGGTGGGAACCAAGGCCCATACCTGGAAAGTAGAGCATGTTAAGTAATTGGCGAAATGAAAAAGGGAGATGCATACCTGTAGGATCTGGCTTAGTTGTGGCTAAGATGTTGTCAACCTGAAACCCTCCGAGAGAGAAATCCTGCCTTTTATTCCCTTGTAACTCTTTATTACTCTGTCCAGTGGCCAATGTATTCACAGCTGCAGAGTCTGCGTGTATTGTCACAGTTGTACCCTTGTAGATGAATTTAATCTTCTGGTATAAAGCAGATGCCACCACATTGGCCTGATGGATCCAAGGCCTACCCAGAAGCATGCTGAATGAGGCAGAGATATCAATGACCTGGAACTCTGTTTCAAACTCAGCCGGTCCTACTTGAATTGGTACTGTGAAGACACCCAATATAGCCCTTCTGGTAAAGTCGCCTTGATGGTCATATCCGAAGGTTTCAACTCTGACTCGCTGAAGCCTTGATGCTTGAACGTACGGAAAGGAAATACATTTAAGGCTGACCCATTATCAACCAAAACTTGAAAAATTCTATTGCCCCGACATCCGATGGTAATATGCAGAGCTTGTATGTGATCCTTACTTCCTTGAGGAAGATCTGCATCTCCAAAAACAATTGCATTAACGGCATATCTACCCCTACTAGCATGGCTAGTTCTTCTCCCTCCATTGAAATTGGGACCTGAATGCTTGCTAGAGATTTCAGTACCGCATCCCTGTGGACCTTGGAAGCCATCAGAAGTTCCCAAATGGACACATTGGCTTGGGTCTTTTGTAGTTGTTTCAAGATCGGGTTTGGAGGTTCTGGTTGGTTGGCGGGTCCTTTACCTTTCTCTCTTACGGCTTAGGCCGGATCATTTACCATCAGGTGGGATGGTTTGTAGTTCTTCCCTGTTATGGTTTTTGCTACTTCTTGCTCATCCTCTGGGAATATGAACTCCATCTCAAGGAAACGGTTATCAACTTGATCTACTTCTCTCTCCTCATCTGAGAGGTAGATGATGAATGGTTCTTATTCTTCTTCTTCTTGTGCTTGTGCTATAAGGTGTGATGAATCTTCCGAGAAATAAAAATCATATTCTTCTTCTTCTTGTTGATGACTAGCCAACATGTTTATTTCGTCACCAGATGTGACAACCATATTGCTTACTCCTTCTATAACTGGAATAAGGTCTGAGGGCTTGTCTCCCCATTCTATGAAATTGATGCCATGGTGAGGGAGGGGGTTATTCGCCACTGACACTTGTCGGGGATGGACCGTAAATTTACCAGAATCCAACAGATCCTGTATGGCATGCCTTAATGTATAGCAATTGTCCGTATCATGCCCATACTGATTGTGATACTTACAAAAAAGATCAATACGAAAATTCGCTGGAAGATGACTTGGAGGTGGCCGAGGGCCAAGCACTGTCAACTTCTTGGCTTGTATTAATTTGTCCAGAGCCTTGGATCGGGTCATCCCCAAATCGGTAAACTGCCTCCTTGGTCTTGCTTGCTGTGGTGGGGTGTAACTTGAACTTCCCAAGATCAATGGTTCAGAATTGGTATTAGCTATTTTCTTTACAGATTGATTTCCTGGGTTTCTTGGTGGGTATGCCCTTCTATTTGACACCCCTTCTGACCTTTCTGACTTTCCTGGTAATATATCTCATCGGGTTATGGCGTCCTCCACTTGTTGTCCCGCAACCACGAGCCCTTCAAATGATAGGATGGCCTGGCCGAAGATGTATGTTTTATATGGCCCACTTAAACCTCTCATCATTATTTGCACTTGATCTCTTTCAGAGGGTCGATCCCAAAGCTTTGCTGCAACACTTCTGAACCGGGTTAGATAGGCCGTGAATGTCTCTCCTTGTACTTGGACCATGGTCTCCAATTGCCTACGATGGGTCTCTAACTCCATATTGTAGGAATAAAAACTGATAAATGCTTTGGTGATATCTGACCAAGAATGTATCTGTGATGGTTTCAGATTCATCAACCATCAATGAGCCCCACCCGTGAGTGAGAATTGGAATGTCTATCCTAACTGCTCATCAGTGAATCCTTCGCCTTGCTTCAATAGGCCTATGAATGATATTAAATGGGCCCTGGGAGGGATCTCCTGTCCCATCAAATTTCTCGGTGGTCCATTTAAACTTGGGAGGCAGTTTAGTTTCTGGAAAGAAGCATAATCCTTCGGCATCAATGATTTGACTTTCTACTCCTTTCATGCCCCTTAGTATTTTTTCCACTTGACTCAATCTGTCACTGTATGGGCCATCTTCTTCCTTTGATTTCTTAGTCACCGAGGTAGCCTGAACAACGGACTGTTTATGGGGTACAACACCTTCCACATCTTCGAATGTCGGGTTTATGAAAAATTTTGACACAGCTGCATTAGGGGTACCCGGTCCTTGTGGTGGTGCCATATTTACCCTTTCAGAGGTCAAACCTTGAGCCTGCAATTGTAATTGGATATCCCTTACTGTGGTAGCTATCATTCCCATGGTATCCTCCATCTTTTCCATTCTAGCATCCATAGTGTTCGGGACTTGGTTTGATCCTTCAGCCATTGATTCAGTTGATGTGGTTGAGATGGGACTAACTGGCTTTGGTGTGTACACCCTAGATAATCTCCCAGTAACGGGATCCCTTATCCAAGAGGTAGAAATGGTTGTAGTTTGGGCTGACTCCTTGGCTAGAGTACCGGAAAGGAACCCAAAAGTGATAAATATTAGGATACTAAGATAACGGGAGCAGAAAGAAGTTACATACACAATCAAAGATGACTCAACCAAACAATAGTTAGCTCCTTCATAAGGGTGAAGAGGGTAACATTATCCGAGTCAATTTAATTGAATTTGATTAAGCCATGTGTTCAGTCTTGGGACCTCGTGATTCCACAAATGGATAATCAGTGGTACCAAGGTCTGGCCACTTGGGTTACCTAATTCGATGAAATTGAAATGGATATATTAATCCGTCCTCCTTATTAGGGATGGTTAGCAAAAGTGGTTCATGATTGAAAAAACCGGTAAACTTCTACTTGATCATAGTATCTATACCGTGACGAAGATTTTCTGATCGTTTTTGAGATTGATGTATCAATATTGAACGGTCAACACATTGAGCATTGTACGATGGAGGGCGTGTACAGACCGCCCACACTAATGTGTATGCGGGTATACGTAACCCTCACGCTCCCAACAAGTGAGAGACAAGAATACTCAAGTGTGGATCCAAACATGTTGACAAGTCAAGGACAAAAATGGGCTGAACTTCGACGTCTCGGATGTAAATATTATGATCGAGTGGATTTTACCATGTTGGTTCAAAAATAGACCAAAAATAACATACATGGGGCTCAAACTGGGTTAGGACAGAAAAGGCCACCTTGACGAGGATGGGGTAACCTATCACCAAATGCTCGATGAATAATGGGCCCCCATTCCCTTTATATACTATGTTGCAAGGATCCAAGCGACGTGGAGTAGCATAACGCATTCCCAGGCGGACCCAAGAAACGCTCATTAGAGGCTGCTCACCGGTCGTGGTCTCACAAAGTACAGGCCAAGGCTATGTGTTTCGCCTAGCGGGCTGCCCCATATACATGGGACCCGGTTCGGCTACTCGCACGAATGTGTGACTGAACCCATTCCCCCCCAAAGAAATATTATACAAGCATAAATATAGTATCCTAAAATCTAGCATCCAATTCACACAAGGAAAGTTTTCATTTAGGAGTTCGACATTTATATCCCCAGTGAAGTCGCCACTGTGAGGACAAAGATGGAAATCTTTAGAAGTCGCCACCTAAATTTAGGTCTAGGACCTTGAAAATGTGAAATCTCACCCTAAGGTAAGACTTCGATTGACTCATGACCCTTAGATTAGAATTCTGGTCCATCAGAGATTGGGTAAGCGTCAGGTTACGGTTATGGGAAGGGGTTAGGCACCCAAACCGCCCGATCGAAATCGGTCTCCTATACCTTTCCTCTGCTAGACTCTATTTGTTAAGCCAAACCAAACCAAGTGGTTTGATATCATTGAACCGAAATTGTATCCATCAGATTGCCTACGTATCACGAAATTATTCCAAAAATCAGGTTCACCATCGTAGTTCAGTTGTGATTAAAGTTTATGGATGTGATTTATGCTTGTGCATGATTAAGTTTATTGTTCAAGTTGAAGTTTATGCTTGAAAGGCTGAGAAATCCTATGGGTTAGGATCTGGATAGTCCATGTGGACTGATAGATAATCCTAGTGGATCTAAGGATAACCCTATTTCGGTTGAAATATGGATAACCCATTCTGGGTTGGAATGTGGATAACCCTATATGGGTCAAAATGTGGATAAATATCCTAGTGGAGCTATGAATAGTCCAAGTGGGCTAAGGTTTGGATCCGAATTTGAGTTTCTCCCAAATAGCCTACGTATCCTAAGGTTTGCCCTAGGAATCAGAATCCACGTAGATCGAAATATAACCTATCTAGGTTAGAAAGTGAGAACCTGTTCTAGGTTTAGGGTTTAGAACCTATTCTAGGTTTAGGGTTTAGAACCTATTCTAAGTTTAGGGTTTACCGAGGGGCAAAATCATCCTAAATTACCCTTTTCATCCTGAATTCTAATTTTGAAAAGTTTGGCAAAGCATTTTTCTTTCTTCATTAAGGCTTTTATTATTCCCATTATGCCATTCCTAAGAATGTGGGTGCCTAAATGCACGTCCCCACCTATATTGTCTTCTAAAAGTGTGCATATATGGCAGTTCGACTAGGGTGTTGTATAAAATAAGTTATTGCCAAAAAATAGAATATTCTATCTAAATATGTCACATAAAACATTTATGGCAAGAAATTCACATATAGTAAGATTGTTTAAAAATCTTTCAAATATGGCATATATTACAAATAAGGCAAGAGCTTATATGGCATGATCTAGTATGCTATCTTCTAAGCATGGCAAGACCCTAATTGCCATTTTCTTTTCATATTTAGGGTTTTCTACCCTAATTGCTATTTTCTTTTCATTTTAGGGTTTTCTACCCTAATTGCTGCATTCTTTTCATTTTTTAAGGTTTCCAACACTAATTGTTATTTTCTTTCCATTTTTTTAGGGTTTTCTACCCTAATTGCTATTTTCTTTCCATTTTTTAGGGTTTTCTACCCTAATTGTTATTTTCTTTCCATTTTAGGGTTTTCTACCCTAATTGTTACTTTCTTTTCATTTTAGGGTTTTCTACCCTAATTGTTACTTTCTTTCCATTTAAGGGTTTTCTACCCTAATTGTTATTTTATTTCTATTTTTTAGGGTTTTTTTACCCTAATTGTTATTTTCTTTCCATTTTAGGATTTTCTACCCTAATTGTTACTTTCTTTCCATTTTAGGATTTTCTACCCTAATTGTTATTTTATTTCTATTTTTTAGGGTTTTCTACCCTAATTGTTATTTTCTTTCCATTTTAGGGTTTTCTACCCTAATTGTTACTTTATTTCCATTTTTTAGAGTTTTTCTACCCTAATTGTTACTTTCTTTCCATTTTAGGGTTTTCTACCCTAATTGTTATTTTATTTCCATTTTTTAGGGTTTTCTACCCTAATTGTTATTTTCTTTTCATTTTAGGGTTTTCTACCCTAATTGTTACTTTATTTTTATTTTTTAGGGTTTTCTACCCTAATTGTTATTTTCTTTCCATTTTAGGATTTTCTACCCTAATTGTTACTTTATTTCTATTTTTTAGGGTTTTCTACCCTAATTGTTACTTTCTTTCCATTTTAGGGTTTTCTACCCTAATTTTTATTTTATTTCCATTTTTAGGGTTTTCTACCCTAATTGTTATTTTCTTTCCATTTTAGGATTTTCTACCCTAATTATTACTTTATTTCCATTTTTTATGGTTTTCTACCCTAATTGTTATTTTCTTTCCATTTTACGGTTTTCTACCCTAATTGTTATTTTATTTCCATTTTTTAGGGTTTTCTAC
Organism: Protea cynaroides; assembly: GCA_028583415.1. Lineage (NCBI taxonomy): Eukaryota > Viridiplantae > Streptophyta > Magnoliopsida > Proteales > Proteaceae > Protea > Protea cynaroides. The sequence continues at coordinate 66,289,361 of CM053274.1, forward strand.
CCTAATTGTTATTTTCTTTCTATTTTAGGGTTTTCTACCCTAATTGTTACTTTATTTCCATTTTTTAGGGTTTTCTACCCTAATTGTTATTTTCTTTCCATTTTAGGGTTTTATACCCTAATTGTTATTTCATTTTCATTTTTTAGGATTTTCTACCCTAATTATGACAATAAGCATTTAATATAGCATGTGAGTATGATCATTCCAATCATGGCAGTGTGATTATTCCAATTGTGGCAGTGTGTGCATATAAGCATCCAAATATAGCATGTGAACAATATAGCATCAAAATATGGCATGTGATAAACAACCAAGGCATGTGAGTCAATTAATCAAAACGTATTTTCAGATCTACGGTCTAGATTCAATGCATCGATTATCAACAATATGACCGAAATCACATTTGATTGATGATTGAAAGTAATTCAAGATCTTAAATCAACAGTTCAGATCATATAACATCAGTTAATCAGACTTTATTGGCTCAAATTAATTCATCATTAAATCATCATCAGATTAAAATCAATGGTTCAGATTAATTAACCATCCATTCACATGATTGGATCTTAAAGATCAACGATTTAGATTAAATTCACATCAATTAGTCAAATTCATTCATTCAAATATCAATGGACAAATTTTCATCACATGATCAAAATAAATTTCACATTCAATGGATCAGATTTTGAATAGGCATCATATGAACACGATAAAGAATCAAAATTTAGATTTTTATTCAAGCATATCATGATCATAGATTCAATCAATGGCCCATATTTAATGGAAAGATCAAGGGTAAGATGAGGAATGTTGATCCAATGGTTGAATGAGGGGAATTGGTCTAGGACTTGATGGACAGGTTCAGATATTGTAACATGGCTAGGTTCAGGTAAGTGGTGTGAGGTGTTGGTTGGTTCAGTATGAGATTGAAGTGAGTGAGGTTACGAGTAGGTGGTATCACAAGGCTGATGATTGAAGTATGAGATGAAATCGGTTAGAGTGCTGGTTGTATAGGGGTTGAAAGCCAAGTGTAGGCTAGATTGGTGATGGAAATTGGTTAATGGTGAGGTAGAGTGGTTTATAAGATGGAGATTTGTAGTTAAGCAAAACAATAGAAGAAAAATAGAAGTAGAGGCAGCTTACCTAGATGCTCGTAGGTTCTACTTGCTCCTCCCTTCTTCTTCTTCTTTCTCCCTTTTTTTTCTCCCAAAACCGAGAGCCCAAACTCTGTCAAACTCCCTTTTTCACGTTTTTTCCTTTTCTCTTTTTTCTGGTTTTTTTCTTCCTCTTTTCTCTCTCTTCTTCCCTTCTTTTTTCTCTCAAAAAACGTGAGCCTTTCCCCTTCTTCACTTTTTTTCTCTTTCCCCTCTTTTTTCTCTCTTCTTCCCTTACTTTTTTCCCAAAACCTAGCCCCAAAAGCCTTTCACGTTTTTTTCTCTTTCCCCCTTTTTTTTCTCTTTAGAAAAATCCCCTCTTACCTCTCTCTCTCACGTCCCTTTTATCTTCCCCTTCTTTCCCTTTTGAAAAAAAATCTGGAAATCCTAAATCTTCTCTCTTTTCACGTCTTCTCTCTCCCCTTTTTTTTTCCTTTTTCTTTTCTAGCTCTCCTAAAACCGTGAGCCTCCTTAAAACCCCCACGTTTTTTTTTCTCTTTCTTCTTTTTTTTTCTCCAACAAAATCTTTTGGATTCTCTTAGAAAAGCTCACGTTTTTCCTTTTTCTTCTTTCCTTTTTTTTCTCCAACAAAATCTTTTGGAAATCATCTAGAAACCCTAAAAAAAGTCCCTTTTCACGTTTCCTCTCTCCCCTCTTTCCTTTTTCTTCTCAAAATCTTTTGGATTATCTCCAAAACCGAAATCCCCCCTTCTCTTTCACGTTTCCTCTCTCCCCTCTTTCCTTTTTCTTCTCAAAATCTTTTGGATTATCATTTACATATAATAATATATATTATATACATATATACACATATATATATTATATACATATATACACATATATTTAATAACATATATATATATATATATATATATATATATATATATATATATATATATATATATATATATATATATATATATATATATATATATTATACAATATATATAATATATAAACATTATGCCCATAGTTGAACTGATTCGAAATGGGTTGAGACTGACTTAGGTTGACAACTGATATGGGTTGAGCTAGGTTGGACCAAAACTAGCTTGAATTCAGTTGACTGGATTGATTGGAATTAACTGGGTTTTCTCTCATTGTCATTTCACGGGTCATTTCCGCTGTTATCCCGCATGGAATTTTCCGATGGCCTCTATTCCAAATTTTTTGCGTTCATTTTGTAGAACATTAAAAATGAGGAATATAGGAACTTGAATCACCTCATTTGGAAGTAAAATGGTCAACTTATGAATTTTTGAAGTTTAAGCGGACCAATTATCGATAATTTGGCTGACCATTCTGCATGAGATCCTTCGGAGGCTTCTACGAGAAATATTTTATGTTCACTTTGTAGAGCACTAAAAATGGAACATAATGAGACTGGAATCACCTGATTTGGATATGGAATGATCAAAATATGAATTTTTGAATATTAAATGACCATTTCTATATGAAATTTTGCATGGGACCCTCCGGAGACTTTTACCCGGGATTTTTTACGTCCACTTTGTAGAACATCATGAATGAAGAATAATGGTCTTGGAATCATCTGAATCCGATGTAGAACGGAAAAGATATGAAACTTTGAAGTTCTAACGATAATTTTGCATGCAAGCTTGCATGGGACCACTGGTGACTTCTACCCGGGATTTTTTACGTCCACTTTGTAGAACATCATGAATGAAGAATAATGATCTTGGAATCATTTGAATCCGGAAAAGATACGAAGCTTTGAAGTTCTAACGATAATTTTGCATGAAAGCTTGCATGGGACCCACTAGTGACTTCTACCCGGGATTTTTTACGTCCACTTTGTAGAACATCATGAATGAAGAATAATGGTCTTGGAATCATCTGAATCCGATGTAGAACGGAAAAGATATGAAGCTTTGAAGTTCTAACGATAATTTTGCATGCAAGCTTGCATGGGACCCACTGGTGACTTCTACCCGGGATTTTTTACGTCCACTTTGTAGAACATCATGAATGAAGAGTAATGGTCTTGGAATCATCTGAATCCGATATCGGATGATCAAGATATGATGATTTAAAATTCAAACAATCCGACTTAGGATAATTTGCATGAAGGCCCCTGGGATTATTATTTATAATAATTTCAGAAACCTCCCTTATATGTATCATCCGACTAAAGTGGTCGTATCTTCCTCATTTGATATCAGAATTGAGCAATTCTGGTCTCGTTTCGAAGATAATTCTAGACCTATGCATCTATGCAGATAATAGCCCATTTCCCTGCTGTGGGGATCAGTGGAGAATCACAAATCTTTGGGTTAAAGGTCAGAAACCTGCCATATTGGTTCACTTATGCCGAGGGTGGTAAAAATGGGGTGCTTATACATTGTAATTTAAGGGGCATTGAAATACATATGTGAATTATATAATAGAATGCTAAAAGTATTTGGTTGTGGAGCTTGTGGACACTAGATTAAGAAGGCTAGGACCTTGCTATTGAATCCTCTTATTTCCATGCTACAGCTGCCATCATGAATTCTCTTATATGAGAAATCTTTATTCTTCCTGGGTATACCCTCCATCTTGCCTGGGCCTCAATCTTTTTCCTGTAAGCTCCTTGAATGTTAAGCATACAAATGTTTGTTCATTGACCATCTCTGTTGTGCTAATCTTGCTTCTTGAGCATTGCCAGTTAACCTCTTTATCCCTTTTCGCTGATGATGTTCCTATCACCATGCTGTCCTGTTTCCATTTCCATCTCCTTTTCATTAGTTCTACCAACCACTTCGTAATTCTAGCCATTAATGACTCTTGTTTTCCCTGCCTAAGACTTCCCTTCCTTTCTTCTTTGGTTTCTCTGGGAGGCACACCATTTTATTTTCTTTTTATATACTCGGCCATACACTAGGTTTTTTCACTATTGCTCCTTCCCCGACTCCTATTCAAGTATTCCAAAGAGGATGGTCTTCCAATAGCTTCAAGAATCTCTCTTTGCTGGATATTACAATATTCAGTACTTGAGTCTTGAGGTTTCTCAAATCACCTATTGAATTAGGTAATTGTACTTCATGACAAGGGAAGAACACGAAGCTCCATTAAGGCTTCCAAGCAACCCCATTTTTCTGGCAATCGACTGATTCTTGTCCATCTGATGTCAAGTGTTTTGAGAGAATTCAACTCACAAATGTTGGTTGGGAGATACGTTAGACTCGTGCAGAACCACAAGTTCAATATGACTAACCTCTTAAGATGACCAATAGATTTGTCAATTGCAGCCAAACTTGAACAATGTGAATCAATACCTCCAACTGTAGATTTGCTGAAAAGTCTAGAGTTTGGGATAACATATCACATCCACTCAAGTTTTGAACTTTCAGAGATTCTGCAACCAGCACAACAGAACATCAATTAATCAAACATTCATTGAACATTCAACATATGGGGAGCAGGTCATATTCCGATCTTTCAAAATTCCATTGATTCACAAAAAATGAGTTGCAGGACATCCCACCTGATCGATTGCTAGGCATGGAGAGCAAATTGATAATAAACAAATATGAGACTAATAAGAGACCATTAAGAGAATCCAATAAGGAACCGAAATCAATCGGACTAAAAGTTTTCCATTGTGGGTTTTGATTTCGCAGACCAAATTTATTGCCATCCAGAAACTGGACCGACCGACCGTTGGTCACCGTGGTATTCTTTTTGGTTCCAAATCGTATCGTCGTTGGAGAGACACCAGTCATGATCTCACAGCTTGGTAAGTCATGATCTCACAGCTGACCTTTACCAGGCTGTGTAATCATGGCTGGTGCTACTGACTGATAGGAGACAATTTTATCCATTCTTTTAATCACAAAGCCAACGAGTAAAGAAAATTATGCCAGTTAAAGAAATTTATCCGGTCCGGCTATTTCAGATCGATACCGTCTGATTACAATCGGAATCAATGGAGATTAATTGGAATCTATCGGTGTTTTAAAACTCTGGCTATTAAAGTAAAGGAACTGTTGGACTTACCTATCATCAACCTTCTCTTGATCGCATCCTTTCAAGTTATAAATCACTTTCAAAGCCTTCTTCCATTCCTTTACAGTTACCGGTCAAACTTCTTCTCATGGTTTTGAAAATCTCTCTCATAGCTACTAGTTTGGTTGAAGACATCCGATGAGTCTACATGGTAGAAAACAGGCATCATAGTTATTTGTTTTTGTTTCCAGTACTCCACAATCTCTGCAAATTCATGGAGGCACCATTTGTTGTAAGCATAGTTTGTTGAGAAGATGGGTATGACGATTTTGGACTGATGGATAGCAGAGCGAAGTAAGGGTGTTAAACGGTTTATAATTGGTTTAACGGTCCGGTCCGGTGCGGTGCGATGTATAAGAGGGTAAAACCATAACCGAACCAATTAACTAAACGGTATCAAGATTAAAACCGAAACTGATTACTTGACCGGTTTTTAAACGGTTTTTCATTAATCGGTTTTGCTTGCCATTTATAAACAGTTTAACACATCGATTATTAATCGGTTTTTCATAATTAAAAAAAAAAGTGTTTCGTATCCTTTGGCAATACTACGCTCCCCTTGTTGATGGAGATATTATTGACCACAAAGTACACCTGAATAACCGAACAATGTATCATTATCACTGTATTGTAAAAACTAAAAAGAGTAATAAATAAGTATACCATCCGACTTCCTCTGGTGTCCAGTACTAGCAGTGAGCAATCTGACTCCAGTAGCTCAAATGTCAAAGACTAAGTTGAAAATTCAAACTTCAAATGGGAAGGAGAGACGAGAGAGTTCAGATTGGAGAGAATGAAACTGTTGTAATGTTGTTATGCTTAATGGAGTAATGGTTAATGCCTATTGTGTTTTTCAGTTTTATCATTTTGGTTTTATGGTTTAGGCTTTTGGGAATTGGAGTTGGATCTTGAAAAAATAGTATATTAATTGGAGTTGGGATTGGGATTCACGTCTTCAATCTTGAAAATAATATATTAATAATATAGGGAATGAGATTATGTTTTATTAGTTTAGGGAATAAACGGTTTACATTCTATTCGGTTTAATTGGTGTCTAACCGATGTAACCTGACAATTTAAATAGTTTAAACGGTTCGGTCCAATTTCAGTAAATGGTTCCGGTGCAAATGTTGCACCCTTAGAATGAAGTGCTGGACCCATTTTTTCTCCGATTGGGAGTTCTTTGTTCTCTCTGAACTTGTGGATTCCAATATTGAGGAGGGAATGGTAAAGATGGTCGGTGAGGTCGGTGTGAGTATCTTCACCGCTAAAGCTCAAAGAACACCTCATATTTTTAGTTGGATTCAACTAAAAATTGCTTATCAGTTCGAAGCTTTGGCGCAATCTTGTTTAGTAGAGAAGCCTGTAAGTTTGATTAATATTCTTTATTTCGGTAGAATTTCTCACACTTATGTTATAGGTGACCATGTAGTTTTTTTTTTTTTTTTTGCCAGCATTTTTTTTATTTTAGTAGTACATTTGCCCTTGTGTTCTCCTTTCTCACAAAATGAATATTTTTTGAATTACTTTTTTTATAGTTTATGAGTTATTTATAATAAATCATCTATAAGAATAATTTATGAGTCTTAAATAATAATGGTTTGATACCACTAGACTAAACATAAAAAAGTTATAATAGATTATCACAATAAACGATAAAAACCTTCTAACCTATTTTTAGATTTTAGATTATATCAATTTAATTTAAATATAAATAAATACCAAAAATCATAACAAATAACTACATATATCATAATGTATTATATTAGTGATTCTATAATACATACCAAAGAAAGCCTTAGCAATTTTGTTTCTAGAGATGTTTATTTTCTAATTATCATTTCAACGATTAATTACAAGGGAATCGCAAAATTTACCGACTCATCTAATTGCCATCATGAAATCCATCCGTGCTTTGGATAGACCATAGTTACTACAACTCCCACAGTCTTATGGGTTGGAATGATGAGCCATAGACCCTAGTTACTTTGCGATATGGTCCCTATCGATTTTTACCTGCCAAAACCAATGAATTGACCACACTTTAAATTTTGACCCCTCTCATTTTTATCGGGCACATTTTAAATCAAATTGTTCCTTCAAAATGTATTCCAGAATGCAAGAATGCATAAAAGATGTTCTGCAAAATGTGTTCTTGGTTGTTTTTTTATCTGATTCATTCTCTAAAAATGGAAGAATAGATCAGATTTACCAAACGTCAAAACGTTGTATTAAATAGTTTTTTCGTTTTGCCTGAATAGAAGAACAAGAAAACTACTCTTCCCAAGTATTACCAAACACAACCCTAAATTATATATTCTTTTCAATACGAGGAAGTCCACAGAGATTTGTGTGATTTTTAATCCCACATCGATCAGATAAGAACTAAAATGAGAGAAAAGTAGGATATAAATAAGGAAGAGCCATGGTATTAAATCATACTTACCTGGACGGGGTCAATGGCTGATCAAGAAGGGTCATGGCCTAGGTTGGTGACCTCCATTGCACTTGGGAGGGGCGCTCGCCTAACATCTCCCCAAGTGGGAGAGTGTACGTCATAATTTGTGCCAGCGGGGGTACGCGTTCGCGCGGCCCCTACCCATGTTTAATTAAAAATTTCTCTGTTTGATGCATTACAGATCGGTTTTGTCAAGCGCTCATACGTAGGTCTCTGTAGCTGGTGAGCTAAGATGATGGGAATCGATAGCTGACGATTTTCTAAAAAGTCCTCTATAAGGGGGACTGGCGGTGAAGACACCAATTGAGGTGGATTCGTTCTTGAAGTTCCTTATGCAACAAAAACGGTTGGACAAGCGGTTAGAAGCTATGAATTTAGAATCGAAGGTTGGGTCGGATGGATAATGGTGAGGTTATGAAAGAAAACAGCCGTAGATCGAACTGAAAGCATTTACGAAAGATGTTCTCATGAAGACGGGAGAAGATTGCAGCTACAGTTCCCGGTAAATTTAATGCTTCTTTAATGAAAAGGATTATCATAGGTATAACAAGGCTTTGAGAAAATTGGGTGATTCGCTCACAGTTTCTCCCTTTTATCCTTACGATATTAATGAGGGACCGCTGTATGTTCAAATGTCAGACGTCAATGTTACTGAGTGATTTTTGTTGCAGATTGTGCTTTCTTCTCTCTTATTCTGCATTTGTTGTAGAATAACTTATGGGCCTGGATTGTGATTTCAAGTTCATAGACAATGTTCTTGTTAATTTCAGAAAAGGAAATAGTTCTAGTGGATCTGTTTTACATGAAAACAAATTTTGAAGACACACAGATGGACTTTTTCTTGAGAAAATTATAACAGAACGGATTTTGCATGAGTGATTAGTACCAAATTCAAGAAACAGAATGTGATTATTCCATTCCTGATCTATTGTTAAAGTGGTGCGTTCATAAATCTAAACTAGTCATCATTTGAGAGGTGTCAATAAATCGGACTTCTGTGCCAATTTATCAAAAACAAAAAGAATCTGTTTTCTAGACTAATCTATCTGGTGTTGTGTGGGTTCCTTTGTGTATGCTGGAATTTCAGGTCCATGATCAATGTTCATTTCTTGTCATCTTTATTGAAATGGGAATAGCTCAGATGCAATCTTCACTGGGTTGCAAAGTTGTAATATAAGAGGCATTTGATTAATGCATCTGTAAGGTTTGGTTGTATAGCTGGTGGACAGTTCATGAGAAGGCTAGGACCTTACTGTTGAATCCTCTTGTTTCCATTCAAGAGCTGCCATCTTCAATCTCTTATCTGAGAAATCTTTATTCTTCCAGGGTATACCCTACACCTTGCCTGGGCCTCAACGTATTTCCTGTAAGCTCCGTGAATGTTGAATACACTACAAATGTTCCTTCATCAACTGTCTCTGTTGTGCTAATCTTGCTTCTTGAGCATTGCCAGTTAACTGCTTTATCTCTTCTCCTTGATTATGTTCATGTTCCAACTTTCATATCCTTTTCATTAGTTCTACCACCCCCTTTGCAATTCTAGCCATTAAGGACTTGTTTTCCCTGCCTAAGACTTCCTTTCCTTTCTTCTTTGGTTTCTCTGGGAGGCACACCATTTTATTTTGTTCTTATATACTGCAGCCATATGCTGGTTTTTTCGCTATTCCTCCCTCCCTGGCCTCCTATTCTTTACAACGTGCATGCCAGACGTCTGGTTCCTTTTCTCATCCCCAACGACTATTTCCTTTTTATTATAATTCTCTTTGCTCGTACAACAGATTATTCAGCTTTGTGTATTCTGGTCTGGTGGTGGCAGGGGGTGTTTTTTTAACCTTGTAATGAGAATGGCACATCTGTGGCAAGTTTGCATTTTGTAAGGTAGTGCTGCAAACATAACAGCAGAATTATAAACATTCAACTACTTAATGGAACAGGGCGATCCAGTCTTTTCAGTGGTTTGAATTAAATTCTTTATAGCAATCATGATGGGTGGCTTCTTCAGTTTGTGAGTCGAACTTACAAGCAAGCTTACTTGTCTGGTAGGGGAAACCATGGCTTTGAATATTTTGCCCAACCCTATGGATCTTGGCAATTTGAGTTACCTCATATATGTTTGTAAACTTCCCTTTTTCTTTCTTTTCTGTCTCCCAATTAGTTGTTATAGTGATTCTCATGTTGGCCTTTCTTTTTAATCCTCAGGGTTCATAAATTTCATTGATCTTAACTGTGACTAGTTCCTCTGATTTTTCACTTAGCTTTATCTCTTCCAAATTTTGAGCCCACCGTTATCTTTGAGCTCCCAAATTACCCATGAGAATAGAGATGTCAAGTCTTTTGTCATGTTCACTATGTGTTACCAAGTGCGTTTATACTTACTAGCTAGCAGGTTCATTGATGGATGTGTTTCTAGTACTCTGTGTAATTCAAAGAGCAACTATCCAATTTGATTGAAAATTTGACTTGAGCAAAATGCTAACCAAAGCATAACTTTTCTTGGCCTTTTGGCTAAGATCAATTGTAGTATCTGTTTTTATCAGTTTAATATCTGATACGTGGCTCTTAGTTTTGCTGATGAGCTTAAAATTTTGGTGTCTTATACTAAAATAGCATTTCTTTTTGTATAATGGAAGTAACAATAGTATAATAATTGCTTTGTTTTCTGTTCATTTTATGTCTTGAATGTTAGTTCTTCATGTTACTTAAATGTGGTTTTTCTTGTGGCTTAAATGTTTATTCATAATATAGTATATACTAGATATAATGAATACATGTAAAAAAAAAAAACACTAGGGTGGCGCTTAGGCCTTTGGGTCGATTTGAATCTGTAATAACGATGGAGATGAAACTGTAGAGTTAAAAATCCGATTGAACAGAAGATAAAAAGAGCATTAAACAAATTGCGGAATGGCGCTAACAGCTAATAGCAGAAGTGCAGAACTGTTCGAAGAAACAAAGTGCTAATCGACGGTCGGGAAGAGAGTGTGAGAAACACATCTATATCACATAATTGATTGTTCGTCGAAGTTCAGAAAGGAAGAGGAGAGGGGTCCTTTTAGAAAGAAAAATTAAGGTATGGATTTGGTAAATATTGTTTGACAGATTCCTGCTTTGACATTTTCCCTTGCAAAAATCACTTGAAGTGCATTTGTACTTGGCTACCACATTCCTAGATTGTTTGTAGTCCTGGTACTTTATCTGTAGCTCAGAAGTAGTTTTCTACTGATCAATGGACTTCAATGCTTTAAGATGATAGATATGATACAAAATAGGTCTATTATCTTCAGTATACCTATGTAGTTTCTTCTTTGCAGTGCTATCAATTCTATTTATTATCCACCCCCCACCCCACACACACAAAAAAAAAAAAAAAAAAAAAAAAAAAAGAGAAAATCCAACCACTCTTCATTCCATGCTTCTAACTAGTGATCACATCACATATTCTTACAACTGAATGTAAAACTACATGGAGAAGGGAAAAAAACACTTGGCAGAAAAAAAAAATGGTTGAAGGGGTTGATAATCTTCTTTAACTGTTCCTCGGATGGACACATCTATTTTAACTTAAGTAATAGAGAGTAATAGAAGCCAAAGGGAGAGCATAGTTCTGGTTGAAAGAGCACCATGGCATTTCTGATTGGGAACGAAATCAACCGATAAGGGTTCGCATCTCCTTCCCCCTTGCTGCCACAACTCTATCCCCTCATCCCTTCAATGCTCATGGATTGAACACTTGGTTTAAAATCTAGGTATCAATCATGCTCAAAATCCGATTGATGTAATAGAAAACCTATATATGTTTGACTTTTATTAAAATAATATTAGAACATATTAAAATCAGTGGGTCAAGAATCGACCAGATCCAGAAAATTACGGCTCGTGATGAACAAAAAATGTTGTACTGGAAAAGATTAAAAGTTGTGAAAGATTAAAAAAAAAAAAAAGAAAAAAAAAATAGTGGGTCCCAAGAAGCTCTTTGTTTGGATTTTATTTTACGCCTAAGCAAAGGAAGTGAGATAATTTATAATCCCACATCGCTTGGGCAGGAGAAAAAGAGTATCTAATGTTTCCTATAAAAAAGAAGGCAAAGCACCTGACAAAGCTTACTTTTTTTGGCCTCTTGGCTAAGATTAAGTGTAAAGTTTAATGTCTGGTACGTGGGTCATCGACTCACATGACATTAAATTAATTTTTCTCTGGGGGAGGAGGGCCCCTCTCTGGGAGGAGACGATTTGGATTCCATTACGATGGCTTGCTATTGGGGTCCTCAAGCGTCGTCCATGCGTTGCACTACTGCATGGGCCTGACGCACCCCACCAAATCTAGTCTGAATTTTGTGAAGGATCTGTGTCTGAGGATTGGTGTAAGTCAGTGAGTTTGTCTCCAACACTCACGCCCATTGCTTTTGCTCCTCCATGCTCTACCCTGCTTTTTCCATCCACAGCCTATACTTGATCAATAAATCCAAACCACTGTTTCCCTTCCACTCATCATCCTCTACCTTTTATTGAGGTTAGGGACGTGACATTCTGATGATCAAATCTCAGTTCGTGGTTTTTGTTTTAATGCACTCTCCTGTGGTGGTTGGTTCAAGCAATTATGAAAATTTGTAGTTTGAACCGTCAAGGGATTAGGAGACCCCTGATACAGAGTTCTTGCGTTCACAATATCACAGGTTTTGTGAAATAAACATGTCTGTGAAGATGCAGACTATCTACACGAAAAGGAGGATCTGGACAAAATAAAAGAGACACCTTATAAAAATAGTCCAGTTTTTGAAATTCTGATGACAGACTATGGGGTACCTAAGGATTTTTTTTTTATTTTTTTTTTGTGAAACAATAAATACAGGCACAACCTTGGTTTTCTTTTTTAATCTCCATATTAGGTATATCTGGTTCCTCCACATTGGAGATATCTTGTTTGGAACCCTTCCATTTATGTTGGACTTCATGATTAAAGGAAAGGTTTTTGAATATATGGTGGTGGGATAAGTTTCTTAATTTGTTACTATGTATGAATACGGTCAACATAATATGATCTTGAAAAAACTCATCTCTAAAACCGACTCGTAAGAAGAGAGAATTCAAAACTGTATCAACCCACATCATATTTTTTACAGGATTAATGTGGGATTAACCTCCCATAAAATTAATATAGGATCGTAACACAACATCTCAATCAATCCATCGATGAATCAAAATACCTTGAGTATTGGGACACCATGATAGCCGTCGGATATTCCTGCTTCCACTATGTTAATGTCGGGTTGTTCATATCGGAGCTATGCTTTATTCTAAGTTTTTCTTGAAAGTATTTTACTAAAACTGATTAATAACTAGCGATTGAAATGACCATTCTTCAGTTTTTTTTTACCAAAAAAAAAAGAAAAGAAAAAACTTTCTTCAGTTTTTCTGTTTTTTTGGTTGGACCCGATGGGTCTGAGGGGGGTTTGGATGATAGTTGACACGCACTGCATATGGGAGAGTCCAAAAAACTGACTTCCTTGGACTTGGGCCAGCACTCTAGTATGATGTCTGCCACCATCGTGCTATGAGGTGTTATAAGCAGTTGATGATAAAGAGATGAATTCTACAAATAGATCAAGAACTGGCATCGGATCCTCAGACTAAGACAACAGTGATGTCTCTAGCGACTGGTTATAAGTTGTCTGTCCAGTTTGGTCAAAGCTATGGTGAAAATGGGAGCTATTGAGGTCCGTCCTTACTGGAACACAAGGTGAGATAAGGAGATCATGCAGGGCCATTAATTTATACTGACCAAAACGAAGAACAACAAAAATTCTCATTACGTTGGAGTTTTGTTGGTGTTTGTTTTTTCAACTTTCATTATTTTTTAATTTTTTAATTTTTTTATTACTGAATGAATTCTGGCATTTTGTTTTGATGGAGGATATCAATCCCCGTACCTCTTGCATGCTAAGTGAGCGCTCTACCATCTGAGCAACTTCCCCTTCAATGATTAAATTTATGAATCTTGGTATCAACACTTAAAAAATCATTTCTATATATCATTTGTGTGTGTGTAAAAGACAAACTGAATTTGTTTATGGAAAACAAAACAAACCATGAAATGGGTTGCTTATGGTTTCAAAATTGAAAACCTTTCATTTAACGGTGTTTTTAACCAATTAATCGACTAAAAATGTATAGAAATTGTTTCTCGCCTAAGTTTGGGTGAGAGACTTGGCAGCCCGGATAGATGGCCGTCACATGGCTCTCGGGTGGATTTGAGCCCTTCATCGGAGCCAACACCCAAGCCAACAAGCTGAGCCGACAGGGATGTCCGCTCGGATAGAGAGCTCGGATCTATCCGAAAGTCAGTTGGTGACCATCCATCCATCCAAATAGCCAAGTCTCCCGCCCAAACTCAGGTGGGAGAGGATATGAATCCACTAAAAACCCTTAATCATGGTTATGATCCTTTCCCAACTCAAGATTTTCTCTATCGACAGCAGATGGGTTCCAAGCCTTCCATATCTGATGACTGAACTGATTTAACAAAGAATTCCTCTACTCTAAAGCATCTGATCATTACCCAATAATTTAAAATTGCAGTTTAGAAATATTTTTCAATTTCTGATTCATGTTTCCTTTTTTTGACTTTTCAAGTTTCTGATCTCAAATTAGAAAAGGCCGAAGAGAGAATCTTGAATTGTATTTTACCTGCTAATCTTAAACGGTAACATTGTGCGACATTATGACAACTGGTATGTCTTAAACACGTTAATGAGTTTGGATTAAGAAACAAAAAAACACTATATATACTCATAGAGTTAAGGGAAAAACCGAATTTCTCTCTTCAGTTTTGCGATGGGGAGAAAAAAAGTGAACCTAGAATTCATTGCTGATGAGAAAAGAAGAAGAACGATCTTCCATAATAGAGTGAAGGGTTTGAAGAAGAAGATTTATGAGTTATCCATCCTATCCGATGTTAAAGCTTGCTCAATCATCTACGGACCTGGAAGAGGAAGAAATACAGAGCATCCAGTTCAACCAGATATATGGCCTGAGAACCAGAACCATGTCTGTGAGATCTTGAATCAGTTTCTGAAGTATGATGTTAAAGAACGAGGAAAACGAGAAATGGGAATTCAAGAATTGTTCAAGAACCAAACCAAGAAGGTTCAAGCAGAACTGGATCGATTGCGAAGACAGAATGACCAAATCAAGAACCCTACTTGGGGCATCCAGTTGGATCACTTCTCCTTAGAACAACTCGGTAATCTCTCCAACCAACTGGATTTAAAGATTGAGCTTGTGAAGCAGAAACTTCTTGATCGGACAGACCAGCAGTCTCTCTGTGCTGTGAAACCCTTGAATCAATGTTTTCCCATCGAAGGAACTGTCTCGGATCAATTGGATTTAAAGCTTGATGAGCATGTGAAGCAGATACTTTTTGATCGGACAGAAGGGCACTTCTCGGCTCCACCCAATGATGTGCACCAGCAGCCTCTCTCTTATGGGAAACCCTTGAATCAATGTTTTCCCTCCAATCAACTGGATTCAAAACTTGAGCTTATGAAGCAGATACTTTTTGATGATGACTCAGAAGGGGAACAACTTGATTTCTTGGAGGAAGCAATAAAGGAACAACTTGTCTTCTTTGAGGAAGCAATAGGGTACTTCTCGACTCCATCCAATGATATGCACCAGAAGCCTCTCTCTTATGGAAAATCCTTGAATCAATATTTTCCCATCGATGGCACATCCGTGTTGGACAGTGTTGATTGTGCTAACTTCTGCACTGGGCCCATTGGCACTGATCTACCTTATACATATGCTCCATCAATGGATAAATTTCATCACAACTCCTTTATGTTACCCACAATGAATCATGAATTTGGATTCAAAAATTCAGGCCAGGACAGTCCAGGTTACTTCATCCCTGCTAACAATCAGCAGATGCCATGGTTTTTCCAAAATCCTCCTCAATTCTATGATTCAATGGGTTCTTCCATTACAGCTGCAGCAGAATCATCACATGAGATTTTATTCAACAATTCAAGCTGCCAGGGTGGTGGATCATTTTTTCTGGATCCTTCTCAGTCCTATGATTCCATGGGTTTCATTGCACCTGAATCATCACATGACAATTCCTCTATGTTCCAACAGCAGGCTATTGATATAGATATAGAAGCACTATTTAAATTTTAAACTAGCTATAAATAGTGGAGTAGATCATTAAGAGTACTCTAGAAACTAGAAGGACCATGAGAGGATGGATTATTTAGGATAGAATGTTGTAACAAAGCTATTTTTTTTTGGGTAAATTGTAACAAAACTATTGCTCCCTCCCTGGCCTCCTATTCTATGCAGCATGCCAAACGTCTGGCTTCCTTTTCTCATGCCCAAGGACTATTTTCTTTTTACTATAATCCTCTTTGATTGTACAACAAATCATTCAGCTTTGTGTATTCTGGTCTGGTGGTGGCAGGGGTGTTTTTTAACCTTGTAATGAGAATGGCACATCTGTGGCAAGTTTACATTTTGTAAGGTAGTGCCGTAAACATAACAGCAGAATTATAAACCCTCAACTTCTTTATTGGAACAGAGGGTGATGAACACATTTTATGTGTGAATATAGGGCATAAAATATACATCTCTTATTCTATTTATGATGCTTCTCGGGTATTTAATGTTGATTTTATGTTTGTTGGGTGTAAGTGAAAGAATAGAGAAATTTAAGCTTAAAAATATCATTTTATGAATTTTTGGTGATCATGTCCAATGAACTCACCCAGTCAACTCAGCAGCCGGGCATAAGATGAATTTTATGAGGAAAGCCACGAATTTTGTGTATAAGATCAGCCTTGGACCAAGTCAAAGAATAGCCCAATCTCATTTGAAAGATTTCATTCTTTTGAGAAAATATTCATTAGTTATTTGGAATCAAATTTACAAGATTGGCATGGCATGGAAGAATGGAAAGCTCCAATCGATTATGGAAGTTTTCAAAAAGAGATAATGATGCTAAAGATATGATGAGTTGGTGCAAGATTTTTTCTACTCAAGAATCATCCATATACAATGAACCTACAAGATTGAAATTCGGTTATCAAAATTATCTCCACAAAATCTCTTGTAATTCAATTGTAAAGATTGATTATGATCTTTACTCTCTTGTATATATATGTGATGCTCAACAATAGAAAATCATCCAAGAATTCTATTATGAGTTTTTTTCTTAGTTTTGAGAATTTATGAGAGAGTTTGAGATTCTTAGTTTTTTTTTTCTTTTCAAGTTATGTTCTTCTTGCTTAATTTTATTTTTATTTATTTATTTATTTATTTATAGTTTTAATTTTAAATTAGAACTCTGTAGTAAGGTAGATAAATATAGGTTGTATCCCATTACTAATTTAATTTAGGGGAGAAGGCTCCCTTATAATCGTTTGCACATCGCCTTGGAGTGACAACAAGCCAACGAGCAACGACAGAGAAATCTTCTATCGAGATAAGTTTATCTTACATTCTTTTACTTTTAATTTCGTTTCTTTCTTGCAATAAATCTGTGTTACTTTATGGTTAGTGGTTTCGTAAATTTTCGTACCGTTATGAATGGTTATTATTGTTTTTATTGTTTGATTAATTTTTATTTAAAGTGATTAGGGTGTTAATTCAATCATATCCTTTTGGTACGCTTTGTCTTATTTGAGTTAGGATAATAGTGATTCCTCCCTGAGATTGACCCGTTACTGCACGATACCGTGCATTTGCGGTTACATACATATTTAATTCACATCAAGTTTTTGACGCCGTTGCCGGGGAGGTAAGCTGTTATTTTTCCTATTTTAAATAGTTCAAAGTGATTTAAAAAAAATGCAAAAAAAAAATTTTTCATTGAATTCTAAGTGATTTAAAAAAAAAAAAAAAAAGGAAAGAAAAATGCAAAATGTTTACATTGGTTTTTATGCTTTTCTTTGCACCTCCGATCCGTTAGGTTGGAACAGTACAATCGACGGTCCAATCCTGACCATGAAATGGTGTTAAGGGATGCTGGCTATCGAATTATCAAGAAGAATAATGACCAATAGCTTCGGCGGTAACGTTGTTGTTTCTCAAGGTAATTACGGATATGACTGGTCTCTAAGCCATTGATTGTCAGGAGGTTTGCATTGACCCCGATTCGAAAAAATCCAGTTTTTCGTATCGAATTTAGAGGAAAAAGAAAAAAAAAATTTGAAACAGTTTTGTGTATGAGTGTATGGACTCGTGATTCTAGCAATCGTCTAGTAAGAGTCCCATCATTTACAATGGTTGAACCAAAGATGACACTTAAGGATAGATTTTACCCTCGCTAGGGCAAAGACAACCTTCATGTATTCAATTGCCGACTGCCACAGGCAACAACTATGAATTGAAAACTCAATTCATTACCATGCTTCCTCATTTTCATGGGTTATCTTCAGAGGATGCATACTTGTTCCTCCGTGAGTATGAGGAGGTGTGTGCCCTCATTAAAATACAACAGCTCAGTGATGATGCTGTCAAATTGAGGTGCATCACTTTTTCACTCAAGGATGGAGCTAAAAAATGGCTTTATGGTCTTCCCACAAATTCCATTACATCTTGGGAAAAATTTACTGTGTTATTCCTTAAAAAAAATTTTCCTCTTCACAAGACAAATAAACTTCGAGGGGATATAATGCGGTTCAAACAAGAGTCAAATGAGTCTTTTTCAAGACTCATGGAAAGGTTCCAAGGTCTACTCCAAGAGTGCACTCACCATGGTATTGAAATATGGCAGCTTTGTCAAATTATTTATGAGGGGATAGACTTTCCTACTAAGCAAATGCTTGAGTCTATGTGTCCTCAATGATTCACTTCCTATGAGGATGCTAACGATGCTTGAAACTTTTTGACGGATCTCGCCAAAAAAACAAGAGAGTGGGAGTCTGTGCAGGAGACAGATCGCATCCAAAAAGATAAAGGTTACTTTGTCGATGGCATAGTAGCTAAAGAGGCACACTTAGATAGTCTTATCAAAAGGATAGAAGCTTTAGTTCCTAAAGACCCTATCCAAAAGCAAGTCCTAATGTGCAACTGGTGTCAAACTCTTGGACACACAGTAGAGGAATGCCCTTCACAGGGAAATGCTTAGAATGCTAATGTAAGTGCACTTTACAATCCGTATAGTAACACCTACAATCCAAGATGGAGAAATCACCCAAATTTTTCTTGGAACCAAGGGAACCGTGTGGACCCATCCCAATTTTCAAATCAAGGTCCTCCCAGTCACACCAGGCCATATGCTCCCCCTAGACCCAATTTTGTTCCCCAAGGTAATTTTCAGCAACCCCCTGGATTTTCTAACACGGGTGAGCCGGCCAGACACAGTGAGTTGGAGAAGAATGTGGCAGCTCTATTGGCAGGACATACCAGTATGGAGAGGACACTTACCCAATTGGTTACCCTAATGTGTGAAAAGAACAAGAGTATTCTGCCCAGCCAACTAGAGACCAACCCACGCCATCACCCACAGCCAAATAGGTCAAACCCTCAAGTGAATGGCATAGAGAGTCAATCAAGGTCCTCCAAACAATGCAATGCAGTCCATGCATTACGAAGTGGCCAAGAGTACCTATAGGATGAAGCACCAAAGAACAAACCCAAAGTTACTCCCGTTAATGTTCCCCAATCTGAGGCAACTACTGAGCCTCTTTCTTCAGGTTCGTCTGATGTACCTGAAAGACCCAAAGAGACTGTCCCGGACAGAGTTTTTACTCCACCAGCCCCATTCCCTAATAGGTTGGTAAACCAAAAGAAGACTGCTTTAGTTGATAAAATTTTAGAGGTCTTCAAACAGGTAGAATTGAATATCCCACTTTTGGATGCAATTGATCAAATTCCTATTTATGCAAAAGTCCTTAAAGAATTATGCACACAAAAGAGGATTAGTCAAATTCCTAAAAAGGTATTCTTGGCTGCACATTTAAGTTCCCTTTTGAACCATCCTGTGGCAGCCAAATACAAGGAGCCTGGCTGTCCTACCATCTCTTGCATCATAGGCAACACTTTTATTGATCATGCTCTGCTAGACTTAGATGCAAGTGTCAATCTTCTACCTTATCATGTTTACCAACAATTAGGATTGGGAAAGTTGAAACCAACGTCCATCTCACTTCAACTAGCTGATCGCTCTGTAAAAAACTCCTAAAGGGATGGTAGAGGATGTTTTGTTAAAGGTAGGAGAATTTTTTTTTCCTGTGGATTTTATTGTTTTAGAAATACATCCTGTCTCCAATAGGGATCAAATCCCTATCATTTTAGGGAGACCGTTTCTGGCTACAAGCAATGCACTGATAAATTGCAGGAATGGTCTCATAAAACTGTCATTTGGTAACCAAACTGTTGATTTAAATGTATTTAAGCTGGGTAATTAACCGAATGAGGAAGTACATATGCTCCAAGAATTCCCTGACCATGTAAAGACCACTTTTGACATTGACTTTGACTTGGAATTCTTGCAGTGTATGGAAGTATTGGGAGGAGTAGCGGATACTTTCTCATCAGAGGCATGGAGTATTCACACACCTGTGGAACCTCTAGGACCTCTATTCACTTCCATTCTCAAACCCTCAATGGTTGAACCACCTAGCTTAGAATTAAAGGAGTTACCATCCACTCTGAAGTATGCCTTCATAGGACCTGACCAGACTCTTCCTGTTATTATTGCATCTGATTTGACTTCTAATTAGGAAGAAGAGTTAGTCAAACTCTTACAAAATCACAAGGAAACCATTAAGAAAGAGATTCTAAAGTGCTTAGCTCATGGGATCATATATCCCATATCTGATAGTGAGTGGGTAAGTCCAGTACATGTGGTACCAAAGAAGTCAGCATTATCAACTATAGTGACTCTTGACTTCTTTGGTACCAAAGAAGTCAGCATTATCCAAACAGGATGGAGGGTCTGCATAGACTACAGAAAGCTGAATACGGCAACGTGGAAGGATCACTTCCCTTTGTCTTTCATTGACCAAATGTTAGAGAGGTTGGCCGGACATGAATACTATTGCTTCTTAGATGGATACTCTGGATACAATCAAATCCCCATTGCCTTAGATGTAGGGGTGCAAGTTTTACCCTGACAACCCGAACCCGTCCAGGCCCGCCCTGAACCCTGGCAGGGTTGAACCCGGCCCGAACCCTGACAGGGCTGGGTTAGGGTTTAATTTTGTATGAACCCTGGCAGGGTTGGGCTGGGTTAGGGTTGACCCCTTAGGTTGAACCCGACCCAACCCGACCTTGTATATATTTGAATATATATATATATATTATATATACATATATATATAAAGTAATGAAAACCTTAAAGCTCCTTTTCTCTCAAACACTCTCTCTCTCAAACGAAGCTCAGAGTTTCCGAAAGAAACCCTAAGAAGACGGCGGCAGCCACGGCATCTTCATCTCTTCTCTTCTTCATCTCTTCTCTTCTTCATCTCTTCTCTCAATCTCTCTCTCTCTCAAACAAAGCCCTAAGAGTTTACGAAACCTTAAGAGTAGACGGCGGCGCCTTCATCTCTTCTCTTCTTCACCTCTTCTCTCAATCTCCCTCTCTCAAACGAAACCCTAAGAGGGAACGGCAGATCCATTTCCGCAAGCCCTCCATTACAAGTTGCAATGGTTACATGTCGCAAGAACAGTTTCCGACCTGACTAATTCGGCGTTTGATCAGCTCCGCACCTGAGACCTCTCATCGAAACAAGCCAGAGGCGGCAATGTCGGTTATTACCTGGATTCTCGTTGCCTCATTAGTCATTACTGATCATTTCCGTTCAAGCTGATAGTAAAAGTAAGCCTGCCTCTTCTTTGCTCCATTTTATTTTTGTGCGCAAGAACTGAAACAGAACAAAGATTTTTTATATTTATGTTGGTTTAATGATCTTTCTTTTCAGTAGATCTTGTCAACAATACTACAACTTTGCGTGGAGATAGATTTCTTCTTTTACTTACTTCTAAATGTGGTATTTTATGAAGTAATACCTCGTAGATATTCAATTTGACTCCTACATGGCTACATTGTCCTTTTAATAGATCGTTTCTGCAGATTTGTTGAGATCTGGTTCTAGTGATTGTCGTTTTTATTTTTCCCTCTTAATCTGTTTTAGATAGGTTTTTGACTCCGATTCTTTCATATTACATATTTCTTTGTTTTCCCCCCTTCCTTTCTTTGCTCTTTTTAATTGTCTCAACTCTCAACTGTATATCTTATAAAGTATTCTGATCAAGAACTCCGTAATGGGAACTAGGCAATGCTACGTGATGGGAACAGGATCCGATGTTACAATAGCTGGAATTATACCACGAAGAGGGGAATCAAAGTGTTCTAAGTCAGTAAGACTTAAGGACTATGTAATATAGGAGAATAACAGAACAAATGTATTTTCTCTGTGAGAATGAGAATGAGTGAATTCGAAAGGCTGGTCTCAGTTGTACATGTTCTAGATTAGGATTTCACTCTCTCTTTCTTTTATAAAGTTTCTGCTGTTGATCTGACCGATATTGGGTTTTTTTTTTCTATTCATTTTAGCAATAAAAATAAGTCATTATAAAAGGAAATTGACATACTAATAGAGTTTCTAGTCACCTAGGGGATTAAGGTTAGAAAACCTAGGAGATTTCAAGAACTGCAGGAATAAGGAATAAAATGCCTTAACAGAAAAGACTGACTAGGCAAAAACCCAGGTGGAATGGTCTATAATCAAACTAGAAAATGCCAGTAAAATTTGGTAGAAAACTTATGGTTAGATTTGAAGAATTTGAAGGATCCTACTGGAACTAGGATTCTAAAAACCCAGAAAGAACATAATATAAATAGCAGGCTTTAGGGATCTAAATCAGAAACCATATTCGGGTTTCAATCAATGATTATTCAATAACCGAACCAGAAAACAGATTATAAAATTCAGATTAAGAAAGCCAAAATGTTAAGATATATGGTCGAAGTACGGTTAAAGAAATCGTTACAATGCCTGGGTTTTTTTTTTTTTGTAATTTTAGTTTCAATTTCAATATTTATAGCTCCTGTCGGAGATGTGAAACACAACAAAACAGGTCCAGTTCCTTCGAAGAGGGCTTCAAGTTTTAAACCATGTTTCTGTGTCCAGTTCTTATGGGTGGAAGCAGGTAAAAAACTGATTAAAAAAAACTCAATGACAACTATTAATAATTACATGCATTGTAAAATGGATTGTCTTTACTGATTTTTTTATTGCATTAATTATATTTTCGGATTTGCTTGAGGAGAGTGGTGACAATGATGTTTTAAGTTTGAGTCATTTGACGGTTTGACCTAAAGTTTGGTATTATATGTTTGGACTTTGGAGAATTAGAATTGATTTTGTAATGAGTTTGTATGTAATTGTCATCTTACCATTTAACTTATTTCTCTTTTACTTTTATGTCAAGAACCCTACTAAAAAAACAACCTTTAGGAAGAGCGCACCCTATATAGCGGTAGGCCTCGGAGCTGTATATATTAACCTTCGGCCGCTAGGTGGGGGGGGGAACCAGGTTAGGGGTTTGGCCGATTGTACTGTATATATACGGGGGGGAGGGGACCCTCGTGTGCGGTGACGCCTTCCAGTGACCCCTTGCCTTCTGGATACCCCCTCCATCCTTCTGAGGTGGAGAAGGCTATATATTTCTATTTTGGCCCGAACGCTAAGGTGGATTGATATGATCTTACTTCTAATGATTTTTTTCCTTTCATTTTTTTGTAGAAAATATGAACTATGAGTGAGAGGAGGACCGAGGATGGGAGTTTGAAAGGCCAAATTGTAGATCATGACCATCATTTTTTTTTCTCATTTAAACTGGTTATGATTTGTATTTGTTCAATTTATCAGATTTGATTGTTAAACACTAAAAACTGATTTGGTTTGTATTTGTTAGGTTTTTAAGAGAATGTTAGGTTGATTGTGTTTGTCATATATTTTAAGTTATAATTGATATTTAGGGTCAAGCAGAGGCAATATCAGGGTCAATCTGACCCTGAATCAGGGTTAATCAGGGTTAACCCGACCCAACCCGACCCTGTCAAGGTCAATCAGGGCAGGTTAGGGTTTGGCCCAACCCTGTCAGGGTCAGGGTTAGGGTTGTATTTTTTCTGATCCTGGCAGGGTTGGACAGGGTTAGGGTTCAGCTTAAATAGTCAGGGTTGGGGTTAGGGTTTTGAAAAATCTGACCCAACCCGGCCCAGTTGCAGCCCTACTTAGATGACCAACACAAGACTACTTTCACATGCCCCTACGGAACCTATGCTTACCGGCGCATGCCTTTTGGGCTATGCAATGCCTCTGCCACTTTTCAAAGGTGCATGATGAGCATCTTCTCAGATATGATAGAACAATATTTAGAAGTATTCATGGATGATTTTTCTGTGCATGGGTCTACTTTTTTTGATTGCCTACATAATCTTTCCTTAGTTCTTGTCAGGTGTACGGAGAAAGATTTAGTTTTAAATTGGGAGAAATGTCACTTCATGGTAAAACAGGGCATAGTGTTGGGTCACATCATTTCCAAAGATGAGATCATGGTTGACAGAGCCAAAGTAGAATTGATTGAAAAACTACCTGTTCCCAAATCTGTTAAGGACATTCGCTCCTTTCTAGGACATGCCGGTTTCTATCGGAGGTTCATTACAGATTTTAGTCAAATTGCTCATCCTCTCACCACTTTGCATGCTAAAGACCAGCCCTTTGATTTTAATGATGCCTGTCTTGAGAGTTTTAATCAACTCAAAAAGATTTTGACCACTGCCCCCGTTATTCAGGCACCCATATGGACAGAGCCCTTTGAGTTTATGTGTGATGCTTTTAATTTTGCATTAGGAGCTGTCCTTGGACAACGGATCAATAAGTTACCCCATGTAATTTGTTATGCAAGTAGGACTTTACACGATGCACAACTTAATTACACCACCACTGAAAAGAATTCTTAGCTGTTGTATTCTCTTTAGAGAAATTTCGTGCCTACTTGATAGGATCCCATGTCATTGTGTATAGGGATCATGCCGCTCTCAAACATCTCTTGCAGAAAAAGGATGCCAAAGCTCGTCTCATTAGATGGGTTTTGCTTTTACAAGAGTTTGACTTAGAGATTAGGGATAAACTAGGAATAGAAAATCTGGTTGC
Organism: Protea cynaroides; assembly: GCA_028583415.1. Taxonomy (NCBI): domain Eukaryota; kingdom Viridiplantae; phylum Streptophyta; class Magnoliopsida; order Proteales; family Proteaceae; genus Protea; species Protea cynaroides. The sequence continues at coordinate 66,314,139 of CM053274.1, forward strand.
TGACCACTTATCCCTACTGTCTAATTCTTTGACTGTCGATTCACCACTCAACGAGTCTTTCCCAGATGAGCAGTTGTTTGCAGTATCTAGTGAGCCTTGGTTCGCTGATATTGTAAATTACTTGCTAACGGGTGCGACCCCTTCCCATTGGTCCGCCCAGGTGTAAGCACCCCATTTTTGCCATCCCAGCTAAACAAAGTCCTGCTGGTGTGTGGACAACAAAAGGAAGAAAGGTGATCGAAAGTTTGGATTCTTGACTGTGAATTTGAGGAAGTTTTCAATGGGTCCACAGGAAGGTCATGGGTTATAATTTTGCATGGATGCGTAGGTCATAGAATTATCTTCGAAACGAGACCAGAATTGCTCAATTTCGATATCAAATGAGGAAGATATGACCATTTTAGTCAGATGATACATATGAGGGAGGTTTATGAAATTATTATAAATAATCCTAGGGGCCTTCATGCAAATTATCCTAAGATGGATTGTTTGAATTTCAAATCATCATATCTTGATCATCCGACATCGGATTCAGATGATTCCAAGACCATTATTCTTCATTCATGATGTTCTACAAAGTGGACGTAAAAAAACCCGGGTAGAAGTCACCATTCCTATATTCCTCATTTTTAATGTTCTACAAAATGAACGCAAAAATTTGGAATAGAGCCATCGGAAAATTCCATGCGGGATGACATGGAAATGACCCATGAAATGACAAGGAGAGAAACCCGTTAATTCCAATTAATCCGGGTCAACTCGGTTCAAGCCGGTTTTGGTCCAACCTAGCTCAACCCATATCGGCTTTTAACGCAGCCAACCTAAGTCGGGCCTCAACCCGCTTTCGAACCGCCATTCATGTGCATAGTATTTATATATATTATATATATTATATACTATATATATATATATATATATATATATATATATATATATATATATATATATATATATATATATATATATATATATATATATATATATATATATATATATATATATGTATGTATGTTATTAAATATATGTGTATATATGTATATAATATATATTATTATATGTAAATGATAATCCAAAAGATTTTGAGACGAAAAAGGAAAGAGGGAAGAGAGAAACGTGAAAGTGAAGGGGGATTTTGGTTTTGGAGATAATCCAAAAGTTTTTGGAAAAAAAAAAGGAAAGAGGGGAGAGAAAAAACGTGGAAGAGAAGGGGATTTAGGGTTTTGAGATAATCCAAAAAAGATTTTGAGAAGAAAAAGGAAAGAGGGGGGAGAGAAAACGTGGAAAGAGAAGGGGTTTTAGGGTTTTGAGATAATCCAAAAGATTTTTGAGAAAAAAGGAAAGAGGAGAGAGAAAAACGTGGAAGAGATGGGATTTAGGGTTTTGAGATAATCCAAAAAGATTTTGAGAAGAAAAAGGAAAGAGGGGAGAGAGAAAACGTGAAAGAGAAGGGGATTTAAGGTTTTGAGATAATCCAAAAGATCTTGAGAAGAAAAAAGGAAAGAGAGAGGAATAAAAGAAAAAAAAAAGAAAAGAAAAAAGGGGGAAAAAGATTCCCCTTCCCGTTCTAGAAAACGTGAAAGAGAGAGAGGAGAAAGAAAGAAAGAAAAAAAGGAAGGAAAGAAAAAGGAAAAAAATATTTTTTGAAAAGGATCTTCTAGAAAATGAGTGAAAAATTATAAATAGGCAAGAGGGAGGATCCTTTTTTCTAGACCCGAGAGAGGGGAAAGTGGGTGAGAGAGAGAAACGTGAGTGAGAGAGAGAAAACGCGAGAGAGGAAAGAAAGAAAGAAAGGAAGAAGAGAAAAGAAAGAAAAGAGAAGAAGAAAAGAGAGAAAGAGAAGAGAAAGAAAGAAAGGGGAGAAGGAGGATTCACATTCAAAGGGGATTGATACAACCCCAATCACCCTTCATCAATGGTTTCCCCCCGATTTGAGCCCAAGGTTAGTACTCTAAACAAATTGAGAGGTCGTTATAATGCCCGAATGCCAATTTTGCTTGAAAAAGGCTAATTTTCATGAAATCTCAATCATGAATGCTCTATTACATGCTTGTTAATGTTAGGATGCCTATGTCTAACATTTTTCATGAATGATAATTTGTCTAAGCTATTCAATGATGAATTTTTTATTGATATACAATGATGTTTGATGTTTTTTGTAAATTTCATAAAGTAATTTTCTGATCTGAAAATTCCAGATTTAGGGTTCAAACTTAGGACGTAGATCATATGTATTTTTTCTAAGATTTTGAAGCCCAAAATTTTATGGGAGTCTCTCTGATATGATAGAAGACTACCCTAAAAATTTTGTTCCATTTGAAATTGGGGAAATGTATCAAAAAATTTGTCTTTGACATTGCTATTTTTCTCGGATGTAATGCAATCCTCCATCGGAAAGTCTATAGACAAAGGCCTTATGGCCATAATCAGAAAATCCACTTAACATGAACTTTTTAGACATGAAAGTCTTCTAAAAAATGGCACTGGTTTCATATTTTTTCCATTTTTCTTTGAATTGATATCAATTTTTAAGTGCATAGTGCTTTGATTTCAGATCTGCCATGATGTGCTGATTTGCATGATTGAAAAGAGTCATTTTTCCCAAAGAAAATATACTGTTTTAACTTGTTTTCTTAATGAAATTTTAGATCAGACAGTTATCTACATAGATATATGTCTGTATTTAATTTTCATTAAGAATAGAATTTTATTTGGAATTTATGGTGCAACTGGTCAAAAATATGGAACAGACGACCGTGTATTTGCCTGTACCTGGGGAATATTTTCAACCTGCCTATGGTCTCTTTTAGGATTAGCTTCCTTGAGACAAAATGTTGGCCTCTGAGTCTTCTTTCCAGGAATATCTTTTTAAGAATTTTTTTGAGTAAGTACAGTGCCCTATGTGCCCATTTTGGTCCAACCCGACAAAGCTGTCATCTTGCTGCGTGTTCCATCATGTTTTGATTGATTCTCATATGCTTTGGTTGTTTCACACATGTCATATTTGATGCTATATTTGTTCACATGCTATGTTCGGATGCTCGTATGCATGCACTACTATAATTGGAATGGTCACACTGCCATAATTGGAATTGTCACACTGCCATTATTGGAATGCTACACATGCTTATTGCCATATTTGTCTGCTACACTTGCTCACATGCTATATTGGATGATTACTGTCATGTTTGGATGCACACTGCTATATTTGAAATACTACCACTGATATAGTTGGAATATTTTCATTTGCCATATTTGTCTTGGAAAGAGAAAAAATAAAAAAAAATAGCAATTAGGGCAAGATACACCCTGAAATAGAAAGAATTGAACAATTAGGGTAGAAAACCCTAGGATGGAAAGAAAACAATAATTAGGGAAAGTGAAACCCCAAAAATGGAAAGAATAATTAGGGCAAAATAAACCCTAGAATAAAGAGAATAATTAGGGTATGAAACCCCTAAAAAAATGAAAATCACAATGAAAAGGGATAGGAAACCCTAAAAACCTAAGAATGGAAACAATTAAAAATGGTAGGAATTTAGGTCTCATCCCTAGATCCTATTGACAAAAATAGAAAGAATTTGGTACACATCCCAAATAAAAATGGTAGGAATTTAGGTCTCATCCCTAGATCCTATTAACAAAAATAAAAAGAATTTGGTATACATCCCAAATAAAAATGGTAGGATTTTAGGTCTCATCCTTAGATCCTATTAACAAAAATAGAAAGAATTTGGTACACATCCCAAATAAAAATGGTAAGAATTTAGGTCTTATCCCTAGATCCTATTGACAAAAATGGAAGGAATTTGGTACATATTCTAAATCCGACTCTCACAAATTTCGAACTACGTCGTACCTGATTTCTAGGGCAAACCCTAGAATACGTAGGCAATTTGGGAATCCCAAATACGGTACAAAGCCACCCATCAACCATACATCCGGCATAAACAAACTTTCCAACTTGAACAAAAAAGAATCTAACTTGAAGCAAATGCATAAATCACTTCCATAATCATTAATCACAAAACCTATTTTCGAACTACGTTTTTGGACTTGATTTCCGGGAATAGAACATGAGGGGGTGCGCTTGAGATGTCTTACACAACTGGCGTCCGCCACCGCCAAAGACCAAACCATCTTTGGTTCGGTTCATCGGTAAAAATATATTGTACATTACATTTATTTGTTTTAAAACATGATTGGTGAACCCTAGGTTAGAACAACTTAGCAACTTGGTTTAGGACATCCCCCATTGAACCCATAGTCATCAAATTGACCAAGCACAATCAAAATTAGAATTTAAAGGAAAGTTTAGGAGGCCGGTATCGATCGGACCTTGGTGCCATTGGGTCCCTCACACCGGGGGTCAGGTATAGATTTCATTCCCAAGGCTAAGGGTACTATTTTTGGGGACAATCCATATCTCGTTCAAGACTTGCCCCCATCGTCCTCCACCGATAGTATAATTTCATCCAAGTCAAGTACCCCCCCCCCCCCCCCAACCCCCCCCCGATTATCGGGGAGATGTGTACTGACCATGAACAAGCAATCGGGCTGTCTTATTGTCATGATCGGGCGTGTGGTGGCCACTTTTGGCCAAATAAGACTACGGCCAAGGTTTTACAGACTCGGGATTCTCTTGGCCTAGTCTTTTTTAAGGATGCATTTAATTATTGTAAGGCATGCCCTTCTTGTCAGTCTTTAGGCCGCATTACCAAACAGAATATGATGCCACTAAACCCAATTTTGGTGGTTGAAGTTTTTGATGTTTGGGGCATTGATTTTATGGGTCCGTTCCCAAAGTTTTTTGGGAATGAGTATATCTTGTTAGCTGTAGACTACGTGTCCGAATGGATAGAAGTTGTTGCTACTAAGACCAATGACCACAAGGTATTCATTAAATTTTTAAAGGAGAATATATTCTCCCGATTTGGTTCCCCTCGAGCTATCATTAGCGATAGGGGGAAACATTTCTATAACAAACCATTTGAGGTCCTTGTTCAAAAATATGGTATTACCCATAAATTGGCAACCCCTTACCACCCTCAGACTAGTGGACAGGTTGAAGTGTCCAATCGACAAATCAAACAAATTTTGGAAAAAACTATCAATCCTACTCGTAAGGATTGGTCCATTCGCCCCATAGATGCTTTGTGGGCTTATAGAACTGCTTTCAAGACCATTCTTGGTCAATCCCCTTACCGTCTGGTGTACGAAAAAGCCTGCCATCTACCAGTCGAATTGGAACATCGGGCATTTTGGGCAATTAAGAAATTAAATTTTGATTTGTCAGATGCTAACACTCATAGAGGACTCCAGCTCTCTGAGTTGGATGAATTGAGAAAATGCCTACGACAATGCCCGCATCTATAAAGACAAGACCAAGGCTTATCATGATAGACATATCCTTCGGAAGTCTTTTACCCCTAGCGACAAGGTTTTGCTTTATAATTCTCGTTTGCATATTTTTCCTGGTAAACTTAGATCTCATTGGGAGGGTCCTTATATTGTTCAAAATGTTTTCTCATCGGGTGCAATTGAGATTTTAAATCCAGGTATAGGTGCAACCAGCAAAGTGAATGGCCAGCGTTTGAAACCATTTTTGGAGCTTCCATACGACTCCACTGAAGAGGTCATGGATCTCCATGAGCCTTTTTACACTGATCCTTGATTCAGGGAGTTTTTTTCTTCCCCTTGTCCTTGTCTTTTATTTTTCTGTATACATTGAGGACAATGCATGATTTAAGTATGGGGGAAGGGTTGAGATTTCATTAAAAAAATGAATTTTGAGCTTTCATTGTAAATTTTAACTTTTTAACTTTGATTTTTGGAAAAGTCAGTCACTATTTTTATGGTTTTGACACAAAAGATGAAGGAGAAAGAGACCTAGAAAACTATCACATACGAAATAATGAAACTCTATGTGAGGATAGTACTTAGGTTGTATTTTGAGATGAAAATTAAGTTAGAAAATACATCTTACCTCTCCTGAAGGGATAAATATTTTATGGTTATAGTTGGTAATTTCAACCTTTAAATAAAGCTGAGACCTCCTTGTACTATAAAAAAAATCATAATAAGAAAATAATAATATAAGAGTTTTTTTTTTTTTTGTTCTTGGAACTATACAGGACATTCCGCCTCAAGAAGCGAGGTGTCTTGATTGAAATTCCTTGGATACAGCTCTTGTTAAAAAAAAAAAAAAAAAAAAAAAAAAAAAAAGCTCTTTAGCATCAATGTCTTTAAAGATATATGTTAAAAGCGAAGTTACATAGTAACATGGGAATGCATAACCACCTGCACTTCTCAAGCCAATTGTAGTGGAGTAGCTTAAAGAGGAAGAAAGAAAGAAAGAAAAAAGGAAAAAAAAATACAAGTGTTGAAAGCTATTCTTGGGTCTTGGTTACCAGTATGTTACAAAGGGTTCACCCTAAGGAGAGATATGTTTGAAAGATATAACAAAGTTTCCTAATTGAGATGCAACATTAGTGTTTGAATCATATAAGGTAGCAATGTTCAAGTGTGGGGGTTTCTATGTTTTCTTGATCCCAAGTTGAGTGTCTTGACTAATAAGATATGTGTGTGCTCTCTTTTCTTAATACCAAAATTAAAGTTTGAAATTTCTATATGAATTTTGTGTGTTTATTCTCTGAAAATACTCACGAGACACAACTCGTCCACTAGGGGTAACCTAGGGGTTTAAAGGCTTGTTGCACGTGCTAAGTGCAATCGTGATTCCTACGAAAGTGAGTTAGGATTTTATTTTATTTTTATATTTTTCTTTGTTCGAGACTAGTAAAGCTCAAGTGTGGGGGAATCTGATGAACACATTTTATGTGTGAATTTAGGGCATAAAATATACATATCTTAATCTACTTATGATACTTCTCGGGTATTTAATGTTGATTTTATGTTTGTTGGGTGTAGGTGAAAGAATGGAGAAATTTGAGCTTAAAAATATCATTTTATGAATTTTTTGTGATCCTGTCTAGTTAACTCACCCAGTCAACTCAGCAGTTGGGCATAAGATGAATTTTATGAGGAAAGCCATGAATTTTGTATATAAGATCAGCCTTGGACTAAGTCAAAGAATAGTCCAATCTCATGTGAAAGATTCTATTCTCTTGAGAAAATATTCCTTAGTTATTTGGAATCAAATTTACAAGATTGGCATGGCATGGAAGAATGGAAAGCTCCAATCGATTATAAAAGTTTTCAAAAAGAGATAATGATGCTAAAGATATGATGAGTTGGTGCAAGATTTTTTCTACTCAAGAATCGTCCATATACAATGAACCTACAAGATTGGAATTCGGTTACCAAAATTATCTCCACAAAATCTCTTATAATTCAATTGTAAAGATTGATTGTGATCTTTACTCTCTTGTATATATATGTGATGCTCAGTAATAGAAAATCATCCAAGAATTCTATTATGAGTTTTTTTTTCTTAGTTTTGAGAATTTATGAGAGAGTTTGAGATTCTTAGTTTTTTTTTCTTTTTTCAAGTTGTGTTCTTCTTGCTTAAGTTTATTTTTATTTATTTATTTATTTGTTTTTAGTTTTAATTTCAAATTTAGAACTTTGTAGTAGGGTAGATAAATATAGGTTGTATCCCATTACTAATTTAATTTAGGGGAGAAGGCTCCCTTGTAATCGTTTGCACATCGCCTTGGAGTGACAACAAGACGACGAGCAACGACAGAGAAATCTTCTATCGAGATAAATTTATCTTACATTCTTTTACTTTTAATTTCGTTTCTTTCTTGCAATAAATCTGTGTTACTTTATGGTTAGTGGTTTCATAAATTTTCATACCGTTATGAATGGTTATTATTGTTTTTATTGCTTGATTAATTTTTATTTAAAGTGATTAGGGTGTTAATTCAATCATATCCTTTTGGTACGCTTTGCCTTATTTGAGTTAGGATAATAGAGATTCCTCCCTGAGATCGACCCGTTACTGCACGATACCGTGCACTTGCGGTTACATACATATTTAATTCACATCAGAGGGATCCATTCATTTGATTGTGAGTCGAATTTACAAGCAAGCTTACCTTGTCCAGTAGGGGAAACCATGGATTTGAATATTTTGCCCAACCCCCATGTATCTTGGCAGTTTGAGCTCTCTCTGATATGCTTGTAGACTTCCCTTTTTCTTTCTTTTCCGTCTCTCAATGAGTCATTTTTTAACCTCCTCAGGGTTCATAATTTCATGATTCTCACTGACAAGTTCCTCTTATTTTCACTGAGCTATATCTCTGAGCTTCCAGATTTTGAGCCCACCTTTATATTGGAGCCTTCAAATGGTCTATGAGAATAGAATTGTCAAGTCTTTTTCATGTTCACTGAGTTACCAAGTGCGTTTATACTTACTAGCTAGCACATTCCTTGATAGATGTGTTTCTAGTACTCTTTGTGTAATTTGAAGATAACTACCTGATATGATTGAAAATTTGACTTGAGAGGATAACTTAACTAGTTGATAAAGCACAAGCTATTAACCCTTCTGCTTTTACTGCAAATGCTTTGTCTCACCTTTTACCTTTGATTGAAAAATGCAATAATTTTTTAGATGATCATGATAAGAAAAGTAATGACAAGTTGGAAATATCCAACAAACTATTTACAAGCTTAATCTCCTCCTCACTTAAAGAATTATCAAATAGGTTGAACAGATTAGCAATAGTTGATTTTCTTACCCAATTTGTAGTTGTCTTTTATTCAACTGCCATCAAAGAGACCATTGATATCAAGCCTCTTCAACTGTATGAATGAAGGAATCATGGTGACCTCCATAGTATTATGCTTGTAGTTTATTGCTTTGTTTTTTGATAATTATATGTCTTGAATGTTAGATCTTCATGTGTCTTAAATGTTGGTTCTTCATGTGGCTTAAATGTTTGTTCTTAATATAATATATACTAGATCAATGAATACGTATATAAAACAATAGGGTGGTGCTTAGGGCGCTTATGCGACACCTAAGCGGGCGCTTGGTCGCCTAAGTGATAGGTGGCCTCCGATGCTTTGGGTCACTTTGACGCTTTAATAACAATGGAGATGAAACTCGAGAGTAAAAAACTGATTGAATGGAAGATAAAGAGAGCATTGAACAAATCACAGAATGGTGCTAACAGGTTAATAGCAGAAGTGCAGAACTGTTGGAAGAAACAAAATGCTAATCAACGGTCGGGAAGAGGAAGAGCGTGAGAAACACATCTCTATCGCAGAAGTGACTGATCGATGAAGTTCAGAAAGGAAGAGGAGAGGGGTACTTTTGAAAAGAAAAAAATAAGGTGGGGATTTGGTAAATTTTGTTTGCCGGGCTTACTTTGACATTTTTTTTTCATTGAAACAGATTGAGGCAATTTCCCCTTGAAAAAATCACTCCAAGTGCATTTGTACTTAGCTACTACATTCTTAGATTGTTTGTAGTCCTGGTACTACTTCATCTGTACCTCAAGTGATTTCCCACTCATCAATGAAGTTCACCAAGAAGACTTGGTGTTTTTTATCGAGAAAATGAATTAGGGGGATACTTAATTAGTTGATAAAAGGTAGAGCTAGTGAGTCTCTGGCTATTCCTCCAAACACTATCTCACATTTGACCCCAGTTTCTGATAAAGTAGATAGATGTAGAGCTCAGATCAAAACATGGAGTGCTGACATGGTTAGCATTTGTAGCCACCCTAGAAAGCACATAAATTGACTGCAAATGTGTTTGTTTCTTTAGCTAAGTTACCTGATGGAGTGCACTGTTTGGAGTGAGAGATTTGAGCATGAAGGATCTTTCTTTTAGGGGAGATGGATTTAACCAATTGAGAGGATTCATTCTTGCAGTTCCTGATGCAATGGAAACCATTGGACAATCAGTTGGAAGCTTTGAATTTTGAATCATCAGTTGGACTTGTGACAAAATAAGGAAGAAAAAGATAGTACATAGTCATGTAATTAAAATTCACTCAGATCGAGTTTCCTCTTTTGTCTTTCCCCCCTGCGGTATTAATAAGGTGATTGTATCATTACCTCATAATCAAATCTATCAGACTTTGATGTTACTGAGTGCTTTTTGTTAGAGATTCTGTTTTTCTTCTAGGGAAAAAACACTTGATATTCAGCAGGATCTAAACAAATTGTTGAAGGGGTTGATAAATTTAAACTGGTTATCATATATGTAAAAGTGTCGACAAATCAGACTTCTGTGTGAATATATATATATATATAGATGCTAGAGAGAGAAATGTCTATAGCATGTCTACATAGAGAGAGGACTCTGATGTGTTGGTGTACTTTATTATTAGGATAATTATTCATATAATAATGAAATGTGGTTTTTTCAGAAATCAAAAGATAGATCTGATTCTGACTTCTGAGCCATCTTGGGAGAGTGCACAAAAATGTTTAGAATATTTGTGAACATGAATAGATATACATGAAATGCATATCAATACAAAAAGAGAGATTTAATTGAAATTGATCATGAAACTTGAAACTTGTCAAATCTAGAACTTGCTTTCTCTAACTAATGGTTGGAAAGGACAAATCATCGACCCACACATGGCAAAATAGATGCTTTGTGTGATGTTTGAAAAAATAATAACCATCTTCATATTAAGAATTTATCATATTATTATCTTTGTAAATTGTTTGTATTGTAGAATTTTTTTGAAAATTTATTTTAGCACATGACAAACTCCATTTAAGTTAAAACTTGATATATATGCACATGATCTTGAGGTCTACTTGACCACAAAAATTGCAAGTTACGAGGAGGGAATGAAACTCTTCATATATAATTTTTTTTTAGGGTGGTGAGGGGGGGGGGGGGGGGGGGGGGGATTTGTACGCTTTTAAGGATGGATGACTCTAGACTCCAAAGCATGGGGAACCTAGCTGATCAACGGACTAGAGAGACTTTTCCTTAAAATTTACACAACAAATAAGAAGTGAGACATAGTGTTGGACTCGACGATCGAAGGAAATATTTTTGACTATCTGGTGGTGGGATTTATTTCTTAAGTGGTTAAGATGTATGAACATGGTCAACATGATACAATTTTGGAAGAAGTTATCCCTAAAATTGACTTGTAAGGAAAAGGAACTTAAGACCATATCAATCCACATCAAGTTCCTTATGGAAACAATAAAATTAAGAAAAAATTTCATCTAACCCCCAAAAACGATGTCAAATTCGATCTAACCCCTATTAATTTCAAAAGTCTCATCTACCACCCAAATGGTTTGCATAAACATCAATTGGCCCCAATTAATTAACGGACTTGACTGAAAATATGAGAAGACATTTCTACCTTTTGTATTTGAAACTAAAAGACATTAAAATTAGATAAAATTACTAATTTGACCCTTTAAAGATAATAATCTAAATTAGGTAAAATCACTAGTTTGACCTTCTATTAAAAAAAACATTTACCCTTTCCCATCGTCTTCTTCCCCTAATCTCCAGCGATCACCCCATTGTTCGACGGATAACGAAGGAAACATACGGTCAACATGCTTCCCTTCCCTTCCCCTTCTCTCTCTCACTCTCCCTCTGAGTACTTGCATTCAATTTTTCAAAATAACCCAATTTCTTGACTTGATTATTGGGAACTGATCTTAGATTATTGTTTAAGGCAGAAGAAGAGGTGAAGGCGTTGGTACTGATCTCACTGTAGCAACTTCACATTACTGATTCAAGAAAGGCGTTGGTATTGATCTCACTGTAACAACTTTGCATTCTGTCTTTTCTCAACGAGTTTTTCTCTCTCTTCCTACGCAGACCAAACTATAAATTCCCCAAACCCTAGTCTTCCTTCCCAATCTCTCTCCACAATCTTCTTCCCCCCCCCCCCCCCAAAAAAAAAAAAAGAAGAAAAAAAGAAGAAAAGAAACCAGATGGGAGCCATCTCTGAAGAAGAATCCACCAGCTCAAGCAGAACTATGGAACTCATCCATTTTCTCTCTCATTGCCTCTCGCCCCTGAAGAAGAATCCACCAGCACGTCATCTCTGGTGGAAATTGTACTGATAGCGATGACATTTCACAATATTTCCTGTTTCCACCACTGGTTAATTCCGCCCCAACCTCTTCTTTTCCTATCAACTTCAAATTCGGCCCTGAACAACCAGATGGCGTTCAGCTACCGCTCCTTGAAGATGACAAAGGTGGATTATGTAAGGTCGATGGATGTCTAGGTTGCAATCTCTTTGGAACATCACAGCCTGAGAAAAAGAGTAGGAAAAGGATGAAGAAAAATTTCTCCACTGATAGATGTTTCCTGTATCTCTACATAATAAATTTTTCTAACAATCTTGTAGTTGTTTTTTGCAACATTCCATTCAATCTCCTTAGAGAAAAAAAGATCATTTTGCAGAGAGATATTTTGTGAACTTAACAAATCTGAATTGATGTTTGGTTCCATCCTAAAATGATTGAAATTAACTATAAAACTTGAAGAAAGATGAGATATGACTCTCTAAGTAAGTGCATATAAATAAATCTTTGTTGGGAATTCCATCAAACAGAGAGGGTTTTATCCATCCTTCAGTGACGAGCCAGTCACCAAGATTAACAGCTTTAATTGGGAAATCTGGGTTTTCCATTGCAGCAAATGAAAGAGAACAAGAAGGAGAAACAACTCAGCAACAGTCTGGTCAAAAGTTTGAGTGGGAGATACAAGAGGAAGCTTTAAATTTCAAGTCGTTGTTTGGTTACAATCAACACACCAGCACCATGAGACGAAACCACCAAGAGATGGGTTTCTGGTAATGTCTGGAGATGCGAATAAAGGCCGTGGCTTTCTTTCTTTGTCGTAATGGAGATATTTTGAACCCTTATCCCCAAAATCCCTAAAACGGTACCAACTGTCCGACCACCTGATTTTCTCATTTTAAGGAGTTTCTAGAAAGCATAATCTGGTTCCCCCTTGAAGAAATCAGTCGAATCATATGCGCTGAAATCCCATTTGTAATCCTTTTTAAGGAACTTTTGTATTGGATTATCGTTTAAGGTCTTACCTATTGATGAATCACGATCTGAAAGAACGGTTTCAGATTTGAGATCTGGCCAAGGGAATCTGAAGAAGCTCTGTACGAAATACAGTGAAAAAAAGAAGAAGAGTAGAAGAGGAAAGAAGAAAAGAAGGGTAAAATGGTCTTTCACCATTACAATAAGGGCAGTATTGTCCCAGAAATTTTCAATTAGTGATGATGTCATCAACTAACGGGACTCTATTAACGGGTGGGGTCTATTTGATTAACGGTGGAAAAATTTTGGGTGGTAGATGAGACATTTGGAAAACTTTTGGATGGTAGATGAGACTTTTGAAATTATTAGGGGTTATATGGAATTTGGCATAGTTTTTGGGGGTTAGATGAAATTTTTTCTTATTAACAACCCATCAAAAAATTCAATTCTCGTGTATCTATTTGATGGTTGAAGTATTGACTATGTTTCATACATGACTGTGTATGAAAATTGATCAGACAATGACATTCAATGCACCGTCCCAACCCAACTACATAAATGGTGGGGTCATTCATGTAAGCTGTGTTTGGTTGTAAGGGAAATTGAAGAGAAGGCATGGGAAATTTTTTAATTTAAAAATAAAAACTTTTATAGAGGTAACACAAAATGATTGTATTAACTACCTAATTTTGTTAACATATTTAGTAATGATATTAATAAGATGTAAAATTTATTTTATTTTTTAAATGCAAGGGATTATTAGAATGCAAAGTGAAGTGTAAATTAATAACTAATCGAAAATCAGTTTCGGTCTCTTACCAGGTTTTGGTTATTGGGTTTGTATTTCCCTCCTCCCTGCCACAATTTTGTCCCCTTGTCCCTTCAATATTAACGGATTGAGCACATGGTTTGAATTCTAGGTATCGATCATGTCTAAAATTGATCTGATCCGAATTAAATTGATGTACGGATCTTAATGGGGTCTGACATGGGTCTGATCCACACTAAAATAAAGCAAATTGGGATTGAAGATCGGGGATTGACCAGATCCAAAACTAATACTAGCTATTTTAGTCTCAGGAGCATCTTCAAACTCACCCCTCCCACAACCACGCATTGATGGCACCAGCATTGAAATACAATTTTGAGGATAATTTGTCTTCCTTTATATTACTAGCTATTTTAGTATTAGGATAGAGATCCCCATCCAGCTGCGTGGCTTCTGCACCAGTGCCAAGGTGAACGGGACTACTGGCATAGACATCTAAACAGGGAGGTGGGATGGTCATTTTACCACCCTAGTGTTTAGGTGTTGGAAAATGCAGTAAGACAATAATTTTTTTCCCTTCAGATTTGTATCCAACATTCAAGTGCATAGAATCGGTTCTATTTTCATTGAATATTGCCTTACTTGCTAGGATTGGCCCTTTCCATCCCTAGCTACCAACGTGGTTGCTGCACGGGATTGGCCTTGGGCCGATCCAATCCCTAAATCACTGCTTGTATCCAGCCATTAGGAATGTAGTTCAATTCATTTGTACTAAATTAGAAAGTTTGATAATATTGGTTTTTGCTCGGAATTTCTTGTAGGGGCATTATTGATGTGTAATGATATTTAATTACATGCTAACCCAATAGGAGCACAGGAGAGACATCTTACAGTTTGTGTTCAAGGGCCCAACATTTCAATGGGGGAGAGAGAGAAAGAGATAAGAACTAATCGTTGGTCAACTACCGTGGTCTCCTCAGTCGAAGGTTGGCTGGATTGGGATCCTTTGCAGTGAGGTCATCCTTGGAGTGAGGATCCTACCCACTCAAAGTGGATCTGTGTGTATTTCAATGCATGTATCCCGATTTACTTTGAGTGGATGAGATCCTCACTACACAGTTGCCTCACTATAGATGATCTTTTTCTAGGTTGGCTCCTAGAATTAACCATTTATCAGTTGACGAATGAACACAAATCCTTTTTAACCATTCTTTGATCGAACAGATCTGTTTTAACTTTAAGTAGTAGAGGTGAATGAGAGGAACTTAGAAATTTAGGGGTGTCAAATGGTCGTTTTTTGTCGAATTGAGACACAACCATTAGCATTTCGGAGTCCTGTGTCACTCAAATCAAAACTGGTCTATAATTGGTCGGTTAGTTTCGGTCCTTTATTGGGTTTTGATTATCGCGTTTGTATCGATCAGGGTTCAGGTTGAAACAAAAGAGAGTGGGGAGAGAGTGAGGGAGGAGGGGGGGGGGGGGGTAAGAGAATGGTCTAGCACCTCGTACAAGGGGTTCCCTTCCATTCCTCTCACACTGTGTATGGAGTTGGATCAAATGGGTGATGGGTTGGAAGAAAGAAGATGATCTGATCGAGTGCTTGGAATTTGGTCTAAAAAACGAAGTACAAAGTACATCAAATGGTTGTTTAGTGAAATTTGAAAATTGAGGGGAGAAAGAGATGTGAAAGTTAGTAATTGCCGATAGATTAGAAAATGATTTTTGAATAGGAGAGTTTGAGTAAATATAAAGCAAGTATAAGGGAGTGATAATAATTTTCTCTTTTTTTAATCCAAATAGAAATTCGACCATTAGTTACAAGGTTCCGATTTCATGTTTTCCGATAAGTTCTTCTTCACCTCTTTGGACATAGGTTTAGCCATCGGTGCAGGATCAGCCAGATCAGCTGATCTGATACCTGATTCTTTCATTTTTTTTTAAATTAATTTTTTAATCAATATCGATCGTGTGTCAGTATATCATTGGAGTTGATCCGATTTGGGCTAGTGTTAGATCGGTTTCAATGACAGCCAATACTATGTATGATACTTGGAACTAAAACCTTGTTTTGGAACTTAACATGATTACCTTCATAGCATGTGAAACTACACAAGATAAAGCTGTATGATATCATAGCCTAAGATAGAACGAATCACGACCGTCCAAATACTATAGATAAAGCAGTGCATAAAGCTGGTTAGAGCACATATGTCAACTAAAGGCATGCCTTTATAGTCCCACATCTAGAATGTGTTCTCTATCTAATAGTTGGAATAGACACATCATTTATCCACATGGCAAAATAGATGTCATCTAATGGTTGGAATAGATACATCATTTACCTACATGACAAAATAAATACTTTGTGTCATGTTTGAAAAATAATAACCATCGTGACATACCTTATTATTATCATTGTAAATTATTAGTATTCTAGAAATTTTTGAAATTTTATTTTGCCAATGGGGAACTCTATTTAAGTGAAAACTTATATATATATATATATATATATATATATATATATATATATATATATATATATCACATGGTGAGAAATTGGTGCATAAGAAATAATTTTACATGATCTACATAGACCAAAAACCCCTACCCTTCTTGTAAATTTTTTTAATATACTATTTGTTTGTAATTAAAGTTTAGGGGAGAGATTTTCTGGTTTGAAGGCTTCAAAAATTGTAAGGTGCAAGGACAGAATAGGGTTTGGGAATGGAACTTCATATATAAGGGAGCGAGTGGGGATTTGTGTGCTTTTAAGTGTGGATGACTCTAGACCATAGAATACCTTAGCTGATCAATAGATTAGAAAAAATTTCCTTTAAAATTTAAACAACAAATTCAGGCATCACCTCAGTTAATTTTTTATTTTAAGTAAATTATATTTTGAATTTAGGATATATCTAGTTTCTCCACATTAGATATATCTTATTATGAGCCCTTCCATTGGTGGGATGTTAGGACTAAGACAGACCAACAAAAGAGATTACAATGAGACATAGTGTTAGGCCTTGACAATTAAAGAAAAGAATTTTGAATATATGGTGGTGGGATTTATTTCTTAATTTGTTTTTATGTATGAATATAGTCAACATGCATGATATGATCTTGAAAGAACTCATCTCTAAAACCGGCTTATAAGAAGAGAGAAAACCCAAAATCGTATCAATCCACAATACATCTTTTACAGGAGTAATATAGAATTAACTTGCCATAAGGCTAATATAGGATCCTAATACAACATATTAATCAATCCATTGATGAATCAAAATACTCAATTCTCGTAATTCCCCACGTGCTAATTTCGATAACCTGATAAAATTGCTCTGTGTTTGGATTTTCTTTAGACACAAACATTTTGGATTGAGTTGATCTAAACCATCAATTTCCATGAAAAAGGATGGATGAAGATGTCCAAGTTGAGGAAGTGAAACAGATAAATTATAGTCCCACATCGAGAATCGATGAGAAAAGGAGTATCTAAGGTCATCTATTAAGAGGACGGCAAATCAAATGAGAAAGCATACCTTTCTCGGCCTTTTGGCTAAGATCAAGTGTAGTATCTGTTCTTATCAGTTTAATATCTGATACGTGGGTCATCGACCCACATGATATTAAATTAATTTTTTTCAAGGGGAGGGCCCACTACAATAGCTTGCTATTGGGGTCTTCAAGCGTCGCCTATGCGTTGCACTACTGCAAAGGCCTGGCGCACCCCACCAAATCTAGTAAAAAATTTCATAATATCAAGTCTGACTTTTGTTACTGGTTGGTATTACGATTAATAGAAAATCTCAAAAATATCTACAACCCACTGAGTGCGTATGAAATGGTTCATTCAATCTGGAATGATCTGCTCCAAATTACGAGCCTATGGGATTAGTGAAGATCTAAAAAAAAAAAAAATGGCAGAAATCAAGAGAAAGATATTTGATTATTATGCATTTTAATATTTTCTATCCTCATTTGCTTCCAACCAAACTACTCCATTGGATCATTGTAGTGCCACTCGTCACCTATCGAATGCCACTGGATAGTCTCAACGACTCCCATCTGACAATGTTACTGAGTGATTTTTGTTACAAATTCTGTTTCTCTTGTCTTATTTTACATTTGTTGTATAATACTTGGTGACAAAAGAATAGAACCGCCAATCAGAGAACACTCATGAATCAGCTTGAAACAACCACGTGCCAATTAACGAGGATAATCTATGAGCTATAGCATCGGAGGCAGCTATGGAAAGTTCACCACAAGATCATCCGACGGCTAGAAAGTCTCCTACCCATGTCTAATCCCTAATTTTATGAGATTGGATCATAGGGATTTGAATCATGGGGATCTCAACCTCTTTTGTTGGAATCACCATGACTCGTGGGGATCTCAACCTCCTGTACTGGAATCACCATGACAGCTTGTGGTGATTGCAGGGGACATACATGAAGCGGCATAGAGTTCTAAAATGATTAAAAAGATGGCATTAATATTTGAAAAATTCCCTCTGAATCTCATTAAGATGGCTGTTGATTTCCAATTCAGGAAGAGAGAGGCGGCAAAGAAAAAGAAAAGAATTATACAGACCAATTTTCTCTTCATTTCATCCACTTGTTTTTGACAAATACTGTTGTCAAAACATGTAGTATTTGGCTAATTGAGGGTTTAAGTCCCCCCAATACAAAACTTGGTCAATCAACTCTTCCGCATCGCCAGGAAATTGGCTAATCATCATATTTGAATCAAATATTCAAATATGTAGTCGGCAAGGATACACGGCAAAGCAGGTTTTGAGTGCGACGCTAATTGGCAGGCTTTTGCTCATAGTTATCTGCATAGACAAATATGAACTGGCAATTTACTTGAACACTCCATTGCACAACATCTTACAATATTTGAAGGATCAAGACTTGCCCCTCCATGCGTAGATTAGGTATCTTGCTCTTTCTTTTGACTTTTGATCTTGGCTAACTGAGAAACCAACAGGTCATGCACTCTACCCTTTAACTGCACCAAAAAAAAAAAAAAAAAAAAAAAAACATACTTAGCTTCCACCTTGTGGTGTTTTTCATACTTGATATGACGTTAGGTAGATCATGAAATAGTCACTCCATTTCCTTCCGACGAGGAATGAAATGCATAAATGCAGGATGCTGGAGACCAATAATCAAAGCATCCCCCCTTGGAGACCCCAGGCACCAATATTCCATCAGGTTGGAGAGTCCTGCCTAGGAGTTCTAACAGGTCAGACTGTTATGATAATCAATTTAGTCAGACTTTGGACCTATTAATTCTCCCGGCAACAATCTAATAGTGGGTTCCAACCTCAATCTGTCTCACCATATGTCATTTGTAGACCAAAGGCAACTCTTATTTCCTATTCCTAAGATCAGGTCAGGCATTCATGTCTGAATATTCATTAAGTTAGGAGAGGGTTAATTAAAAAAGAAGAAGAAAGAAATGATTAGAGACAAAAAGGTGGTCATGTAATTAACCTCATCAAGCCCCACTTCATTCATCACTGATACGCGGATTGCTCCATCAGGTCCCATTTTCCTATACCTTGCCATCTCTTGGTTGTCAGCACCATCATCGTCTGTGATGAAGATGACAGGTGATTCTTGTAGTAGATCACACTTGGAGAGAACATCAACCCAGAGGTGATTACCGAACCTTTCTCTGATCTCTTCGTATATGACAAACTGCAATCAATAGTGGTATCTCTATAAGCTACCAAAAGATCCAGACTTGGTAGCATCCGAAGAAAAGAAATTTAAGGTATTAATGCATAAGATATGGTGCTCAAGCCTGAGGGACCTAATTTGCATATGATAAAATATAAATAGTGGCATTCTATCATTATTTCTCATCATAGGTATTAGGCAAAAAAATTATGAACCACAATCACAAAATAATGGGAAAAAACCAAGCTAAATCCTACCCAAAACAAAAGAAGAAAAGAGAAGGGGGGGTGGGGGGGGGGGGTGGGGGGTCGGGGGGGGGTCGGGAACCATGTTAAAGGAGTTGCACATTAAGACAAAGGAACACACACTTGATCACAGGTGAACTTGATGGGGTTGAGCTATAAGGCTGTGCACTGAGGTTCACTTAAAGTAAGGCCTCCAGTCATTAAGTTTCAAACCCTATAAAATACTGGTACCTAGATATCTCCGTATAATAGAGGAAAGCAGTTGTCCATAATTTAATCATCATCAACCCCTTTGAAAACAATAAAGATGATTCTGATCCATGCTCATATGCATTCACATAAAAATGGATGAGTAACATTTTTCATTCACTTCTATTGGATGACTAATATGAATATTTTAACAAAAATGTATAAAAGTGATTCTGAATTCTAATTGTTAATTTCTTGTACATGTTGGTCAATGAGTAATATTGGCACTGTCTTTCTCAATACTTACTCCTAATGAATATACCTAGTTTAATGGAAAAGGCGGATCGTGGGGGGATAGAATCATTTCAGGAAGGAATATTGTTGTTATGTCATGTGTTGATAGACATGATTGTGGCCCTTAACAGCTCAATTTTTTGGGATAATTGGTTGCAACTATCAGAGACAGAGCCAAGGTCGATTGTTTGACCCCTGGTAGGTGCTGGGGTTTGTGTTGTGCCTTTGCTGATGTAGTAGCTTACTAGTGGATGGACCGTCATGACTCGCTTTGGCGACCCAAGCCAAACTGGAACTGGTCCAAACCAAAACCGGCCTTTTGGTCTGGAAAGGGTTGGTAGGGGTGTATTTAATTTGGGTTTATTTAGTAGTTGGAATATTTTGTAATTGAGTTTATTTATTTATTTTACTGTGTTAGCAACCAAGCAATAGGTCACAATGTCACATAGAGGTTATTGGAGTGATTTGGTTTCCAGTTTTAGAGTTTTTATTTTAGGACTCTTTCAATTTATTTTTGTTAGGATTAAAGATTCTATTTTCATTATATGATCTTTAAGTATGACATCGAACAGAGCTGATTGGAGGACAAGAATCCATGTAGCCGACCCCATTTAGTTGGGATAAGGCTCTATTGTTGTTGTTGTTGTTGTTGAATTCTATTTTCATTATAAGCAGTAGAACCAAGACTAGTAGACAGAGAAAATATTGGAAGGATTATTGATTTGGAACTCTAGGGGTGAGTTGAGTGCATGTGCTTCTCTTCTCTCTTTTCTCTCTCTCCTCCTGGTTCAACCCTTCCCTTCCTGGTGAGCTTCCTCTCAACCATCTTCTTCCTCAGTTTCTTCTCACCCTTCTATTCTCCTCAATCCTTTCTCTGTTTCTTTCCCTTAGTCTTTTCTTTACTCTGGTTCTGTTCCCTTAGTTTCCTGCCACCTGTGATAATGGTTTGTTTGAGAGAAGTCACTAGAACTCCTCCGATACATCTGTGAGATCAGTCTGAGATTTTGGTCAAATATCGTTCTCTCTAGGGCAACCAATACTCCAGAATTCGGGCCCTTAAAGCTACCCCTGTTGTGAGAATCAAAGTCTGAAACTAAGTTGAGCCTGCAGCTACCATCTGGTAGCAGTTGCATAATTCTTAATCCAACTTCTGATCTCTGTTTGGAGTGTCCCTCGTGTGGAATTGGTAGGTTGTCGAGTCAGCAACCCCCACCTCCAATCTCAAGTTGTTCGGAGCCCTTTTCAGTGAGATCTCTCACCAGGAACTGAAACAGCTCTAATGCAACCCTGTTCTCACGCAAAATCGAGAGGTAGAAGAAGATCCAAAAATAAAAAAATTACGTTTATGCCCTCATTCTTTAAATTGATTCTGTCCTATCCCATTCTAGTTTTTAATATCCAGAATTGTCCCATCTCTTTAACGTAAATTTCATATTTGTCCTCTCTTACGTCACCTTGTTTTAAGGGTCTGATTTGTCTCCAAATTTACGTTTCTGCCACTGGATTCCTTACCCCTTTCTAAAGGGATTTTTTTATCTTCCAAGTTTGCTACTACCTCCACTGCTGAGTTTATATTAGCACTAGGGTGGGCCCATAACTACCTAATTAGGGTTTTCTGAACCCAGGTTCACACCACCAGCACTGTACCTCTTGGTGCCACATGTTGGTGACACCACGTGATGGCGTCACATGCAGAGCAATGTATGTGTGTGTGTGTGCTTGCACACGTGTGGGGTGGTGTTGTGTGTTGATATATATAGCTGTGACCAACAGCTTGAGTTTTTGGGATAAACAGTTAACATAGAGCATAACTGAAATTTTTTATGATTATTGCCTGATATTTCCCCTAATTTCTGAATTTACGCCATTTTGATATGCTACCACTAAAATAATATAGTTCAATCTTTTGGGGGAGCAGTTTCTCATTGCAAAATTATCCATAATAAATAGAGTGAAACACCATACCTGATCAGAGGGTGAGGTACCACATTCTCCAGACAGGTCATGGACATATAAGATTGCAGTTGGCAGATGGGAGAGGACAGCAAGTGTTAACTTCTCCAAATTATTTCTGTCCTCTACAGGTTACAGAGGCAACCAATGTAAAACATGTAAAATTATGTGAGTAAATGGCTGTGCTAGCCCACAAATGCAGCAGCTAAACTAGGAATCAAATGAAGCCAGAACCAGAGCACAAGGACTACCATTGAATTCATCAATTTTGTTATTCATATACTAGTAAAAATTGATCTTTTCCATGTATGAACTTACCAAAGGAAAAGATGGTATAGAACATGTATGCTAGATTTTGTTTTTGCCAAATTCAAATGGACAAAAATAAAAAGAAATCCATAAGTGTCGCTCAAGAATCCATACATGTGTAACTTCTGTAGTTTTCAGACCCCAATTACACATATGTATCCTTTGTCCATTGAGGAGAGAGAGAGAGAGAGAGAGAGAGAGAGAGAGGGGGGGGGGGGGGACAATAATAAAAAAAGAAATATACTTCTAGCACTTTGAATTGTCCACTCAACCTTGCAGGACATAACTAAGGTGACCTTTTATATGAGAGGCCCCCTATTATATTTAAGTTCAATTATAGCTGCTATGCATTAAGGTATCACGATTCCCAGTGTCAAGCACTGAAATGGTATCATATCGACATATCACCAGATCTATCAACACAGTCCCCAAGATTTTATATGTCTACTCGGTCATTGTTTGAAAAATTCTCCACCATCAACGTACAGAATACAGATTTACTTTAACGAAGCACATGATCCGGCAAACCTTTGAATGAAAAAACCTAAGAAATATCAGGTGGAACCACTAGATGGAAGGTCCAATCTCTATCAAGGAACGCAATCCATCTTTATTATCAATACCAAAAACACAATCAGAGCCAAAAAGTAAAACTGCAGATCAACAAAAAAACCAAATGCAGTTGTTTGGGCCTTACCATCACATCTCTTCAGAATACCAGGAGTATCAGTCACCTGCAGTCAAATTCTCGTTTCTTAGATGTAATTGAACTTCCAAAAGGAAAGAGGAAAATGGTGCTCTATATCAAGTCTTAAAATGAACCTGAAAATGCTGATAATTTACATCTATGTGACCCATCAGAATTCCTCTAGTTGTGAAAGGGTAGTGGCAGACCTGGTACATGGAAGCAAATTATAACTAGTAAGGGTAATCCAAAGAATAAATACAATATCTTCAATCATAGTTGTCAAGGCGACCCTAGGCGTTGGAGGCTGTCCTAGGTGCCTAGGCGCCCGCCTAGGCGATCAAGGCGTTCCTGGTGTATTCAGGGGGAATGGGGTATTTCGGTATCTAATTGCCAGAGTTTGGAATAACTTAATCTCTGGTTTAACAATTCCTCAGGGGAAGTTCCATCTTTGGGTGACTGCTTAGCTTTGGAGGACCTCGACTGCCGGGGAATAAATTTTTCAACGACATCAGCATCCTAATCTGGGACTGGTTTTTAGTATAAGGGTAAAAAACTTTTTTCATCTTTTCAGTTAGGGAACTTAACAGCGCGTGGCCGATAATGGGGGATGGTTGAATTGCGGGTAAATGAAAACCTTAAGGGAGGTACATGAAATTTTCCATTTAATTAAAGATTCAAATACACATATGCAACAAGGTGACAGCCCAGGCCTTCAGGGCGTCCAAGGCGCCCAAAGCGACGCCCAAATGACCTAAGCAGTCTCCTTTTGAACATCCCCAAGGCACTTAGCCCCCTAGCCTCTAAATTACTGCCCGAACGCCTTGACAACTGTCTGCAATTACTTTAGGTACAAATTCCTGGTCAATGGCAAGCAAACTAGTGATATTTGGGGTATGTCTGTTCTTTCTCCCTTAAGAAATGACAACATTTAAGAAATGCTAAGCACTTACGAAAAGCAATGGACTTTCATAGACCACTACTCATCCAGTCAACTGAACACCACTGATTCATTACATTTTTTAGTTTTGCAGTATTTACAAATTTAAAGTGAAAGGAAGGTTTACATCTTCATTCCTGAGATCAATTCCTCATAGTTACTTCCCAATTGGTTGGCACTTTCAGCTATTTTGAGCATTAGACCTGATTTTACTGAGAGTGAAGTCAAAGAACCCTTGCATGCTACAAATTAAACTTCACCAGCATTTCCTTTTATTGATATTGGAAGTACCTAACACTCTATAGATCATCCCATGATTATGTCTTCATAATATTATAGTTTTATAATAAATCCGAAGACCAGTCAATTCACAATACAATTCAACTTTTCTCAGGCCCCACAACATTAAATCTTCAGAGAATATATAAGTGAATAACAAAGCAGCAAATAACTAAACCCCAAGGGGGAGCTCAGTTGGTAAAGACTAACACCACAGAGTTCATGAGTTAAAATCTCCTTGGGGTTTACCTAAAAAGGGCATCCCAGTGCACGAGGCTTCCACTACTGCAGGGTTTAGGGAGGGGCAGAATGTACGCAACCTTACCCCCACAACACGGAAAGGCTGTTATGTGGGGTTTACCTATCAAAATAAAGGGGGGGGGTGAGCAACAAATAACTGGAACGGCATATACCTCAGGCTTTCCAGTTGAAAGAATACGGACTAGAGACGATTTCCCCACATTAGGAGCTCCAACAAGACAGAGTGTTGGTGTTTCTAGATCAACTACAGGCATTATCCGCAATGTCTGCAAACATTGAGGACAAAGTTGTTTAGTGTCATGGATAGCTTAATATCAGAGATGCTAAATAAACCAAACTACAGAAAAACTCTGCAAAAATAATTACCTATGTAGCAAATAAGAAGCAAATGTTACGGCCACTTTAATCAATTAAAAAAGCAAAAAGCACTGAGGAAAGATAAATAAAGTAGACAAGAAAATTCTTTAAATAACATCGTCTTTTGCTCCACGGACCACTAACCCAATCTCATATGATGGATCGCTTCGGTAGTGAATCACCTACTAAAAATAGGGGCGCAACTCCTAATTTGGTTTCTTTCAGTCATACGAGTGAAACCAATGAGAGGTACTTTCGCCATAAGCTCCTTAAATCCCAAATCAAAAAGGAGATAAATCAAGCTTGAATAGGCCTAAGTGCTTTTACTAACGGAACAGGGAAGCATTCAGAATATGACATGTGGCTGTGCTCCTTTGTGTTGCTAAGGAGCACAAAATTCTAAAGTTTAATATTACTATTCAAAGAAGCTTAGCTGAGTCATGTTGTACTCAATGAGTTAAATTCTTTTCAACTTGGGCCTTGGTGTCAGGCAAGTTCCGCACTGAGTGAGTTTTTAATCCTTTGTCAGTATATTATACCCAAGGTTAGGAGGGGAAAGAAAGAAGGAAATGGTCAAGAAGGCAAGAAAATGCATGAATGCTTTAGAATAATAATAAGGAAAACGATTCAAACAATAATAATAACTGAGTAAGAGGCAAGCAAATTGCTTTAGGTGTATTCAATCTGAAGAAACAGAAATCAAAGAGAACGTAAGCATCATCAACACCCCCCCCCAAAAAAAAAAAAGAGAAAAAGAAAAAGAAATCATCTGATTGAAGCCCAGACAGTGATCCATTTCTTCCATCTCATAAAAAATTTCAAATTGTAACAAGGGTGTACCTTAGCAATGTTTAACAAATCATCTACAGCATTTCCTTCAAGTTTGAAAATGTCTTCCAGCTTTTTCATACCCTATATATAGAGCCACTCATACAGTTGAGTTCTCTGGAAAAGGAAAAGTTTACATAACCAGACGGAAATAAGACATCTTTGCATACAAATATGCAGTTAAGCACCAACCTCACTCAATCGTTCCTCAGCTTCACGTTTTGACAGGGACTGCAAAAAATTAGATGGCCAAACTTTCCAGTTTTAGAATACAGAGAAATACCAAATTAATCAATATGTTACACTCTCAAGCATATGGTAAAACAGAGAGAAAATGAGGTAAATACTAAAAAAAGGCATATCAAAACTGAAAGAAATATTCTGGCAGCAAAAGGCATATCATCCAGCACACATTTAAGGTGATGGTAGTTTCTCAATAATTAAGTGATTCTATTAAGTGAAAAGAAAGAGAAGCAAAAATGGCACAGGGAAGCAGAGTCACCGACCTCCTCTTAACATTAGAGCACACTTTTTCACAATTTAAAGAATAGTTTTGGTGTGTTTTAATCCATAATTCTTTCTTTGCTAATACATTTTAGATACAAAGACTCAGAGAAGCCTGGAGTAATGAAAAGAGACATTAAAGTGCCTAAAATCCTGGAAGGGCACAATGGCACACCTATTTGTTAATCATATCTAATACCAAACATGGAATTAGTTAAGCAAGAATATCAGGTTCTACAATAGACATTCTATCATCATGTAAATATGGATACAAAATCATGCACATAGTTGTCAAGGCGTTGCCTAGGCGACAAGGTCAGACTTTGGGGGCTGGGCAGTTAGGCACCTTATTACATATCAGAAAGGCAGGCGCCTTGGCTGTCTAGGCATCGCCTAGGGCACCTTGGTCGCCTTATTACCTGAGTCAGTTTTTTCTATCAGTTTTTTTAATATTTTATTACAGTATATTTATTCAACAGTGTATACAAGTCACGGTACACAAGAGATACATAGGATCAGTGAGCTATATAAGCTGAAATGCGATGAGAAAATAGATCTGGAAGACTTCATAAAAGCTATAATCAAGTCTAAACTCTAAACTAGAGAAACCCTACAATTTATTTTTTATGGATTTTTTAAACTTTCAGTCTTTTACCTTGTTGTCTTGCATATAATATACAATGGATGCCAGTGGTAATAGTCATGTTGATATCTTATTGCATTGCCTAGGTTGATTTTTGGTGTATGATATAAGTATACAAAAAGTCATAAGTAAAATAAGGGGATATAATAAGGGGTGTGCCTTGGACGCCTTAATGACGCACGCCCACCTAGGCACCTAGGAGCCGAGACACCCCTCCAATGCCTTGGGTCGCCTTGGTGTCTTGACTTATGCAAAAAAAAAAGAGCATCTCTCCAGGGATACTGGGATACACACCGATAGACACTAGGGCAGAGGTTGACAAAGTTCATTTTTTAAGCCCCCTCTGATAAGGAGAGAGAGAGAGAGATGCAGCTACAATTCCATGGATGATCAACAACTTGAGCTAACCTAGAAATCCAATCCATGAAGAACCGATCCACTTGTTTGGCCCGTTAGAATATTTAGGAATTTAAATCTTAGGGCTTATCTTATTATTTGACTTTTTAATTCGTGTTCTCAATTAGAGATTGAACCATAGGAGAGTTTTAGGGAGTTTATCCTAGTAGTTCTTTGGTTTTTCTTAAATTAAGTCATTTATTTTATTAGGAGTTATCTCCTGGATGATGTAATTAGATTAGGATTCTCTTGTTTTATTTCTTCAAATATCCATTGTAATCACTGAAAATTCAGGTTTGAGATATGGAATGAAATTAAGTTGGTTTTGCCTGCGTAGCTTACATGTGAGAGTCTATGAGCTTCTCTCTCCCCCTCGTCTGTGAGCTTCTCTCTCCCCCTCCTCTCTCTACCTCCTCCACGGTAAGAGATCCCCATCGTTCTTCCTTCTTATTATCTGCTCTCATTTCACTCCATCAATATTAGTTCTGGTATTAAATTCTTATTCTTAAAACTGCATCACTGCACACCAGTTTCAGGCAAGGCTTTTATTGCTATTGATTACACACTAGTATCTAGATTTCAGTTACTATTTTCATTTGGTCAGTTCCTTCATCAATTTCTGTTCAGGTTTTAATTCCCATTTAATACCTACAAATCCTACAATCAATTCTGGTTTCTGTCAAGCATTAATTCAAACACATCAGTAGCTATTCTAAGGCCCAAATCAGTCTCGGTTTTCTTCCCAAGCTGTGGTAGCAACATTTGGTTTTCAAAGGATATCGATTCTAGCTTTTACTCCCTGATTTAATGATCTGTTTCTTCATCCAATTTGCTGAAACTAGTAATTATTATCTGGGGTTGTTCTTAAATGCTGTCGATCAATTTCGGATAACTATTAGTCCTACTTCAACGAGGACGCTTCCACAAACTGAAATCCGACTGCCGGGTTGTTCGCCAATTTGGGTATCTCGTCCTAACTGAGTTATCTAACTCTTGTATGGGCCCATAGCAGATCCAACAGGGTTATCCCAACCCGGGTCCTGCATCAGAGAGAGAGAGCAACCAATGTAGTGTGGAATCACATTTCCAAAAGCTAAAAAAATGCATCAAGAAATATATTGATTCAGAACTCTATCAATCAAGAAGTATGAAAACCATAAAGATGTTTTCATTTTAAAGCTAAGAAAAATTCAACCTTGGCACAGAGAGAGGCTTGTTCCTTCCCAACAGACTGCACTTTCTTCCTGAGAGTGTCTACCCTTCCCAATACCTGTCAAACCATGAGCAGAATCAAAAGAATTACTATTGATGATTGTACCACAAATTTTTTTTATAGCAATGGGAAAAACTGAACAGGTTTAAAATATTGTAATTTTTAGAAAGTACACTTCCTTCCCTAGTGTTAGATGAATACCTCCTCAAATAGGGAGGTATGATTATTTTCCCAGTACATTATCAGAGTAACTTAAAACTCCAATATGTCATCATGACCAATTAAGAGAATTTTATCTTAAACTCCAAGATATCATCATGACACATTAAAATAATTTTATGTGCAACATCTTTAATTCCTTCAGAAGAGTGGGAAGAGACCCCCCCACTGAATTCCTACTGCAAAAGGCCCGATGACCCAATATTTTGTGAAGCTTTGACAGAAGGAAAGTATGCTACCTCTTCATAATTTCCATCCCCAAGAGTCAACTCAATAAGAGATCGTTCATAAGGGTGCAGATACTTTTTGTTTGGGAATTTCTCCACATAATGTTTCAATGGAACAGCCAATTCCTGATATCCAGAAAAGAATAAAATTCAGGTGACAGTTTGATAAGGTTTTGTTTCCATAATAATTTCTGAATGCAGTTGTTGTTAATAAGATGCAGGGAAGAACTTACTTTCATAAGTGCATCAAGTTGTTTAGCACCTCTGTTTCTCTCTCGTTTGGCAACATTGGCAATGCCTACGGTAAATGCAAACTAAATATCATGTCTTGCACCTGGTTCCATAAACCAAGCTTTGAGCTAATAGACATCTAGAGAATAATCATGTGCCAGTACTGTAACATAACAGAAATGACTGAAGAATACCCTTTGTTGGAGTGATCCTCTTTGCTTTTCTCAATGCCGAATAAAGAATATCAATTGATGGCATCACCATTGGTAGTTTTTGAAATGCACCGACAGTCTCAAGTTTCGACAAAGTTTTGTCCTACAAGTTAAAATTAGTAAGGAATTGAAATTTCACCTTGGTCAATAGAACATCACTGGTTAGGGATAACACTTGTTAAGGATCAGACATGAATGTGCAGTATCAAGAACTGGAATCAGTCAATATAGAAAACAGTCCAGAGATAAGAACTTAACACCCTTATCAAAGAGATAAAATTTCCTACAAAAGAAAAAAAGATCCAAACTGAAGAAAGTATCCTTAGTTGCAAAAGAAATCTGCAAGTTGCCACAACTTTAATGTCTCTTTCTCTTGGGAGCCTACAACCAACGATACCTTTTTGAGTGGATGATTCAGCAAAATCCAGATTTTAAACGGTTGGCTTAAATAGAATAACCCTGTTTTTAAACCTTTGTCTTGACAAATGGCAAAGCCTGATTTGGACAAAACTTATAAAGTAGTTGACACTTGACATAGGAGTAGAAAGTGAAGTGGACATGACCCTAAAGTTTGAGAGCCAACCAAATTGACATGCGGCAGATATAACCACTGGCATGAGAATTGTTTCCTCACTAGTAGTTAACGAAACTGGCACCCGTAATAATAAGACCCAAACAAGATAGCATATATTCAATCCTTTTTTGAGAAGTTGAGGTCTCACTTTTTCATAAAATCAAGCTTAGTTGCAAGTTTATCGAATTAGATCAGCACCACATTCTAATGTCAGTATAATCAAACCCAGTATGGACAATAATTGTAATACAAATTTAATTCTTTTATACACCCTAACCTATAAAAAGGTAAAAATAGAAATTGTTCAAATAAGATCAGATATTATTGAGAAGGAGGAAAATACCTCTGTTGGGACTTCCCTTCTGGCTTGGGTAATGGGTACATAACTTGCACTAGTAATTTCACATGTGATAGTCTGCATCTTCCTAAAAAATGACAGGGTAGCAGAAATTTCTGCTCCAGACACCAATAAAATCAGGCATAACCCAACAAAATTAACAATGAGAAGGGAGAATAACCCTGTTTAGGTTTTTCTTCGTGAGTGAGTGAAGAAATTATACATTTTTAATCTACCCATCTGTAACTAGATTTATACAAAACCAATAGCCAAGACTGAAATTGCGAGGAACAAATTACGGAAAATTCTAGCAATAACCAAATAACCCAAACCCCACAGAACACATATAATTCGAAAATATGTACATCGGGAGTTTAAAGAGTGATATGTGGACTTGTGTCTTCAAATTGACGTTTAAACCAACGAGAGACAGAAATTTGAGGTATTCACTGAAACAAATAATGTGGGTACTTCAGCATGAACCTATATTAACCGAAAATCGTATTGAACTCCAACAAGTCCAGAAGATCGCGTAAAAAAAATACAGAAAGGATATTTCCGCTGGCTATACAAAGGGCGTTTACTGAAGCAGTAGAAGGTGATAAAGTTTTGCGGGTTTGATAGAACATAAGCAAGATTTTCAGCCCATTTTCACACTTAACTAAGAAATCTCTATAACTAAAACTAAATAGTTAAATAAAGTAGAGTAATGAGTTAAGAGAACCTTTGGAAAGCCTGGAGCTTCTCAGAAAGTGTTGTGTAGAAGGAATTTGCCATACATGCAAGAGATTGGATGTCATCGTCTCTCTTTCTTTCTGTCTGTTTTCTTCCTTATGTGTTTATTGTTCAACCTGAGTGAGAGATTCTCTGCCGCCGGATTTCACCGGGTATCAAAAGCATTGGCAGGGTATTTTAGTGAAAGGCATTTCAACTTGACACTAGCCGAGACCTCGATTCCTTTTAGCGCATTCTTATAGCCGAGACCTCGATTCCTTTTAGCGCATTCTTATACAGGGGCGTTTTGGTATTTAGATGAAAGAACGAGGGGGTTTTGTATGATCCAACAGATATCGATACACTGTTGACACCGGATCAGTATCAATAAGAATATAGAATAGTGTTTTGTTTTAGGAATTTAATATTCAACGTTTTTTTTTCTTTTTTTTCTTTTTTTTGATTCATTTGTTTTGTTACTTGTCCAATTATGATAAAATTGAAACTTAAAATATTTTGTTGAAATTTTGTAAATAGGTAAAACCCAAGGACCTTTTTGCACATGTCAAGTTTCAATCGAAATAAAGCGAGCCAAGTGATAAAATTATACATTGAAAAATCTAGAGTGAAATAAACTATGAAGATATGGACAGCTACAGTACAAGGGATATACAAATATATATGGGAGGGTTAATGATTGATTTTAACTTTAGAATTTAACATGTAATATCCAGATGGTCAAAATTACTACATCACTCCTTTCCGCATGGCAAAACATGGTGCCAATTTGGAGATACCCTCTAGATTTGTGGATGTAAAAAAGGTTTGCAATGGTAAAATCGGGAAAGGTTATCTAGGGGAAGAGAAGAGAAAGGGATGGAGGCCCGTCCGTTGATTTCAATTGGAAGTATTAGTATATTACACAAACCATTCAGTATACAAGTTGTTGTATTTTTGTATAGAATTGAAGGTGGATGATTTTAGACCACAGACCTTTATTTGGTTGACAATACCCAAAAATCTTTTGCTTAACAAAAGAAGAGAAGAAGAACACTGCCCGACAATGCCCCAACACCCCTCAAACATTGCCAAGATTCATCCTTGGTCTCACTTTGGAGACCTTAACACCAAACTAAGAATGGCATCTCAATCCGCCAATCTTTACTTCCCTTCTACTTCATGAAACTCCCCAGACTAAATGAGATGTATTAGGATTGATTCGTCCTAAACTGAGTTCACTCCGTGTTCTGACACGAAAAATTGGTTGTTGCATGCCTAGACATCCCCTATTATACCTAAACCAGCCAAGTTGAATTGAGATGCATATGGGATGTGGTTGATGGATCCCAAATTCCAACCCCTAAATCTTAGTTCTTGTGTGGTATGAAGTGTAGGAGTAACTCAACTACAGTTAATTATGCGTCCAAATCCTCTCCTCCACGGCTCCCCGGCTCCCATCCCATCCAACCGTTGGAGGGGTGAGCCGGCTCAAACTCCAACCCCCTCCAACGGTTGGATGAGGTGGGAGCCGAGGAGCCGTGGAGGAGAGGATTCGGTTCCGTTAATTATTGGGATTATCTAAATGACACCTTTCTAATTGTATATGTTAACACCGACGATCAATGTCTATCAAATTACATAAAAGTCCAAAACCTCTTCCGTCTCAAATACCAAAATACCCATGTATATTGAGGGTTTTATGATAACCCAATAGCATCCCATGGAAGGGAATCAATGTCACATAGAAAGAGCTTTTTTTTTCTTTTTTTTTTTTTTTGTGTCCAAGGTAAAAAATCCGTTTTCAAATTTATTTAAAAGTTGACTTACCATTATGTTGTTTTCAAAAGGTATCATTGTCACTTATGTTTTTCAATTATACATGTGAAATGGCAAGACGAACTTACTCTCATTAATTAAAAGAAAAAGTCTGTTCCACTAAGATGGAAAAATATAAGGTTACAAATCATTTGACACCATAAAATTATATATTAAGCATAATCTCATGATCTTATTGTTAATTGTGAATACAATCAAGATTAAAGATTTTCTCACCATGCCTACCGAGTTTCAACTTAGAACTACAATCACCTTCCTAAATTAAGAAAGAATAGCAGAAGTACAGTACAACAAAAATTATAAGGACATTTTTAATAGCAAAATCCAATCTGAGAAGGCCATATTTGTTTCAGCTTGTTCACAAGGCTACTTGAACTCCAGTGTCATATGTAGCTCCGGCCTTCCATTCCTGTGGTATGTTGTTAACAGGAACTACCCATGTCTCATCTCCATCATCACTGCCACTTAAAAGCATCCTTATTGACAATTCCCCGGTTGGTGGTGGTGAAATCGTCCACACTGCTCCATGACTCCGATCTAACAGCTTGCATGAAAAATTTTGGGTCTGCAAACATCAAAAGATTGTTTAATACATGCATTTGTTTCAGGACTTTCACTCCAGATCCTAAGTCCTTTGTTAATTTACATGTATAACAAGGTTGGTCAGATGGTAAGAGGTGATTGGTTTGGAAGAACAAGTTATAGGATGCATGTCAAAGTTGTTTTAGAAACTAGTAGAGCAAGAAACAGTTCACCTCACAAAGCTGTACAGCAGTGATATCCTTGTTGCCTTGTTGATACCATATAACAAAGGCCAGGTAGTGTGGGTAGTTGCTGTTCTCATCAATCTTGATTGTTATATTATGGGTTGGGTAACTGCATGAAACACTGTGAAGGAAGCTCAAAGTGTTAGTAAGCAAAGAATACTTCCCTACTAGGATTTTCTTCAAGTTCTCATCCAAAAAATTATTTATGCATGGGTTCAGCCATATATTTAAGATTTGAAGTTGGTTCTAAAGGTGAAATTGGTGATAAGGGTAGGGTGTCAAAATTGGGTTCAAACCAAAAATCGAAATCGAACTAAATCGATTCAATCCGGATTAAACAAAAATTGAACTTTATTGGACCATAATTGGTGACCAAAGCTGATTGATAGATAAGTCCATACCAAACCAACCTAATAGGTCCAAACCAAAAGCGAAACCAAACCAGTTGATGATATATAGATCAACAAAAACCCAATTAAGTCAACTTTTTGTTAAATATATATGTAGAAAATCGAAACTGAAACAAAACTAGTCTGATAGAGGCCATTAAATCAACTTGTTACCTAATATACATATCGGAGACTGAAAACGGACCAATAATGGATCAATAAGAGCCCATTAAGCCAGCTTGAAAAAAACCCAAAACCTATTGGGCCATAATTGGGCTTGAATTGTACAAAATTGATTCTGAATCGGTCTGGACAGAAACCAGATCGAACCAACCCATGGACACACCCCTAGATAATGGTGTCGTATATGAAGCATAACAAAAAACCGAAACCAGATGATAAAATGGAACTGACCGAACCATTATTAGTCGGTTTGGTTTGGTTGGGATAGTGTAGGAAAATTTTAATTGGTTTGATTCAGTAGACCGTATTGATAACAAACCGATTTAACTAATAACAAATTACTAACCAAAACCGATAAAAACCAATTAAGAAACTAAACAAATTGTCTATGATATTATCCATATATACCAATTAATAATCGATATCGATTTTGGAAACTAGAACTGATTAATAATCGATCCGTTTCTGTTTGGATTCATTACATCATGAACCAATTAAGAACCGAACCAATAAACCAAAACCTAACCGACTTACCGTCTATATTGGATATCAACCACTCCCAGAGCCAGTAATGATGCACCTGCATCTGTGGTCTGACCCATCTTGCTGAAGGTGTGGTTGGTAAGTATAAAATCTGTGTGATCACTTGAGCCACTGTCTGTGATGACTACCGTCACTCCCTTGTCTGAACAGTACTTAGCATTGGTGCATCTCACCTGGTGCATGAAAGCAATAATTTAGTTTCTTATGACTCCATTAGTTTCCATGTAAAATGATTACATGGATAGAAAATAAATTTTTTTTTTCCATTATCACCTGATAGCAGGCACCACAGCCTACACCATCTCTATAGAGATCAGATGCTGCTGATACATCGCCACCGTTGATTGTTGCTCCAAATGATCCAAATTCACATGCACCAGCTGCAATTCAATAAGAAAAGATAAACTTAGAAATATAAATTCTATGTAATAATCACTAAAACTAGACTATGATCAAAGCAGTTTCAGGCTTTTGATTCTATTTTACTTTCTGTTCCTTTCTCATCAGAGCTTGAGTAGTAAGCTGCCCGTGATTGGGTAAAGCAGTCACTGCATGTTGAAGCATCAATCTGAGTTTTCCTGAGAAACAAACAGGCAAGGAGGAAAGCAACAAGCTTAAGAGAGAGATCCATATTAAGACAAAGTTGAGCGACAGAAGCAAAGAAGCAGGAATGAAAGAAGGTGGTGATGATGAAACACTCAAGGGCTTGCAGTATTTATAGTGAACTCAAGAGCACGCATTGTTTGGTTGTGATAAAAGTTGGACTTTGACATTCTTTTTGGAAAGATTTGGATGAAAAGAATTTTTTCATTGTGCAGATGGAAAATGATCTCAAGACTCTCCTCAGCAACCTTCTTAGACTAGAATAATTACTTGATAGAGAGATGTCGACTTTGTGCATAATTGCTTCTCTACTCCATTTTCTATTATATCTTTTCTTACTCAGTTTTAAAAATTTAGATAATAAGTTGAGTTATAATCATTTACTTAAGTAGTCTAAGATGATACATAGTTTGTGATATTATTATTCTAAGCTAGATCTCATAATTCATAGAATCTTTTAATAGTGGTGGCAAACGGAATGTCGACTACTCATTTAGGATGTGTTTGGTATGTATTCTTAGAATAGAGAATGCGGTCCTACCATAGAATGAGAATATGTTAAAGAATGAGGTATTTTCATTCTGAGGTTAAAATGCAGAATGGACAAAAATGCATCTTCTAGAATGGACCGTGTTCTTTTTATTATCTAAGAACGAGAAATATACCAAACACTGTTTTTGTAATCTCAGAATGTGTTCTTGACTTAGAATATATTAAAAGAATAGATAATCCATACCTAATATAGAATAAGAATGGGTTAAAGAGTGAAGCATTTCTGTTCTGGGCCCAAAATGTAGAATCGGAGTAAAGAGTTGGGTTCAAATAAGTCGAGTTTTGTAACACATTCCATGATCCAAGAATGAGAATATATACCAAACATGATTTTTGTCATATAAGAATGTATTCTTGACCTAGAATACATTCAAAGAAGGAGAACTGATTGACAACCCTAGGCAGATCTTACATGGTCAATTTTTGTAGTAATTCTCTATGTTACTTGTGGGCCTTGGTCCATATAAAGTATGAAACACTACCGCACATTGCATCTGTGGTCTGATTGCTAATTACATATTAAAAGAAGAAGGAAAAGAAGACCAAGGAAATGTTCAATTGATCACCAGGATTTTGGCACTAAGGTCTGAAATCATTGAAAGTGAATGTGAAAATTATGTTTGTTGCTTGAGATGGAAGGAAACAGAGGGGTGAGTTTGGCGGGTTTGCACTATGAAAGTGAAGTCCATGGTTGGCTTCCCTTAGCATTCTCAACATTAATAATATCAGGGCTTTGAAATTTTTGAGTATAAAAGGTAAACAGAAATACTCATATTTTTGTTAAACTATCCATCCTTTTGCCACTTTTGGCTACAAAAAATAGTAATTAACAAACTATATACATGGGCCTAGCTGTTATTTTAATTTTTTTTATTACTTTAATTAGTACATATTTAATTTAAAGTCCATTCTTGTCTTCCACCTCTTAATTCGAGAATTTAGTTAGGTAGGTTGGAGTCAGAAGGCCGACTTTTTTTTTTTTTTTTTGGTGAAAAATAAATTAATTATATAAGAAAACAGGGGGGAGCCGTGATATCGATTTTACAGAGATCCATTATCCATGGAGTGAAAACTGGCCAAGCAACCGTCCCTATATGAGTCCTTTTTTTGGAAGGCTTAAACAGAGGATGATGATGTCTAGGATGACATGGAAGTCCACATCAGAGATGACATGGATCCCACTTAAAAAAGTTCATCCCCCCAGCAAATTCCTTGAATTTTCCATCTAGTGTCATTGTCAAGTTGGTATGGATTGTTTTTTATTCCGTGAGCATTCCGGAGTATCTACCAACTTAGGATAAGGTCGGCTTAGGGGTCCCCTATCACGTTTAGGAAGAAAAATGAACATTAGAGATTGGCAACCAAAGTATCCTCTTGCCATTAATATTTTGCTCCACACCCAAAAAAATAAAATAAAAATAAAAAACCCTGTAACCAACGACTTAGTCCGATGCTGAAGCCAAATCAATATCGATACGGATCGGTGATACAATCAGTGAGTTTCAAACTCATTACCGATACCCAATATAAGCCTCGGTCAAAACTGATACAGCCAATCCGATACCAAATACTAAAACCTTACTTGTTACAAGGTCTACTCTTACATGATTTCGAGACTAATTTGGCTCTTCTAATTATCAATGAATTAAAAACAAGAAAATAGTAGGGAAAAGGTGGGATACATCATTTTGCCACTTAATCATATAACGGTTTTATGGTTGGGATACTTAGGCCATGTTTGATAATACTTCTATTCTGGATTCCTTATTTTTGTTTCAGAGTAAAATATTTTCACTAAAATTATTTTGGAGTAGAAACATATTTGCTAACGTTGTTTTGGAATGGATTGCAAAGTATCTTTGGAACAAAAACATGTTTGATAAACACACTGATATCTCGCCAATCAAAATCTAGAGAACTGGTGGTGGTGGTGGTGACGGTGGAGGTGGTGGTGGTAGTGGTGGCGGCAACGGCCAAGCATTCGTTTTGTGAAGAAAAGAAGAGTAGTGAGAGAGGAAAGCTTCATTTTTTACTTTTTTTTATTCTCCCAAAAAGTTGCTCCAAAACGTAAAAGCATATTTTTTATATTTCAAAAATTTGGATTCTAAAATCATTTTATGAATAGGTTCACTCCTTGGGAGCTGGAATCCAACATGGTTTATCAAATGTGATTTTACTCCAAAATGGTTCCCTCGGATTCGGAATCCATTAAATCCAGAATCTCAGGTGTTATTAAGTAGGACCTTAATTTTGCCATGTAGAAGGGTCAAATGGCCAACGCAAGTGTTGAATACCTAGGAGAGAGGGCAAGGATATGTCATTTGTCAAAATTCAGTTCTTAATACAATCAAATACCCTCATGTGTTTTACCATACATAAATTCCGTGTTATCCACGCATATTTACTGGTTCTCTGATAAGGCTCTGTTTGTTTTGATGTAAAATTTTACGTGTAACATTGTATATGTAATTTTATTTTTCAATGTTTGTTTTCAAGAGGTAAATTCAATGATCTCTAAGGGAGAGGGAAAATGAACTTCATATTTCTTTTATCTATTGAAAATATACATACATTGAAATTTTTTTTTTTTACTTATAAAATATTACATGTAACATTTTACGGTAAAATTTTACATCAAAATAAAGGGGAGCCTAAGTAGCGAAATTCTCTTAATTTTTCAATATTTTTCTTTGCTCCTTGGTAAATTCTGTTTAAACTGAAACTTGACATATGAGCTAGTTCTTTGAGGCCTCTCGCCCCATATCTCTACCACTTATATGGGAATATGCATTATGTAGGGTCTGTTCATAGTGATTAAAAGCTTTTTGAACATTGAGATTTTAATTTTTCAAGCTAAACAAATTTTTTTCCCGGTGTTGCCGTTGGTTTTCGCCCAGAGCTTCTGGTGGTGACATCTGTCAGTATGGAAGCAAATAGATAGTAGAGAGCGGGTTCAGAAACCCTATAGCCACTTCGATGCCTAAGTCAAAACCAGAAAGCACGCAAATGGAACTCGGAATATAGAGAATATAAGTTCCACTAGAGTGTGGTTTAAGCAATTATACAAAGAAAGAGAGAGAGAGAGAGAGAGAGAGAGAGTAAAAATTGGGATTCGGGTACCTTTATTCTGGAGTACATTTATAGAGAAGCATGAAGTGGAGTGATCTCCAACATGATCCAAGTGGTTACTGGTGATCAAGGGCATGTTCCGAATTCTACACCCACAGTTACGACAGTTGGATAAGGCATGCTGGTGCGTCTATCACTTAATCCCTTGGAAATGGAGGTTGTTTGAGGATCTGAGTGTTTTCTGGCTGTCGGATGATGATCCGCCGATGGCCTTTTTATAACTGCTCCTAGATCCGATCTCAAGGACTTTCTTAATGGTCAAAACATGGCTGATATGTGAGGTAGCCTCTTTTGTTGCAGTTATCTCACAGTTATCCCTAAGATCATGGGGATAACCTTCCTATTTAACTACCTGTTAAGGTAGCATCTGACAACAGGCTTATACGATGGTGTCACATGTCTCGTCTGGATTGGGGACTCATATTGGAAACGTGCCATCACTGGTTGGTTGCTTTATTATCTCTCCAATAGTTGTCCCTTGCTCTTCCGAGTTTACAAAAATTGGGGGATCACTATTGTCTTGAGTCTTGTCTTTGGCCGAGTCGAGTACTTGTGCTTAGGAGTTCGGGTTGGAACCTGGCGAACTCTTTTAACCTAAGGCAGTCGAGGCCTGTCAAGCCATGAATGGTTGTGTTTTTAGCTTTTTTGGGTTTTCTTGGTTTGTTCGAGAGCCACATTTGGGTTAGAAAAAAAATCTGACTGTTGCTTTCAAGATATCTCAGAAATATTCTTTGTGATCTTGCTGATCCTGGACATTATGGCTTCATTTAATGCGACAGACTCGTGGCTAATTGCGACTTGCCCCATTTAGCCATCGCTAGAATTTGTCAAAACGTCAGTATGTATCTTCATATAAATGTCTGTCATGTGATAATGCCAACCGGGTGAACTAAGGTGAGGAGGTTCCTCATAATGACACATTTTTGTTGATTGGATGTATTGTTGGATTTTTTAGATTTAAAAAACTAGAAGTTTCAAACTTTTGACTCTCTTTTATTTTTTTGGTTTTGGAGGGAAAATTTTCCACTTGTGTTTTTTGGTTGGCTTAGCTTGTAGGACTTCTTTTAGTCCTACATTTCTTGGAGAGATAGGATTGAGGAGATATATATATATTGTGTGACCTATAACATCTTGAGCCCTTAAATGAAAGGATGCGGGCCTGGCGGGGCTTGGGCGCGGGTCTATCCATTGGTCTATTTTTTTGAAGGGTATGTCTCTACGTATTTGAATACATAGAGGCATGACATATTTGAATGTGTACATTTATACCTATATAAATTCAAAGAAGTTTAATCTCAATCATTGATTTTTATGATCGTTGGGAAGATTAAATCTTGACCTTCTATTCAATTGACGCACCCATTCATCACAACTCGTTGGATGTATACAACTTTTCATCGCACCCATTGATTTGGGATTTCTTCTTCTATTAATAAGAAAAGAGTCTTAAAGCTTAAGGTTACAACAACAAGTTTAACCCATATAAAACTCTATCTCTTTCTCTCTCTCCTCCAACCTTACTCTGTTTTTAGTTATTGGAATCATTCTGTTTTTCCCTTGAGTATTGATTGTAACTGTCGGGATTCTAACGAAGACCATTTTTTGGAGTGCAACCTAAGTGGAAGAAGCTTCAACTTCGAGACCGTTTTATCTTGGGGATTAATCTCAAGAATTCTTTGCACATAAAGGGTGAATTAATCTTAAGGATAATGACTGGTGGCACGACTCAGCCCTATCTATTTTGCTAATCATAGTTCATAAATTTTGTAAGTAATCTACATTAAAAATTATTTTTTTTATATACTATTGAATATTATCAATATCTATTTTGTAACTCTGTGATAGTCTTAAACTTACTCTGGAATATACTTTTACTACATGTATGAACCCGTAGGAATACATCACATGTTTGAACTTGTCCGAACATCAAAGAGATGAGTCTATATGATCATCATCCCTGACATTGCATGACTTGTGGCCTATGAGGTAATGCCACGTGGCAGTACCTTTTAGTATCGAAGCATCGAAGCCATTGGGGAGGACAAAGAGAGGGCCATAAATACCCCTCCCTCATACTCTGTCTTCTTCACTTTTTTTTGTTTTGTTACTGTTATTCTATCGGAATATTTTCATAGATTCATGTTTTTTTTTCCAGTCAGGCAGTCATCACTTTCTTGCATTTGACCTTCTTTGTTGTTTACCAATAATTTGTCCTCCTTCTTTCCCTTCATATGAAAGAAATATTTGTGTAGGGTGATGACCTGAGCTGGGGTAGGTCTAAGAGACCTCCGCCAATTCTTAATCATGGCTCTGGGTCCAAAAAAAGTTTGGGAGAGGTGGCCGTGGTGAGACCCAAGGTTTAGACCAAAAAAGACTTCTCAAATCTTCAGGCTACCCCTATGCCTACACGACTTGTTAATGTTAGGGATACCGGTGAAACTTCAACTTCTGGGTTGACAGCTCTAGCTTTTGAAGACTTTGATCCTTCTATATTCTGGCTCTCCCGATCTGTGCCCGGTAAGTTTAACCAAGTTGGGGTCGAGGCCCTAATTAAGAAGTCATATTAGATTCTCGAAGAGATTAACCTTAGGGCTCCCCTTCCATCTGAGAGGTCTTGCACCTCCTCTTTCACTGAGATGGTGGTGTACAAAGAGATGTTCACCTTTGGATTTAGATTCCCGATTCACTGAGTGGCAGTGGAAACTTTGGAAATCCTAGAGCCAAGATCGAGGGCTTCCTTGATGGCTAACACGTGGCTGATATGTGAGATAACATTTTTCATTGTAGTTGTCTCGCGGTTATCCCCGAGATCATGGGGATAACTTTCCTATTTAACTGTCTGTCGAGGTGGCATTTGATAGTGGGCCCTAGGATGGTGTCACATGGCTCGTCTAGATTGGGACTCGTATTGAACAAGTGCCTATTTCTGGTTGGTTGCTTTATTATCTCTCCAACACTCGAAAATAGAATTTCAATGCTTATTCTAATACTCTTGCTATAATGGCCTCTAGTGGGAAACCTGCACACGGGCTATTAACTTAATAATAGAACATTTACTTCATAAGTGCGTCATTCTGCATATATTGTGAGGTCTCTCAATCACATGAATATATAATTCAATGTACTCAACAGTGCGTAACCCAGACATATGGATCATCGAAGGCACATTAAAAGCGATAATTTAAAATCATAAAATTCCCCTCTAAAGAAGCTAAACTATGTAAATCTATTCATGGGTGTCATTTAGTTGGAATCTTATTGACAAAGTAAAGTTAAACAAAAGCTCCCAAAAAGTTTTTTTTGTCCCAATACCCAATTATCTTAATTAGTCGAGATGATAATTAACAACTGTTTTCTGAATAAGTAACACTAACACCCTACTTTAGGGTGAAAAGCAATAAATAAAGGTAGACATAAAACGTTGTTTTAAGGAATACTTTTCTTTTTTGGGTAATGGTTTTAAGGAATACTATAAGACTAAAAGCACAGGAGCATGCAGCACCACTTAGGTATGGTGGTCTACCACCAAATTGTTCAGTGTTTGGTAACATGTTCCCCTTTATCCAAATGTTAA
Organism: Protea cynaroides; assembly: GCA_028583415.1. NCBI lineage: Eukaryota > Viridiplantae > Streptophyta > Magnoliopsida > Proteales > Proteaceae > Protea > Protea cynaroides. The sequence goes on from CM053274.1 coordinate 66,356,756, forward strand.
ACTATTTTTTTATTTTTTGGTAATAAGCAAATCTATTTATTAAAAACAGGGTTAACAGTAATATCTACACAATCTGACTCAGATAACCACGGAGTGGATAAGGGCCAACAAACCAATCCTGAAATGGCCAGAGCCCTCCTAGCAAGGGAATGCGCTAACACATTTACACCCCTTGAAACATGAGAGAAGGAGATAGTACCAACATTATTTTCAAGGACTCTAATATCATTCACAATTGTAGAAGTGAAAACATCTCCTCAGATGGAATTCTCAGTAAGCATTTTGACTACTTCTAAACAATCGGATTCCACCAAAACTTGGGTATATCCAAGATGAAGCGTACGAGAGAGTCCTTCCCAAATCGCAAGAGCTTCACTGGTAGCAATTAAGGGAAAAGAAATTGATTTAGATATAGCAAGTAGATTGTGACATGTAGAGTTACAAATTATAAACCAATACCACCTGAGTTTGCACTACCATTTGTCGCATCTGAGTTGACTTTGACCAAATGGAGGAGCAGACTAGGGTTGCAACAGGGCCAGGTTGGGCTGGGTTTTTCAAAACCCTAACCCTAACCCTGGCTATTTAAACTTAACCCTAACCTAGCCCAACTCTGTCAGGGTTAGAAAATATACAACTCTAACCTTGACCTTGGCAGGGTTGGGCCTAACCCTAACCTACCCTGATTGACCCTGACAGGGTCGGGTTGGACTGGATTAACCCTGATTAACCCTGATTTAGGGTTGGAATGACCCTGATTAGCCCATAAACATACAATAAATTGTCAAATAATATATATATAACAATTATAACTTAAAAATATAACAAACACAAATATATATATAGGGTCGGGCTGAGTTGGGCTCAACCCAGGGGGTCAACCCTAACCCAACCCAACCCTTCCAGGGTTAATCAAAATTTGAACCCTAACCCAACCCTATCAAGGTTTGGGCCGGGTTCAACCCTGCCAGGGTTCAGGGTGGGTTTGGACGGGTTCGGGTTGTCAGGGTAAAACTTGCACCCCTAGAGCAGACCATTAGCCAGCCAAGGATGGTTAATAGATTGAATAGACAAAAAACAATGGTCATTAGTAGTTGGGAAAACAGAAGCACAATATTCTTGCCAAACAATCTCCACCTTTCTGATCACCTCAATAGGAATCATACAAATATTATCAAAATAAAGAGCATTCCTAGCCCTCCATAAGTGCCAACACATAAAAGAGACATATGAAATAACTTTCCTACGATGAAATTTGGAAAGAGTACCAAAGGTGGAAACTTTCAAAAGCCACTGATGCAATGCAAAAGCCTCAAATTGAGGGATAACAAAAGCCATAGAAGATCCTAACCTGCATGCTCGGGCAAAGGAGCATTGAAGAAGGACATGTTGGATAGTTTCAGTTTCCACACCACATCTTCGACAAGTTTGATCCGTAGCAATATTTTGATGTGTAAGCGCGTCACGAACCCCAATACCACCTGTACAATATTTCCAGAGAAATTCTTTAATTTTTGATAAAGTTTTACAACTCCAAAAAATGTGAAGAGGAAGGTTGAGCAGAATTGGCTTCCTGGTTGATGTTAGATAGAAAATGGTAAATTGATTTGACCGAGACCTTATCTCTTTAGACTTCTTCCAAAAGAGCTCATCATCTCAGGGAAACCATGAGAGTGGAATGCTCAAAATGACTACAATCTCTTGAGGCTGAAATAATGAACAAATGACATCAGTCCTCCATGAATGAGAAATATGATCAATAAGATCAAAATCATATTTAAGGTTTGTCCAATGAGGTTTGGGGAAAATAATACAAAAACCCTTGATACTTGGAAGCCAATTGTCCTCTCAAATACGAATACGGGATCCATTGCCAACTTTCCAAACCATTCATTTGGAAAGGATATCTCTACCTTCAATTATGCTACACCATGCCCATGAAGGATTATGACCCAACTTCGCATGTAAAAAGTCAGTGTAAGGATAATAGATAGTTTTTAATCATCTGACCCAACATGCATCTGAATTGCAAAAAACTCTCCAGGCCAACTTTGCTAAAAGTGCTTGATTTGCTAAAAGTGCTTGAATTTGTAATAGAGGATCTCGAAGACCAAGTCCTCCATCCCCTTTGATAAACACAACCTATACCATGAAATCCAATAGATAGGATGTTTTGAATTACTTTTATTCCAATAAAAATTAATAGCAACCTTTCTAATGCTATATAGATGAGATTTAGGAAGCTTGAAATGAGAATAGACATAACTGGACATGGGAAGAACAATAGATTTAAGGAGTGTCTCTTTTCCCGCATTTGAAAGAAGAGTAGCCTTCCATTTCTGTAGTTTTGAAATTGTTCTTTCCAATTGATCAGCAAACAATTGGGATTTTGAGAGACCAAAATCAATAGGTAAACCCAAGTATTTTGGGGGATTCATTGTGTATGGAATTCTAAGCACCTTAGAAAACCAACACCTAAATTTCATTGGTGTATTTGGACTAAAGGTTAAAGAGGATTTCCTCAAATTAACCTTCTTCAAATGTTACACTATACTTTTAGACCAAAGCCTAGGAAGTAGGGATATAAAAGGATAATCGAAAATTTGCATCTATATTCATTTTGGGTATATATATATATATATATCCGTCACACCCCTTGAAGTTTATTTTAATCTTATCCACTCGCCATTGTTTGTGATAATATCCCTAACACCCTCTACTTTTTGAAAAGTTGTATCCGTCAGTAGGGCTAGGGCTGCAATAGGGCCGGGTTGGGTCGGGCTTTTCAAAACCCTAACCCTAACCCTAACCCTGACTATTTAAACTTAACCCTAACCCAACCCAACATTTCTAAGGTCAGAAAATGTACAACCCTAACCTTGACCCGACAAGATTGGGCCTATCCCTAACGTATCCTGATTGACCCTGACAAGGCTAGGTTGGGCCGGATTAACCCTGATTAACCTTGATTCAGGGTCGGATTGACCATGATTGGTCCTAAAACATACAACAATTTGTCAAATAACATACATATAACAATTATAACTTGAGACATATAACAAATACAAATATATATATATATATATATATATATATATATATATATATATATATATATATATATATATATATATATATATATATATATATATATATATATATATAGGGTCAAGTCGGGCCGGGCTCAACCCAAGGGATCAATCCTAACCCAACCCAACCCTATCAGGATTGATCAAAATTTGGACCCTAACCCAGCCCTGCCAGGGTTCGGGCCAGGTTCAACCCTGCCAGGGTTCAGGGCAGGTTTGGGCGGGTTCACGTTCTCAGGCACCCCTATCCATCATATCCCCTCTTTTAAGATATGTCCCTCAATGGATGACATGACACCGTTTTAATTTAATAAATGACAGAACTACTTCTTTCTTTTAATTTTTCCAACTTAAAATTTTATTTTCTTTATTTCATATTGGATATTAAATATTACATATTACCAAAATAAAGGATCTTCCCATTGGCAAAATCCTCCGGCAACCACGGCAGCTCCCACTCTTTCGATTCGCAAAATCTCAGGAGACTAGGGTCTACCACTCATCAGTCCTTTGAAAGATCGATCGGACTTCTTTATAATCAAGGCCTCGAAGACTACTTCAAGTACAAGACCCTCGAGAGCGAGCTCACCATCAAGGGCAAAGCAGACTTCAGTGGCCCAAATGATGAGGAGAAGAACATCTTCCGTCTCCCATGGTTGACGCTTTCAACTATCAAGGTCATATAAAAAATGCTGCTTGTTTCTTGGTCCTTGAGACCGCTGGTTTTGGCCGGAGTAGATTCATTATTACAGGGATTGATTATTCTTCCCATCTGGTGGTCTCTGATGGGATCGAAAATGTTCAGCAATCATCCGTTTTGTCATTGAAGCGGATCCTCTCATCAGAGAAGACCTGCAAGTAGACGTACGGGTTCTTCCCTGCACAAATCTTCAGGAAGTCCTAGTAGGTTATAACACCTATTGCATGACTGAGATTCAGAAAGAAATCAATGAAAATAGAACAATAAAATACAATTTACCCATGAAAAAGAAAAAGGAAAATGCACTGGCAATACAAGTGAGCACATAAAGGTTCAACATGGAATCAGAAGGAATGGAATTAAAGCGTGTTCGTTGCTGGGAACTTCATGTACCCGAGGAAAAGCAACAGAGGTATACATAATCGAAAATGTTCAGCAACCATCCATTTTGAAACTGATCGAGTGATTCTGCAACTATTGTTCTTGAGTCAGAGATGAGAGGAAAAAAGTTTGAGAAAAAAAAAAAAAAACTGAGGAAAAAGAATAAACGAAAAATAAAAAAAATCTCTAAAAGAAAATATAAAAATGAAATTGAAAAATATTGAAAATAAAAAAATCTTTTAGTAACTAAACAAGGTTTGGATGTCTTCAAGGAGTGTTAGGGATATTATTGAAAATAATTACGGGTGGGTGAGATTAAGATTAATTATAAGGGTGTGACAGATATTTTTCCATATATATATGGTTAGTGGTATCTAGATCCTAATTTAGATAATTCGAAATATTATCTATTTGATCTGAATAGATGGCAAAAATAAAAAATGACCAATGATTGTTGAAGAGATTTGGCAAGTTCTAAAAATGAGAAAAAAAAATCATAAAGGATAAAACGTTTGGGAGACAAGAGAGCAAATCATATCCAGGGAGGGGGGAAGAAGGTCCGACCAAGTTATACAGGTTTAAAAATCTAAACAAATAGTCAAAAATCCGAATTTGATTGGCATCAATTTCTGTTTAAGAGTATTTGTATCTAGATCTGATCACATTTAGATCCGTATCCATTAGTATCTGATCTGTTTACATTTTAACTAAAAAATCCACAAGAACAGAAATCATCACAAAGGACAGAGAACACATTCAGAAGAATAAATAAATGATATTAAAGAAAAAAAGCAAAATATGAATTAAAGTACTTAGAGCTAACTATTACCCTTGAGCATATTTCTTTATCTATGATACTCCAAAGAACCTACATTGGTCCTATTATGTGCCATAATTAATGACATGTACGTCTAGAACCTGTTCTTACTGGTTCTTGATGGAAATCGGATTAAGCCCGGACCTGTTTTGTACTCCCAAACAGAGTTGTAAGTGGATCCCCTTTTATAACCCCATATTGAGGTGGCGTTTCCCACTTGTTGCATGATACTCTCCCCCCCCCCCCCCCCCCCTCTCCCCACCCCCCTCTCTCTCTCTCTCTCTCTTTTTGGGTATATGAGTTTATCAAATGAGCATCCATCATTGTTCTGGAATTTTTGGAATGTGAATTTCTTTCAAAAGAAAAGCCCAACGACATCCCTATGCCTTCGTGACAAGGAGCTTTTGATTGTGAACTCGTATTGGAAACATGGGAAATTTCAAGTTTTCTTCGATTGGAGGATCTTAATAATAAAGTATATCTAATCTTTTTGTGTAATTAACATTTATATCAGAGTAAAGAACTAATAATTCTTGGCTTGTCGAAGGTTGCCAAAAAAATTATTGGAGTCTTGATGGGAACCCTAAGATGGACTTGGGTTTCCAGTAACCGTGCAGCCCAGGGAGTTGCATTCCAACCGTTGAGAGCACATCTATATATACACCAATACAATCCAACAGCCCTGCCATCGATCCAACCTCCTTTCCCCCTCCCTCCCCAAAAAATGATATCCTTCTTCCATTTTTTTTTCTTTAATAAAAGGAAGATTCCAAGATTCCATAGTGGTCCTCACCACATTTTTTGGTCATCAGGGTCGTCAGGGTCGTCAGGTCGTCGGAGGTGGCCTGCGGGTTAGTTGATCGGTGGCAGGTTGTATGGCCGTAGGTTGTTGCAAGGGGCTCTTGGGATTTCTAGGGGGGTTACGTTTTTTTTTATTATAATTATTTAATAAAGTAAATCATGATTAAAAAAGTGATAAGGATGGATTATAACCCATGCACCTCTTAAGAAGGTTTTAAAATAATTCACCAATCTCTTTTAAATAAAAAAAAAAAACAGAAGGGTAAAATACACAAACCTCTCCTATAAAACAGAATCAAGATTAATCAAAATCAACTCCGATTATCTCTGAGTCAAATTGGTTAATTCATTTGTGGTCACTTGAATGTGAGACATCCCTTGATTGGAAGTTGGAATAGACCAAGATTCAAGGTATCCGTGTCGCCACATGCCAAAACCAAGTTGATACCATGAATGATACATGATCGATATTATTAAAAAAAAATTTAAAAAAAGTATTAATCATGATTGAAATTGATACGAATCGATTCCGATGTGATGTCTAAGTACCTTACAGTCATTATCACAGGAAGGGTGAAGACGGATCCAAATCGTGTTCCTGCCGCCGATCTAAGGGAGCTGGCTTCAGTCTGGCCGCCTGCCAATACATTGGGGGGTGGCCCAACTGAAATCCGACCCTTGGCAGGCGGCAGGACCGCAGGAGAGGATTTGAATACGGGTGAAGACTAAGTTTAAGACTGTAAGGCATTTTGGTCTAAGAAGCAAGATACATGTCAAGGTCGACTGAGTTAGGGTGAGAAGCTAAACTTCTGACTACATGGATTAGCCACGTGTCAGCAAGACGCTTGGCACACTGTAATACCTATCTACCATGGCGCCATTTAACATTCCCTTCACGGCTTTCTCTTTCAAGTTTTAAACTAAATGTCTTCCCTAAATCACCATTTTGTCTCTCCTTTTATATTTCCAAAAAACCTGTTTTATAAAATTTTAGATTTTAAATTCTATGGATTCTGACTTTCAGGGAGTCATTTTGGAGTAAAATTGCGTTTGGTAAGCCTGGTTGGATTTGAGCTCCCAAAGAATGAACCATATTCAAATTGATTTCAGAATTCAAATTTTTGGAGTTAAAAAAAAATGCCTTTTGTTTTGAAACAATTTTTGGGAAAAGAAATAAAGTAAAATAAAAGTTCCCCTCTTTCATACTCACTTTTTCACAAAACAAAAGCTTGATAGTTGTTGCCGCCACCACCACGACCACCACCGCCACATCAACCACCTACCACCACCGCCACTACCACCCACCACCCACCACCCACCACCCACCACCACCACCGCCACTGCCACCGCCTACCAACCGCACCACCACCCTCCACCCTCCACCCTCCACCACCGCCATCACCCACCACCCACCACCCACCACCCACCACCCACCACCCACCAACCACGACTACCGCTCACCACCATCACCACCCACCACTACCACCACTATTTTTTTAGAATTCGATTGGGAGATAGTGTTTATCAAATATGTTTTTATTCCAAAGATACTCTAGAATCTATTCTAGAAATGTGTTATCAAACATGTTTTTACTCCCAAATAATCTTAGAGTAGCCTGAGGTAGATTATTTATTCTGAACTGGAATCCAGAATCTAAAAAAAAAGTTTAAACATGGCTTAAACGGTCCATGTTGGGCGAATGAAAAGTACAAACTCACCTTTTAATATATATATATATATATATATATATATATATATATATATATATATATTTGGGGAACAAGAATTTGTTCAAACATAACAAGACACCATATACCCTTTAAAACAATAATAAAATGTGATAAAAAATAATTTTAAAAGGATAATTGAATAAAATCACATTCAATACAAAAAGTAAAGATGAATTTATATAATAACAAAAAAATTAATTAAATTTATTAATGTAATGCTAAAAACGTAATTTAGCACAATCCCGATGCTCAACTCTCTCTTTTCCTTTTTTTTTTTCCCTCTCCATGCGAAGAGTCCATCGGTTGCAATCTATCTCAAACTCTCCATCGTTCTTCTTCTTTTCCCGTTTCTCTTTATTAATCTCTTTCGAACTCTCCATCGTTCTCTATATCTCGAACCTAGGGTTTCTCTCTCCTCTCCATCGTTCTCTATATCTCGAACCTAGGGTTTCTCTCTCCTTCGTTGGCTTTCCCCACTCCTTCCTCCCTCTCTCTCTCTCTCCATCACTCTCTAATCTGTTATTCTTCGTTCCCTCCTTCGTTTGCTTTCCCACTCCTTCCTCCCTCTCTCTATCTCTCTCCATCACTCTCTAATATGTTAACCTTCGTTCCCTCCACAGTCGAAGTTGTGATATGCTACAATTGATGCAGCGGCGTAATATCATGCGACGTCATCGGTTCTGCAACGCAACTGAGGTAAGAAATTAAAATTTCTCTCTCTCCAGTTTATAGTCTTCGTTTGATTATTCTCTTTAAGTTTATAGGTTTTCTGTCAGTTAGAATAAAGAAACTCATAAGTCCTAATTTTACTATATTATTCCCGAAAACCAATCCTCCCGTTGTTCATCCCATTGTCCCACACACCCACTACCCAATCTTCAATTTAAACCACCGTCTCATGGATATCACTTTGACCGCCCTAACTGAACCTTAAGCTCAGAAGAAGAGAGGGTATTGTACTGTCTGCATCAATATTCTTTGGTATCATGGATATCGCCTTAGCCCTCTCAGAAATTCCTTCGGTTACTGCAAATTCCGAAGGGGACGTTCTCTACATGTTGTAGAGGAGCTTGTTTAATCCGGATGTTGTCCTCCAGAGCTAGGATCCAACCCATGTCAATCCTTGCACTCAGTTTCATCACTTGCAATTAGGACAATCAGGTTAGCTTGATAAATTTTCTGGCCCACACTAATCCTTTCACTTGTTAATAATATATCAGGTTTTTTTAGTTGTAACTAACCTTGTTTCAAGTTACAACTACATGTTGTAAGAAAATCTTTCACCCTCAGATTTGCGTGATTTCCTCAAATGAATCCCTCAGTATGTGGTTTGTCAAATGGTTAGCTTGATCAATTTTGGTTTCTCATCTCTGTTCCAGTTCACCCTTCCCTAGCCAAAAAAAGCGGTTTCCATTTCTCAATGAATGATGCTGGCCACATAATATTTCTTTGGAGATGTAGTTTTAACCTACCAATATGATGCTTAGGATATAAATTAGTAACCATCAACCTCTCGCCAGAGCAAAGATTTATGGCTTCCACTAAATTGAGAAGTTGTATTATGCAGCAACAAAGATTTAGAGTCAAGTAGGATACATTGTACAATATCTAGAATTTGCTTTTCATAATTTGATCATGTTCCATAGTGTGCGAGCGTAGATAATCAGGAAAGAAATAAATGATAAGGAGCGGGATATGCTAGTCACAAAACTTAAGAAAAATATGCATCAGTAACATAAGTTTGATTTTTTTGACATTTACAGATCACTACTCATTCAGTAATTTCTGTAACATTTACTTCTTGTTCTACATAGCAATAACTTTTCCTTTATTTTTTTATTTTTTATTTTTTTTTACTCATAACTCATTAGCCTACATAGTGTACAGGAACATTTACTACTGTACACCATCTCATGGGGGTTTATAATCTTCATCTTTTACATTGCTTCACTTACTGGTTCAACCTATAAGTTGTACCTATCTTTTAGGCATGTCATCCAAGGTCTATTCTATAACTCATCCATTACAAGGTCTCTCTTATCCTATTTCTATTACTATTAATTCTTCTATTATCTTGTTCCAACACGGCAACACTTGGTGCAACCCCTGTTTTTTGGTTCAGTTATGGCTTGCTGAAACTGAATATTTCTGTCATTATTTATCTGTTTTGTCTTAAAATGATTTACGGGGTCCTGATGATGATCATATATCTGGATTACATGTTTTGTTTCTAGTTTTCTCACTACAGTTACTTATCAAACCTAATACTGCCTTATTATTGGTTTCTGGTCTAGATTGCATCTAAGGATCTTGGCAATTCTGATTCTGTAGTTTCAAAACTATCTGATTCTGTTTTAACAAGTTACAGCTTGTTTGCAGTTCTTGTCTACCAAAAACTACATTAAAATTCAGAGTTTTACTCCATTCTCTGATTTGATTGGCCTAGCAGTCCTTTAAATCTGATAGTTACATTTGATGTCAGAATTGAGCAGATTCTAGCCTTGGAAGAGAGGCCCAACATATTTGTAACCCAAACTGGCTTATTTCCGCATATATAACCCAACCCGAGAGTTATTTCTACTAAAATAAGCCCACTACTGTGATTGTCCTGTTTCAGGTGACATCCCTCCTTGTTGACATTAATTTCTTTGATGAAATGATGAATACTGGCCTCCAAGAAAATGAGGTGTTTATCAAGGAACTTCAGTTACTGGCCTCTTTGGATGTGCTAACCTATCATCAATGGATCTAAATTCCTAAGGGGCTGTTTGTTAAAACTTCAACTCTGAGATTCTTACTTCTGGTTCAAATTTCTATTCCAACTTCAAAAGGATTCAGGAGTATATGAGAGTAGAAACATGTTTGTTAATCTAATTTAGTCATGAACTCCAAAATGGTGTTGGTGGGTGGTGGATGGTGGCACTAGTGGTGAATGGTGATGGTTGGTGATGGTGGTGGTGGGTGGTGGGTGGGAGGTGGTGGTGAAGGTTGGTGTGGTGGTGGTGGGTGGTAATGGATGGTGATAGTTGGTGGAGGTGGGTGATAGTTGGTGGAGGTGGTGAGTGGTGGTGGCGGTGGTTGGTGGTTGGTGGTGGATGGTGGTGGCGGTGGTGGGTGGTTGGTGGTGGTGGTGACGGGGGGTGGTGGTGGTGGCGGTGGCAATGGTGGTGAGTGATAGTTGGTGGTGCTGGTGGGTGGTGGTGGTGGTGGTTGGTGGTTGGTGGTTGGTGGTGGTGGCCATAGCAGGTGGCAGTGGGTGGTAGTGGATGGTGGTGGTGGTGCGTGGTTGGTGGTGATGGCGACGGGGGGTGGGGGTGGTGGTGGTGGTAGGTGGTGGTGGCGGTGGTTGGTGGCGGTGGTGGTGGGTGATAGTTGGTGGTGGTGGTAGGTGGTGGTGGCGGTGGTTGGTGGCTGGTGGTGATGGCGATGGTAGGTGGTGGTGGTTGGTGACCGATGGCTGGTGGTGGTGGCGATGGTAGGTGGCGGTCGGTGGTGTTTGAGGATGGTGGTGGTGGTGGTGGTGGGTAGTGGTGGCGATGGGTGGTGGCAGTGTGGTGGTGGTGGTGGTGGTAGCAGTGGGTGGTGGAAGGTGGTGGCGGTGGTGGATGGTGGTTGGTGGCTGGTGGGTTGTTGTGGTGGTAGTGGTAGTTGGTGGTAGTAGTGGTGTGAGGTGATTTTTACTCCAAAATTGTGCTCTAAAGTCGAAAAGCATCTATTTGATACTTCAAAAAATTGGATTCTAGAGCTCATTTGGAGCCGGTTCACTCATGGATTCTCTAGAAATTCGAACCAGGTTATCAAATAGGTTTCTACTCCATTTATGTTCCAAAAGTCAGAATCCAACTTCTGGAGTGTTACCAAACACCCCCCTAAATGATCATCTATAAAAGATAAGCTTAACGTAGTTCCTCAGTGGAGGGTAACATGTGCTGATGACTTTGCATAGCATGTCTTGATTACTCATTTATTGTTGCCAATCTGAAATGGTAAAATGCACTCCTGTAAGGTTCATTGTTGAAGCCCATTCAGCTGTGTTGATGGTTATCATTGTTAATTATCTCCTCTATAGAATAGATTTTATCATGGAATATTCTTTTGTTCTCTTACTTCCATTTGATTTCGCTAACACATACAGAAAAAAAAGTGTTGTAAAGTTCCTGTGAAAGGTATGATGTACGTGAATATTCATAAAAAGGGGAAAAAAAGAGATAACACATGACCTATAAGAGCTTGTGAGCCTGAAAATTTGACTGTAAAACTACCATTTCACTCCATTTATTGATTTTCTATTTAATGTGAATTTGTTAATGTATGTGAGGTATATACGAGTCTAGCTCAAAGAGGTAGAGCACTTGGGGATTCCCCAAGAGGTGGTGGTTCGAATCCATCAAGACTCATTGATTTTCTTATGTCTTATTTTACAAATTCTTATGGCATGAGAGCAAATGCTAAATTGTTATGCTATGAGAATCACGGGTTATGATTTAGTCCCAGCTTCTTAATGTATGTGATGTACGTGTGAGTTTTGAGCTCAAATAAGTAGAGCACTTGAGGATTCCCGAAGAGATGGTTCAAATCCATCAAGACTCATTGATTTTCTTAATGTTCTAAATTATTAGGGTATGTATGCGAATGGTAATTACGAAGAAATCATACTTACAACCACGGTTGATAAAATTAATGAAATAATCAGTGTTTCAATTAATTCACCTAATTTCCACAATTTTATTATTTTTCCAAAATTATCTACTATGGATCTAGAAGAAATAGCCTAAAATAGCTTCTTCAAAAATATCTATCAATTAAACTAATGTTCATAAGTTTGACTTTGTGTCGACCATCACAGGGGATAAGATTGATTTATTCTAAAAATGCGCATGTTAATCAATTTTTTTTTTTTTTTTGGGTTGAATAGTCACTAATTAGAGTACGAGTATCACCTCTTATACAAAATTACTGTAGTATCATATCTTTGAACAACATGACGTAAGGTTGCCCAATCAGATGAACTTTGTCAAAAATTTATCAATAAGTCTAATTTTCACATGTTTCAAAAATCTATCTTTGAACAATATAATTTTTGTTTTTATTTTTTATTTTTTTTACCCTATATGGTACATAATCGAGAGAAAGTTGACTAAAAAACACACATTTGACCAAGAAAACAAAATATTCCGGACTTAATCAAATTATTCTTGTTTAAAACATAATATCACTATTATGCCCTAGATGACTATATTATTCTTTTTGGAACAATATAAGCTAAAGTTGACAAATCAGATGAAATAATCATAATTTTATCAAAATCTTTTCCATTTGACCTGTTTTCACAAGTTTGACTAAGATTTCCAAACTATTATAGAATACCTTTTATGGAACCCTCCCCCCTCCCCCATTTCCCTTCACCAAATTTTTTTATTGTAAACTGTACCTAACAATGCAATTGTGAAGAAGAAAACCCAAAAATATAATGTACGAACGAATATATTTGAAATATCATTTTTGTTTCATTGCAACTCAAACTAGGCTAGCCTTTCGTAGATCTGATCAAAATATCTTCTATTTTATTAACGTTATGTCCCAATTGGTCATGTATCACATCTTTTACCATTATAATTTAAGGTTGACAAATCAGGTGAACAACAGTAATTTAGATCAAAATCCCTATTGAGTGATCTAATTTCTACAAATATATTCCTAGTTTGACAATCTCTATTGTTGATGCTAAGAAAACAATAGCAGAGTCTTTGGGATTGGAATCTGAATAGGAATCTAGAATGGGTATACAATGAGCTACCATTCTGACCATCCAACTTTAGCAGGGTATCAGGGACTAAATTATAACCGTGGTTCTTGCAGCATGACAATTTGGCATTTGCACTCATGCCATAAGAATTTATAAAATGAGACATAAGAAAATTCAATGAATCTTGATGGATTTGAACCACCACTTCTTAAGGAATCCCCAAGTGCTCTACCTATTTGAACTAAAGACTCAAATATAAGAAAGCAAATAAGAGCAATTTTGATTAAATATCTAACTTAACAAATAAATGATATAACTGATCAGCAAATGAATGAGAAAATATATGACAAATTTGAGAAAAAGAATTCCTGAGTTGTATCAGTTTTTTCTACAACTTCCATCACATTTATGCTCCTCTACATATGAAAGGAAGAAGGGTATGCAAGTTGGAAAAGCCACAAAACATTACTGTTACAAAAAACATGAATGTCAAAAAAATAGACTGACTTTCAACTAACAAATTGAATATGAGGATGATTCTATCATGGATTAGGTAGCTCTGAAGAAATTCTCATTTTTTTTTCATGTTAAAATTAAAACATGTGTAACCAAGTTTACTCTATAAATACAGGTTAAGTACTCTTCTTTGAACCAATAATCACCATCCTTCTAGTCCCTATTTTTTCTGTGCTTTATTCTAACAGTGTTGGCAATAAAATCAAGTAATAATTTGCCTTAGGCATGTGGCTGTATTACTCCAGAGATTATTAACAAACAGTGCAGTATTACTCCACGTTTTATTGTCTTTGTATCTATGTATTTGACAGTCAACCTACAATGAGATTATTAATACTATACATTCTCTATTTTTCTTGCCTCGAATAAAATGAGATCCAAGCATGGAATAAAATCTCGGCGAGATCTCGCCCTTCTCGACAGTAGCCGAGACGAAAACAGGGTCGATAACCCTTTTTGTCTCTGCAGATGCATAATCTCACCGAGATCTCGGTAGATCTCGCCGAGATCTTAGTAAATCTCGCAATTTCTCGACGAGATCTCGGTAAATCTCACCGAGAAATTGCTTTTTGTTTTTTTTCCCTCTTTATAAAAGAGAAAACTCACTGTTCTTGGTCGAGAACTCGACCGAGAGTTGCTGTTTCCTCTTTTTTTGTTAGTTTTTGAAAATTTTCTTATTTCTTCCTCATTTTTTCTTTGTTTGGACTTTCAACTTGCAACGGGTGGTGCTTCGGACTACGGGGATTGTTGTGGGAGTTTCATATCAACTGTTGAAGGTTAGATTCTTGCTTAAAAATGAGCTTTTTAAATGAGACTATGAGAGAGGAAAAAAATTAGTAGAATCTGATAAAATATTTATATACATGAGCCCGATCTACGAGACTATGGGATCATTCAGTATTGAACATTTGAATTATGATGTAATGATTTATAATGAAGTGTTATTTTGTTTCTCTTTCCCCCAATGCATTATGTTATTGTCTCATTTGCCATATTTGATTGAATATAATAGTCAATATTAGCCTAAGTTTACAACAGACTTCAGCGTTGACTGCCAAAACATGCCTGTAAACCCAAACAACCACAAAGAGTCATACCTAACCTAACCTATAGCAAGAGTAGTGCTAAGCGAATGCCTGCATTGATTGACTTCAGCAGGTCAAACGAAGAAGGAAATATCACAGAAGAACGAAAGGACCAATTTCAGGCCCCGGGGCCGGAATGTGGTAGGGCGAACGCGTCCCACGCTCGATTCTCGAGATTCATGGGCCGTCTCGCGAAGATCTTCGATCCGAACCTTCGCCACTATTCCAGTATTCCATTTCCATTACTGGAATAGGTGTTGGCCCCATAAGTAAGTACTGTGACGAAGCGGCTGTTGGCTTTTTTCCTTAGTAGCGTTGACAAAGAAGAACAGCCGATTAAAAGACAGCGAATCTTTTTTTTTATATCTTTTTATTTTTATTTTTATTTTAAACATATAGGCCAGCTTGACAATTTCATTGCCTCTTGATCTGAGGTGCGAAGAGAAACATCTTTTTTTTTTATATTTTTACAATTTTACGCTCTAAATGTGTTTATGTATGTAAAAATGATGTTCCCCTGAAGTTGGAGACCTAAAAAATATATTTTGGCCACCGAGACAGCCTTTTCAAGCTGTCTCGGACAAAATACAATGTCTCGCCGGCGAGATCTCGATTTCGGAGGAGGCCGAGACTCCTCCGAAACCCGAGATTTTAAACCTTGGATCCAAGGGGAGGCCTACGGATTCAAAGCTGCTAAGAAAAGGTTAGTCAATAGCATAGCTCTTTCTTTCCCAGGTCTCCTTCTGAAGGCCTTTCTTCGAAAGCCTAATTCGGTAGGGCCAGAGCTCTTTGTTTGCATCCCCACACAACAATAGTTTGGTGTTTAATTTTATGGACCAATGAAACACCTATGGCTTGGAGGAGCAGGATGACATTAAACATCCGAAAAGTCTTGCTCTTCGTTATACAATTCAAAATCATCTGGGCTCTACCAGCAGATTAGATGGAGGTGAAATGTAGCCATCTTACTCCCAAGCAGACACTGCAAATAAACAAACATAAGGATCACTCAAATATAGGAAAATTTAAATCACCATCACTTAATATAAATAACTAAAGCTATAAAAAATTAAATGACCGAGGTCAACTATAGTGATCAATCACCCAAGCTCAACAGGACTCAAATGTCAATCCACTAGCTCAAGTAGCTTACAGGGGATCATGTTGATGTCAATCTAATTCCACTCCTCCATTATGGATCCTACATAACATTTCTTAACAAAACATCCACAACTAGATGTAGAGAAGATACCTTCCTCCTCCTCTCTCTCTTTCTCTCTCTCTTTTTTTATTTTTATTTTTTTTAATATATATAAAGGGGGGGTGGGGGGTTTATGTTTATATGCCCTACCAGAACATCTTCACAAGATAAAAATAGCAAGCTGAGTTAAACAATATTGAATATTTTCATCCAGGCCATTACCTGATTTTCTTCTTTACCACAAGGACTATGATATAAGATTGGATGGAAAAACCTGATACTGAGACTGAAATTAGAATCTGCGGATCCTACAACATGAATGACCACATTTACATATAAAATAGAAACCCATAGCATTTGTAGTTAATAGACAGCATAATCCCTCATCTACCGAGGAAAGATGTTTCCGACACTACCAAGAGAGAAGGGGGAGGTTCTAAAAAGATAACCAGTCAGAGCAATAGAAAAATAAATCAAACTAGTGGCAACCAACTAAGCAAGACAAGGAATGATGAATAAAACCCACATTCTAAGTTTCACCCATGTGCTTAGCCTATGATTTAACAATAGTGCATAACTAATGTGTCCCAACTACTTCCACTGGCTAAGCAAAATAAGGATTAAGGTATGGCGCACACAGTCTCAGCAGCATCCATGTCTTTTAACTTGATTTAACTATAATTCATACATAACTAATGTGTTCTGACAACTTCTAGAGCCAATAAAGGCTATTCACATTATTTTCACTTTACTTTTCCAGATCTCCAAGGTAAATCAAACCTTCCTCTGTTTGATTCCACAAATTGAAGGACTGACTCAGTAAGAGATATATATTGAAGAAAATTAAAGAAACATAATTAAAGATATAATTATGGCAGATGAGTGCTCACTTCCAGCACTGGGGGCTGAAACCCATGATGGAGGAGGCCAGAAAAACTTTGAATGACCTGGATAAGAAGCTAAAGGTCCGATGCAACCATTCTACATAGGTTTTGCTTTTTAGGAAGTTGAGCAGCTGAACTGCAGAACTGGGATAACTATCCCCACTTAGGTTGGCAAAAAGACTGTTATATTGGTTAAGAAGTAGTGATTACCATAAATAATATCCACACTTCCTAAATTCTAAAAACAAAACCCAAACATAGCTCTTTCGTCCAATGACAATCACTGTCAATGAGACTACCGCACTAGTGAGTAGTGATTACTGAGTGTTGGGGAGAGATTTCCCAAAATTTTTCTCCAGATTTCCCAAATTGTCTTTTTATGAATAATTTCCCAAGCTTGGACTTGTGCTCAAGTGGTAGCTTCCCATGATGATAGAATCAAAGAAAGGAACACAAAAATTGTACCATGGCTTAAACAATAGCATCAAAACAAGAACTGGGAATTCCTAAGAAACAAGTATAGCTCAGGGTTGACAAATAGAAGAAAGAAAAGACCTAGAACATGAAATATATTTTATTCTCATAGTTCCAAATCTTCCACGACCAATAAAGTCAAATAAATAGACTTAGAGAAACTCTCAGCCTGCTGCCAATATAAGAAACAAAAGTTTCATCAGAATGCCTCAAATGAAGACACCAACTATATATACTAAAGAGTGAATATAAAATATACACTGTAGTAATCTCTCATTAGCTCACAGAAGGCTGTTTGCACAAATAGAAAACAAAATACTGGTTTGTTTTTGCATGTCTTTGGTGTCATTTAGAAGTGGCCCATCAGCACATACTCTGCAAAGATATTACAATGTATGTCATAGAATTCCCGAAAATTAAATCACTTCAATTAATCTCGAAAATTAAGATATGGAGCTAAAGAAGGTATGGATAGATGCACCTTTCTTCCCCAATGAATAACAGAATACTGGAACAAAAAGGACATATATCAAACACTATCAATCCATCTTTAACCGGAGACTCATCCAAGTCTTTCTAGCTAAAGAAACAAGATCCAGACCAGCTTATAAAGAAAATTCCAATTTATTGCAGGGAAAAACATATACTGTTCCATTTAAATAGACAGATCAAACACATATATTGGATCCTTAACATCTACAGGACATGGAAAAATCTCCAACATTGGGACTTTGATCCCCAGAGTTTGACGCCATTGAAAGTAGTATAACAACTCCTCACTCCAAGACAAAAGCAAGCACAAGTAGTTGGAAGCACAAATCAGAAGCAGAGAAAATGCCTCAATTTAATGTGGGAACAAATAATCGAAGACAAAAACAAATTATGCTATGAACACTTTGAAAATCAATAAAAAAAAAATACTAATTCATCACTAAACAGTATCTCGCACCAACCATAGAAATCAAAACTACAGATATCCATACATTTACCTAAGAAGCACACACGGACACATACGCGTGCAGACAAGAAGCCATGAGAACCATAATCGACCGAACTTAGAAACACAATACAGTCTGATTACAGTCTTGTTTGGTGGAGAGAGAGAGATTCTGATTTCCTAGCTCAGATGCAGAGTCTGATGAATCGACCACAGCACCGTATTGCGCCGCTGCTTCAGTTGCAGAGTCCGATAACTCTGAACAGTCCTACCGTCGCGGTGAATGAGGGTTATGGATGAGCGGTAAAGGGGATGATTTCCAGGTTAGCTTCTCCACCGGACGAGAGAGATGGGTAAGGAAGAAATAGTATGGTATGAAAAGACACAAGTGTCCTTTTAAATGTCAAATTACAATATAATAATGAGATTTAAATAAAAAAATAGAATGTCTACTTTGCCCTTACCTAATATCCTTTTACATTAGTTTTCTTATTGTGTTATGGTCTTTTCACTATATTGTTATTTTTCCAATATAACAAACAAAACAAGTTTGTTACATTAACAACAACCCTTTCTCTCTCTCTCTCTCTCTCTCTCTCTCTCTCTCTCTCTCTCTCTCTATATATATATATATATATATATATATATATATATATATATATATATATATATATATATATGAAAAACGTTATTGTATCAAAGGTTTATTATTTTTCTAAACGTAACAATGAATCTATTTTGCCACATGGGTAGATGATGTTTCGATTCCAACAGTTGGATAGAAAGAATATGGTCTAGATTATCCACATGTCGAATTTCAAACTCTAATTCAATCAAATACCCCTTATGTATTGGCATACATCCCGTGTATGTCCATGCATATGTACGAGTACTCTAAACATTACTATAATACTACTAAAATTTGAATGGGTTAAATTAAAAAAATAATAAAAATGAATGGGCAAGATTTATTTACGTTTCTAAACATAATAAACCTTTGTTACAATAACAACAACTATATATATATATATATATATATATATATATATATATATATATATATATATATATATTGGTAGAATTTTTTTAATACAATACTCATGGTTTTAGCTGATGTTGACTTGTTAGATGATTTTGGAAAATGATTTTCTGTCTGAATGTGTAGTACTTGCCCCAACATAGCAAGGATCAATACGAGTGCACACATAATACAACCAGTAGGGGCAGGATAATCATTTCACCCCTTTTGCCTTTGGACACAGGTACATATTGCCAGACAAGAATCTTTTTCCCAATAGATAAATATGGAAAAGGATCTTTGGTGTACTTTGGAGGCTGCTTTGAATTCAATTATTTAATAGATTGACCTATCCCATTGCCAAACAAGAATCGTTTTAGCTGATGTTGATTTGTTAGATAATTTTGGAAAAGGATTTTCTATCTAATTGTGTGGTGCTTGCCCCTACATAGCAAGATCAGTGGGAGTGCACATCGCACATATAATACAACTAATAGGGGTAGGATAGTCATTTTACTTTTCTTGTGTTTGGACGCAGGTACACATTGTCAAACAAGAATCTTTTTACCAATGGGTAAATATAGAAAAGGATCTTTGGTATACCATGGAGGCTCCTTTGGATTCAATTATTTAATAGTTTGACCTATCCCAATATTTTTTGGAAATTTGTATGGAACCCGATCCAATTATCTTAATTCTTGCAAAGGTTTTTTATATTAATGTCTACTTAAGAAGGCCTTTCTCTATGATTTATCACATTTTGCCATGTGGTAAAGTGATGTGGAAATTCTAATCATTAATATTTAGGGTCGGGTTTGAGTATTTCTCAAATTTCTAAATCAAATTTAACTAGGGCTGCAACAGGGCCGGGTTGGGTCGGGTTTTTCAAAACCCTAATCCTAACCCTGACTATTGAAACTTAACCCTAACCCAGCCCAACCCTGTTAGGGTCAGAAAATGTACAATCCTAACCCTGACCCTGACAGAGTTGGGCCTAACCCTAACCTGCCCTGATTGACCCTGACAGGGCCGGGTTGAGCCAGGTCAACCCTGATTAACCCTGATTCAGGGTTTGATTGACCCTGATATTGACCCCCAATTGACCCTAAACATACAACAAATTATCAAATAACAATTACAACTTAAAACATATGACAAATACAAGCAACCTATGATATTCTTTTAAGAACCTAACAAATACAAACCAAATCAGTTTAAGTGTTTAACAAGGAACAAATACAAATCATACATATATTTATAAATATATTCAAATATATACAGGGTCGGATTGGGCCGGGTTCAACCCAGGGGGTCAACCCTAACCCAGCCCAATCCTACCAGGGTTCATATAAAATTGAACCCTAACCCAGTCCTGTCAGGGTTCGGGCCGGGTTCAACCCTGCCAGGGTTCAGGGCGGGCCTGGGCGGGTTTGGATTGTCAGGGTAAAACTTACACCCCTAAATTTAACAATGTAGTACCCATGTACTGATATTTTTATTTATATATTCAATCATTTCTCAAAATTTTCAATTATTTGATATTTTTTTTTTCTATTTAGATGTGTGTAAAAAATATTCAAAAGTTTTATTCAAGGGAAATTCTACTTGTAACAGGAGTCTTATCACCACTAGATTTGCATCAGTCCCTAAATGAAATATTAAAATTAATCCCATATATCTTGAGTTTCCCATGATGATTCCATTTAATGCATACTCATTGGGTTGTTACAAGTCTAAATGTAACTCTTGTTACATTTAAACTTACCCTTTATTTAATTAAGGACCTCGTTTATATATGTGGGTCGAACACATGCATTAGACCCTTTGTCTAGTAAGAGGGTATAGATTTGGTATTACATAGTATTGGATCCATATCCTCTCCTCCCAGAGGTTTGGAAGGAGAGACGGCAATCCCATTGGATGATCGACACTTAAAACTATAGTGAATCTGAGCCCCATATGTCGGCCATCTAATGAGATTACCTCCTCTCCTCCCAAACTTCAAGGGAAGAGAGGATTTAGATACATAGTATCATTCTCTTTTTTTTTTTTTTTTTTTTTTTTTTTTTTTTATATGCTTCCTTCTCTTTTTTCTGTCTCTGCCTTTTGACGGTGGAACCATAACCGTACACCGGTATGTGTGCATGACAGTCCACAAAACCTTTTGCCTTTAATTAGGTAGTCAATTTTTGTTTTTGACTAAAATGTGCATGATTGTGCCCCTAGGAAGACTTTCCTAAGTCGACTGTATAGGAACCAAAGCCCTTAATTCACTTATCAAGTATCAAACCTCCAAAGGAATTGTTAAATTATTCTTTTTTTTTTTCTTGGAAAAACAGAATTTTATTAGCTAGGAGCCAAAGAGGAACTCCGACGGTCGAAGTTTATGTTGGGAAAAATCCACATCCCTAGATTGGTTTTGATGATAACAAGCATTAGAAGATAAACTAATATCTTCTTAGTGTCAATTCACCCCATCACTCAAGCTAAAATTCACATAAGATGTGCAAGTCAATATATAGATGATCAAATTGAGGACCAAATCAATAAGTTGATCTTGATTCATCTAAAAAAAAAAAGTCAATAAATTGACATTGTATTTAATAATCGAATATTATATATATAATGTAAGTTTCTAATAAAAGCAAATTTTTTTTATCTCTTTTGGTTTGATATTCGTATCCCTCCAAAGTTTTGTTTTTTGAATTTGTTTTTAGTAGAGTTGTGAATCTCAAAGTTTGTACTTTTAGGATTAGTACCTATTCTAGTAAAGGTACCTATGCATAATAGACACCTATTCACATATAGGCATGTGAAGAGACACCTTTTTCATAGAAAAAGATATGTCTTCACAAAGAGAAGTGATGAAGAGGTACTTGCATTCTATAAACACTCTACCAATTTCAATTCTACGTTAATGTTTTTTCAAAAGAGAAAAATCCTAATTTTTCATTCTATTTTTAGACTTTGTGAGCATTTCTTTTTTACTCTTTTTGTAATCACATTTAGGTGTGTAACCTTATGTGATTTGAGAGTTGTTTTATCTTGGAGGTATAAAGGTATGAAACCCGGATTGCACTTATAAGGGGCATTTAAAAACCTTAAGGAGAGTATTTTGATACGATTCAACTCTACTATTGTTCTCGTTTCTTCATCAACTTGTTCGTGTTGCTTCATTAAGTGGATAGATCTCAAATTTTTGATTCAAAAGAAGATAAGTCTTGACTCATTAAGTTAATTCATCTTAATTAGTTATAACAATCCTAAGGTTTTTAAATATATTGTGAGTTGATGACAATGGATGATAAAGTTGGAACTACCAATTCTTCAAATACCGTTACCCTTCCACCAACTATGAATAAAGTGAATGTGGTTACGAAATTTGATAAGATTGAACCATTTGGAGGCTATAACTTCAAAAGGTGGAAACAGATGGTTTTGTTTGCCTTAACTCAAATTAGGGTTGCCTTTGCTTTAATGGACCCTAAACCCCCTCAATCGGATGATCCTGAGTTGGATTTAAAGCGATTAACATAGATTGAAGTCGATTTTTAATGCAAGAACCGTATACTGAATGCTTTGACAAATGATCTCTATAGTGTTTATAATTCTCTCGAATATGCTCATTTAATTTGGAATGCCTTGGATAAGAAGTATGCTCTTGATGATGCTAGAACTAAGAAGTATGTTGTTGGTAATTTTTTAAATTTAATATGCATGATGGAGAGAGCATTTCATCTCAAATTGATAAGTTTCAAATATTAGTTGGAAAATTGGCTAAAGAGAATATGGTACTTCCTGATGCTTTTGTGACTAGTGCTTTGATTGAGAAACTTCCAACCTCTGGGGATTCATTCAAACTTGATATGAAACATAAGAGGAAGGAATGGACTTTCGAGCAAGTTGTAGTTCGGATTAAAATTGAAGAATGGAATCGTGTTAAAGACAAAGTTGCCAAAGGCGAGGAGTTTGGACAACTCAAAGCCAATATTGTTGAAAATAAAAAGTTTAAAAAGGGATTCCATGTTAAGAAAGACAAGGAGTTCAAAAAGAAGAAGGACAATTGTTTCTTTTGCGGTAAACTGGTCACTTCAAGAAGGATGCCGAAAAATGAAGAATTCTGATAAAGCGAGGGCAAATCTCATTGAAGCTAACATTTTTGCTGCTATGATCACTGAAGTACGTTTGGTTGATAATCCAGCGGATTGGGTAATTGACACTGGTGCTACTAGGCACATATGTGGAGACCGGAATTCTTTCTTTAAGTATTCCATTATTGACTCCAAAAAGAAAGTTTTCATGAAAAACTCTCAAACTTCAAGTATGGTTGGCAAGGGGCAAATTACTTTGAAGCTTACTTCGGGGAAGAGGTTGGTCTTAAAGGATGTTCTTCATGTGCTAGAGATTCGACGTAATCTGGTTTTGGGATCATTACTCAACAAAGCTGGGATGAATATGTCATTTGAGTCAGATAAATGTGTTCTTCTAAAAAATGATGTGTTTATTGGTAAAGGTTATCTTAATGATGGTTTATTTATATGAAGTGTTAAAAGGCGAGCCTAGTGCTTCTTCTGTTTATTTTGTTGAATCTTATGATCTATGGCATAGTAGATTAGGACACTGTAATGCACCATATATCACTCGATCAAGGAATTTCAAACGAAACAGACCTTATTCGCTCTGCTGAACGAACGAGCCTAAATGGAGGGTCAGACCATCGAGGGAGAATAGCTAGGCTTTACGACTTTCGTGTTCTAACTATTCCTTTCCTTCTTTACTGACCTACCTAAAGGCAGCCTTGCCTACTCCGTATGACGCTTTTAATTATGTAATTTAGGTCTCATAAATACTAAGTTCGAATCCTCTTTAAACAAATGTCCCATTTGAGTAGAGGCTAAATTTATCAAAAAGTCTCACAAATCCGTGGAAAGACAAAGTGGTATTCTCGATTTAATACATAATGACTTATGTGATTTCAAATCATATTAATCAAGAGGTGGAAAAAAGTATGTTATAACCTTTATTGATGATTAGTCTAGATTCACTTGGATTTATCTCCTTAAGTCGAGACTAAAAATATTTTTATGTCTTTTAAAGCACAAGTTGAGAATCAAATAGGAAGAAAAATTAAGAGACTAAGAACTGTTAGAGGTACAGAATATGTATGGAACTTCAAATCTCATAAAATTTTGTGAAGAAAATGGAATTATACATGAGGTGACAACCCCTTATCAACTTGAGTCTTATAGGGTGGCTGAAAGGAAAAAACCAAACTTTAAAAGAGATGATGAATGCAATGCTTATAAGTTTGGTAGCACCACTTGACATATGAGGGGAAGCTATTCTTTCGGCTTGTTATATACTTAATAGAGTACCTCATAAAAAGACTAGAAGAATACCTTTTGATTTATGGTATGAATACAAACCAAGTTTAAAACACTTAAAGACATGGGGTTGTTTGGCAAAGGTATTAATACCTGAACCTAAGAAAAGAAAAATAAGTCCTAAAACTTGTGATTGTATATTTATAGGTTATGCAGCCCATAGCACAGCTTATCGGTTTATAGTTATTAAATCCATAGATGGTGTGTATGAAGAAAATTCTATTATTGAGTCTAGAGATGCAGAGTTTTTTGAAAATATTTTCCCTTATAAATTAGGTTTACTATCTAATAAGGTAAATGATGATGAATTCGTATTAGATAAAGAAATATAAAGAAATAGTATTACCATACTTGAAGGATCAAGTACATCAATCCCTGATGATGAAAGTCAAATTAGGAAAAGTAAAAGATAGAAAAATGCCACGTATCAAGAAGATGATTGGCTTGTTTATCTCATAGACAAAGATCCTTTTACTTACTTAGAGGTTGTTACATCTCCTGATGCTGTTTTTTGGAAAGAGACCATTAAAATTGAACTAGACTCAATTTTTTTCAATCATACTTGGGAATTAGTAGATTTACCTCAAGGTTCTAAAGTGCTAGACACAAAATGGATATTTCGAAAGAAACTGAAAGCGGATGGATCTCTCGACAAATTTAAAGCTAGACTTGTTGTAAAAGGTTTTATACAAAAGAAAGACCTTGATTATTTTGACACTTTTACACCAGTAGCTAGAATCACTGCTATTAGGGTTATGATTGCTATAGCATCTATATATAAGTTGGAAATACACCAAATGGATGTGAAAACAACATTTCTAAATGGTAATTTAGAGGAAGAAATATATATAAAACAATTGAAAGGTTGTATTGTACCTGGAAAGGAACTCAAGGTATGTAAACTTGTAAAATCTTTATATGGACTCAAACAAGCCCCAAAACAGTGGTATGAAAAATTATATTAAGTACTTTTGTCAAGTGGGTTCCATGTAAATGATTTAGAAAGATGTTTATATAGTAAGTTTCATCAAGGAAAATGTATCTTCATTATACTTTATGTGGATGATATGTTGATCATGAGAACAAACTTAAAAATTGTTAAGCAAACTAAAAATCTTTTAATGTCTAAGTTTGATACAAAATATTTAGGTGAGGCTGATGTGATTCTTGGCATTAAGATCATTAGAAAGAAAAGTGAGATTATATTATCTCAGGCCCACTATGTTGAGAACATGCTTAAAAAATATGGTTACTATGATGTTCAACCTATTAAAACACCTTTGGATGTTAGATGTCGCTTAAAGAAACATGTGGGCGAAGCAGTTTCTCAAAAGAGATATTCTCAAATAATTAGTTCAGTTTCATATTTGATGAACTGTACTAGGTCTGATATTGCATTGGCAATAAGAAAGTTGAGTCAATACACTCATAATCATAGTATAGAACATTGGAATGCCTTAGACAGACTATTAAGGTATTTGAAGGGTACAATAAATTATGCTCTACAATATACTGGAAACCCGACTGTACTAGAAGGATATTGTGATGCTAATTGGATTTCGGATATAAACGAATTATTAGCAACTAGTAGATATGTTTTTGCATTAGGAGGTGGAGCGATTTCTTGAAAATCTGTAAAACAATCCTATGGTACAAGCTCTACCATGGAAGCAAAATTTGTGGCTTTAGAGAAAGCCGAAACTGAAGCGAATGGCTTCGAAATTTGGTAGCAAATATACCATTGTGGCCAAAGCCAGTGCCTTCTATATCCTTGCATTGTGATAGTCAGGCAGCAATTGCAAAAGCTAAACACAAAGTATACAACGATAAATGGAGACACATCCGGTTAAGACACAATCTTGTTAGGCAATATATAAATGAAGGAACGATAGCTATCGACTTTGTGAGGTCAGAAGGAAATCAGGTAGATATGTTCACAAAGCCTATGCCTACAATCATTATACGCGAGTCCTCTAAAAGAATGAGCTTAAGACCTGTGACATAAGTCATGTGATGGACACCCAACCTATGTGAAGAGGTTTATCCTGAATTAGGTTCAAAGGGTAAAAACGAAATCACTGGATGACTTGATAAATACTATAACAATTTGGCTCATTCTGGGTAGATGAGAAAGTAGTATCACCGCAATGAAAAGAGGATGAGTAATAACTCTTAATTAGTTGGATCTCATGAAATGTGGGGGTGTGTTAACTGTGGTGCACACTATGGGCTGACCTAAGTGGATGTAGGAGGTGAGGCCGCCTACCGATGAGAGTTTTATAGGGGAATTCTCTAAACATCCATGAGACCAAGATAGGGGACAAGGCCGGTTTAAAATGTCCATTATTATTATAGGGATGTAGAGAAGGTCTACTGGTAGGATATGGATGGTGAACTAGTCGGCTATACTGCTAAGGAAAAGTTCAAGGAGTGTGACTTCACCCGTACTCTGTAGCGTAGTTCATCAGACCTATTGTAGGTTCAACTCTGAAGACACCTGTAACGATGTGTCCTACTGCGTTTCAAATGCTCATTAAGTTATTCTTGTTCTTATTGCTTTTATCGAAACTTGTGGGGGAATTGTTGTATTTAATAATTGAATATTATATATATAATGTAAGTTTCTAATAAAAGCAAATTTTCTTTTTTTCATCTCTTTTGGTTTGATGTTCGTGTCCCTCCAAGGTTTTATTTTTTGAACTTGTTTTTGATAGAGTTGTGAATCTCAAAGTTGGTACCTTTTGGGTTAGTACCTATTCTAGTAAAGGTACCTATGCATAATAGACACCTATTCACAAATAGGCATGTGAAGAGACACTTCTTTCATAGAAAAATGTATGTCTTCACAAAGAGAGGTGATGAAGAGGTACTTGCATTCAATAAACACTCTACCCATTTCAATTCTACGTCAATGTTTTTTCAAAAGAGAAAACTCTCTACTTTTCATTCTATTTTTAGACTTTGTGAGCATTGCTTTCTTACTCTCTTTGTAATCACTAGGTGTGCAACCTTATCTGATTTGAGAGTTATTTTATCTTGGAGGTATAAACATATGAAACCTCGGATTGCACTTATAAGGGGCATTTAAAAACCTTAAGGAGAGTATTTCGATACGACTCAACTCTACACTTGTTCTCGTTTCTTCATCAACTTGTTCGTATTGCTTCATCAAGTGGACATATTTCAAATTTTTGATTCAAAAGAAGATAAGTCTTGACTCATTAAGTTAATTCATCTTAATTAGTTACAATAGTTGATCTAGTCTGAAGACAAGACCAGACGTCCAACAAGATATCCAAGATCCAAGCTCGAAGACCAAGAAAAGAAGATTGAAGTTGAAGATTAATATTATATAATGTAGTCTTAGGTTATTTTTATACAATAGACCAAGGTCAGTACATTTGCACATACATGAAGTAGCATTGCATATCATGCATTTCATGCACTAGATTGACTCTAAGAGATGTCAATTTATCTCCCAAATAATTAAGACTAGTTGGGATTTTATTTGATTCAAAGCCAAAGAAAATAGGCTTAAAAAAGCACAAGAAAAGACATTGCCAACTAATCTAGATGAAGGAAATCAGTTAGGCACTAGTTTACTGGATGATCTTGTGGTCGACTAGATTTAGTATGTATATACAGGGTTTTTTTTGGTAGTATCCAACCTTTAAAAAGTGAAGGTGGTCGTCAACGACCAGTCAACTGGTAGCCATCGATCGAGACTTAACCGGTTGAAGGTCAACTGGATTATGTTGCCATGATAAGGTTTGGAAATAGTAGCTTAACTTAAAAAATTGAAGTTCACATGCATCAGCCGGTAGACCGTCAATTGGAGCCAACCGGTCGTTCAGAGATCCACTAGTGGACAAATGTTAGTCCAACGGCTAAATAATGGTCATATTTATAATCGCCACATTTCCACTGGTCGACCAGCAGATGGAACCGATTGACCACCAACAGTAAAAATAGTTCCATTAGAGTCTATTTAAGCCCTCATTTATGATGTATTGTACGTCACTATTCACCATCATCTAAGACACATTTCTTGAACTCCAAATTGCAAAAAGCAATCAGACCTCACTCACAGAGTTCAAGTACTCACTTCAAGTAACAATTGATCTCTTAAAGCTCAAGCCCTTAGCTCAAAGCTCTCAATCACATCTATCTCAATTTCAATCAATAAAGAGAAGTCTTGTTATGCAAGCATCATCATCATCATCATCTCATTGCACAATTGCAAGGAGTAATGTCACATTCTTACGTAGGCAACTTTATAATTTTTTTATAGGAAAAATTTAATATACACACCAACAAGGATTGCTAACATCATCTACCACCCACAAGTTTACAAAAACATCATCTACCACCCAAAATCTTTGCACTATTAATCAGATAAGCACACACCGTCCACAAATTTTCGTTAGTTGCTGAAGTCAACTCAAATGAAATTTTTCATGGACAATATTGCCCTTA
The DNA here is from genome assembly GCA_028583415.1 of Protea cynaroides. Classification (NCBI taxonomy): domain Eukaryota; kingdom Viridiplantae; phylum Streptophyta; class Magnoliopsida; order Proteales; family Proteaceae; genus Protea; species Protea cynaroides. The sequence goes on from CM053274.1 coordinate 66,385,996, forward strand.
GAATTAAAGTAAAATACCATTTTACCCTTCTACTTCTTTCCTTCTTCTACTGCTCTGGAATCGATCCATTCGAAAAAGGAGTACCTTCGCAAAGAATTCAAAGATCTCAAAGCATACATGGTGGAAGAAGTTATTAATTGCTTTTTAGGGTTGCATCTCTAATTGGGCTTTGTGGTTGTACAACAGATAGAGCTTCAAGGATGTACGTACATGTTGATGATCTATAGCGGTGAGGGGTGATTCGAAAACTCAAATTCTCTCACCAACTCCCTTTATAAGATATTCCCCCATCCACTCTTCTTCCAGAACTCGCCATCGAATCACTCACTTTCTCTCTTTGCTCTTTGGAGTTTAGAGCTTTGGATCTCTATCTCTGTGAATCTGAGTTTTTAAAGAACCTGCAATTAAAAATCATGGAGGGTGGCATAAAAAGACCCACTTTCATTGAGGAAGACGATGGTCTTGCTTCTCTTACAAATATGGAAGCTGGGTTCTCAGGGAACATCATCACCCGCTTCTAATGAGATCCTCTGGATTTAGTGCTTTGATTAGAAGGGCTAGTTACAAAGCTTTCTCTTCTCCCACTTATTTGCCAACGAGATCTCCAAGATACTTCGAAGAGCCCCATTTTCTTGAAGCTTGTTACCTCTGCAAGAAGCCTGTCACACCCCAATTTCAGCTGAACCAGAAGTGTGAGTGAACCGCCACTAAATCAACGGTTAACACTAGGATCTCAATAAGACTATGTCCACTAATACAAACCATTACACATAATCACAATGAGAATACGATTAAATACAGTGGAAGTCTTAAATTAAATGAACTGAGTTCTACATTGTAATTATAGTAACCAATTATTCTCCACACCATAACATAAATAAAATATCTTTACACAATTTATGAATCCAACTGAAATAAAATAAAATAAATTAAAACCATCCTAGAGGTACACGTAGTAAGGGCACTCGCATAAAGCGTCATGCTCGTCCTCCCCTACTTGCACTTCCAGGGCAACAACTCTTCCATATACTGGAGCCTCCACGTAGTCCTCCACAGTGTAACCTGCATCAACATCTAAAAATAATGTGTACACAAAGGTGAGCTCACAACTTAGCTCAGTAAGATAATCAGACAATGCAATACACATCATGCATGAGTAACATTCACATTATGGTCTGGTTTTAAATTTACAATGTGCTATAGAAAGGATTGGCAGCCACCGCACCTTTATACACGAGTGTGTGAATCTGTCTAATGGATCAAACACCACTGTCGTCCCACATGCACCTACCATGGAATAGAGATAGAGCTAAAGTGTCCAGATTACACACCGCCAACACTTCTCAGGATGCCCTACTCATACCAACATGTAAGCCCCTGTTGGTGAGGGCTTGCAAACTGGACTTGCAATTAACCAATCCTATATGTCATCACAGTAGGCCCTATCCCAGCACATCTCCTTATGGCATAGAGATAGGGCTCGAGTCTAGTAGCTAGGCCGGAGACCACAGTGCCACTTCCTCCCCCTGATACCCTACCCGCACCAAGCATGCTAAGACATAAGCGATACAAAAAGATACTAGTGTGAGGAATGATCTGTTTGTTGTCGAATCCGCAAGTGTACGGGTCATGCAAATAATATAATGATAAGTCGAGTAACGTTTCCACGGGGAGAATGTTCAATTACCAAACCTAATTAATTCTCTCTATTATTTAGACAACTGAATTACCAAGATTAATAATTAATAAGCAGATTATGAAACCAAAGATAGGATTCGGACTTCCTCAATTGAATTATGCTTAACCAAACCAAACTTATTGAATAAATTTATGTTGATGCAACGATCAATTCCTTAAGATATTCTGTTATCTCTTTCAAGAATAACAAATTATGCCCGTATTAATCCTTCATCTACTTTCGTGTTTGTAGGATTCTAATACAAACTCATTACGTTCATTAGAATTAAAACAAAGATCACAATGGTGAGCCCTTATTTCTAAGAAAATACTCAACCAATGACTGATATTTTATGAACTAATATCAATCTTCTGCTTTCGCCCCCTCAATTGATACCTTGAGATATGCAATTAGTGATCAATTAATCACATGTACAAAAATACCAGATTGCATAAAACATAATCATTCAAAAGTTAAGGATTTAATCAACACAATTTCAATGAATCCATCCTAATCCTAGAATAAGAAATCTAGCAATTCATCATTGACAATTCTAAAACATAAACAAAGGGATCACAGAGAAAAGGGAAGAACTCGTAATGGGAATAGATGAAGCTTGAATCCAGGATTTCTCTCTAGTCTTCTAGCTCCATCCCTCTCGAACTCTCCACCTCCAATGTGCCTTGTAGCCCCTTCTATGAACAGCTCCTCTTGCTCTGTGTATTTTTCTTTTTTCCTTCTTCTTAATTTATAAGCTTATAGTCCCATAAAATTAGTCTTTTACAATCTTGCATCTTACCCAATTTGTTGGAGAATGTTGATTTTAAGGTAGATTTTGGTCAATTATCTTCCAAATCATTTAGGAATGTAACACCAAGCTTTGAGCTGTCTTGACACCTCTTATTTAGTCTTTATCCAATTCAAAAACCTATCAAATAACCAAAAATAACTAAGAATTAAATAAATTAATAAAATACTTAAAACATTAATTAAATTAAACTAAATGTCTAAGAAAAATTATAAAATTAAACTAAATATGATCAAGAATGTGCTAATTAATTTCACGTATCAAATACCCCCAAACTTAAATATTTGCTTGTCCTCAAGCAAAAGAAAAATCATATTTAAAACAAAGGATACGAAGCATATTTAAAATCACTCCTCACATCCAAGACTCTTACCATGTAAACATCAAATTTTTAACTTTAACACAACAATAGCAAATAAAGAAAAACTAAGCATACTCATGTTCTCAAATTCAAATATTCACACATAATTCTAAACTAATCATGCTTATCATGCAACCAACATAATCTATTTATGTACAACTAAACTTGCAATCATCCCTTCTCACTACTACAAACAATGGTAGCAAACTAGGACTCACTCTTTTTTTTTTTCTTTTTGGGTGGTTGCATTTTATGCTCTCCCACCTCAAGCAATGTTTGGTATAGTGATTGCATTTTATGCTCTCCCACTATATACATGTGTTTATGGTTGGGTAAAAATTTGATTATTCATTTCTCAATTCCACCACATGCTTTCCCATTAGCTTGAATTTTTTTTTCAATGATACCACCCTATTTACTTAAACCATGTTTAGGCCTAGATCAAAGGGAATACTCACAAGAAAAGCAGTGCACTCATATTTTATGCATAGTCACACAACTCACACAACTTTGCCTAGAACATGAATTTCAATAATCTTTTGAAGAAAACGAACATGCTTAATCTTGTTTTATAAGATATTGTCTATCCTAAGTTAAAACTTCAATGCTTAAACATGACTAGAAACCCAAATGTAAATCATGACTCCAAATAAAAAGTTCATTCTTCTTATTTTCTCACAAAAACTTTTAGTTCGAGGGTTAACCAAAGATGTATTTTTTTTTTCAAAAATTACACCTAGCAGGTAAACAGGTATAAGAATTTTCAATCATCCCCCAAACCTAATTTAAACATTGTCCTCAATATGAAAGTAAATAAGAAAGAAAGAATAATATTCAAATCGATTTATTACTCCATGTGCTCGTACCTGAACAACACAACCAAAAGAGGGTAAGTACGGTCATATTTATTCAACAACTAGAAGAAGACGAAAAAGAGAAAATAATAATAATAATAAAAAAGAAAGAGAAAGATAGTGTAGCTTGGGTTGCCTTCCAAAAAACGCTTATTTATAGTCGTTAGCTTGACTATCAATCCATCAACCATAGCTAGGTTCTTCCAAGGAGTATGTCACTCCTTTAAGTACCACATCACCAATAAGATAGGGCTTCAAGCGTTGCCCATTCACCTTGAATGTACCAGTAACCTCACTATGAACCTCAACAGCACCATATGGATATACTTTTGTTACCGTGAATGGGCCAGACCACCTTGACCGAAGCTTGCCGGGAATAGCTTAAGTCGTGAATTGAAGAGTAGTACTCGTTGTCCAACCTCAAAGTCTCTTTTCTGAATATGCTTATCATGCCAATACTTAGTTTTTTCTTTGTAAATTCGAGTATTTTCATAAGCATTCAGCCTAAACTCCTCCAATTCACTCAACTGTAACAACCTCTTTTCTCCAGCAGCCTTCAAATCCATGTTCAGTTCTCTAACTGCCCAATAAGCCTTATGCTCCCACTCAACTGGTAGGTGACAAGACTTCCCAAAGACAAATCTATATGGAGACATGCCTAAGAGTGTCTTAAAAGCTGTCCGGTATGCCCATAATACATCATCAAGTTTGGTTGCCCAATCTTTCCTTGATTTTTCAACAGTTTTCTCCAAAATCAACTTTAGTTCTCGGTTGGCTAATTCCACTTGCCCATTTGTTTGAGGATGATAAGCAAGTGCCACCTTGTGTGTGACTCCATATTTCTTTAATAGAGTGTCAAACGATTGATTACAGAAATGGGATCCTTGATCACTGATGATAATTCTTGGTACACCAAACCTCGAACAAATATTCTTCTTAAGAAACTTAGTTACCAACCGAGAATCATTGGTCTGAGTTGCTATTGCCTCCACCCATTTGGAAACATAGTCTACTGCTACCAGTATGAACTGATTGTTGAAAGACGATGGAAATGGACCCATAAAGTCAATCCCCTACACATCAAACAATTCAACCTCCAAAATACTGGTTTGTGGCATCTCATTCCTTTTGGTCATGTTTCCTACTCGTTGACACCGATCACATGTAGCCACATACACCCTAGCATCCTGGTACATGGTTGGCCAATAAAAGCCAGATTGCCACACTTTTGCAACTGTCTTAGAAGTGCTGAAATGTCCACCACACTCTAAAGAATGACAATGGCATAGTATGTCATGAATCTCCTCTTGAGGTACACATCTTCTGATCATCCCATCTGCACAATGCTTGTACAATAGAGGCTCCTCCCAAAAGTAATGTTTTACCTCCCACAAGAATTTCTTCCTTTGATGGTAGTTTAAGTCCGGAGGAATAATACCACTAACCAGATAGTTCACTAAATCAGCATACCAAGGAACAACAGCAACCACAAGCAACTGCTCGTTTGGGAAGCTTTCATTGATTGGCACATCTTCTTCTTTTGATTGAACCTCCAGCCTGGATAAGTGATCAGCTACCACATTTTCCATTCCCTTCTTATCTCGAATCTCTACATCAAACTCTTGAAGTACAGCACCCACCGAATTAGCCTTGGCTTCGCATCTTTTTTAGTCAATAAGTACTTGATTGCCGCATGGTCCGTGTAAACAATCACCTTGGACCCTACAAGATATGATCGAAACTTATCAAATGCAAACACAACAGCAAGCAATTCTTTTTCAGTAGTTGCATAATTTATTTGAGCATCATTCATAAGTTTGCTAGCATAATAAATAACATGCAACTTCCTATTTTTCCTTTGGCCTAAAACAGCACCCAATGCAAAATCGCTTGCATCACACATCAGCTCAAATGGTAAACTCCAATCTGGTGCAGCCATGATTGGTGCAGATACCAACTCCTGCTTCAACCTGTTAAAAGAATTCAAATAATCAGTATCAAAATCAAATGCAACATCTTTATTTAATAGGTTACATAGAGATTTTGAAATTTTAGAAAAATCCTTGATAAAACACCGATAAAACCCTGCGTGACCAAGGAAACTCCTGACTCCTTTCACATTCATAGGTGGTGGTAATTTCTCTATAACCTCAATCTTTGATCGATCCACCTCAATACCCGTTGCTGAAATCTTATGGCCTAACACAATGCCTTCCTGCACCATGAAATGACATTTTTCCCAATTTAAGACCAAGTTGGTCTCCTCACAACGCTGCATGACTTTAGACAAGTTAGCCAAACAACTGTCAAAAGAAGATCCAAACACAGAAAAATCATCCATGAAAACCTCCATGATCTTTTCAACAAAATAAAAAAAAATAGCCATCATGCAACGTTGAAATGTGGCAGGTGCATTACATAAACCAAAAGACACCCTTCGAAATGCAAAAGTACCATAAGGACAAGTGAAAGTGGTTTTTTCTTGGTCTTTCGGGGCTATAGGAATTTGATTATATCCCGAATAACCATCTAGAAAACAATAATATTCATACCCAGCAAGTCTTTCAAGAATCTGATCAAGAAATGGCAAAGGAAAATGATCCTTACGGGTAGCACTATTAAGTTGTCTATAATCAATACACACTCTCCGCCCAGTCACTGTTCTAGTGGAAATTAATTCATTATGTTCATTATGCACAACAGTCATCCCACCCTTTTTAGGTACTACATGCACAGGACTAACCCATGAACTATCAGATATAGGATAAATAATTCCTGCGTCTAACCATTTAAGAATTTCAGCCCTCACTACTTCTTTCATGTTAGGATTTAACCGTCTCTGATTTTCAACAATAGGTTTATGGTTATCTTCCATTAAAATTCTATGCATACACAATGAGGGGCTAATTCCTTTAAGGTCTGAAATAGTCCATCCTATGGCTCGTTTTCTTAATCTCAACACACGCAATAATTTATCAAGTTGAACATTAGATAATGAAGCACTTACAATAACAAGTAAGTTATCATTTTCATCCAAAAAAGCATACCTGAGATGTGGGGGTAATGGTTTCAACTCTAAAACTGGTGCTTGCACATTAGAAGGGGGAGGTAATGATTTACCTTTGCCTAGATTCTCAAAATGAAAACCTTTCTGCCTTGATTTAGTCCGTGTGTCCTCCAAAGCATATGCCATTTCTGTAACTTCTAAATTTTCATCATTTGTCGTTCCTGCACTCACTAAACATTTTTCAAGAGGTTCTTTAGGATTTTCAAGCTTAAAAACTTCTCGAGTGATTAGATCTATAGAGTCAACTTGAAAAACATGGTCAGTAAAAGAAGGATATTTATTTGATTTAAACAAATTAAATTCTATCTCTTCCTCACCAACCTTAAATGTCAACCTACCATTTTTAACATCTATGACAACCCTAGCTGTGGCCAAGAAAGGCCGACCCAAGATAATAGGTATCTCGGTATCTTCATTCATTTCTAACACAATGAAGTCGACAGGAATGATGAATTTTTTTACCTTGACCAATACATTTTCTAAAATACCTAATGGATACTTTATTGATCGATCAGCTAGCTGTAAAGAAATAGTAGTAGGTTGTAGCTCCTTCAACTCAAGTTTTCTGCACACAGATAAAGGCATTAATGAAACACTAGTACCTAAATCACATAAAGCTCTAGAAAAATCAACTTCACCAATAGTGCAAGGAATTGAAAAACTCCCTGGATCTCTTAGCTTTGGTGGCAGTTTATTTTGAATGACTGCACTGCATTCCTCAGTTAAAGCAATAGTCTCATAATCCTCCAATTTTCGTTTATTTGACATAATTTTCTTAAGAAACTTTGCATAAGCAGGAATTTGTGCTAAGGCATCTGCAAAAGGAATGTTAATATGCAATTGTTTAAACTTTTCAAGAAACTTTTCAAATTGTTTATCAATTTTATTTTGTTTAAGTCTCTGAGGAAAAGGAATAGGAGGCACATAAGGTTTTACTTCCGGTGGTGGTTGTGATTGTGTCTCATTATGCTCAGTTTTTTCGATTTCATTCTCTTTGGTTACCTCTTCATGAGCCACTTCTTCTCCATCACTCGCTACCACTTCTTTACTTACCTGACCGAGTTGCTTACCACTTCTCAAGGTAATTACCTTGCATTGCTCCTTTGGATTAATCTCTGTTTTGCTAGGCAAATTACCTTGTCCTCTTGAGTTGAAAGCATTAGCCAATTGGCCCATTTGAATTTCTAGGTTGCGATTGTAAGTGGTTAACTGGTCAACTTTGGTTTCCATCCTCTCAATTCTTTCTAAAGTCACATTGGCTAATTTTTCAATAGCCAGCTCCCACGATGGTTTGGTCTCAGGCTGTTGGACCACTCCTTGAGGCCTTGGTTGGAAACCTGGAGGATTGAAAGGCTTTGAGCTGCTACCTTGATTGCCTTGGTCTCTCCAAGAAAAATTAGGATGATTCCTCCAGCCTAGGTTGTAGGATTGTGAGTAAGGATTGTTCAACTGTTGATGGTGTTGCTGCTGTCTATTCATATTTGACAACTAATTGTGCCTGTTCAACCTGCAAACACTCAAAACTAATATGTGCGCCTCCACACCATTCACAACTCAAAGCAGGGTTAAGGTTAGTAACAGAATTCACATTACCCAACTTACCAAATATTTTCACCAAGTTATCAACTTTTGCATTTAACATGTTAATGCCATCAATCTCATACATACCTGAAGCTTTCTTTGGCAGACCTCGTTCATTGGACCATTGATAATTATTAGAAGCCATCTCTTCCAACAACTCATATGCTGCCTCGGTTGACTTACCCATCAAAGCTCCTCCTGCAGCTGCGTCTATGGTGATTCTAACTGAATGTGTCAAACCATTATAAAAAGTTTGCACAATCAACCATTCAGGAAGGCCATGGTGTGGACACCGTCTCTGTAATTCCTTAAATCTTTCCCAAGCCTCATATAATGACTCACCATCATATTGCACAAAAGTAGTGATATCATTTCTAAGTTTGGCAGTTTTACCTGGTGGAAAGTACTTATTTAGGAATGCTTGAGATAATGCAATCCAGGTGGTAAATGAGTTGGGGGGCTTGGAATTCAACCATCCTTTGGCCTTGTCTTTCAAAGAGAAGGGAAAGAGTCGTAATCTAAATGCATCTTCACTTACCCCATTCAGTTTAATTGTATCACAGATCTCCAAGAAGTTGGCCAAATGTGCGTTGGGATCTTCATATATATCTCCCCCAAACTGCTCTTGCTGCACCATCTGAATGAGACCAGGTTTGATCTCAAAGTTGTTTGCATTGACTGCAGGTCTAGTTATGCTGGTTTGGTTGCCATTGGTGCTTGGCATAGCATAGTCCCGTAGCAACCTCTGATTCTGATTGTTCTGATTTTCTGCCATGGCTATTGCTCGTTTCTGCTTAAGCCTCCGCTCTTTTCTTAATGCCCGTAAAGTCCGTTCTATCTCAGGATCAAATGCTTCAATTAGCTCACAGGTACGTGGCATGCACTATGGCAATCTGCAACAGTTAACCAGAGAAAAAAAAAAAAATTCTAGATGAATAATAAATTGAACACAATTGGATTAAAATTTACCAACAAATTCACCCGACAACCTTATTAAACTAGAAACACTAAGAACAAAAAAATAAAAAATAAAAATAAAATAAAATAATACAATCCAAATTAATAAAGAGAATCGTTTGTTTTGATATTGAAACACCACTCCCTGGCAGCGGCGCCAATTTGCTTGTTGTCGAATCCGCAAGTGTATGGGTCATGCAAATAATATAATGATAAGTCGAGTAACGTTTCCACAGGGAGAATGTTCAATTACCAAACCTAATTAATTCTCTCTATTATTTAGACAACTGAATTACCAAGATTAATAATTAATAAGCAGATTGTGAAACCAAAGATAGGATTCGGACTTCCTCAATTGAATTATGCTTAACCAAACCAAACTTATTGAATAAATTTATGTTGATGCAACGATCAATTCCTTAAGATATTCTGTTATCTCTTTCAAGAATAACAAATTATGCCCGTATTAATCCTTCATCTACTTTCGTGTTTGTAGGATTCTAATACAAACTCATTACGTTCATTAGAATTAAAACAAAGATCACAATGGTGAGCCCTTATTTCTAAGAAAATACTCAACCAATGACTGATATTTTATGAACTAATATCAATCTTCTGCTTTCGCCCCCTCAATTGATACCTTGAGATATGCAATTAGTGATCAATTAATCACATGTAAAAAAAATACCAGATTGCATAAAACATAATCATTCAAAAGTTAAGGATTTAATCAACACAATTTCAATGAATCCATCCTAATCCTAGAATAAGAAATCTAGCAATTCATCATTGACAATTCTAAAACATAAACAAAGGGATCACAGAGAAAATGGAAGAACTCGTAATGGGAATAGATGAAGCTGGAATCTAGGATTTCTCTCTAGTCTTCTAGCTCCATCCCTCTCGAACTCTCCACCTCCAATGTGCCTTGTAGCCCCTTCTATGAACAGCTCCTCTTGCTCTGTGTATTTTTCTTTTCTTCTTCTTCTTAATTTATAAGCTTATAGTCCCATAAAATTACTCTTTTACAATCTTGCATCTTACCCAATTTGTTGGAGAATGCTGATTTTAAGGCAGATTTTGGTCAATTATCTTCCAAATCATTTAGGAATGTAACACCAAGCTTTGAGCTTTCTTGACACCTCTTATTTAGTCTTTATCCAATTCAAAAACCTACCAAATAACAAAAAATAACTAAGAATTAAATAAATTAATAAAATACTTAAAACATTAATTAAATTAAATTAAATGTCTAAGAAAAATTATAAAATTAAACTAAATATGATCAAGAATGTGTTAATTAATTTCATGTATCATGATCCCAGACCCCAGGCCCTTCCCATTCCACACACTAACGAAAATAATCACATGCCTAACAATCATATCCTAGTATAGCGAGTATGCATGAACAATATAATAACTGAAAGTAAAGATGACATGCGAGTATCCACAAGCACCATTCCATAAAATCATAATTACTAACAACGTTTTACTGTTATTAAGTTATTAGGGTTTAGGTTCGATTCCCTTACCTGACGCTTGATTCCTAGCTCGCTCCGCGTCACAGAATCCAAACTTATTATCACAAGGTCCTACACGATCTTAGGGTTGAATTAGAATTAGTTTCTTAGGGTTTACGTTGGTCGAAAAATCAACTGGACCAAAATATACCCCTCATAGTACATACCGATCGTAGGTACCGGTCACTACACTGTGGGGAAAGGTGCGACTGATATGGTCCATCGGTCCTGCACATACCAGCTCCTGAGAGGAACCAGTTGCAGTACTGGCTGCATATGGTGCGACCGGTATGGTCGACCGGTCCCCCACAAACCAGTCCCCGAGAGGTACCGATCGCATATGGTGCGACAGGTATGGTCGACCAGTATGCCTCCAGAAGACCACCAACTTGGTGTTCGCCTTCCGTCGGTCACCCCCTATTGGTTCTAGGGTTTCTCCTATACATTATAGGCCTGAGCAACGAGTTAGAGTTGTTTCATGTCCCATTCAAGTCCTAGTTCCTATGATTCATTGCCTAGAATTCAAATCTAAGGTTCATCGACTGTATTAGAGTTTGACGGCAAATTTAAAGGTTTTAGATCAATACCTCGCCTTGCATGGTATTGATCAATTCATGATTAATCATCTATAATGCTTAACTTAGAGGAAAGTTTAAGCACTTATCGTTGGTCGCAATTATGGTGTTCTTCGTCCAACGGCGGCTCCTCTCCCGCCTTTCTTAGCTCCTTCTCCTTCTTTGATCACTTTCTCCTCTTTAGGGTTTGTAAGGATCAATCAAGGATTTTTAAGGAGGTTTAAGAGTCCTTAAATAGACTAGGATAAAGTTTAGGAAGTTTCCCTACGTTAGGAAAGTCCCTAGGCTCAAGATTTGGAAAGCGAGACCCGTAGAGATCCGTTTCCAGATCTAAACAGTCTGCCCGAGTAGACATACCGGTCGACCGGTACCATAGACCGGAATGAAAAAATATCATAATTTAGGTCCGCTTTCGTACCTGGTTGTCATCCGCTCATCCCGTCTGGCCTGATGATGATTGAAAGACCTGTTAGGACATAAATTAAAGGTTTCGATCGGGTTCATGGAGTGCAGGTCTTACACTTATCTTCCTGCTACAGGAAGTGGTTGGGGTAGGATGAGACATAAATTTGCCAGTCGGGTAATGAAACTACTGGTGACATCATCTAAGATAATGGCATGTAACAATGCTTGTATGGGTAATAAACCAGATACGATTGTCATGGGTTCTCGTAACAACGACGTGGAAGAACACCCTCGCTCTCCTACTGACTCTTGGTTGTCACCATCCCCTCCATGTCCTTCCCCGGATTATTTCTCCTGCTATTCGAATACCTGCCCAACTTACAATTCCAAGTCTCCCTTACCTTCGCCATGAGGTTCTTCTAGCTCGTTTAATTTCTCACCTGTTTCTTTTAATTGGTCTGACCTGTAAGACCCGCACGCCAAGAACCCGGTCTAACCTTACATTCTTGTGTCGTAAATGGTCTTCCCATCATAACCGGCTCAAGTGAACCAATTGTATGAAGAAACCACAAGGCTAGGTATGTAATTCGAACCAAAATCATTTAATTAGGAGCGTATGGTCGACCACACCTCAGAATAATGAAACTACTCGAGTCTGGGATGTGTGGTCGTAGTTTGAGACGTGTGGTCGATGGATTCTGCGACCCCAAGTGTGACCACACCATGGTATAATCGACTCCGTAATTAGGAAACCTTCCTAATCTGAGGGGGGTTCTTTCCTAATCAAAGTGGGACTTTATATGAATGTTTTCCTCTATATAAAGGACGTCCCTTAGTCTCTTTCACTCTTTTAGAACTCAAACTGAAAGAGAGAGAAAGAAAGGAGTAGGAAGAGAAGGAAAATTGAAGAGGAAGACTAGGAGAAGGAATTGTAGAGAAAGCTCTGATTTTCTAACAAGTTTAAGGTATGAAATCATTCTCTACATTAATTGAATGCCTAGAATAGGTTATGGAGGAGATATTGATTCAATGTAAGATCTCTGTCACACCCCAATTCCGACTGAACCAGAAGTGTGAGTGAACCATTACTGAACCAATGGTTCACACCAAGATCTCAATAAGACCGTGCCCACTCATACAAATCATTGCACATAACCATAATCAAAATATAATAAAATACAGTGGAAATTTTAAATTAAATGAACTGAGTACTTTTATTGATAAATAAATTATCTAGTTATTCAAAATACCAAAACATAAATAATTATCCTTACATCCCAATTATAAATCCAACTGAATATAAATAAAAGAAACAAAACCAACATCCTAGAGCTACACGTAGAAAGGGCACTCGCATGAAGCATCTTGCTCGTCCTCCCCTTCTTGCACTTCTAAAGCAGCAACACCTCCATATACTGGAGCGTCCATGTAGTCCTCCACAGTATAACCTGCATCAACATCTAAAAACATGTATATATACAAGGGTGAGCTCACAACTTAGCTCAGTAAGACAATCAGACAATGCAATAAACATATGCATGGGTAACATTCACATTATGGTGTTGTTTTAAGTTTGCAATGTGCTATAAAAAGGATTGGGGACCACCGCACCTCTATACACGAGTGTGTGAAGCCGTCCAATGGATCAAACACCATTGTTGTCCCACATGCACCCACCAAGGAATAGAGATAAAGCTAAAGCGTCCGGATCAAACACCGCCAATATTTCTCCTGATGCCCTACCCATACCAACACGTAAGCCCCTATTGGCGAGGGCTTACAAACTGGGCTCGCAACTAACCAATCCTATATGTCATCACAGTAGGCCCTATCCCAGCACAGCTCCCTATGGCATAGAGATAGAGCTAGAGTCTAGTGGCTAGGCCGGAGACCACAGTGCCACTTCCTCCCCTTGATACCCTACCCGCACTAAGCATGCTAAGATAGAAACGATACGAAAAGGTGCTAGTGTGAGGAATGATCCCAGACCCCAGGCCCTTTCCATTTCACACACCAATGAAAAATATCACATGCCTAACAGTCACATCCTAGCATAGCGAGTATGCATGAACAATATAATAACTGAAAGTAAAGATGACATGCGAGTATGCATAAACATCAGTCCGTAGAATCATAATTATTAACAATATTTTACTGTTATTAAATTATTAGGGTTTAGGTCCAATTCCCTTATCTGACACTTGATTGATAGCTTGCTCCCCGTCACAGAATCCAAACTCGCTATCACATAGCCCTACACGATGCTAGGGTTAAATTAGAATAGTTTTTCTTAGGGTTTATGTTGGTCGAAGAACCAACTGGGTCAAAACACTCCTCACAGTGCAGACAGGTCACAGGTACCTATCGCAGGTATCGGTCGCGGCACTGTGGGGAAAGGTGTGACCGGTATGGTTGACCGGTCCCCACATACCAGTCTCCGAGAGATACCGGTCGCAGGTACTGGTCGCATAGTGTGCGACCGATATGGTCGACCGGTATGTCTCCAGAAGACCATACACCCGGTTCTCGCCTTCCGTCGGTCAGCCCCTATTGATTCTAGGGTTTCTCCTATACATTCTGGGTCCGAGCAATGAGTTAGAGTTGTTTCAACTCCATTCAAGTCCTAGTTTTGATGATCTTCAACCTAAAACTTGAATTTAGGGTTTACTGACTATATTAGGGTTTGACGACAATTTCTGGCTTAGATCAATACCTTGCCTCGCATGGTATTGATCCATTCATGACTAACCTTCTAGAACGCTTAACATAGAGGAAGGTTTAAACACTTACCGTTGATTCGCAGTAGAGTGTTCTTCGTCCAACAGCGACGACGGCTCCTCCCTCTCCTTTCTTAGCTCCTTTTCTTTCTTCGATCTCTTTCTCCTCTTTAGGGTTTGTGAGGATCAATGAAAGAGATAATAAGGAGGTTTAGGGGCCCTTATATAGACTAAGGTTGAGTTTAGGAAGCCGCCTAACATTAGGAAAGTCCTTGTGTTCAAAATTTAGAAAGTGGGACCCACAGAGATCTATTTTTGAATCTAAGTGGTCTGCCTGCGCAGGCATACCGATCGACCGGTACCATTGACCAGTATGAATTAATTATCATACATGGTCCATTTTCGTACCTAGTTGTCATCCGTTTGTCCCGTCTGGCCCGGTGATGATTGGAAGACCTATTACGACACGAATTAAAGGTTTAGATTGGGTTCATGGAGTGTGGGTCTTACAACTCCCCCACCCTTAAAAGAAATTTCGTCCCTGAAATTTGCATGTAGATTTCACAACTCCCCCACCCTTAAAATAAATTTTGGCCTCGAAATTTGTACGTACCTTGGTCGTTGAAAAGGTTAAGGTATTCCTTTCGCATCACGTTCTCTTCCTCCCATGTGATTTCTTTTACATCTTGGCTTTTCCAATGCACTTTCACATAATGGATATCTTTGCTTCGGAGATGTTGTACCTTTCGACTTGTGAGCATCACAGGTACGACTTCAAATGTTAAGTCCTCTGTCAAGTCTGGTGGGTCTACTGTCAAGATGTGCGATGGATCCTTGACATACTTCTTCATTAAAGAAACATGGAACACATCATGAACGCTCGACATGGATGGTGGTAGAGCCAGTTGATACGTCACATTACCACGTCTGGTTAAAATCTCGTATGGTCCCATATACCTAGGGCATAGCTTTCCCTTCTTATCAAACCGTTTCAGACCTCGCACAGGTGGTATCTTCAAGAATACCTTGTCACTCACTGCAAACTCCAGATCTCGATGTCGGTTATCTTCATAGTGCTTTTGTCGAACTTGAGCTATCTTCACTCTTTCTTTAATTTGATCAATCACTCAACAAGTTTCTTCGACGAACTCTGGTCCTACAATCCATCTCTCTCCCACCTCATTCCATAACAGAGGTGTACGACATTTCTTCCCATAGAGTGCCTCATATGGAGCCATTTGGATCGTAGTCTGGTAACTATTGTTATATGCAAACTCGATGAGCGATAGTTTCTCGTCCCAAGCTCCTTTGAAATCTAGGGCACACCCTCGGAGCATATCTTCTAAGATTTGAATAGTTCTTTCTGACTGCCCGTCTGTCTTAGGATGAAAAGCTATACTAAACTTCAACTTGGTTCCCATGGCTTTCTGTAATCCTTCCTAGAACTTTGATGTAAAATGGGGATCTCTGTTAGATACTATACTTTCTAGGACGCCATGAAGTTTGACTATATTGTCCACGTATAGCTTGGCCAGCTTCTCCATGGTATACTGAGGTTTGACAGTGATGAATCGAGCTGTCTTGGTAAGTCAATCGACTATAACCCCCACGAAATCCACTGACCTTGGTGTCAAGGGTAGGCCAGTGACGAAATCCATTGTGATACAATCCCATTTCCATGTTGGATCTGGTAGTGGTTGTAGCAAACCTGCGGGTCTCTGCCTTTCTGCTTTCACTTGCTGGCAATTCAGACATTGGAATATGAATCGAGTTACATCCGCTTTCATACACCTCCACCAATATAGTCTTATTAAATCATGGTACATCTTGGTACTTCCTAGATGTATCGAATATCGGGTGTAATGAGCTTCTGTCATAACTCTATCTTGGATATTTGAGTTCTCACTCTCAGGTATACATAATCGTCCACGATACCTGAGTACCTTTTCTGAATCCAAGGTAAAGTCAGGGCTACTTTTACCCTTCTCTAGATCTTCTTGCACAGTTTTGAGGTGTGGATCCTGTAGGATTGCTACTTTGACCTCATCTATTAGATCAGATGAGATCTTCAAAGCTGCGAACATCAATGTGAACTTATGAATTAAGCCTTCTTCCACTGGATCTCCTGCAGTCTCTAATATATGCTATTCATCATTCTCTATTGAGCCTAAGGCTACAGTACACAGTGCAACATTTGTACTAGGTCCTTCCTCGGGTTTCAATGCCCACTTTCTGCTTAAGGCATCAGCCACGACGTTTGCCTTACCCGGATGGTATCGGATGTCACAATCATAATCTTTAAATAGCTCCAGCCATCTCCTCTGTCTCATATTCAGGTCCTTCTAAGTACAAAGGTAAGTCAAACTCTTGTGATCCAACTTGATTTGAAACTTTTCACCATAAAGGTAGTGCCTCCAAGTCTTGATTGCATGAATGACCGCTGCTAACTCTAGATCATGCATAGGATAAGTCTTCTCATGCTCTTTCAATTGTCTTGATGCGCAGGCAATCTCCTGTTCTCCTTGCATCAACACACATCCAAGACCCAACCTTGAGGCATCCGTATATAGGGTGAACGGCAAGCCTGGTGTTGGGATGGTCAAGATAGGTGCAGAGACTAGTCTTGACTTCAAAATCTGAAAGCACTTCTCACACTCATCTCCCAACGATCCTCTCTGATAAGCTGACGGTCTATCGCAGCTTGCATCTCCAAGGGAAAGAACTGGGGCTCCCTGGGAGCACAGTACACTAGAGGGCCGTCATGTGATATGCCCAAAAGATCAGCTAACTGCTGGTAGTCAAAGAAACCTCTACTCCTTTGACGTAGCTCGTGATCCTGAGCTCCCTACCCCTCTCAGTGTCATTGTGATCTCCCACCACCTGGAGATTACAATAGAACTGTCTCACCAGATCCAGATGGATACAGGCGTCGTAGGTAATCACGGGAAGCCAGCCCATGTCACCAAATGCTCTCTCCACGTCGAACAAGGCTAGACTAGCCAAGTCCACACGACGACCTCCCTCTACCTTCTTACGAGCATAATGAGCATACTGAGCTTCGGCCTCATTGGAGCGGAAGCGGACTGGGTCATGAGACCTAGGAACCTTGGTACGAACCATGTTATCTACCAAAACAAAGAAAAACAGATAATAGATCAGTAATGGTGAAAAACCTAAAATTTTTGGCATTATAATGGCATAAATTGGTCAAAAACCTCACTTTTCACCCATACACTTGGGCAGGAGGACTTACATAGGTTCTAAACTATCCTACAAGGCTCATACAGTAGGAAATTTAAATTTGAGAGATCGAATTTGAAGAAATTTCAATAAATTCAAAAAATATTGAAAATTAGGGCAAAAACGGAAAATTTCAAGTTTCTCGACAACCAACTGATGAAACTCAAATATTTTTGAGGGCTTTCCTCCATTGGGTGACCAATAGCAAAAACCCCCAATAAAAATGAAATTTTTACGGTTGAAAAAAGTTTAATTTTAAGAAAATGATGTAAATGGGTAAAAAACCTAGCTAGAAAGCAATAAAAACATGAAACAATGAGAACATACCTGTAGAGAAGGAGTGGTAGTCGCGAACGAATGATAGAATCACCAAACAGGTAGGGGTCGTTACTGTAGCAACTCAGAGAAACGAGTTGAGTTGGAAAACAGAAGGAAGAATGGGAAATGAATCCAAAATCGGGTTTAAAAATCTGATTCTGGATCGAAGGGTCGCATAATTCGACCAAGACATGCGACCCTACCTCCGACCCACCCATCGACCCTAGCCTCTCGGTGATCTGACAGAGAGCTAGGGGTCGACCCTAGGGTCGGACATATACTGACCCTACCATCGACCCTAGGCTCTCGGTAAGCTGACAGGGATTCTCAGGGTCGCATACCCTAGGGTCGCATAATGATCGACCCTACCATCGACCCTACGATGAAAAATACAGTATTTTTGATAGAATGATTTGAAAATTTTGAAAATTATCTTGATTGGTTGGACTTTTGACTGGAGAACGACTATATTGATTGCCTCACATGTGCTATGATCTTTTACAGGCACTACCATCATCAGAACAGAAAATGGCTGGGTGAAGAGTGACCAGACAAAGCCGTAACTCTATTCCACCACCACCACCTGTGGAGGAAGACAGCCATATATATCCTAAGACACAGGAGAATCTGAATACGGCACCATCCGTGGTTAATGGCCAGACAAATACTACTAACTTGCCAGCACCACCTATAGACTTGGCTACAGCCATAATGAACTTGGCACAACAGCTACAACAAATACAACAGGTACAAGCAACTATGCAAGCTGCCATAGGCATGGCTTTCCCAGCTGCACAGACGACACCGATGCCAATAGGACAGGCAAGCACAATACTGGGGGGAAGTAACATGGTACCCCATGCACCTCAAACTCCGGTCATGCAGGCTCAAGTGCAGAACCCGGAAGTAGCTCAAGGTGGCTATCAGTACCAACCACCTATATATGGGGCCTACGCTCCGTATCAGCTGGACCACTCCAGGCTGGTCGAGCATTTCTTGAAGATGAAGCCCAAGGAATATAATGGTAAGCCAGCTGATCCTTTGTGGCCAGCACACTGGATTGATGAAATGGAGAGGAATTTCATAATAATGACAGTTACTGAGGAGGAGAAAGTACTGTGTGCAACATTTATGCTGAAAGGCGATGCACACCACTGGTGGAAGTCCACACGGACTTATCTGTTAACAAAGCACGCCCAACTGACCTGGGGTATATATAAGGAGGCATTCTTTGAGAAGTACTTTCCTAGAAGTTTCAGAGATTCTATGGAGAAAGAGTTCCTGAGTTTGTATTGGGACAGATGACTGTCGATGCATATCAACAGTGTTATGAGGAGCTGTTCTTCTTTGCACCAGTTAGTATGTAAGCGGAGGATACGAAGACCCGAAAGTTCATCATGGGACTTAGGGGAAGTATTCGTGAACATGTTCTAGGACTTGAGAAGAAAGCCTACAATGAAGTTGTACAAATTGCTCGAGTGATTGAGTCGAGCCAGAAAGAGTGCTATTTTGCTCAAACAGGGGTATTAAAAAGCCAACTGGGAATTCTTATAACGGAGGGAACACCAAGACATTCAGACCCTTCCGTACTCAAGGCTTCAATGCTGCAGCCAAGACTACTTCAGCAGCCCCACCACAACCAAAGCAAAATAGTGAAGGAATAAGGTGTTTTAACTGCAATCAAGTGGGACATATTTCAAGGGAGTGTCCTAAGCCCAGGAAGCAACTACAACAAGGACGAGTTTATGCTGTTACATCTGAGGATGCTATCGCATTGCCTGATGTGGTCACAGGTATGACCTAAACCTTTCATTTTGCGTTACATTGTGTGAGCATGTAGACTAGATTAAAACAAATCACAGGTATCGTACCTATTAATGGCATTCCCACCAGAGTACTCTTTGTTTCAGGAGCTACTCATTCTTTTATATCTGTGTCATTTGGAAAGAAGCTAAACCTACCCCTCAAATCTTTAGACTATAAACTGCTTGTACGATCGCCGATGGGATTAGAAGTGGAATTAAAAAAAGGTTATGGACCATGTCCAGTTCTTATTGACGAGAAAACTTTGGATGCAACCTTGATTCAACTTGAGATGGCAGACTTTGACGTCATCTTGGGAATGGACTGGTTAGCTCGGCATTCTGTGAACCTATTATGTGCCGAAAAGAAGCTGACATTTAAAGACAAGGAAGGAGCGGAGTTCAATTTTGCGGGAACCAAACTTCCCCGTAGATGAAAACTCATCCTCTCTGCATTAAAGGCTAAGAAATGCCTCGAGAAAGGAGGAGTTGGGTATCTAGTATCAGTGGTCGTCCTCACAAAGGAAGCGCCACGAATGGAGGATATTGATCTCGTGTGTGACTTTCCAGATGTATTTCCTGCAGAACTACCAGGACTACCACCCAATTGAGCTACAGAGTTTGTTATAGATCTGATACCCGGAGCCGCACCAGTATTTAAAGCACCTTATCGAATGGCTCCTACCGAACTGAAGGAATTTAAAGTACAGTTACAAGAACTACTGGACAAGGGTTACATTAGGCCTAGCATATCACCATGGGGAGCACCAGTATTATTCGTAAAGAAAAAGGATGGTAGTGTTCGACTGTGTATAGACTACCAAGAACTGAATAAGCTGACAAATTAAGAACCGATACCCATTGCCTCGGATCGATGACTTGTTCGATCAGTTGCAAGGTGCCAAGGTATTCTCCAAGATCGATCTTCGGTCAGGATACCATCAGTTGAAGATTAAGGACGGTGATATTCCCAAGACAGCATTCAGGACAAGATATGGACATTATGAATTTTTGGTCATGTCTTTTGGATTGACTAACGCACCAGCAACTTGTATGGAACTTATGAATCGGGTATTCCATGATATGTTGGATACGTCGGTCATTGTATTCATTGATGATATATTGGTCTACTCTAAGGACAAGGAAACTCATATTATGAATCTAAGCGCCGCTCTGCAGCGATTACGGAAAGAGAAGCTTTACGCCAAATTTACAAAGTGTGAGTTTTGGTTAAATGAAGTCGTTTTCCTAGGCCATGTTGTATCCGCTGAAGGAATTAAAGTAAACCCAAGCAAGATTGAAGCCATTGTGAAGTGGGAAGCACCGAAGAGCGTTGCAAAAATTAGAAGTTTCCTAGGTCTAGCTGGGTATTATCGACAATTCATGGAAAACTATTCCTGAATTGTCGTACCTCTCACTAGTTTAACTAAGAAGGGCAAAAAGTTTGTTTGGACTGATAAATGTGAAAAGAGTTTCCAAACGTTGAAGGCTAGATTGATATCTACTCTGGTCTTGACTATTCCTATACCAGGACAGTCATTTATTTTGTACACTGATGCGTCAGGATTGGGTTTAGGATGTGTACTTATGCAAGGAGAACAAGTAATTGCATATGCCTCAGGACAACTGAAGACACATGAGAAGAACTATCCTACTCATGACTTGGAATTAGCGACTGTGGTACATGCTGTCAAGATATGGAGACATTACTTGTACGGAGAGAAATTTCAGATTAAATCAGATCATAAGAGTCTTACTTATCTCTTTAATCAGAATGAGTTGAATATGAGACAAAGAAGATGGCTGGAACTATTGAAAGACTATGATTACGATATCCAGTATCATCCGGGGAAAGCTAATGTGGTAGCTGATGCACTGAGTAGAAAAACAATGATAAAATTTCAAGGAGAGGTTAACACAACTGCCGCAATGTGTACTACCGAAAAAGTGTTCAATTACGGTAATGAGCAGTTCGTGTTAGATGCACCGGGTGAACCAACCAACCAACGGTTTATTCATCGATTTTCAAATATGTTTGCCACATTGAGGATTTACCTGATATAATTGATAAAGTGAAAAC